>CM042971.1:5945333-7195333 GCA_023678885.1 Pogostemon cablin
CCGGCTCTAACAATGGTCCATCTGAAAATGCAAGCAAGAAACACTTGAGAACTATAATCAAAGTTATGATCATAGTTTCTTGTGTGGTTGCTTTTGTCATTTTAATCATTCTTATCATTGTTGTATATTTTAAGCACAAATCTAAAAGGCATTTGCCCCAAGTTACTGGCAAAGATGTTGTACCTCAAGTTTCAACTTCTAGCTTCAGCGGAAGGGACCGGATTGGTGGCTGGGCTGTTTCAGCAGGGGATAATGTTGCATCACAAAAGGGATCAGTATCAGAAGTTGTTAGTTTAGATGAGAAAATGGGAGCAGTTACCGGCTTCTCCCTGTCCAAGAAAAGCAACGTGTCATGGTCGCCTGAATCTGGTGATTCCTACACTGCAGAAAGCCTATCAAGATTGGAAGTGAGGTCCCCCGATCAACTCGTCGGTGAGCTGTACTTTCTTGATGATACGATTTCGTTTACAGTTGAGGAACTATCAAAGGCCCCAGCTGAGGTCCTTGGGAGGAGCAGCCACGGGACATCCTACAAAGCTACTCTGGAGAATGGGCTAGTGGTGACTGTAAAGTGGTTGAGAGAAGGAGTTGCAAAGCAGAGAAAGGAATTCGCGAAAGAAACTAAGAAATTTGCCAACATCAGACATCCAAATGTGGTTGGATTGAGAGGATACTACTGGGGACCTACACAACATGAGAAGCTTATTCTTTCAGACTACATATCTCCTGGAAATCTCTGTGGTTTACTATATGGTAAATGCTTTTACTACAGTCTTAAGGCGTTTTTATTCCTCGTTCGTATTTCTTGTTACTGAGTTGCTCGATCTTTCATGACCTCATATATGATCCGACATGCATTGTATATATATAACTTGATCTGTTAGTAATTAGTATATATGCTTCTGAAAGTTCATGAACTCTTTTATTTGCTAAATATCGATCTTTGGACACGTATTGAGTCCGTGAAGTTCGACTGTAAATCAAGGATTACTTTGGTATTTGATAAGCATGACAATGTGGGGATATCTTTGAATCTTGAATTGCAAGAAGCCTTTCTGCTCATTTGGATGCTTTTATAGCATTACATTCATCTACATATCTTCCTCTTTCGTATTTCACTTAAAAGTACTGTGATTGCGTCGTTCTAACAAGTCTACTACTAGCAGATCGGCCTGGAAGAAAAGTTCCGCCCTTAACCTGGGCTCAGAGGCTCAAAATAGCAGTCGATGTTGCACGTGGCCTGAACTATCTCCATTTTGACCGGGCTCTTCCTCACGGAAACCTTAAAGCAACCAACATACTTTTAGACGGGCCTGATCTCAATGCAAGAGTAGACGGCTACTGTCTTCACCGCCTGATGACCCAAACTGGCACCCTTGAACAGATTCTAGATGCTGGGGTGTTAGGCTACCGAGGGCCTGAGCTAGCCTCATCCAAGAAAGCCATACCATCTTTCAAATCGGATGTTTATGCTTTTGGGGTGATCTTGCTTGAACTTCTCACTGGAAAATGTGCGAGTGATGTAGTTTCCAGTGAAGACGGAGGAGTCAACTTAACAGATTGGGTTCGACTGAGAGTGGCTCAAGGCCGAGGATCAGACTGCTTTGATGCTGCTCTGGCGCAGGAGACGAGCACCCCAGCTGTGGATCGAGGAACAAAGGAAGTTCTCGGTGTAGCCCTGCGATGCGTTCGTTCTGTGTCCGAGAGGCCGGGAATCAAGACTGTGTACGAGGATCTGTCGTCCATTTAGTTTGATGATGTTGATTTTGGTGTGAATGTGATATTGGAATCAAAGTGCTCATGGTTGTAAAACTCATCTGTTAGCAATTTGAGATCTGTTATATTATGAAATGTTATGTTGATATTAATCCATTGGCATGCAAACTGTAATGTCATATATACATATTTTTTATTTTGCATCAATCTTATTCCTCATGACATAAATACAAAGAAGAAATATTGGTATAGTAAATCATAGTTGGAGTAACACTTTTTTTTTTTATAAAAATATTTTACACAGATCACTTTGCATGTACTATATCAAATGGTTGGGCTTATGAACACCCCCAAAATTACTATCTCATAAACAAATTCACACTTTCTATTTTTGTCCTTCTCATAAATAAGTTCACACCCCCAAATAAGAAAATACAAACAAATCAATAACCACACAACACACTTTAATTTCAAAATTGACACTCCTTTACAACTCACATAACCTACTTTATAATTTATTTATTACCTAAAAATACCAAACTACCTGTTATGTAAAAAAAAAAGTAATTTTTTCTTAAACTTTGCAGTAAACGAGAACTTGTCTGACGGACGGAGGGAGTAACTTGGTGTGTGTATATGGATATGATTTTAAAAACAGTGTTTGTAATCAAAATTTGATTTTCAAACCCAAAACGATTTGATTTTCAAACCCAAAACGAATATGGCTTCATGGCAAACACTTGTTTATCACCCGTCTCATCGACATTCTAATAAAAAATACTCTCTCATTCCTTAATCAAATTGAATTCCGTGTTCCATATTCTGTGTTTCATTGGTATTTCATAATATAAAAAAACTATACCCTATAAATGATTATTAAACCTTAGGGCATGTGTTGAATTTTGACATTAATTATGACATGTGGCAAGTATTTAAGGAATAGGAGATGAAACACCATTGTGAAATAGATGATCCCATTTAATCCTTAATCACTTCTCACACCGTTAATGTTACAGAATTTAAGAATATATATATATATATATATATATATATATATATATATATATATATATATATATATATATATATATATATATATATCAAATTTTATTGACTTCTACGAGTATTACAGTATTTTTAAGTTAAACTTTACACTTTCCATTTTCATCCGTCCCACATAAAACTTCACAACTCATGAAAAGAAAGTATTACATCAATCCCTACTCCCTAAAACATATTTTATAATTTATTTATTACCTAAAAATACTATATTAACCTAAAAAAATCAATAAAGTTGGTCAAAAAAATATTTCTTAAACTCCGTGTTTACAGTAAAGAATAATACTCCCTCCATCCGGTTCTAAGGTATCCATTTGCTTTTTGCACGTGGATTAAGGAGTATTATTATTATATGTAAAGTGAGTAGTTGTATTAGAGGGAAGCGGTGAGACATATTGTGTACTTTTTTACTAAATAGGGGAAGTTGATATCTTTGAAACGGATACCAAAAATAGTAAAATGGATACCTTAGGAGCGGATTGAGGGAGTACGAGATAGATGGAGTGATAAATAAATGATTGAAATATGTGAGTTAGGTGATGATAATTTTTTTTGAAAATACTCCAGGAATTACAAATTTTTTTAAAGGACATGTACTCTACCTGTTCAATTTTAATCTTTACTACATATTTTCAATTTGAGAATCTCATTTCAATCTTTACATTTCCCTTTTTACTAGATAAGACACATACAAAATAATTAAAATATCTTTATAGAACCCACACAACACTAATACAGCTATAGCCGCGGCTATTCACACACATCATTTTAGTTCACACATCCATTTATATTTACACACGCTAAAATTATAAATGCACACATATAAAATCAAGTTACCCTTAATTTATTTTAATAAATTCTTTTTCCCGATAAAAAATAAAAATAAAATCAAGTTACCCTTAATTTACTACACCCACTCACATATCTATTCCATCCCCTCAAACTAAAGTAAAACACATACACCCATATTCATCAACTTCATCCCCTCAAATTAAAGTAAAGCACATATACCCACATTCAAGAAGAAAAAGAAAAAAAGAGAAGAAAAGAGGGAAACGACGAAATTGAAGGAAGAAGAGAGGAGTTAATTAAATTCGATTAATTCATCTATAAATTGATCAAGTCTCTCCAACTACAGATTCTATTTACTTTATAAAGAAATTAGATTTTAAGATTTATAAACATTTTAAGTTAATATCATAAAGAAATCAATGAAATGTCATGTATATGAATTAAATAGTATAAATATAAGTGTTGAAACCTTGATGTGTTAGGAAAAAAAGGTGGCATTCAAAATTTTCTATCGATTTAGGATATTTTACGTTGTTCAACCCTAATTTGTTGAAAATAATTACTTTGTTCGGCCGATACTTTGACAATTAGTCATTATGTTCGATTGTCACTGGTCGGGAGTTAGTTGTTGTGTTCGACCGACATCATCCGAGAGTTAGTGTTGTGTTCGACCGGTGCCGGCCAACAACTCCTTTTTTAATTTATTTTTTGTTGTGTTCTATTAACATCAACTCAAAATTCTTAAATTGTTCGACCATTATTGGTCAGACAAAACTGTTTTTTCGCTCTTGGTTGGCCGAATGTTCACGAACTCAGATAAAATTTAAGAACGTAAAATCCACATTTAGATCGATGAAAATGCTTAAAATTTAGTATTTTTTAAACTTTTAAATATTTTCTTCACCGACATCATACTTTAATACTATTAGGTTTAGGAAGAGCCTGTGATTTAAGAATTTTACTCATAGAAAGATAAATAATTGATAGTGTTTAGGGTGTATTAATCAAAACTAGTATTTTTTACCCGTGCGATGCACGGGAGTGTATTTATCATTATTGTTTTTTATTTTGTTATTTTTATTTTTTGAAGATGAATAATCATAAACATATTCTGAATATGTTGTTATTAAATTTTGAATATTATAAATATAAATTTTTGTTTTTATTATAATATATTACATTTGTTTAAGCATAATAGTTTAAGTAATTTGGAACGATTTTATTGTTATGGTTTTGATAACAAAGTTACGCTTATATTTTAATCTGTCTATATTCAACGTATTTGTTATATTTATATTTTATATTTAAAATTATGTCTTTTTTGTGTGTTTGTATTAATGTTCTAAATACTTATAAATGGTTAAATAATTTATTAATCATGTATTTTACAAAAATAAATATTTTATCTTTTATGTTTAATACGCTAATGATATATGCTTTTGAGACATTGATTTTTTTTTTACCTTTAAAAGATATTTTGTTCCTTAATCCATACCGATAACTCATTTAAATATATGATAAATTTGTATTTTCAATTCGTATAGTATTGATTCCATTATGATTAATATTAGAGAATTATTAAATAAATCAAATAAGATAAAATATTATATATGTAACTCTTCTAGAAAATTATTTGGACTTTATTATTATTACTACATTCAAACGTATGGTTCAAATAGAGTTGTAAATGCATATATATATGTATATGAAACATAAGCGATTATTTTTAAGTGTTATATTTGAGATAATGCTAAGAAATTATAACAAACATTTACATACTTGCAAAGTATTTGCAAGCTTTAAAGTTGATTACGGATAAATATATATTATATTGATCTTATTTTGGTTTAAGAATCAAAAACTTTATAAAGAGATAATTCCCCATGCAGATACTCCACAAAATACACAACAGATATATTAAAAAGTATGAGGATAACCACGTATGTAATGAGAACTAAAAAAACTTATAATTCAAACATTCCTAAACACTTCCCTAAAAACATAGTTCTTGCAAATAGCCCTATCATCTCCTTCTTTTTTCTGAAGCATTATCTTCAACCATTTTTTACTTGTGCATCTTGAAACCGCAACGTACAGTTGCCCATGACTGAAAACTGGTCTTTTGAGGAATAGACCAACGGTATTGAGTGACTGGCCTAGACTCTTGTTGATTGTCATTGCATAAGAAACAATTATAGGAAATTGTCTTTTTTGGAACCTAAACGGCAATCTAACATCAGTCGGTGTCAATGTCAATCTTGGTATGAGAACTTTATCGCCTGCATTGTTGCCGGACAACACTGTTGCCTGAAGCACTCTGTCGCCCATCACAGTAATCAGCATCCTTGTTCCATTACACAAACTCCTTGAGTGATTAATATTACGCAGCAGCATTACTAGCGTTCCAACCTTAATCTTTAGCTCATGATTTGGCACTCCGGAACACCTCAATGTGTTTAGGAATTCTAGAGTGTGGATGTCGGCAAGTATGTCCACATTCGCATCAGATTTACATACAGAGTCGGAGCTCAAGTATGTTTTCAATTTATTTCCATTTAACCCTATCATGTAGTCGTTTATGCTGTTCACAACGTCAAGTGTTGGAGCAAGTATGGCTCTGTCCTGCAAGTAATTTGGATCCTCCATTATATTGATAAAATCAGGGAAAGTACTCTTAACAATTGCTTCAATTGGAGCTTCATCAGCACTGAGCAGAAGGTCATCCGGTATCTCGACATCTGCTCTGTAGTTGGTGGTTTCACCTACAGTTCCATCTCCAATCTTGGCAATCCATTCTGCAAAATTTTTTATGTCTTCATATTTAATATTTTTTGGCATGTTCATGAGTCTCATGTTCTTTGTGAGCTTCAAGACTTTTATATCATTCCACAAATAAGAAGAATTTATTGTGGCTCCTATTATAATCTGTCTAGATGCCTTTGGGATCACCGACAAAATCTGTCTAAAGTCGCCTCCAAAGACTACCGTTTTTCCTTCAAATGGTCTTTCTGCAGATAATTCATCACTCAGTTGCATAATGTCCCTCATTGTTCTGTCAAGTGCTTCAACGCAAAATATGTTAACCATAGGAGCCTCATCCCATATTATGAGCTTGCACTTTGCCAGAAGTTGTGCTAGGTGACTTCCCTGTCTAATATTACACGTGGATTCTTCGTGGATGTTTATTGGAATTGCAAACCTCGAATGGGCTGTCCTCCCTCCTGGAAGAAGCAGGGATGCAATACCACTGGATGCTACATTGAGGACTATATCTCATTTTGATCGAATAGCTGCTGAGAGCGTTCTCCACAAAAATGTCTTCCCTGTTCCTCCGTATTCATAAAAAAAAACTGAGCCGGAAACCTCTGCAAATGACTTCATTATTGTGTCATACACATTCCTCTGATCATCATTAAGCTTTCGTACCATCGACTCATGCTCTCTTCTCATCTCATCTCTATTGTAACAAAGTTCATACAGTATCATTCTGTTCTCATAGTGTGTTTCATGATCAAAATCAGGCAAGGGCATTCCTTCATAATCACTCAGGCTTTTTTCCATTCCTTTCAGTAATTTGTCGATTTCCAAAAGGGTTGCATTGATAATTTTCTCTGGAGACATCTGGAGTTCTGTATTTTTTGCCATAGAAAATATTTACATAAGAAATTAGTTAGAATGAATGTTCAATAACAAACTAAATATTTAGACACTTATATAATTATTACTTCTGTAAATCCTTAGTGACCACTGATTTGAAGTTATTCACATTTAGATGTGCTCCTTCATAATTTGGGATAATTATTAGAAAAAGGGTATACACGTTTTGCATCCTTGTGTTGTCGATGTTCATACCTCAAAAAATTTAAGAGGAACTCGTTCTCAAATAAATACTTATATCATGCAATTTCTTATGGGAGTAAATCATTAACAAAATAGAGGAATTGTTGACCATAATATATGAATTGTTGACATAATATATTAAATGTAATAAAAAACGAAGGACTCAATATGCCTTTTCACAATGAAGCATGCTTATCTCAAATCTTAATGTTCACATTTATTTAACGGTATACACGACATATATCTCTAAATCCTCCATGTATACAGTTGTGATCATATATTATATAAACATAATGGTAAGCAAATATATTAGTAGTCGGAAACAAAGAAAAGGCATACCTGGAAAGTTCATCAACTCTGTCTGACGGTAAAGGATGTCTTCGGATAGATGATGGTTGCATTTTTTGAAAACATCTTCTGGGCGACTTATTATACCAGACATTAACAGTGTAACAAATAATTTCCTCATTCCAGGACCTATTGCCATGTGACTTGCTTCCTCAAAATAGCCAGTGTATTCTTTATCGTCGTCCAGCAATCCCCTCGCGTAGCAGGCTTCCTTGTACGTTGTATGGGTTTTACCGTTGTATTTCCTGAAATCCTCGTAACACGTTGGCCCTCTAACAATATTGAGTAATATCCTGAAATAATAACTATTTCCAGCCCCAACAGGTACGAAGAATATCCTTCCTAAAGATCCTCCTCTCTTCCTCTTCTCCCATTGTTTTTTTTTGTTTGTAGACGAAGTGAAGTGGGAACTCTGCATAAGTTAGATTTCTAGCTTCGGGGTATTTGTTATTAGCCTCAAACCAAGCAAGGAACATGCTCTCTGTCACTGTTGCTTTAGCCACTACTTTATTCAGTTGATCGTTATCCTCAAACACGACATTCTGTTCACCCTCTAAGTGAAAGATCAGCCTCTCTACTGGAGGATGGCGAAATTGAATTTTATTCCCAAATATTCTCCATGATGCTTTACTTGCCGAGATATATCTGCAGTCGTAGAATATTTTTATCTTATCAAAATTGGTGGCCAATGAATCATCTTCCGTGCTCTTGCAAAAAGTAGTTGAGATTCGATCATTACCCTTGTTAATGTATTTGAACAGATACTTTATAGCACGTGTCTGATTACACCACTCAACATTTATGTGTGCCTGATATGTAAGAAGTAGATATCTGTTGTTGGGAACTACATATCTATTGTCTAGCTCGATTCCACTTTTCATTACAGTTCTGCCATCATCTCTCCGTCGGTAAACTGGGTATCCATCTTGATCTATCGTGGATTCTGAGATGAATTTCTTAGGAAAATGTTTAGTGCAGAAACCATCTTCGCTCATACACGGTGATTTGCTATTGAGCTGACCGCATGGCCCATGTATCATATATTCACAAATAGCCGCATGATATTCCTTATCATTCACTTCGTCTGGCAACTCAGCAGAAATAATTTCGTCTATCTCATTTCTAGATGGACTGTTGAGTACTTTTTCAAGGAACAAAAGTATGTGAGCATGCGGCAATCCTCGTTTCTGAAATTCCACGGTGTAGATAACTGAAATAAACAATTAAGGAATTTTAAGTTTTTTACTGTCTTAGAAGAACACGTGATTTTTAATTTATGCAGTAATTAAAAAATTTATATTAGTTCTTAAAGAATTAGCAGTTAAATAATTTTCAGTGAATGTACATACTTACTGTACAAAGTTCTTTGTAATAGAAGTTATGGGACCATAAATTAATAGTAAAACTAAATTTCACAGATAAATCCTGACAAAACAAATCTTATAGCACTAACACTACAAATAAAAAAAATGTTGTATTGTGTATAAACTTACAGAACATTCTATAATATTCTCATTCACACAACACAATTTGCAATAACTGTCTGTATTAAATAAACATGCATTATTTAATAAAGAATCTTAATACTAATAGCATCTTAATAGATGTAATTTAACGAAATCCATAGAGAAAACAAAGTTACTTATATAATACAAAAGAGATCAACGTTACATGAATAACATTTTATGCAAAGCAAAATATTAAATATGTCAAAATTAATAACATAAACTTACAGGACATTGTAAATTAACCTCATCATAAAACATGTCTGTAAATTTACTGTAAAATTATATACGAAGACTTAATTCATCGAATTCACAGTACAAAAAATTGATTCAAAACATACATACCTGTTTTTATCTTGCCAAAAAGTTTTCCAGTGCGCAGTTCTGAGATCAATGAATCAAGTTTCATCTTGAACACCCTTGAAATGATATACGGCCTATCCTCAGCCTTCAAACCGTGTTCAGAAACCATCCTTTGAATCTCAAACTATTTTTGATTGCACGTAAAAGTTATAAATATGTTAGGATATCCAGCCCACCTATATATGGCCATTGCATCTTGATAATTTTGCACCATGTATCATGGACTGCCCGTGAACGATGCTGGCAATACTATCCTCTTTTCCTATGTTTTTGCATCATTCTCACCTCCCAAAATAGCATCCTGAAGGCCACTATACATTTCACACCTGAGCAATTTTTGATTCATTCTAACCCATTCCAAACGACTTGATTCAATCATCGTGTAAGCATCTACAATGAATTGCTGAAGTAATCTCCGAGAGTGCATTAATGTGGGTACTTCACAATCCCTATCCAGCAATCTAAATGAAATAAATTCTCTTAGACTCACTCTCTTCCTTCCTCTATTAGCATTGGCAATATCATTTGCAAAAGGAATATCATCCCTGTATCCATCCTCTCTATAAACAAATAATAGTGGATACTGTAGTGCAAGATAAGAGGGATTCATTTCATTTATCCTTTGTAGCTTTCCAGATTTCGTCTCTATTATTATATCTCGAACACCCATTGATAGATCAAAATCCCAACAATAAGAGCAACGACCTCTGATGCAGTAGGCATGTTATATGTTCTTGCATCTTTAGAACACGTACCTAATAAATGTAACTTGACTTCTGAGCAACCATCCCTCAATCTTTGGCCTACCATTCTAAAGTTCTTAGCCAAGGCATTACATTTATTGAGCATTCGTTTTAAGTCAGATGCAATACTGTGGTGAATTCTTCTTTCATCTGAAAGACTGCAAAATATAACATAGTAATTAAGTGGGCAATCATCATATTATTACTCGAAGGATCTTAAAATAAAGCTAACACAATAATTTATGCATTTAAACTTGAGTACTTATTCAAATTCATTAACTAGAAAATACCCAACAATATGAATTCTATTACATATTTCGTTTGCTGTGTCATGAATGTAGAGCTATGCAAATTTTGGCGAAACTCCTTCACATGGCAGTAAACTACTAATGAGGTGGTAGTTCTGTCCACTGACTCTGAATATAGGAAGAGATCGTCCGTCATTTAAACTTCTATCAATCTTTTCTCCCATCGATGTAAATGCAAACATGCTGTTGTATGAACGAATGTTTTCTCTGTATTGCTTTAATCTATCATCGCCCCCATGTAGCAATTGATTTAATATTTTTGGTGGTTGCCGCATATGAGGGACACTAATTTTTCCGTGCAGACAACAAAATCTATACTTCGGATTCATTTTTGTTGAAGACTTGTTGCGTTCGTCCCACCAAAACTTTGCTCCACAAAAATGACACTTTTGTTCCTGATCTCCTGAATCTTTAAAGTTTTGATCTGGAAAGTTTTAAAAAAGAGGTGAATGTAAAATAATTTTAAATCTGCAAGGTCATATTCGAAGGTTAAAAAAACTTAAGGAAAAAAATGAATTATCTATGTATTACTGATGAATGTTGTACTTCACATTTACATACAATAACATTGTCTCACCATTTATGTTCCAGTTGGATTGTGTGGTTTCATGATTTTTATCGAAATCAATAATTTCTGGATAATCTTCATCATTGTTTGTAGGATGTTCTTGAATGTACTCGGCTTCTTCCATGTATGAGACCATATCTTCATCTTCATTGTGATTAAATACAGCATTTAGAACTGGACATCTTGATTAAGCGATTTGTGTTTGAGTTTCACTGAGGCCATTTATAGTCTCCCTATTACTTCCTGAAACATTAGAGTATTATGATGTCTAAAATACTTAACTAAAATCAATCTAATACAGTTAAGCACTTGATATTTTTTATTACGAAATCTCATAACATAGGCAGAAAACATAAATGTATATATATATATATATATATATATATATATATATATATATATATATATATATATATATATATATATATATATATTATAAAAAAACAATACCCATGAATGTCAGATGATAGATGATTAATATTGAACTTCTCATAATTCGTTTGAATATCCTCTGATTGATATCTCATGGAAGCCCTTTGATTGATTTCTGTCAAAAAAGGAGTAGTTGTTCCAGTAACAATTCTATCAAAGGAATGATGTTATTAAGAAAAAAAATGAATGAAGATTAATCAAAACCATTTGTAATATCTCCTAGTGGATTAAGAGATCTTTTTGCACTATCGAATCGACAAAATCCCTCTCCAAAAATGTGTTGCAGATTATTTTCATTCTGCGTTTTATTAGCATTCATTGACGACCCTTCACCGATTTCTGAAAAGATCAAGAAATATTAGAAATTGTTGTTAAAATTCAATAAATAAATGAAAAACAAATACATATAATTACCAATGTTTTCGTTAAGCCGGTTTCTTTTCCTCTTGTTTATCACAGTTGATGTAAGAAGTTTCTTCATTTTTTCTGAATGACAGGGGATACTACAATAATATTTTTATAATAATTGCATATATCCCATAATAAATATATCTTACGTGATTGTGTAATTACAATGTAAAATGCAACTCTATTTATAGAATTTCTTGAGGATGAACAATTTATTCGGTAATACACTTAATGCATAAATTAATTAATTAATTTGTAAATAACTACTATAATGATTACTTGATTGCTGTATGTTGTAGAATCTATTGAAAGATACTATTGATGATAAAAAATAAGACTATATTCTATAAACTAATAATTAATTAATAATGAAATATTTGACAAATATTATTTCACCAATTTAAAGATATACAAACAAATTAACCAAAATAAGTCAATCAAATTTATTAAAATATTTTATTTGTTTATATATTGTTCTAATTATATATATTGAATTTGGCAAAATAATTTCAATAACCCAAAAGTAATCTTTTATCCCATAATTCCAATTTTAATAATATACGTGAAATTTTGCAATTTTTTGAAATAAGTGTAAAAATATTATTCTTAAATCATTTTTATTACTTTGTTAGGTTTAAATGAATGAAAGTCTAAAATATGTTAGCATATCTTATTGCACTAAAGATTCCGTATACATAATGCCTATTATACATTTTTATATTGTTACTCTTTAAAGAAAAATATTATTTAAAAAATATAATATCGTACCCTTCAATAACATAGTATTAATAAACATATATAAGGAGAGATTACTGTGACATTAATTAAAATATTCTTAATTCAATCGACAATTACGAACTGAAACTCTATAATGAATCAAAGTGTAATGCATCGGGATTAAAGATTAAAACTTTTGGAATTTGATTATCTCAAATTAAACCAAATATTCTGATAATTTTAAAGAAAGTATTTGGTGACATAAATAGGATTAAAAAAAACCCCATAACGCTTATTAATCAGCTATCTTATTATATTATTCAACTTATTCATCAGATAAAAACTCCTTCAATGCTTTTCACTCCATCTTCTCAAGCTTGACTTTAAGAGGAGTAAACTTGTTGAGAGCTGATGTGGATGAGAATTTGTCCATGAGGTTCTGTTTGGAGGTCGTTGTTATTTCATCAATATCAATTACGTTTGCATGAATGTTATCATCCTTGTTTCGAGATTCAACATCATCACATGTTGAGTCAACCTTTATATAAAGTTATTTGGAATATCAAATACCATTACTAAAATAGTGAAAGATATTATATTTAAGATATCAACCTTAGAAATCTTTGAGCTGTCATCCTGAAGAGAATCACCATCTATGTTCCAATCATATACATAAAATATGAGTTAAAATTACCAAAAAAAATTAATCCAATAACATAAATAATAACAATTAAATTAAGTTTTGTTACCTTTTTATTTTCAACTAAATACTTGAACTTTTCCATGATAATAGGATCAGTACATACATGCATAATATGAGGTTGGTTCACAAAAGAAGAATTCTCTCTATTCACAGGAACCTAAACTTTCATCAACGCTTATTTCCCAATCAATTCCATTATCTCTTCAGGTGGATATCCCTGATCATGAAGTTGAAATGTAATCAAATTTTGTTCATTGAAGAGATTTTAAGAAAATATAATATCCATATTTTGCAAAATATTGAATACATAATTACTGTTTACCAAGATTTAATTATCGACATAATAGAAGTTATGTTACGTAATAAATAAAATAGTTAGGTATTTTTTACTTACATTTGATGTTGTGTCAAACAGAATTACAGCAGTTTTCCCAATTAACTCCTTGCTTGCCGCATCCCACATAACAAAATAATAATTGGTGCTTGAATCCATAACCAAGACAGTTAATCTATACATGTACCAAAACCAATGGAAAAAATACTTTACTCATGTTAATTGATAACTTATTTATGTAATATAATAAACTAACCTTTTAAGTCCAGACACAACATATTTCTTGCAGCTTGGACATAACAGCTTGTTATCCATCTCCCTAACCTTTCTTGGAAATGACTTGCACGACATATACCACCAATAATCGCCACTGTCAACATCTCTAATTCTTCCATATATCCAATAACTTCCCTGCTTACTCAATCCCATAATAGTATATTAATATTCATTATTTAAAAAATATTATAGATAAATAAAATTTTGATATATCTCTAAGAATTAATTTAGATTCTTGTTCTCTACTAAATTGGATGAAAATAATTTTCTTAAACTAATTGTGAACCATGAAAAGGAAGTAAAGTCAAGTGTATAGAATAAATTGAAACTGACCTGTTCCTTCTTAAGAAATTCTTTAAGAGAAATTGGAGTAAAATCCTCGGAATCAATTTCATTAGAATATGAGCTCAAAGATGTCAACGTGGTGCTGCTTGGAGACTTAGTACTTTTCCCTTGAGATATCAAGCTGCAAAATATAAGTTTAACAATTTTCAGATTATATTAACAAAGTAATAGTTTTAAAATATTAATAATTATATTTTAATTGATTCAATACCAAAAAAACATAACTATTAGGTCACTTGTTAATTAAAAAATTCAAAACTTTTCTTGTACTCTGCAATGGCCGGGCACTGTTCAGAACATATAATTCTTGATGGACTGTATGAAGTGGATACAGAAAAATCCCCAGATGCTGATAGTATTCATATTTTAGAATTATTCATTTATAAGTAATACATGTAATTATATGAAAGATTTTTTTCTATTTCAAATAAGATACCATCTTGTTGTTTCTTTATCATTAACATCTGGAGAATTACTACCGCTGGATCATCAGTAGAATTACTTTTTAGGCCTCTAATAATCTCAACACATTCTTTCTCCCACAAAGATGCCTTCAAAGATCTTCCTCTAAATAAAATAAGTTGAAAATTCGTTCAAAAAATATAATGACATCATGGGAAAATCCTTGATATCTAATTTAATTTGAAGACAAAGGATATTAAAGAAATCATGTTTAGATATTTACTCCTGGTCCTCAATGAATATCTCCATAAGTATTTTTTGTTGATTTTTAACAGTAAGGTTGACGTTTCTTTCCAAATCTACCAACTTTCCAATAACATCTACAAAATAAAGAGAATAATGTTATTGGCGTAATATAATGGTTAGATAAAATAAAGTATTCACTATCAAAAGGTACAATACTTATTTAATTTAATGACGGATTACCTATTAGCTGATTTATGTCAGGCACTGCTCCAGAAACAATGTCTTCAATGCTAACCATGTTATAAGGCATGTCGAGGAAGGATGCATCGAGCACTTCCTTTACGTCCGTGTAAGTCAGTAAATTTACCTTATATTTTCTGATAGCTGTCAACAACACCAACGTCATCAATATCATACACACAGCGCTCGCTGAACTTGTTTTCAAATCTCCATTTGTTGGCTGGTGATGCAGTAATCTGAACATGGCTTCCCTACATTATTAAAAACAAAATAAAAACTTAATAATGAATATGAATATTTCAGACTTAATGTTTATTTTTTTGTATTATTTACATGAAAAAAATAATTCTACCTATGAATCGTGGAATACACCTTTGAGATTTGTTGAACCTGGTGTGCTAACATAAGCAGGACTTTGAAACAAACGAACACATGTAACACTTATTTTAATTTTGGCACTGTTGGTAACTAAATTCTTGATCAATGTAAGCTGCGGTGCCATTGCTAAAGTAGGTCTCAAAGAATCAGAAGTATAAGAAAAGAGTTTCTTCAAGATAAAATAAGAAGAGTTTTGTTGAATGAACATGCGCCTAACACCATGTAATTTATATTTGAAAGTTTAGGATAATATAATAATAATATACTTAATTGGCGTAATATTGGAGTTGTTTATAAATAATGTTTGATTCATATTAAAACGCGTATTTGCTGTAAAAAAAATTATTAAAAGAAAGTTCCCATTAATATTGAGCGATTAAATTATACATGTTTTCCATACTTTGTTTAATTAATATTCATTTTTATTAGAATAACATACGTAAAAACATATTGTAGGCACCTGAATTTTATTGCCTATTAAATAAAATATGTGGCAAATTAATGCAATAATTATCAATTAATTATTTATTTATTAAGAAATTTAAATAAATTAATTACTAAAATAAATGAGTAAATAATTGATAATTAAGCCTTATCCAGTCCAGCAGGCTTAATTAAAGGAAAAAAGCCCAACATATCTTTTAAAGGAGAAAATATCTCTCAAGTGGTTATTTTCTCTACATATAAATAAGGGCCTTCAGTCCTCATTCCAGACACACCAAAAACATCTGAAGACGCGCTTCTGAAGAGATCAAGAATACGAGCAGTGCTCCCTTGAGATCTTCAAGCATCTTCAAGTCAAGACTTAAGATCTTCAAGCATCTTCAAGTCAAGAACGGTCTGCGATCAGAGATCAAGGTTCTAAGCCCTTCCGATCCGGCGTTCTTCTATCCAACCGCCTCCAATCAGAGATCAAGGTTCTAAGCCCCTCTGATCCGGCGTTCTTCCATCCAACCGCCTCCGATCAGAGATCAAGGTTCTAAGCCCCTCCAATCCGGCGTTTTTTCCATCCAACCGCCTTCGATCAGAGATCAAGATTCTAAGCCCCTCTGATCCGGCGTTCTTCATATCAAATTCATCCAGCAGTCTCCGTGAAGTCAACGTTCTACCAAATTGAACAGCATTCTTCATAACAAATCTTCAAGTCAACATTTTATCCGAACAAAGGCTCGACGCCTCCGGATAAATATTTTAAAGATTCAAGTCAACCCCGAGCACGAACAAGCTTCATCCGAAGATTCGGCTCAGAAAGTTGATCCGAAGATCCGGCTCAGAAAGTTGATAAAGTCAAAGAAGTCAACTCAAGAGAGGAATCAGAGGATAGCTAGAAACTGTTTACTTAAATTCTCAAGTTTAATCCATCTCGAATTATCATTGTAATATCTTTTGTGTTTATTTTATTATAAATACAAATTTTGTTGTTACAAATTTTGGCACGCCCGGTGGGACAGTTTCTACCTCTCATCTCCTCTCTTCGAAAGTTTGAAAGTACAAAGTATGGCTCCTCTCAGGATTGCCATAAGAAGATCTTCTACCTTGAAGCCTTCAGAGCTGCAGACTGAAAAGATTCAAAGAACAACTCCACTCAGGATTGCGATACGAAGGTCTACTGCCTCAAAACCTTCAGAGTTGCAAACTAGTTATAAGGAGTATGTCTGAAGTCTCCTTAGAGGCAAACCACGTAGTGGGAACTGTTCTCGATAAGCCAATGCACGACGTCAAAGATGGTGAAGAGGACTCTATCTGCCCAACTCCTCGATCCATAGAAAGTTTGGCGTATGACTCATTCATAGCCTGCGCCATGACAACAAATGCTTCGTCTGTCGAAGAACAACTGGCAAGCTTGACTCAATCTGTTGCTGCACTCACCAAACAGAGCCAAGAACAAGGTCTGTTGATATCCAAACTGATGAAAAAGATGGAGATAACACAAAGTCATGTAAATGAGAAACGAGTTGAGGATGAAGACGAGGAGGAGGACTCCGCGAATCACCATCCTTATGAAATAAATCCAGTTGAGGAAGTGATACAAATTTCAGCTGACGGAATGCTCTCTATGAATCAACTGAAGAATATCGTACTAGAGACGATAAAAGACAAGTTTAAAGGGAGCTCCAAATCTCATGTTGCTTATAATAAGCCATATACGAAGAGAATTGACAACTTGAAGATGCCAGTTGACTACCAGCCTCCTAAATTTCAATAATTCGATGGTAAAGGCAACCCAAGACAACACATAGCGCACTTTGTCGAGACATGCAATGATGCTGGAACCTTTGATGATCACATGCTCAAACAATTTATCCGCTCGCTGAAAGAAAATGCTTTTGATTGGTATATCGACTTGGAAGCTAACTCCATCGACAACTGGGGGCAAATGGAAAACGAGTTTCTCAATCGCTTCTACAGCACTCGAAGGACTGTTAGTATGATCGAATTGACTAACACTTGCCAGTGGAAAGAAGAGCCAGCACTCGATTATATTAATCGATGGAGAAATCTAAGCTTGAATTGCAAAGATCAATTGTCTGAAGTCTCTGCCATCAATATTTGCATTCAAGGGATGCAATGGAGTCTGCGATACATTCTTTAAGGGATTCAACCAAAGACTTTTGAAGAACTAGCTACAAGAGCTCATGATATGGAGTTAAGTATGACATCAAGTCATTTCGAATTGCCAAGCAACAACTCTTATGAATTTGAAGATATTTCACTTGATGAACCTCTCGAGGAGGAATCACATTCAAAGAAGTCGGTGTCAATAAAGATTCAAAGAAATGAAGTTAAAGTAAGAGAAAGTAATGCACCCGATGATTGGGAGCAATGAACTATTAACAAAGTCAATGCTCCTCGACACGAGCATAAACTGTCCACATGTTATACTCCTTGATACGAGTTAAAACTATCTAAAATTTCTCAAGCAATGCTCCTCGACACGAGCATAAACTGTCCACATGTTATACTCCTTGATACGAGTTAAAACTATCTAAAATTTCTCAAGCAATGCTCCTCGACACGAGCATAAACTGTCCACATGTTATACTCCTTGATACGAGTTAAAACTATCTAAAATTTCTCAAGCAATGCTCCTCGACACGAGCATAAACTGTCCACATGTTATACTCCTTGATACGAGTTAAAACTATCTAAAATTTCTCAAGCAATGCTCCTCGACACGAGCATAAACTGTCCACATGTTATACTCCTTGATACGAGTTAAAACTATCTAAAATTTCTCAAGCAATGCTCCTCGACACGAGCATAAACTGTCCACATGTTATACTCCTTGATACGAGTTAAAACTATCTAAAATTTCTCAAGCAATGCTTCCCGACACGAGCAAAAACTGTCCACATTATGCTCCTTTATATGAGTTAAAACTATCTAACTTAAATCAAATCTCCTTGAGAAGAGACGAAACTCTCTGCATGTTATGCTCTTTTGATACGAGCCTAAACTATCAAACTCAAATCAAATCTCCTTGAGAAGAGACAAAACTCTCTATATTTTACGCTCCTTGATACGAGTCTAAACTATCAAACTCAAATCAAATCTCCTTGAGAAGAGACGAAACTCTCTATATGTTATGCTACTTGATACGAGCTTAAACTATCCCACTTAAATCAAATTTTCTTGAGAAGAGATGGAACTCTCTACATGTTACACTCCTTGATACGAGATTAAACTTTCCAACTCAAGTTCAAGACTCCTTGAGAAGAGTATAAACTGTCTACAAATCAAATTGAAGACTCATTGACACGAGTATAAATTGTCAGCAAATTCAAGTTCAAAGCTCTTTAACGCACGAGCATAAACTGCATGTTACTCCTGGCCCGCACGAGTATAAATTGTGTACGGCACCCCCTATTCAAACCAAATCATGTCCTTTTGAACTACGTTATGACTTGATTCTCTGTGAAGAGGTACGTAGCCGCTTAGCACTTCACTAAGTTCAGTCATAATTCAGGCTATTCGTATCAAGTTGCTGAGACAAGCAATAAAATTCAGTCATGTTGATCAATAATAGAGTGTCGCAATTTGTTCACTTCAACACAAAGGCGTCCGTGAACAAAGTGCGAGGGGGCATTTGTAGGCACCTGAATTTTATTGCCTATTAAATAAAATATGTGGCAAATTAATGCAATAATTATCAATTAATTATTTATTTATTAAGGAATTTAAATAAATTAATTACTAAAATAAATGAGTAAATAATTGATAATTAAGCCTTATCCAGTCCAGCAGGCTTAATTAAAGGAAAAAAGCCCAACATATCTTTTAAAGGAGAAAATATCTCTCAAGTGATTATTTTCTCTACATATAAATAAGGGCCTTCAGTCCTTATTCCAGACACACCAAAAACATCTGAAGACGCGCTTCTGAAGAGATCAAGAATACGAGCAGTGCTCCCTTGAGATCTTCAAGCATCTTCAAGTCAAGACTTAAGATCTTCAAGCATCTTCAAGTCAAGAACGGTCTGCGATCAGAGATCAAGGTTCTAAGCCCCTCCGATCCGGCGTTCTTCTATCCAACCGCCTCCGATCAGAGATCAAGGTTCTAAGCCCCTCCGATCCGGCGTTCTTCCATCCAACCGCCTCCGATCAGAGATCAAGGTTCTAAGCCCCTCCAATCCGGCATTTTTTTCATCCAACCGCCTTCGATCAGAGATCAAGATTCTAAGCCCCTCCGATCCGGCGTTCTTCATATCAAATTCATCCAGCAGTCTCCGTGAAGTCAACGTTCTACCAAATTGAACAACATTCTTCATAACAAATCTTCAAGTCAACATTTTATCCGAACAAAGGCTCGACGCCTCCGGATAAATATTTTAAAGCTTCAAGTCAACCCCGAGCACGGACAAACTTCATCCGAAGATTCGGCTCAGAAAGTTGATCCGAAGATCCGGCTCAGAAAGTTGATAAAGTCAAAGAAGTCAACTCAAGAGAGGAATCAGAGGATAGCTAGAAACTGTTTACTTAAATTCTCAAGTTTAATCCATCTCGAATTATCATTGTAATATCTTTTGTGTTTATTTTATTATAAATACAAATTTTGTTGTTACACATATATAATCTTTTGAGTGATTGACAAATCTGTGCAAACCTATAAAACATAAAACAGTAATGTTAAAGCAACCCGGAATGCTAGTGATTTATATATACTTACCATATTTTTATGATAATCATGCAACATATCACAATATATATTCTTAAATAAAGCGATTCTAAGTCAATCCCTTTTATTGTTATTTGATTTAATATAATTTAATTTGAATTTTTCAACACTATAAGATAAAACGTAATCAACACCTAACCACATTATTATAATAATTTTAGATTTAAAATGATTTCAAATATAAATTTCATATATACTATCCAAAAATGTAAACTCAAAATGCGTATATACCGAGAAATAAAATTAATCGTAAAATAATATTAAATGAAAACCCAAATACAAACATTGATTCCAAAATATTAAATTAAAATGTGGAATTAAATAATTAAAGGAGAATATCCGTTGATTTTTGTTATTTTATGTTAAAACAAAGCATAAAATACATTTCAAGAAAATTAATTTAATTCAGAATCGAATAAAAATTTATTTCTTCATCTAATGGTGTTTAAAATTATAATCAAGTGCCACATTTACTGCATGTATTTATTTATATCAAATGTTAAGAATACAAAAATAACTTAATTAGTACATCATTACTAATGAGTAAGTAATCTCTAAGTAAAATTTAAAAGGCATTAATTGGTAAATTGTTAAGTTCCATACTAAACAAATAGAAGCTAATACAAATAAGTGTGCTTACATCAGAATAAGAAAGTTTAGAATAGCATAATATAAAAATTGGCTTAATATTGGACTGTTAAAAATTAATTAATAGAAATATTCTATTAATGTTGAAAGATTAAATTTTACATGATTTTTCCATATTTAGTTTAATTAATATTAATTAATTTTTATTAAAGTAACAAAGATATATGTTCTTTTGGTTGATTGAGAAATCAGTGCATACCTATAAAACATATAACAATATTTTAAAATAACACGGAATGGCAGTGATTTTTATATACTTACCATATTGTTTATGATTATTATCATATAACATCGCACGATGTATATATTTAAATAATGAAATCATGTATGTTGTCATAATTCTGCTTCAGTTAAATATATATATATATATATATATATATATATACTAAAATTAAATAAAATAAACGATCGAATATAATACAAAGTAAAGTATATACACCATTTGTTGAATGTTCTAAAAAATTCTTAATAATATCAAGACACAACAAATAAATTAATATATTAAAAATTAATTAAAGTAATATAAAAAGTTTATTTCAGGATAATGAACAAAACAAAGTAAATATTAGTAAAATAAATAAGCAAAAATAGCATAAAGAGTTGTGTCCATAAGTTGTAGATATAAAGTTCAACTGTCGCAACAGTAAGCCAGAATATTATAATGTTGATAAATTAATTTTATTCGGAGGCACTAACAAACCCAGTCACAGAAAATATTATAATTGATGATGATATTGGTGGATCGAGAAGTTTAAAAATATACTCCATCCCTAGGACAACTTCTATATCTTTCCAGAAACCGGAAACACCAAATAGTATTTCTAGCTCACCACCGGATATAATTGCCAACAACGACCAAACACGTTCATCATCCATAAGAAAAATATCTCGATGAAGTTTTGGTGTTGTGTTGACAATGATCTAAGCAACATTGTTTGGAATGACCTACAATCTATTAATTGTATCGCAACAATCAACTTAAGAATTCAATATTCAACAAAACTAATTAAAATGTAACAAAGGATTAAAATACAATGGTTCGAATTTAAGTTACCAGTTTATCAACTCGAGCGAACGTGTATGTAAATGATACATGAACTGGTGCATTAGTAACACATAGTGCAAATCCTAATGGAAGACCAGTTGAGATTTCAACAGCAGGCCCATGAATTGGAACAAAATCTGTATCCAAATAATTTCGAAAAAACTTGTTTATTAGTAGAAGATTCAACCATGGATAATATTAAAAAGTAACCAATAATAAAATTACCATGGAATTTTAGATTGGACTCATTATCATTGTATAATTTAATCTTCATCCTGCCTTGTCCAGGTAAGTAGTAAAAAGAATCATACTTGCATAAATGCTTTTTGAAGTAGTTGTAAAAACTCGGCCAACCATAACCAAACATCGAGCGATTATCACTATGATTAAGGTAAATAATAGTATAACGTAGATAATCACAAGCTTCAAGTTTAAAGTACTCATTTCCGTTGATCACCAAATTAGAAGATATTGAAGAAGGAATTTCCTGAAATGAAATAATACAACAATAGTTCAGATTCTAACAATTTCGTATTGGACAAATGAATTATAGATTTAAAAATTACCATAGATTCACCAAAAGACGCAAAAAAACATCTTGATTTTAGAGCTGTCCAATTAACGTTATTATCTATAGACAATACATACAAATAAACAAACATAATTATAAATAATATTTAAATAGAAATAAATATTAAAAAAAATTGGCAGAAAATAAACATATTTAAACCTAGTGAACATACCCTTCAAATAACCGTGTCCATTGTATACATTAAAACACATCACTCCATCATCAAACTTATATGTAAAAGAAATAGTATCCCCAACACATATATTGTTTTTCATAAATAGATCATACCATCCATTCATAAAAGATCACTTTTCAGAAACAAATTCAATACCAATAATCCATTTAGAATTTATACATATACGTTATACAATAAATAAATAATGATGTAAATTATATTAAGAATTCAAAATATTATATTAATAAGAATATTATGTTTAGTATATAATCTAATGAAATAGAGATAGGATTTATAAGTCCGAAAGTTGTATACCTATTAAACCAATTATACTGATTATAAACTCGCAATTATACTGATGATAACCTCGCATTTATTCAAATTCAAATAATAATAATATTTAGTTGTTTTAATACAACACGTTTTCGTCATTCTGATTATTGTTAGAATGAGTTGATTACTGTTAAGAATATTGTGTTTATTTAATATGATGTGCATTTGTGCACAACATATTAAAAATGAATTAAACGGTGTTTAAACAAAATAATATATAGATGAGCAAGTGTTTATTTAGAGGATCACATAAATTTATAATGTTTCCACATAAAAAACAAACATGGTACACATAATATTTACATTAGTTAACTAAAAAGTAATACATAATTATATAACAGTAAATAATGAAGTACATGTAATATTGAATTTACATCAGCTTTTAAAATACGACGAATATAAACACAACTTAATATGTAAAAGATAACAAAAGTAATAATTCAAAGATGAATGTTGTTCTTCCTCAACTTTATTGTTTAAAATCAATTTAAGAAACATGATAATAAATTAACTAAAATAAAATATGTCAATGCTAACAAAAATTTTTAAGTTTGAATGTGGAATCAATGTAAATAGAAGGATGGTTCCATGAGTAATACTTGCTGCCATAAAGAAATCCTTTAGTCCTCTATTCAAATAAACACTCTTTTTTTTCATAACGAAGTCCAGCCGAAAACATGACTTCATTAAAGCATAGTAATGCATATCCTTAACATGTGAACACCAAAACCAATGGGGAACAACCTGAAAATTACATAACATCAAAATACGAATAATAATATAAATAATAAGCATTTTATAAGACAAAAGTAATATATATTAAAAAAATAAATATTCAAAACTAAACTAACCATTCTCCCTCTATTGAAGTCAGACATACTAAGTCTTTTTGTATAAAAAGGACTAAAATGGTTAATAATTTCCCCTGTTAAAAAATAAAATAAATAAATAAATAAACAAATATAACAAAAATTTAAAAATAAATTAATGCGGGCATAATGGTTACATTTAAAAATAAATAATGTGATTAAACATAAATAAATAGATGATCAATTACCTGTGAGATCAGTGTTCATTTGATTATTTTTGTAATTCAATGAGCAACGATTACCCCGATAGCATCGTATATATAAATTCCCAGGCAAATGAAACAAAACCTTGAAATAAGTTGGTTCAGTAACATCATGTAGCTTTATTAAACCTAAGAGAACTAAATCCAAGGCTTGATTGTTTTGACATAATTAAAACACCTAATATAATATGCATTTTACTTGCATTGATATTTTTATTTAACAGATTTTGATTTAGTGAGCATTTAATGTATTGTCATTATTGACTATCTAATTTTATGATATTGAACATTAAAATATTAAAATCTATAAAATTAATAGAGTATTTAAAAATGACCTCTTCCGTTGTTAGTTTTAAAATTCTTTATCAATGTAAGGATGCATATATACATACATTAAAGGCTACGTACATTAAAGGATACATACATACATTAAAGGATACATACATTTGGAGGAGTTGTGCTTTCCTTTCAACGGAAGGACGCACAAAAATAAAAAAGTCTTAAGTCTAATCTTTCTAAGAGTTATATAACAAAACCGCAAAAGAAACTTAGAGCATAAAGTGACATCTTTCTAAGAGGATAAAAAGACAAAAACAGAAGGCTCATGCGTTTGAGTGGTCTCCTATTTATATATAGCAAAATGCATACATAGAGCACATTCAGTCTAAAATCTACCCAGCAAAAACAACAACAAACACCAAAGGATTCTTAGAACGAAGCGTGAAAGAGCACTTGGTACCCTTAACAACACGATTGTGTCAGAAAAAAGCAGGCATACCCCTTTGAAACATAACCCTGTACTTCTCGAATACAATACCAACAACATAATTAGACTGACTAATAATAAGATGTGCATCACGATCATTAGATGAAATATTATCCTTCACAAAATCACGGGGTATAACCTGAAAATTTGAAAATACATCAACTTAATTAGCAGAGGATTATAGAGGGCAAATAATCATGTAAAAAGTATATCAAAATACTTTTGACACACCAATCGCTTCTTGCGAGCCTCACATCTGATAATAGTAGTTTTAAAATTATGAACCACACTTGCTCTAAGAGATCTCCGAGCCTGTTGAAATGCAAGACAAGCCATCTTCTTTTCAAGCAATGATAAATTCTGGTCACCTGCAAATAAGTACGCATATAAAATTAAACATAATGAATGCGCAATACATGTTCATAATTAACCACAATCTAAATATGGACATTAATATGCAAATTAATAAATTGGGTTGAATATACTGAATGACACAGATGTTTAACTCATCAAAAATTGAAAGGTCAACAATAGATATTAAGCCAAATGATCGAACCCCATAAGCTGAGATTAATGCACCAAAATATATAAATATGCTTTAAAAAAGAATTACAACAATACCAAAATGAAATTAATGCTTAATATGCACAATGAATGAACAAAAAATAACTGAGGCATGTACAACAAACAGATAAAGTCATACCTCTATCAGAATCATCACGTGCATTTTCAACATGCAGAACAACAGCACACATGGAAGATGTAGAAAGTGCAAAACCCTTATTATTAAAGAGAGTACAGATGGAAGATTTGTAACGATCCAATGAGACAGAAACATGGCCTGTTTATCAGAAATGAAATCGAATCAAACAAATATATAATATCTCATTTAAGAAACAAAATGAGTTGAAAGAATTGTTAACTGAGTTCATATACGAAAGAATTGAACAGAAAGATATCCTAAACGACATATATGGTCTGACCCAAAATATTTTCCGCCCATCATAGCAAACAGTTGTATAACACTTATCGTCAACAAAAAGAGATGACAACCATTTGCATTCAACAATATTGAGACAGTACCGACCATCAATCTCATTGATAACGAAACTGTTATGAATCGATCAAAGAAAGAAAAGAAAACAACGAAGAACACAAACGTTTATAGTGGTTCGGCAATTGCCTACGTCCACTCTTAAGGGAGAAGAATATCTTATTGATGAAGATTACAACGACTATGAAACTTAGATCTCATACAAACCCTAATCTTGGGAATGTATGGATGATTCTGTGAACCATACTGAATGACTAAAACTTAACCCATATATATACACTTCTATATATGATATATATGGATAATATCATATATGATATATATGGACAATATATGATTTGTATAATCTTAAATCATATATACTTTACTTGCATAGCAAGCTATTCTCAATATCCAAGCCCTTGATCTTATATGTTGATCATCCATCCTTTATCTTCCACGTGTTATATTGCTGACTTAACGTATGCAAGCGTCTACCTCTCAACAATCTCCACCTTAGACCTTGCATGTGTCTACCTCTCAACAATACTCCACCTTAGACCTTGCATTACAACATCAACACTCTTACTCTTCTTCTCCCACCTGCTGCATTACGGTGCAGCCACCCTTATCCACTGAGTGCAGCAAACAAACTCCTTCACACTGCCTTTAAAGAGCAGAAAACTCCTTAACTGTTTTAACGAGTACAGTAAACTCCTTAACAGTTTTTAACGAGACCAGTAAACTCCTTAACAGTTTTTAACGAGACCAGTAAACTCCTTAACTGTATTTAAAAGAGAACAGCAACCCTCCTTTTGCATCACTACTCCACCTAGAGTAGCAACCTTTAACCATTGCTCCACCTTGAGCAACACCTCTTACCATTGCTCAACCTTGAGCAACACTTGCAACGTAACAACGTTGACTTACCGCCAAGCCATAACAAGTTCGAACCATTTTCCTAATTAAAGTGCCATTACTTTGAAGTCGATTCTAACTCACTAGGATTATTCGATGCTTCTCCTACTTGCTCGTTGTTACCACGCCACTCTTAAACGCCAACAAGTCCAAGTCACCACATCTCCTAGCTACCCCGTTATATCGCTACTTCCTCTGAACACCATTCACTTACCGGAAAATCCTTTTCTTACAAACTTGTGTTGAGCTGACCTTATTCCTTTTTCGTGAACACCAAGCTGCTGTAAGCATGATTCCACCCCATGGAAAACCCATGTCCTGAACTCCACATTGGAGTACCATGCTACAAATATCTATAGCTCATCTCTGCCATGAACAGATACTGCATACTTACTTGAATTAATTCTAATTCTCCTTGCTGGAAGAGATTCTCTCAACCATGTCTTGACTCCACCTTCCTGGGAGTCCCATGCCATTGCTGCATCTTTTTAAACAATGCTGGCAAGACCTTGTACTGATCCAATTCTTGAATCTGTACTGAACCTCAAGCCACTTATGACTCACTATCTCATTGTTGGAAATTGTCCTTCCCTTATGAACAATCCCACTTCTTCTCTGTGAAAAACTTTGCCCATTGTTCATTCGCTAGATTTTACAAAAACCATTGAAAATCCAGCTTTCCTCTACTATGAACAATTTTGCTTACCTTTAATTTGTTGTAAGCAATTCTTAATCACAACTGGATTGACCAACTTTCCTTGCCGGAATATTCAATCAACCCAATTCGTGAACCCAGCTTCTAGCTTCATCATCCTCATCGGAGAGAAACTGTTGCTGCAGCCATTGGAACAGCTGTAGTGTACTCTTGCCACACTGGGCCTCCACCTCGCAGCTAGTTCCTCACCACACCATGAGGCTTTGATTCTTTGCCACCGAGCCATCGTCGATCACCTATGGAGAGAAGCTGCCGCTTCCGACCACTTTCGAGCGTCGCCTAATTTCTTGCTGAAGCGTTGCTCGCCTAAGACCAACTTTAATCTGACTTGAATCCCTCCCGAATTGTGCATGTGAACATAAAAATCCACGACCCAACTCCCACAATTCTCTAAGGATCCCATCAATGGTCTTTCCCCATTGATCTTATCATTCTGTCAAGAAGAATTCCAAGAATTCATCTCTTCGAACCGCCTCTTCGAACCACCGTCCAAAGAACGACGCCCTATCCCTCTTGCTAATCTGCAAGAGTCACCTTCTTTCTTGACCATCCATCGCTTTCTTCATCATCACTCCGAAATCCTCTGTGAACTCCTTGACGTCGAAACCAACAACACCAACCCAACTGCTGTTCAATGTTCACAACTCTTGGAACCTTAGAACCAGATCTTCACCGTCCAGAATTAACACCTATGAGTTCTGAACGTTATGTTAAAATTACAGCTCGATCCAACGGCTGGTTTGTGAGAAACGACCCTTTAACCACGGCTGTGCAGAACTAAATTGCCCAAACATCTGACCTCTGTTTTTGGCATATTTCCGTTAACACAGAGCTCCAAACACGATCTCAACCGTTCAGAATGTAGATTAACAAGTTCTGAACATCCTGACAAAATTTCACCTTGATCCAACGGTTGAAACTTTAGATACAGCCTCTGTAATATTTCTGCGCGTGGACTTCTCTCAAAAAACGTGAATTCCTTCTCGTTTTTGCCTTCTTTCCCACACCTTCTCGCTTCTTCTTTCTTTGATCGTCCCTTCTCCCATTTCCCACAGACGGCGCCAATTGTTATGAATCGATCAAAGAAAGAAAAGAAAATAACGAAGAACACAAATGTTTATAGTGGTTCGGCAATTGCCTACGTCCACTCTTAAGGGAGAAGAATATCTTATTGATGAAGATTACAACGACTATGAAACTTAGATCTCATACAAACCCTAATCTTGGGAATGTATGGATGATTCTGTGAACCATACTGAATGACTAAAACTTAACCCATATATATACACTTCTATATTTGATATATATGGATAATATCATATATGATATATATGGACAATATATGATTTGTATAATCTTAAATCATATATACTTTACTTGCATAGCAAGCTATTCTCAATATCCAAGCCCTTGATCTTATATGTTGATCATCCATCCTTTATCTTCCACGTGTTATATTGCTGACTTAACGTATGCAAGCGTCTACCTCTCAACAGAAATTTTCCTTTCTTCTATCATCCATTCTAATAATACAGCCATCAGCCGGCAGAAGTGGTCGAACCACGTCAACAAACGAAGTAGGGATAAGCTGACATATGACCAAAAAAATTTATTTAAGCATATAAATTCAGAATAAATATGTCAAGTAATACAATGAACTATTTGGAAAAAATTAGAAAACTCACAATGTTAGGACAACTGGACAATAGAACTCAGGAACGTTTGTATTTTCCAAATGCAAATCTAAAAATATACAAATTAAAATATAATAAGGAAAAATATAAAAGTAAGGCAGATATCTAACTAAAGAATAAGACGAACTACCTTAACCAAACTTATGTGATTCCTCCAAACACGGTGTAGGTAGCCGATGAATAAAGCAATCATCACCAAATACCCTAACATAGAATTTCAACCCTTCCACCAATGTAAAGAACATGGGTTGCCCAACCTGGATATTGTAGTAAGAAACGATATCCTTAATTGTCAAGGAACAGAAATAGAAGGCACAACCAATACACTGCAAAGCATGCAATATTACATGGTAAAACTAAATTCTATAAAAAGGCCGATCAAAATTTATCGATGATGATTTTGTCAAAAATACAGAATGCATGCAATGTAAAGAATCATATATCACAACACCGAGATTAAAAACCCTAACTATTGTTGAAAATCTTCAATATTTTGCACAATAAACTCAAAGTTGATGAAAATTTTTGAGATTTACCTTGATTGATGATACCAATCGTGAAAAACAGAGACTGAAGACTTTGTACCAAAGAAAAAACAAAAATGAGTTCACGATTTAAAATAGAAAGGGTTGAAGAAGATCGCGAATCACCGATCGGAGAAGAGGATTAACATTCAAAGCCGTAAATGTAAGATTCAGTGACCATACTGATTAGAGAAGATTGGGTGGATGAGAGATCTTCATGGTGGAGAAGAACTTGGAAACAGGAGAGAGATTAGAAATTATTTCAGAGACTTCATTGATGAAGAATGGGGAAGAAAAATTGGAAACTTTATCACGCAACACACATATAAAAAAAGTAGAGGGTTTGAAGAGGTTTGAGAGATTTGATTTGATGGATGAGGGAACAGTAGAGGGTTTAAAGATATAATGGATGGATAAAATAGAAGGCTAACAATACCTACGCAAGGGAATAAATAAGAACATAAAAAATCGGTTGAGAAGCGGGAAAACAAAGTGCCCCATTAGGGGCTATTATATATATATATAGTGTTTTTTAAAGCATTGTTATTAATTAATATTAAAGGGTAATAAAGCCTTTTAATACTTTAGTATTCTTTTAAATTTATGAAAGTTGTGTATTTAAAAAAAAAGTGGGTGTGAATAATCGACGCCTATAATCATACACTTTATATTAAATATTTAGTATATTTTTAAACGAACTACAGATTTAAAAATGTTATATTCCTTAATTCATGTAAAAATTAAAATGGGATGGAGGGAGTATGAATTAATTTAAAATTTAATAATTTAAATTTTGTACAAATGTAACCTGATATCACTCAACACTTTTGTTATTAGTCGCTCAAATCTAATTTGAGGGTGTGCATTCCGGCTCACAAGTCATTCAAGAGTATAACAACTTGTTTTAAGAAGTATACTCTTTAATTTATAAAGGTATTATTTATTTAATGAAAAAGTCGGTTTTAAATATGAATGATATTAATATTTGAGCAATTTATTTATTTTTTTCGAAAAATGAAGGGTGTAAGTTTTTGTACTATAAAGTACGACATTTAATATTTAAAAGTATAATTTTTTGATGCGTCAAATCTAGATGCACGGTATGCTCGCGACACACAAATTTTATCCATCTAATCTTATACGAGTTACTTTTAGATATAAGAATTTATAGCTTTATTTATTTTTTAAGTAAAATGTTAATGCCCTTTATATTTAACAAATATTTCATTAAATAATATAATATTCTTATCCATTAAAATATATACCCCTAAAAATATACTCCATCCGTCCCGAAGTAGTTGTCATACTTACTGTAGATACGAAGTTTAAGAAAAGTTTTTTTTTTTACTTTTCAACTCTATTATGTGAGGGTAAAATTGTCCAAATAATTTGGGGAGTTTTTGGATTAACTAAGTCATTAGTGTTAATCCAAAAAATTACCAAAAAAAAAAAGAAAAAATAGAGAAATTTTTATCCTACTAAAAATGTGCACTGTTGATGCATACATATCATTCTCCAAAATTACAAATATGAAATTTTAAATGATCAAGCTTACAATAATAAATTTAAATACCTACACTATTACACAATTCCTAGACTATTACAAACTTGAGTTGGATGGATAGTTTTACAAAAATACAGATTATACCTCAGATTTATGCATGCATCATCATTGGTGGTTCACTCCAAAAATCCTACCACAATCTTACAAATCCCTCCAAAAGATCTGGCACATAAAAAAATTCCCTCCAACAGTTTTGGTCAGCCCTGCTAGAAATTTTCCCTCCAACTGCCCAACCTCCTTTTAGTTTCTCCCCAATTTATCAAGGATATAAACATGCATCAGTGTATTAATTTTCATTAATAGAAATGCATTAATGGCAACCACCATAAGTTCTCACCTTTCCAAGAAAAAAAATTTAATAGGACAATTTTTGATTAGGCACACCAAAGATGGGAAGATTGATCATGGAAAGGCAAAGGAAGCAGCAGTTGTATTCAATGTATCTACAAGGACTATAGGTCGTATTTGGCCATTGTAAAGCAACAAATGGAGGAAGGAAAACCAATACACCTTGTCTCCAAGAATGCAGGTGTATCGATTTCCAAAAGGGTACACTTTGATGCTGATAAAGTGAAGAATATTTCATTTCAAAGTAGATCAACAATCAGAGATCTATCAACAGTTATACGTTTGAGCAAATCAACAGTGGGCAGATGGGTTAAAGGAGGTTCTCTTAGGGCACACACAAATGCAATCAAGCCTGAGCAAACTCCGAAGAACAAGCTTCAAAGGCTAAATTACTGTTTGGATGCCATCTACTATGACAGGTATGCAAAAAGCTTAAGTTCAAGGAAATGCATAATGTAGTGTACATAGATGAGAAATGGTACTTTCTTACTAGAGTTTCTGAGAGATATTACATGGTTCCTGGTGAGGTAGAACCACATAGAACATGTAAGTCTAAAAATTTCATCCAAAAAATCATGTTTATGTGTGCGGTGTCAAGGCCATAGTTTGATAGTGAAGGACATGTCCTATTTGATGGAAAAAACTGAAACTTTTCCATTCACAACAGTGGAGCCGGCAAGGATAAACTCAAAGAATAGGGTAAGGAGAACTATGGAAACAAAGCCTATTGACATAGTCAACAAAGAAGTTATCAAAGATTGCATAGTGAATCAGGTAAAAGTCAGACCTTATTGATAAGGTCATCATCCTATAGTTTGCATGTATTTAGTCACCTTACCTTTGTTTTATCAAAAGGGCAACACTAACATGCAAAATTTGGTATACCTGACAGATTATACCAGCAGTCAAATCCAAATGGCCTTCATGTTTGGGGAAGGACATATGGATATAATAGGATAATGCAAGGCCCCATATTAAAGATATTGACCTTGATTTTGAGAGGGCTGCAAGGCCTGATGGGTTTAATATCAGACTTGTATGCCAACCCCCACTCTCACCAGACACTAATATTAATGACTTGGGCTTTTTCAGAGCCATTCAGTCATTACAGTTTAAAACAGGAAGCAAGAATGTTGAAGATTGGTGAAAAATGTTAAGAATGCTTATGAAGACATGACAACTGTCACTTTAAACAATGTGTTTCTTAGTTTGCAAGCTTGCCTCATTGAGATTATGAAAATGGATGAAGATATTAACTACAAAGTGCCCCACATTGGAAAAGGAAGGTTAATGAGACAGGGTGCACTGCCTATGTCCTTGGAGATTGATGAAGAATTGGTGAGAGGATGCATAAACAGGTTGATGCAAGAAGACGATGTCTATAAACCAGTTTATGACATCTCAGACCTCATGAACAGCCTGGGATATTGATTTTTGGGTAATGCTTTTTGATGTTTACAGCTTAAATAATAGATATTAGGATATCTTTTGTTGTTTTGAAGTTGTTTAAGTTGTAAACATACTTGATGCATAATGAATATTCTGATTATTGTATTACCCTCAGAACAATATTATCACCGGGTAATTGAGTCTCCTAATAAGGTCTATAATCCTTATGGTGACTCTAAGTTCAGCACACATATTCAAAGTCTCCTAAACAGGTTTAAAAACCTTGTTGGTGACTTAGACATATTGCTTTACCTAATTTCATTATAGGTAAGTGTCTAAGTCTCCTAAACAGGTTTAGAAACCTTGTTGGTGACTTAAACATGGTTCTTTACCTAATTTCATTATAGGCAAGTGTCTAAGTCTCCTAAACAGGTTCACAAAACCTTGTTGGTGACTTAGATATGCATCAAGAAAGGTTTCAGTATACCAACAATAAGGCAATAGTTTCACAGGCCCTCGGAATAAAATCATCACAGGGCTATTAACCAAGCTCAACAGATACAATTATGCACAGCCACATATATGCACCACTTCCTCACAGGGCTATCACAGAACAAGCCACAAAAGGAACACCAATCAAGCTCAACAGACCACACAAGGCCACCACTTCACATAAAAACATCGAGCCCCAATCACAGGGACACCAACACAGAGCATCATAAGACCACACAGGGCCAGCACTTCAAATAAAAACATCATAAGACCACACAGGGCCACCAATCAAGTTCAACAGAACACCAATCAAGCCCCCATCGCAAAAACTGACCTCATAGGGCCTCTATTTCACAAAAAAAAAATCCAAGGCACAGGGAAGAGCAAATAAGACCACTCAAAGCAAAAACAACGGGAGTAGGGTCTACCGATACGCAGGGAAGTAGAGGCAGATCCACTCCCACATGAAGTCGCGGAAGTCGTCAGTCATTTCACAAGGGACGAAGACCAGTGGATCCACTATTTTAGGCAAAATCGGACCGAGATCTATAGAGAGAGAGCAAGGGACTATTGTATTCTCATCGGAATCACTGGATCCAGGCTGCCGACAACAGAATCGCACGTATCGGGCACAAACATCACTGGATCCAGGCCGCCGACGTCAGAATCGTACGTATCGGCCACCCACAACACTGGATCTAGCCGATCGACTTCTCCATCGACCGAATCGGGAACCATCAACACCGAATCCATGACGTCGGCGTTTGACTCGGAGAAATCAGGAAACATCGACACCGAAAATACGACGGCGACTGAGGGTTCCACCCCTGACGACTCCTGGACCACTGGGAATGGGTCGGAATCTGTCGGGGAAGTTTCGCCAAGCGAGGAAACCGCCAAGCTCAAAGGACAGAGAGCGGCGAATTTAGATTTATAGGGTTCTTGCTCAAGAACCCAAGAGAGAAGAGGGGGAGGAGAATGACTGATGGGAGAGAGTGAGGGAGTGATTAGTGATTAGGGTTTGTGTCTTACCAGTTTTGTGTGTGTGATCCGTTTAGTGTGTGTGTTAGTGGGTTTAATTAAGTGTATTGTTAGATAGGTTAATTAATGTTTTAGTGTTTTAAGTGAGTTGGGTATTTTGTAAATTTAGCATATGAGGGGGTTATTTTAGTGATAAATTTTTTTTTTTTTTTGGAATAAGATAATAATTTGGGATGGATAAAAACGATAAGTAGGACAACGAGTTTGGGACGGAGAGTGTAAAATATTATAACATGATAGAGAGTTGTGTAGAGAGAGTTGTGTAGTATGATAGGTGAAACAAGACTTCGGGTAGTAGTCAAATAGTCAATAGTGCGTGTTTTAATAGGGGACTAATTGTCTCTCCTCAGACCTCCTGTGCGTTAAACCCAAAAACCCAAGCATTCTTTTCTGTTTACTCAAAAGTTGCAAGTGACAATGCCTTTATATTCCCTCTCTCTCTCTCTCCCCCCCAACTCTTTATCTGCCCTTCTGCCAATAATCTCTCTCTGCTTTCTGGGTTCTCGCAAGCGTTCGTACAATACAAGCATCTCTATCAGGCCTACTTATAAGCCTGAATGCCTGAGTTTTTGTCGATTATAAGGTACTTTAACATGGATTCATCACGGAATGTTGTGTTTTCCACTATACTTAGTGGTAGGGCAAATATTTTTTTGGGGAAACATTCATATTTTTGGTGATTGCGCTATTTCTTTATCGCCATTCTTAAATTCTACCATCTTCTCGATGAAGGAATCAGAGTTCATGTGATAATTTTGGCGCTAATTGCAGCTTTCTAATTTTTCCCTTTTCGTGGATTGTGGTTTTTAAACAAAATTTTGGTAAAGTTAATGGCATTTGTTATTAAATCTTAATTGGTATTTTTTCCATTTGCTGCGAAAGAGATGTTTTTTTAGATGTTTTTGTGTAGGTTTGAATACTTCCTCAGCAGTCGATCAACGTAATTGTTTACTTTCAGCCCCCATTTTATTTGTCGATCATCTATGAGTTAAACATTGAGGATGATATTGGTTTATTTAGACTTCTTATTAACACTGCGGTTTAGATGTTTAACCGTTTGATTTGCTGAATGATCGAACTAAATTTAGTTTTATTTGGTGGGTTTTCAGTTGTATGATGCTTAAGAAAATGAAATTTCTTCGAATAGCTGAATATGAGTGTATAAGCAGCCTCTTATCTATTTCTAAGTCATCTTTTTTTTTTTTTAGGAGGATTGTTACGGGGAATATAAGTTTCCACCTGTTATATTGTTTGTATTAGCAAAGTATCTACCTTGGTTTAAATGACAGAAGCAGGAAGATCTCAAGCTAACCCTCCAAAGAAGGCAACAATGACTCCTAAAGCGATCATACACCAGAAGTTTGGCGATAAGGCCTGCTACACGGTTGAAGAAGTAAAAGCTCCAATAGAAAATGGATGTCCAGGGCTAGCTATCCCACAAAAGGCACCACCATGTCTTTATCGTTGCACTTTGCAACTTCCAGAAACTACTGTTTTCTCTGATACATTTAAAAAGAAAAAAGAGGCTGAACAATCTGCTGCAGAGAAGGCCATAGAAAAGGTTTTTGTAATCTTTTTCTCTTATAGTGGAGCTTTTATTGTTATTTCTTTGATTATCTGTTGAAGGAATCACCATGGTGTTTCATGCTAGTCAGACACCTCATTCAATTTATGTATGTATATGGAGTTGGTTCTTCATGCATAGTTAATAGTGCTTTGAACTCTGATCAATCACATTTGATAACTTGGGTGTACCTGTTGTTGTGTTGTTCACGCTTGCAGTTTCAGCAATAAATAATTGATTCTGGAATGTAACTGGGTAGTATGATTTCATTGAAATGAATTGTCTTCAAAATGTGCCCCCTTTTTTTTTCCTGATCTCAATGATGGAGACTTATGTAACTTTTGTGATGAAGTGGTGATTGGACTTTCTGAGCTCTATGTTGTTCAGACATTGGGTAACTATAGCTAGGAATTATTATATAGAAATCTCTCCGATAACAAGTTCATGCAATATTTATCTCTTTCATGTTTTTGAATTGAATTGGAAAAACACCAAGTACGTTGTAACTTTGGTGCATAGTTGTTAAAGGCGTGCCTTGGGCGCGCCTCAGGCGCTCAGGCTCAAGGGTCTGCGCCTAGATTGTTGATTTTTTGCTATTCCAGGCTCATGTATCAAAGGCGCGCGCCTAGGTGCGCCTAGATGCGCCTAAGGCGCGCCTCTTCAACATCTTGTTTTTTTCTTTTTTTTTAAGTTTTTTGAAATTGCTACTCAATTATTAAAGGGTTTACACATTTTTAAGATAAAAATGGACAGCCCACTTATAAAATGATATAAATAGAGAATTAGGGTTAGGGTTTTAGTACTTGAACTTTCAAAACAAAGACAAAAAGGTGGGCTGCCTTCACCTCCACCGCCTACCTCCACCATGTGCCGCCTACTTGAACTTTATTTGTGTGTATGTTTTATGTGTTATAATGCTATTATGAGTTATTATGTATCATTATGTGATGTTATGTGATTTTTATCTTAGTTTAGATAGGTAATATGATTGTAAGTAGGATATATTTTTGTATATACATTGTAAATTCAGTTTTGGGCAAAATGTAGCTCAGGCGCACGCCTCAGGCGCGCCTAGGTGCGCCTCTCGCTTTTAACAACTATGCTTTGGTGAAAAGTTGATCAATGGGCTACCATAATCCCTTCACCATTAGATAACAACTAAATGCTAAATTATTTGAGAATGGTCTTAAATATAACTCATATATAATATTGAAAGTTTTCAGTTTCCAGCTTCTTCTTTCTGTTTTATGAAGAATTATAATTGGAAACTCTGTCACAAGCATCTTTAATTTTCATTGTGTTGTCAACATTATTTGTTATGCTACTAAAAAAAATGCTTTGAATACTTGTATCAATTCGAATTTTATCCTGTAGTTGGGCATCCGTCAGAAAGAATATAATCCCACAGTTCAGGAAGCTTGGGATGATTTGGCAGGTCGTGTTGCTTATCTATTTTCAAATGAGGTATGTGGCTGGGGAGTGCATAACTTTTGTGGTAAATGTGCATTTGTTACGTTGCTTCCATATTTCAAGATCCATTGCTCTTATGGTCATTAGTCGTGTTGCTAATCTTGTAGTCCATTTTGCTTATTGTATTCTTTATAAAACTCTTGTACTTTATAGAGTTTTAATTACTTTTCTTCGTTTTGACTATAGTGTGCTTTCAGGGACACATTTATTGAGGGGTTTATTGCCCTTGTATCTGGTCTGGCATTGTACATTGTTGCTCTGCAACTCACTTTAGTCATTTTTTTGTACTCACGAAGCTTAATAATAGGAGCCTTTATGTAGGAATTATTTTTGAAAGACAGAAAAATTCACTCTTTGAGCTTAGGTTTAATTTGAGTACTGTATTTGCTTTACATACATACAAGAAATCATGTTTGAGTGCCGCTACTATTGAGGTTTTGGTATGGACATGCTATCTGTGAGATCACATTTTGTTCTGGGAATTGTGCCAAGTGCTTCTCTTTATTGCTGTCTAAACACTTCATTTCATGTTGTTTAGTTTATAACTGATTTGTTTTCTCCAACTTATTCCTGCTTCCATTGGCAATGATGAAGTACCTTTCATCTACTCATCCACTCAGTAGTCACTTCAGAGCAGCACTGAGAAGAGAGGACCATTTCAATGGGTCTGTTCCAGTTTCAGTGATCGCAGTTTATGATACAAAAACTTGTAATATCTGCAGACACATACATCCTGCGGCTGATACAAATTCACTGCTGGTGATGTCATTAGTTTTGAAGGCAGCGTCTACGCTGACTGATTTATTGGTGATATCTAATGAGCAGCTCTCGATAGAGAGAAGAAATCCATACCCTTCAGAGATTATATCTTCAATAATTCACGAATTTAGTTTGCCAGAAAGTATTCCAATCAACGTAGTACATATCCCTGCTTCATGTGATAAAGCTGTTGAATCTTTGTCGCTTCTTGCAACTGGTTATTACCTTGATATTTTAGCCCGTGCATTAGGGTTGACGGAGGCTTCAGATGTTCTGATTTCCAGGTAACATAAGCATACACGTGGGTCATATGATTTTATTCCTAATATCCAGATTGTCTTTTTTCCTATGTCTCTGAATTATCAGACATTATCACGTATCATTATTTTATGGTAAACAATCTGGAATAAGGAACTATTTTTGAACATGTATTCTAAATGATTTCTGGTGTCTTTTTTCTGGTATAGTCATGTTACAGATTTGCGATTGTATTCAATAACAAGAATTAAAATGCATTTACTTCTTTCTCTAAGAGGAGATTGGGATACTTGCAAGTACTGAATAACAGCATTTTTTGCATAGCCATGTCGTACATTCGTGACTATATCAAAAACAAGGACTAAAACATTTCATTTCTTCAGGAGGAGACATGGGTGCTCACAAATCCTGAATGACAGCATTCTTCGTAGACATTGCACCCTGATAATTCTGTGTCTAGATTTTTTATCTGTTTACTGTCCGCTGAAAACATGATGTGGCTCTCTGTTATCTTGTATTTGGTGACAAGATCTTTTATATAATGTTGGTGCTGATGCTAATTTAAGGCTTCTTATGTCATATCCAGTGGAATGCAATTTCAGTTGGTATATATTTGTTTATGTTGTCATGTCTGCATGGGATATGTTGGATTGGAAACTAAAAACAATTCATTGGCAACTGTTGTCATAGAATTATCCAAAGTTGAAATTTGGTTTAGCTTAAAGTAAACACTTTGGAGTGTCTATGATAGAAAAGGAGAAGATGAATCAGGATCAATGTCCTATCTATTTTGAAATACACCTATCATGTTAAGGTGCTTAATTCATGTTCTATGAAATGAAAAAAATTCTTGCTTGTATTGTGAGAGAATTTTATGTACTGTATTTGCCTTTTATTTTTATTATAGAGCTTATTGTTGTCCAGAGCAATTGGCAAAGCTTCCTCTGAAATGAGAATATATTCATCTGCACCAAAGAAATATCTCTATGGCAACTTGTCAGATCCTCAAGGGGACCTAGCATTTGAAGGATCTCTGAATATCCGGGCTAGTTACTTGGCTGGCCAAGAAGTATATGGCGATGCAGTAATAGCTTCCGTAGGGTACACATGGAGATCTGCTGAATTTTTCCATGAAGCTGTTTCCCTGTGCTCATATTATAGGTAAAGATAAATGTTTACTCATTCTCTTTATTTTCTGAAAAAATATGTATTTAATTGTTTCAATGTCGGAGCAATTCTACATTTTGTACCTTGAGAAATTTCTGTCGTATAAATCCATTTCATTTTACCTCTTTGTCAAGGCTTCTCGTCAGTAAGATACCTAGTGGAGCATACAAACTATCTAGAGACGCACTACTTGCTGCTAAGTTGCCTTTAGCGTATACAACAAAGAGCAATTGGAGGGGATCCTTACCTAGAGACATACTGTGCACATTCTGCCGTTCTCACCATTTGTCTGAACCTGTCTTCTCTACACAAAGTATTTCAACTGATTCATCACTAGATGTACCTGGATCTCGTAAAAAGTTGAAAGCTACTCAGTTGAGTGAGGAAGAAAAAAGCAAATCAGGTGCTGGGAAAGCAGTGCCATCTGTTGGACCTTTTAGTTGTGAAGTAAAAATATATTCCAAAAATCAAGATCTGATCCTACAATGGTCACCGCACGAGTCTCACAGAAAGCAAATTGATGCAGTGCAGAGTGTTGCTTTCAAAGTCCTAGCTTGGCTGGACATATTTTTCGAAAAACCAGACATATCGAAATTGAACTCATTAGCAGGAAAGCATGACATTCACTTTACTCACAACTTCTTCAAGGAATTTGCATTATGTCATTCGGTGCACAACTTGGGAAGCACTGAAGCTCAAGCTAGCGAAATTGCTGATGAAGAAGAAACATTTGATATAGATATTGGGGGCAAGAATTCTGGAGGTAGCCCGTCTAATGGTTCTTTAGCATGCATAAGCTACACTGTCTCATTGTTCAGGGAAGGAGATTGCATTAAAGAAAATCTTGAAAGCTGTGAAGAGTTTGAGTTTGAAATAGGCAACCAAGCGGTTTTGCCACATCTTGAAGCAGCTGTAGCACAGATGGCTGTAGGTCAATCTGCATATTTTACAGTGGAGTTGCCTCTCAGCGACTTTGTCTTGGCAGCAGTGGCTGGAAATTCAGCAGCAACTCAGTCATTATTATCGTCAAGTACGTTTCTAGTTTAAGGGCATAAGATTTATGACATCTTCATTTCATGCTTTGCTATTTTATCTAAACCTTTTATCAACAGTTAAGTGGGTGGGAATAACTCAAGCCCCCACATACTCTCTAATAAAGAAGGCCTGAATACCACATCACCTAGATTCCGTTGGTTGAACGGATAAACTTGTTACTCCTTGTCAGTGTACTTTCTTTTTACCCTGTTTATGTTTTCTTCTTGCAGGAAGTTGCAAACTGGGGTACTGTGTTACTCTATTTCAGGTGACGGAACCATTGGAAGAGAGAATGGAGCAAGCTCTATTTAGTCCCCCTCTGTCAAAACAACGTGTTGAATTTGGAGTACAACATATTAAGAAATCTTCTGCCACCTCTTTGGTATAAAGCTTAGATCTTTCAATATCTTTTGAACTGATATATTTGGTACTTGATACTATTATCCCTTCAATTTCAGGTTGATTTTGGTTGTGGTTCTGGAAGTTTATTGGATTCATTGCTATCATATCCCACGTCCCTGGAGAAAATAGTTGGTGTTGATATTTCCCGGAGGAGTCTCGCAAAAGCAGCCAAGGTCATCATCTACTTCTGAATTTTATTTTCATTTACTAGTTTAATGTGTCTCTCCCCTTTCTTTTTCATTCTCCGTAGGACTAACTGCATATCCATTTTAATTTGTTGATATTTAGAATGATGGAAGAGGCTTTTGACTTATCCTTTGATAGATTTAGCTTATATTCGGCACTGAATGTTCTCAATTTAATTTTTTTTATCATTTTCAAAGAACTTGAGAATACTCTTTCTACAAATGCAGTCACTCCACACAAAGCTGAACAGGTTAACGGATTCTAATGAGCCAAGTAGCAAAATCAAATCTGCGGTGTTGTATGATGGCTCCATCACAAAATTTGATTCTCGTTTATGCGGCTTTGACATTGCAACTTGCTTGGAGGTACCTATTTCTCCCTTTTGTCAATGATTTTTTACATTTATTTCCAGAGGTGAAACCGGAAAACTGTGTTATGCAGGTGATTGAGCATATGGAGGAAGAAGATGCATGCATGTTTGGTGATGTAGTGCTCAGCTCTTTTGCTCCCAAGATTCTCATCGTCTCCACCCCAAATTATGAGTACAACACGATCCTTCAGGGATGTACGCCTCACGGACAAGAAGACGACCCTGATGAAAGAAATCAGGCACAAACTTGTAAATTCCGAAACCATGATCACAAGTTTGAATGGACGAGATCACAGTTCCAGCACTGGGCCTCCGACCTTGCAACGAGGCATGATTACAGCATCGAGCTTAGTGGTGTCGGTGGTGCTGCCGACGTAGAACCCGGGTTCGCGTCCCAAATCGCAATTTTCAGGAGGGGTAAAGATGGAAACTCGACCAACATGGAGGTGGTGGATAGCCAGTATGTGCGTATCTGGGAATGGAGTAGGGATGATGCTTAAATAGTTATAGCCTTTAGTCTTCTTTTTGCTATCCAATTTATGTAGGGGCAAACATCTAATTTGAATTTCTGCTTAATGAATGATTGAAACTCCTCCAACAATATTTCAATTGAGGGATACAGGGTGAATGATTGAACGGGGGAAATTCTTCAATTATGCAGAAAAATTACTATCCAAATGGTGAATGAGTGTAGATGACAAGAAAATACAAAATGTCCTATTTACTCTTTCAATTTATATATATGTTCATTAATAAATAAATTACATTAATGAATTAAATTATACTCTGTTCATTTACTTTTTGCAGTTATATTAAGATAATATTTTAATATGTGGTGAGGTGAGAGAAATAATATTTAATTTGGAGTGAGTAGTTATAATAGTGATGCAAGCCTATAATTTGTAAGGGAAATAAAATCGAAGGTTTATTAATTTATTTAAAATGCTGTTAGTTTTAAATGCAAAATTTTGTTTTGTTGAATATAAAATACTCAGTTCTATTTCAAGGTATATATTTTGTCCCTTTAATTTATTATTTTGTAAGGTATATATTTTTATGTTTAGTAAAGGGTCCACACAAAACAATTAATATATCAAATGGACTCACACAAAACAACTAAAATTTACTCACTAATCACTAAGGGCAATACTTGCTTTAGATCTTTTATACTTTTTCTTAATTAGTCATCACTTTTCATTAAAAATATTCCACTTTTAATTAAAAGTGTTATTATTATTATTTATATTACAAATTCTTCATGATATAATTCACTGCATTATTATTACTTTTATTAATTCGAGTATAATTTTTTATTAAAATATTATCATTTTTATTCATCTCAAAAAATTCATGATCTAACACAACTAACACAAGTATTTGGCGCCATCATTAAAATATAAATATCCCTGCAAATGTATTATACGTGACTGAGAGAGTAATACATTCATTAAATATATATATATATATATATATATATATATATATATATTGCTAAACTAAAATAAAACTAATATTGTTTGTTATGAAGAAAAAAAAGTGGGTGCATATATCTAAACCCATACCATCGAGTGTACATGATATGTGATTGCATTCCATGTTTCACAATTCATACTTCATTGATATTCTATAACATAGACTCATTGTGAACATGTAAGGTTAATCTATGAAGTAATATTAACACGTATCATTCACTAAAAAAAGTTAATACAAAATGAAACACAAGTTCAAATAGGTGATCCAATGCCACATGATATCAATGACAAAAATATTACAAAATGCCATTTTCACTTGTTAAAAATTAATTTATATATAGAGCAAATCTTGTGAGGTATCACCTTACTTTTTATAGTTAGACATCACTTTTAGATAGAGATGTAATTCTTTTCATCTATTGTTTTGTTATTATTTTGGATGAGTATCACTTTTTATCGATTATCTACAAAACACTTTTATAAAAATATTATTACTTGTGTTTATCGATTATGTATATAGTATTATTAAAATATAATGACTTTGTTATCGTACCACAATTACTTCACTCAGTAGTAATACAACTGATTATGGTGAACTTTGAATGTTTCTTCTCATGTAAAAAGTAAGTTCACATGTATTACTTGCGTACTCAAATTTTATTTGATCTTAACGGGGTGATATGTGTGACTAGGCCCAATAGAGTGGTGAAGAGATTAATTATGGTGATTTAATTGATCAATAAATGCTAAATCATTACCCACTACACACAAGGAGTTCTCATTTTGAGAGGTTGCTCCCACACTGCAGCTCTGAAATTCGATTTTTAATCATAGGTACAAGATATCACCCATATGACCAGTTGAGCGGCATATGTGGTTATTTAACACTAGGTAATAGTGGAATTGTATAGCTTACTCTGCTCAACAAACCAAGTTTTAGAAAGTTTTTAGAAACTCAAGTTAGTAATGATTGGGGTTAAGATTACATGATTCCTCAAATTGAAGTAGAACCACGCTTTGCATTAATCCACACTTAATTTTCAAAATCATATCTCCATACACATTCGAATCCTACTAATCCCTAACCCGCCCACCTTTAATACTTACTTCATACTCCCTCCATCCCACACTTATATTCACTGTCCCATACAATGAAATTAAAGTTTTTATCAATGGAATATTCCGTTGGTAAAAAATAATTTTTTTGTAGTGTCTTAAACAGGGTTAATAGTTCTGCTATCCTCAAATTTCGAATTCATATATCTTTGAAATTTTCGTCTCGTTAAATAATCATAGTTTATAATAAAAATTTTCCAATTACAAATAAATAAAACTTTGCCCTGATACTTGAGCGAAAATTGGATGAAAATCCTGCAAATGGGATTATAAATAAAATTTTCATTTTGTAGTGGGCCAAGATCCGAATGTTTGCCATTCAACAAATGGATTATGTGGGCCATCCTAATTTTAACTTTGGGCTAGTGGGTGAGATTGGGCCTGAAAATATTACCCACACAAATGCATCAGGGCCGAAGCTGATTTGATAAAATTTCAGCTTCCGCCTTATCCGTTGTACTTCGTTTTTTTTTATTTTAACTTTGAAACAAGATATTTTTTTCCACATCTCCGTAATTTTTTTTAAAGAAACTCGTTTCTAGCATAAATCCTGCAACAAAAAGATTGCTCCGCACAAAAATTAAGGAATTAAAAAAAATTAATTACTAAGAGAATGTTTGGTTCACTTTGAATTAATAATAATCATTGGACCTTAAAATTTTTCTAAAAATTAGAGAATTTATATACTAATTGGACTTATGCGGGCTAAATTTTCATTTAAGCCCATTAGTAAAAAACAAGGGGCCCGATGAAATAGAACCTTGAGGGAAAGTGTGTTACAATAATCCATGAAACTAATATGGAATTAAGGGAATTCTAATGCTCATCCATTGCTTATTATATTTACAAGCTTTATTAATCAATCTATTAATTTTAGTGAACAAAACATTCCCTAAAAACAATCTTAATTACATAAAAACTAAGCTTAAATTATACTCCCTCCGTTCCACCCAAAGGGTTCCTTTTTGCCATTTTGGTCGTCCCACCCAAAGGGTCTCCTTTCATTTTTTACACAAATGGGACTCACACACCCCCTCTAATACAATTAAAATATGAGACACATACTCCTACTAATACAACTACCCACTACACATTAAATAATAATACTCCTTAATTTACTAAGTGCCAAAAAACAAAAATAACATTTTGAACGAGACGGAAGGAGTATAATTTTCTAGCAATTTCCACTCTCATTAGTGAGAGATTTCACCCAAGTCCATGCCAAGATTAAAAGTGACAAGCAAAAACAGTCTTCATTTGGATGCAGATGACATGTGACACTTTAGTAGACATCTCTTGTGTCAATCTCTTATGGTGTGACATCTCCTGTATTATTTATAGATTATACGTTTCAGAAACTAATCTTTTACTCCCAGAGTTTTATATCTTAATTCAAGATATAATTTCTCTCATTTTTTTTACATATCATTCATAAAGCTAATACTATAGAAAATGTTACATAAGTGTCACATAACATCCAAAATCTACATATACCATTTTTAAATTTTCTAATTTAATCATCAAAACGAATCACTGAAGTCAACTTTAAATTATGATTGCATTTGCACATGGATAATTTTTAATTTTGCTAAATAATCAAAACGAATCACTGTAGTCAACTTTAAATTATGATTGTTTCATTTAATAATATAAGAGATCACGTATGCACCTAGTATCCAAATTAACGAAATATTGTTTGATAATGCATCACATTTTCTGCACGTCAATATAATAAATAAAATAATCCAACTAATTATTAATTAAAGGTAAAAAACATAGGTAGATGAATAATAATATTTAATAAAAAGTAATATCAAATTAATAAAAAATTATAACTATGCAATTGAATTATTAAAATAACAATACTTCATTAGTGCTATTGTCTTTTTCATTTTTCTCTTTCTTGGATCAAATGAAATTGTAATTTCTTTTGCATAACTTGGATATGATCAGGTAATTACCCGTATAAAAACCTGAACTTAATCGTACTCCCTCCGTCCCCCAAAGTATTTCACACTTTCTTTTTTCATCCGTCCCTCAAAGTATTTCACACTTTACTTTTACTAAATTTGGTAAAAAATACATTATACTAATACTCACTTTTTACACATATCCCAATATAATACTTACTTTTTCACATCTCCCAAAAACTTTACACACTTTTTCCACATCTCTCAATAACTTTACACACTTTTTTCATTAAATCAACTAAAATATATATTCTCTTTCTTACTTTATACATAAAAATACAAAATTTTCTTAAACTCCGCGCACACCAATACGCGAAATACTTCCCGGGACGGAGGGAGTATACTACTATACGTACCCAACCATATCAAATCAAATAACCAAATTAAATTATTCATTGAAATTAAATAATTATTTTAGTAATTTTAAACATCATAAATTATACTCTAGCAATTTAAGATATTAATAAAAATAATAAATAAAAATATATGAAAATCTTCACACATTGTATACATTTTTTTTCCTAACACATCGCGTATAAGACACAAAATGCAACTTTTTCCAAAAATATCAAAGCAATGGAAAAAACACAAAATAAAACTACGAGTGTAACATTGTTAGAGTTTGGAGAAAATATCAAATTCACTCCTTCTATCAAATTTAGTCATTTTTGTTTTGGTTAAAATTTTGTACTAAAATTGGATTAAATTTGATAAAATGACTAATTCTGAATAAAAAAACCAAAATTAAATAAAAAATGATAAAAATTGAAAAATACAAATAATAAACTAAAATAGAATTTGTCATACTTGAAAAGACTAATTTTGATATTTTTCCCCTATGACACCAAAATTGTTATATAATATATATTAGTGAAGATTAATTAAGTAGTAATTATTAGAAATGGGAACGGTGTTTAATCTACAACTCTACTCTAGCTTCGTATGATTATGCACATGCAAGTAGAATATTACATGTATCTCCATAATTAATTATTAGAGTCCACTCTAATATATATCTGTAACAACAAATTTGTATTTATAAAATAATAAACACAAAAGAAATTACAACGATAATCCAAGGTGGATTGAAGTTGAGAATTTAAGTAAACAGCTTTTATTTACCCTCTGATTCATCTCTTGAGTTGATTTCTTGACTTCTTCAACTTTTGGAGTCGGATCTTCGGATGAAGCTTGTCCGAGCTCGGGGTTGACTTGAAGCTTTAAAATATTTATCCGGAGGCGTCGAGCCTTTGTTCGGATCAAACGTTGACTTGAAGATTTGTTGTGAAGTACGACACTCAATTTGGTAGAACGTTGACTTCACGGAGACAGATGGATGAATTTGATATGAAGAACGCCAGATCAAAGAGGCTTAGCACCTTGGTCTTTGATCGGAGGCTGTTCTTGACTTGAAGATGACTTGAACTTGATTTGAAGATCTTGAGTGTTCTTCGACTTGATCTTGATCTTGAACTTGAACTTGGTCTTGATCTTGACTTGAACTTCACTTGACCGGATCTTGATCGAACTTGATTTTCACTTGAATCTTCAGAGTTCTTCAGGTCTTCAGGATTTTCAGAGTGAATGGAATGAGGACTGAAGGTCCTTATTTATAGGTAAAGAAAATAACCACTTGAGAGATATTTTCTCATTCAAAAGATATGTTGGGCTTTTCTCCTTTAATTAAGTCTGTTGGACTGGATATAGGCCTATTTAATTTAAATAAGCCTGCTAATTTTGACTTGAGCTTATTTAATTTAACTAGGCCTGCTGGACTTGATTTGTTGGGCTCATTGACTCGAGTTATGCCCATTTGACTTGAGTTGAGCCCGTTTGACTTGAATTTGGGCTCAAATAATTAAATTAATTATTAATTATTTATCCATTTATTCCAGGAATTAATTTATTTAACTTCCTTAATAAATAAATATTTAATTAACACTTAATATATTTTCCTTTGTATTTTATTTATTTAGGCAGTAAAATTTAATTGCCTACAAATGCCCCCTTGTATTTTGTTCATTGAAATTTATTTTGAAGTGGACAAATTGCAATATTTTCCATGCTCATTTGCATCAACTTGATTTGGGCTTTTATTAATTTCTTCTTCACTGGATGGCCACCACTTCTTTAATTTCCTCAACCCACTAACTCTCAATTTGCGGATTAGTAAGAAACAGTAATAATGAATTCAGAATGTCCACTCAAATTTTGAAGAACGTATCAATTTAAAAATAATTTTGAATGCATCTTTATATCTCATCTCAACTAATTGAAGAAGAAGCTAGCAAAGTTAACTTGAGGCTCCACCAATGATCATTCGAAGTGGGTCTATATCTCAAAATTGAATCGAATCATGACATATATGTACATATTTGAGATAATAATTGAATCTTAAGGAGATAGATTCAAATATTCATATTTAACATATTCATACTCCTCAATCTCACCTCCAAATCTCACCTCCAATTTGACATGGGCCTTCGTGATTTTCTCACCCCTTTTTTTAACTTTATCAAAGCCCATCTACTTAATCTACTTGAAGCAGAAAATACGTAGACAAATCTAATATTCACTTTGAATTTTGTGAGATAAACTCAAATCTAATTAGATAGCCACAGCACTATAGGATTTACTCTCAAAACAAATCTCACATGATAAACTCAAAATTTATTCCAATATTCATTAAGAGTTATCTTTAATGATACCAACACCTATATATAAAGGAGTTCACGCATGCCCTTTTTCCTTCATACCGCAAGCACCCAGCAAAGAAGTGTAAGTACTTCAACATTCATATTTCTCTTCCTAGCCACTTAAATTTCCTCAATTTCCTCTCTGTGAAAATTTCACCTTTATAAAAATTTCAATAACTTCTGTCTCCTTTTCAACAGGTCTGCTAGAAGAAGCCATAACAACCACGCCAAGAATTCACGCCCACCTACAACCATGTAATCTCTTCTTACTTTCTTCTACCCCACTTCTTCTTTATCAATCTTGTTTTCTTCTTGTTTTTATCTTTTATTTTCTTCTTCTGCTGCGGTATCCTTTTCTTGTTTCTTTCCTTGAACTGCTCACTCACCCTTACGTAATCATCAAGGTAAGCTTCTCCCCTTGTGTTCTCATATTTACCTTTGTACTCGTTCCACTCTTTTCCTTTTTTTCACGATGTATCCCCGAAGAGAAGAGAAGAGAACTGGACTTTTAACGTACCAGACTTCCTTTAAAAATGAAACGGGCAGTCGAGACCGGCGTACAAACCCACAGAAGTAGAAGAAGAGCAGCGGTGTTACAAATCCGTACCCGTATATAGAAGAAGACGGTGCTTCAGACCCCAAGGTTGAAGTTGGACCAACATCATCGAGGTGGAGAGCAGTCAATGGCGGACCACCCATGGTGGTTGCTTTTCGGGCTCGCACCGTGAGGTGAAGAGCGGTCAATGGCGGACCACCCATGGTGGTTGCTTGTTGGGCTCACACCTCCGATGACGTTTGTGGCGAATATATAAAAAGAGATCCAATCATGCGACTCAGTGTTGTGACGAGCAATGGTGGTAAGCAGCGGTGATTGGATTTTCGTCGAGGGTGGTTTGGAGAAGTTTTTCTCGTGGCACATCATTTTCCTGAAAAGTTGAGAACTTTTGAGAAGTGAAGCTGTTCCCTGAAGCTGAGATTTCTCACAGGCCGGAGTGGATGCGGCCGATAAGCTTTCGGTGAAGATGAATCCTGCGAGGACTGGATAGCAAGGCGGAACGGAGACTCCTCTACTGTGGTGAGCGGCGACAAGAACACCAATTTGCATTTCCGGCGCTGATGCGGCTCAGTTTCAGATGGCGGCGGCATCCTGGCGACGATCAGCGATAGTGAACGAGGGGTGTTGGCGGCAGACTCGTCGGCGATTTAGGCAATAGGTGGCGAGAGTTGCGGAAGATCAGGCTGAACAGCGATATGCAGCAGCGGCATGGCTGGCGACGAGAGATCTGACAACGGGGGATGCGATGGTGTTGTGTTTCCGACGCGTGGTTGTCGGCAGCAGCGAAGGTGGAGCGCGACTGACCCAGTGGCGCTGGTTACAGCCGAGAGTTCTTCCGGACCGGTGGCGGCCGCGCGTGACTCGACTTCCGTGGTGGACCTCGGCGACTGCTGCTGAATCACATGGAATAGCCGGAAAGTTCGCGGTCTTCCAGCAGCAGGGTGAAGAGTGCGGCAACGTGAGACCCAGTTTCCAGCGAGGACTGTGGCGGCAGAGGCTCGCGATCTTCTAGAGGTTGACGATTGAGAGAGGATAGGCTCCAGCGTGGTGGCAAGGATCCCAGGCGAGGGAGATATCCCCGATGAAAATTGGTATGGTGGAATTGGCAGGCATCGCGACAGGTGGCTTGAAGTGCGACGCGGCAGGACTCGCGATTTCTCAGAGACGATGGCGTGCCGGCGCTTGATAGACTAACAGCAGCGATGGGGATTTTAAATATGAACAAGAGCTTTCAATTTGGTGGAATGGACTACAGATTATACACTCACGTGATCTCCTCCTCGGAATAAGCAACTGCCCCCTTTGACTTTTTAACTTGATTTGCAAAAAGAATTTGATCAACACCCAAATTAATTTATTATTAAATTCATTAACCTTGATCAAATTGGGCTTACACCAATTTTCTTTATGACTTTTGGGCTTGCCAGAATAAGTTGGGCTTCAATTATTGTTAAATTTAATTCATATTATAAGTTTATTAAACTTAAATATAAATAAACTTAACCACTCCCTTTAACATTTCAAACTTCATTCCTTTCTCATGAGTTTAATTTAATTTGAATTCCAACATTTCCTTGCATAATTGCTCATGGAAAAGAAACAATCTGCACACAGAGACTACATCATCGTACTTCACCATGGAGCAATATCAATATCGCCAATCTTTGAGATGGAATCGTTGACAGAACAATATCAACATCGTTACTCTTCATCTTTTGAGATGGAATTACCATAGCAATATCAACATCGCCACTCTTCCTTGAAATGACACTTCTGCCTCCTTTCCTTGTACTTTTTTATGGCATGCATGCTTCAACTCTTTATCTCTCTTACCAGCTTGACAACAATAACTAGACCCATGACTGAACTTAGTGAGCTACTAAGCTGCCTACGTATCTCTTCAAAGAGAATCAAGTCATAACGTAGTTCAAAGGGACATGATATGATTTGGATGGGGGATGCCGTACACAGTTTATACTCGTGCGGGCCAGGAGTGACTATTCTTTAATCACTTTAGACAAAGTAGGATATTTAATGCTTTAACCACTTAAAATATCTGAGTGGGGTGAATTAATAGTTTAACCACATATAATTACCTTTGGTGGGTGTCGTACACAGTTTATACTCATGCGGACCAGGAGTAACATGCAGTTTAGGCTCGTGCATCAAGGAGCGTTCCTTGGATTTGACTGGATTACGCAGAGTAGCGTTTCAGGAATTTGCTATTTATGGGGCCGATTCCTACACCATCTTCAGATATCAACTTGTATGCACCATTTGTATACACTTCTTTCACAACATGTGGGCCATCCCACTTGGGCAAGAATTTATTTCCAACTCGGTGAGTGATGACAATAGGCCTTCTTACAGCAAGGACTAAGTCTCCGACTTGAAAAGAACGTATCTTTACTTTCTTGTTAAACGTTCTGGAGAGGCGAGCTTGATAGCACTCAAGTCTTTGTTGTGCTTCTAACCTCTTCTCATCAAGTGCCTCTAATTCTTCGAGACGCAGTCATGCATTCTCTTCTTCAGTTAAACCTTCTTGTATGGCTATTCTCAAAGATGGTATTTGCTTTTCAAGGGGCACCACAGCTTCAACCCCATATACAAGAGAGTACGGAGTAGCTTGAGTAGGCGTTCTATAAGTAGTTCGATACGTCCATAAAGCTTCATGAATCCTTCCATGCCAGTCTCGCTTTGACTTGGAGACCACCTTCTTCAACAGATTACACAGTGTTTTGTTGAAGGCTTCGGCAAGCCCATTAGCTGCTGCATTATACATAGAAGATTTTCTTTGCTTGAAGTCAAACTTCTCACAAAGCTTATCAATCAAAGAGTTACTGAATGGCCTCCCATTGTCTGTGATAATGTATCGAGGCACTCCATATCTATATATGATGTGATGCGGATGAAATCAGTCACATTTTCTTTCTTCACTTCTCTCAAGGGTACAACTTCCGCCCACTTAAAAAAGTAATCAGTGGCAGTCAGAATATAAAGATGGCCTCTGGAAGACTTCGTTAATGGCCCCACCACATCTAAGCCCCATGCATCAAATGGCCACGAAGAAACTGTTGGATGTAATGGTTCGGGAGGCTGATGAATGAGATTTGCATGAAACTGGCATGGCTGACATCTTTGTGCATAATCTATACAATCCTTCACCATAGAAGGCCAGTAATATCTCATCTTCTTGATTCTGAAATGTAACTTGGGTCCAGACTGATGGGCGCCACATATTCCAGAATGAGCTTCCTCCATAGCTTGAAGAGCTTCTTCATCACTTAAGCATCTTAAGAGAATACCATCAAACGATCTTCTATAGAGTGTATCTTTGTAATAGAAGAATCGTGGTGCTCTACGTCGGACATCAACCTTTAGGTGTGGATCATTGAGAAGCTTATCATTCTTCAAGTAATCCACGAACGGTTGACGCCAGTCTTCTTTCGCAATATCAAAAACCTCTATGGCGCAATACTCAACTTCTTCACTATCTTCATCTTCGAAGAAGGGAGGTACCACCCAACTTTTGCAGATCGGTACTTGAAAAAGTGCTTCGGGCATTGCTATGGTTGATGCTAGCTTTGCCAAAGCATCGGCTTGCTTGTTCTTGCTCCTTGGTAAATGTTCAATCTCTATGTCTCCAAGCCAATTCATAAGCCTCTGAGCATATTTATAATACGGAAGTAGTTCAGCTTTCTTAACCTCATATAAGCCAAGCAGCTGGTTGATTATCAACAACGAATCTCCATATACCTTAAGGTGTCGCTGCTTTACATCCACTGTCATCTCCAAACCAAGTATAAGAGCTTGATATTCAGCTACATTATTAGAGCAATTTTCAGTTAGACTGAATGAATATGGCAGAACTCCTCCATCTGAGGTTACAAATACTACTCCTGCGCCGGCTTCTTCTCTGTGAGCAGCTCCATCGAAATACATCTTCCAAGGAGGAGTGATTTCAATAGCCAATATATCTTTATCGGGAAAATCATCAGACAATTCTCATTCGACAGGCATGGGATGATCAGCCAAGAAATCTGCCAGCACTTGCCCTTTCACCACTTTTTGAGGGATGTAGATAATTTCAAATTGCTGCAATTGGAGATACCACCTTGCGAGCCTATCAGAGAGCACTGGCTTTGACATTACAAACTTTAATGGGCTGGCCTTCGAGACCAAGTAAACAGTATGAGCTTGAAAGTAATGCCTTAACTTCTGAATCGCAAATATGAGAGCAAGACAGAGCTTCTCAATTGGTGAGTACTTTAACTCATTTGGAGTCATTGTTCTACTCAAATAGTACAACGCACACTCCTTTCCTTCATCATTATTTTGTGCAAGCAAGGCTCCAACTGATTTTTCTTGAGCAGATATGTAGAGAATTAATGGACGTCCGGCTATTGGAGCAACCAACACTAGCGGCTTCATCAAATATGCTTTAATGTTATTAAATGCATTAGTGCAAGCTTCATCCCATTCAAATGGGCTGCCTTTTTTCATAAGATGGCTAAATGGTTGGCATCGGCCGGCCAAATTTGCTATGAATCTTCTTAAGTACGCTAGCTTACCTTGCAAACTCTTGAGCTCATGTATATTTCGGGGCACCTGCATCTTCATTATTGCATCAATCTTTGCTTTGTCAATCTCAATGCCACGATGTCGGACAATGAATCCAAGAAACTTACCAGAAGAGACTCCGAATGCGCACTTAAGCGGGTTCATCTTGAGTTGAAATTTTCTGAGACGCTCAAATATTTGCCTTAGATCCTTAAGATGATCCTTTTTCTTCTTTGATTTCACTACAATGTCATCCACATAACATTCGACATTCTTATGAAGCATGTCGTCGAATATCCTTTGCATAGCTCGTTGATACGTAGCGCCAGCATTCCTCAAGCCAAACAGCATAACATTATAGCAGTATATTCCTTTAGGAGTGCGGAAGGCTGTTTTCTCTTGATCTTCCGGATCTAGGCTAATTTGATTGTAACCAGATGATCCATCCATAAATGAAAGCACTTCATGCCCGGTCGTTGCATCAATCATAAGTTCTGTGATTGGTAGTGGAAAATCATCTTTTGGGCATGCCAAGTTCAAGTCACGGAAGTCAACACACACTCTAAGCTGCCCATTTGTCTTCCTTACTGGCACAATGTTAGAGAGCCAAGTGGGATACTTGACTTCTCGTATCTTTCCCGTTTCAAGGAGCTTATTAACCTCAGCTTCAATCAATGGAACCAGCTCTGGTCGAAATCGACGCTGCATCTGCTTAACTGGCTTGACTCATTCCTTTACTGCTAGATGATGAACTGCCACTTTTGGATCTAATCCGGACATCTCCTTGAATGACCAGGCGAACATGTCTCTAAATTCTTGAAGAAGCTCAATATAACCCTTTTCTTCATCGGCTGTCAACAAAGCACTTATGTAGGTTGGACGTGGGTTATTAGCATCACCCAAGTTAATCTCCTTTAATTGGTCAACAGTAGCTTTGACACCCTCTTCAAATTCTGGAGGAGCATCATCAGCACCTTCCTCTTCAGCTGAGGTCTCCTCTCGTATAGTAACATGATTTACCTCGGTAACTCCTTCCAAGAATTCTTGCCTTTGAAAACGCGGATTAGACCTAACTTGTTCATTTTCTCCGGCTTTAACAATACTCTCCACTACATAACCATCTCTCCTCATTTCGACAATCTTACCTCGTAGATCTCTTTCTGCATTGTGTAGATTTGTTTGCATGATAACGGAATGAACAATATCTGATGAGCCTACACTTTCCCGATCATCTTCTTCACTTTGGGTGAAGATTATTGTTCGGTTCTTAGCTTTCAACACTGTGTCACATGATATAGTCAGAAAATATCGTCTTTTCATGCGAGATGGGATTCGACTACGTATCTTTGGGAACCTTGGGAACTTGGAAGTCCTTTTAGCTCAACTGGTTTGAGTCTTTTGAATACTGAGATTCTTTCTGCCTTTCTATCCTCTTCATGAGACTCTTCTTCAGAAAGAATTTCATCTTCAGTGATGTAGTTTGTGTTTACCCTTTTGATCGCAATGCGAACAGGTTTCTGTGGAACATATCCCAACCCTGTCCTAGTATACTTGGAAGTGCGACCATTACTCTTCAATGTCTCTTGAGTGGTATTAAATTCTCTAGGAGTCTTATGAGACTGTTCATTCATCATAGCTTTTTCTTGAGGGTTATAACCAGCTTTCACAAGAAGTTTGTAAGCTTGTGGGCTATATGATTTGGAAACTGCCGCCTCGAATACATCTCCATACTCCGTTTTAGCTCCTTGAATTGGGCGAGTGAACCCTTTGAGTGGAGAAGGAAAGGGCTTCTTAGTGTCAACCTTAGTTAGAGGTAGTGTCAACCCTTCTACAGTCTTGATCAATTGTTTACTTTCAATAGACTTTGTGGATGAAACATCATCTACATTCTCTCTTTCTTGTTTATCATCACCTTTCTCTTGCGATGAACTTCCTTCTGGCTTGACAGCATTGCTACTCTTCAGAAAATATCTAGCATCTGCAAAATATGACTCAGCTTCTGTGAATGGCCTTTCATCGCCAAGCACCTTTTTTATGTTGCCTCCATCACAGTATTTGAAGCATTGATGTAGCGTAGAAGGAATCACTCCATTTTCGTGCAACCATGGGCGCCCCAAGAGCATGATATATGATGTTTTAGCATCAATGACATGAAACAGAACTGTTGAGACCATCTCATCTATCATTAAGTCCAAGACCATTGTACCAAGTGTTCTCTGGCATTCTTGATTGAACCCATGAATTGTCAATCGACTACTGCCGAGCTCTTTGGTAGGAATTCCTAACTTCTTAAGTGTGGATAGGGGCAAGATATTGACAGCTGAACCTCCATCAATCAATATTCGATTAACCCTTTGCTCTTGAGTATAACCAGTTACGAATAAAGGTCGATTATGAGATTGTGAACCGAGCAGTAAGTCTTCCTCTGTGAAGGTTATTTTTATAACATGGGTCTCACTTTCATTCCCAGATTCACCCTTAAGTAGCTGAGCTTCACTTGCCATATGACATGAAGAATCACCGCCTGCAGAAATAGAGTTTGCAGTTGCGTCTTCATCTAGAAAGATCTTCCTTTGCTCAACCAATCGCATAACTTTGTCTTTAAAGACAAAACAATCTTTAATAGAATGACCCACCAGTCTATGATACTTGTAATATTTCAGATTGTCAGTTTGTCCCGCCTCTTCTGGTCGCTTCATTTCAGGAAGCTCGATAAGTTTATCTTTGAACAGATCATCAAATATGCCTGGGACATCTGAATCAAGGAATGAGTACTTCCTTTCTTGCATCTCTTTCAAGGTCAATCTTCTTTGCCCCCTTTCTGAGGAATCATTCCTCACTTTATCATCCTTTTCGTTCTCATTCCTTCGAAACTTGACAGTTGGTGCATTTGTCGCCATGGACTCCTTTTCAGAAGATTTGTTGTAGGGTTTGCCCCCTTTCCTGGCCTCTTGCTTTTCTTTATACTTGTAGGATCCAGGAATCGGTGGTTCAACCACTCCACTTATCACCATGCTTAGCTCCATATCATGAGCTCTTGTGGCTAAATCTTCAAAGGTTTTAGGCTTAATCCCTTGAAGTATGTAACGAAGGCTCCATTGCATTCCTGCTGTGCACATCTCAATGCCAGAAACTTCAGACAATCGATCTTTACAATTTAGGCTCAAATTTCTCCATCGATTAATGTACTCAATTACTGGCTCTTCTTTTAACTGACGAGTGTTAGTCAACTCTATCATGCTAACCGTTCTCCTAGTGCTATAGAAGCGATTAAGGAATTGATATTCCATCTGATCCCAACTGTCTATAGAATCAGCCTCCAGGTCGGTGTACCATTCAAAAGCATTTTCCTTTAGAGAACGAACAAATTGTCTCACCATATGATCTCCGTCAGTTCCAGCATCATTGCATGTTTCAATGAAATGTGCTATATGTTGCCTTGGATTACCTTTTCCATCAAACTGTTGGAACTTGGGGGGTTGATAGTTCGGTGGCATCTTCAAGTTGTCAATCCTTCTAGTAAAAGGTTTAGCATACATGAATGAAGGTTTGGAGCTCTCTTCAAATTGGTCCTTCATTGTCCCAAGTATAATACTTTTTAGCTGGCTGATAGGAACCATTCCATCATGGGAAATGTTCAATTCTTCTTCAATCACCTTCTTCCCCGTCGACTAGCGTTTCGCGGAGTTATTTACTTCATTTTCAGCATCTTCATCTTGCTTTTCGTTTGCATGGCTAGTTTCAGCACCAGCCATTTTCTCCATCAGTTTGAAAATCAAAGTACTTTGTTCTTGGTTCTATTTGGCAAGTGCAGCAACGGATTCAGTTAAGCTTGCCAACTGTTCTTCGACAGACGAAGTGTTTATTGCCATCGTCGAGGCTATGGATGAATCTGATGATGGACTTTCTTCAGATAGATGAGTTGAGCCAACAAGATTGTCCTCCTCGTTTTTAGCATTATAAGGTATTCCTTTGGGGATAACTCCCACTAAAGAATTTGTCTCCGAAGAGGCTTCAGACCGCGCTTTCCTTGACATACTTCTAGTTATCACATTAACGTCTTCGACTTGTAATTCTGAAGACTTGAAGACAGAAGCTAATCTGTTGACTTTGACTCTTAGCGGAACCATCTTACTTTGCTCGAAGAGGAGATGAGAGGTAGAAACTGTCCCACCGGGCGTGCCAAAATTTGTAACAACAAATTTGTATTTATAAAATAATAAACACAAAAGAAATTACAACGATAATCCAAGATGGATTGAAGTTGAGAATTTAAGTAAACAGCTTCTATTTATCCTCTGATTCCTCTCTTGAGTTGATTTCTTGACTTCTTCAACTTTCGGAGCCGGATCTTCGGATGAAGCTTGTCCGAGCTCGGGGTTGACTTGAAGCTTTAAAACATTTATCCGGAGGCGTCGAGCCTTTGTTCGGATCAAACGTTGACTTGAAGATTTGTTGTGAAGTACGACACTCAATTTGGTAGAACGTTGACTTCACGGAGACAGATGGATGAATTTGATATGAAGAACGCCGGATCAAAGAGGCTTAACACCTTGGTCTTTGATCGGAGGCTGTTCTTGACTTGAAGATGACTTGAACTTGATTTGAAGCTCTTGAGTGTTCTTTGACTTGATCTTGATCTTGAACTTGAACTTGGTCTTGATCTTGACTTGAACTTCACTTGACCGGATCTTGATCGAACTTGATTTTCACTTGAATCTTCAGAGTTCTTCAGGTCTTCAGGATTTTCAGAGTGAATGGAATGAGGACTGAAGGTCCTTATTTATAGGTAGAGAAAATAACCACTTGAGAGATATTTTCTCCTTCAAAAGATATGTTGGGCTTTTCTCCTTTAATTAAGCCTGCTGGACTGGATATAGGCCTATTTAATTTAAATATGCCTGCTGATTTTGACTTGGGCTTATTTAATTTAACTAGGCCTGCTGGACTTGATTTGTTGGGCTCATTGACTCGAGTTATGCCCATTTGACTTGACTTGAGCCCGTTTGACTTGAAATTGGGCTCAAATAATTATATTAATTATTAATTATTTATCCATTTATTCCAGGAATTAATTTATTTAACTTCCTTAATAAATAAATATTTAATTAACACTTAATATATTTTCCTTTGTATTTTATTTATATAGACAATAAAATTTAATTGCCTACAATATCAATATTAAAAACAAACGTACAAATTAGTTAAAGCGTTTTTTGCTATATATAAAGATGGCCACCATTCAAACACGACATTATTAGATCAACCAGATAAAAAAACAGAATCATTTATTGATATCAAGTAAGAAATGAGAAATATTAGTGTGGCAATATTCATGGTGGTTGCATTTGTGGGCTACATTAGCCAGCATCAGGTGGTAATAGCGCATCCCAAGTGCGAACCTCTCAAGGAAAACACCCTCCGAAATATATTGTTAACCTGTATATTAGCAAGAAACCAGGCCGATGAAGATGAATTCGATCCTGGAGCTTAGAATGCTGCAACAAATTGAAATCTCTCAACTTAACATTTGTGCTCCCAATCCTCTCTTAATCTGGGTGTTGTTAAAGATACTCTAATTTTCTCCACCTACTGCAATATTGCTGTCCCAAAGGATGGGGTGTGCAAATGTAAGTTTTTATCCCTATTTGAACTTCTACTATATTTTACTATTCTGCATGACAAATTGAGCATTACTCTTTAAAATCATTCATGTCAAATTATATAATTCTATTAATTAAAAATTTATAGTTTCAATTGTTTTTTTTTCACTAAAAATGCAAAACCCCACTTCACCATATATTTGGTACTACACTTAGTATGCCTTAAATTAAAAATGTTACTCATCGGTCACATGTCTCTATTTGTTTTTTCACGTGAATTAATAAGTATTATTAATTTATTTGTAGTGGGGAGTTATATTAGTAGTGAATGATGGGTAGTAGTGAATGGTAGGTCATATGAGAATTCATTTTACTAAAAATAGAAAATAAGAACCTTTGAATATGCATGACACCCAATATAGCAAAATTGGGATCTCTCGATGGGACGAAGAGAATATGATTTTTTTAAATTAAAGATATTATCAATTTTTATTAAAAATATTATCACATTATATTTATACTGCGAATTATTCATAAAATAATTGACTGTACTACTATCACTTTTCATTAATTTAAATATAATTTTTTTAAAAATTAAAATATCTTTTTATCCGTCTCAATGACATGAGATGGTGATCTGATCTTCCAGTTATTTGACATCTTAAATATATTACTGTTAGAAAACCAGGTATCTCGAATATAATCTTATATTTCCTGACAAATATTATTTGTTGCATTTTCAGATGTGTGAAAGGAAGCTGCTGACCATCAATTTATTAATCATCTTCTTTAACATATTAATTTATATTCATGCCCTGGTTTTTTTAATTAAATATTGTATTTGCATGGGCTTTTAATGAAATAAGCGAAATTGCCTTTGAAGGGGCAACTTTGTGAGGTGTCAGATTCCAATAGTGAAGTTGTAACTACTTTTGATTATGTGACATGTACTAAGTGGAAGAATTTTTAAATAGTGAAATTGTCCATAGTAGAGGCAACTTTGATTTATTATTATATTTATTCTATAATACTATTATATTATATTGTAATGATTTATAATTTTATTATAATTCATAAGTGCATATTTTTGTATAAATAATAATGTAGTAAAATATTAATTGAGATGCCTATATCTTCCCCATACGCACCTTACGAGCATAATGGAATGAAATTTATAAAATTAACTAATTGTTTCATTAAATTAATTAATTTAAATATTTATAATTTTTAAAAAGATATTATTTTATTATTTATTACAGATTATTCAATGTCTAATTCTATATTGGTGTGACTTATCAGTGATACATTATGGTTTTGATTTTGGTTGGCAAGCTCGAGAACACGAGACATCGTCTTCTGTTTTAGATGATCATGAGAATGCAAATCCAACATGATACCGAAAAAATAAATAGACGGCGAAGCACTCGACAAAGACAACCTCCTAAATGTGATACATGAGGTCATAATTTTATCACTAGGTATGAGAATATATTATTAATTATGAAAAACACATGATTTAAACTATTTAATTTTTTATAATATGTCTATATTTATATATAAAATTTAAAATTTTACTTCCATTTAAAAAATGAAAATAATAGTACGTATATACAAAATTATATACTTATATAATATAATAAGATAAATTAAAAATATTTTTATAATTACTTTTTAAGTAAATAAAAATAATACAATATAATTATATAAGGCAAACATTTGTATGAACTGTATTCACACGTGAACCCTATTTTCAGTTATTACTCTTTAATACATGAAAAATTACTCTTTAAAAACATAAATTATTACTTTTCTAAATATAAAAATTAGTCTTTAAATTATTGTATTCGATTACTTTTTTATACATAAAAATTTACTCTTTAAAGAGATGTACTATTATTCTTCTAAATAAAATATTACTCTTTAAAGAGTAATTTTTATATATATTAAAAAGTAATTTTGCAAAAATAAAATTTACGTGTGAATCCGGTTCACACCAAACTCACTCATTATATAATTATTATTTTACTACACTATTACCTATACAATAATATATTCTTATTAATTATAATAAAATAATAAATCATTATAATATAATATAATTATATTATAGGATAAATATAATAATAAATCAAAGTTGCCCCTACTATTGGCAACTTCACCATTTAAAAGTTCATTTAAAAGTTTCCCCACTTGATACTATGCTACATAAGCAAAAATTGCCTTTACCAAAGACAACTTCACTATTATAATACTATGCCAAATTCACCAAAGTTGCCTCTATAAGGAGTAACTTTGCTTATTTTATTAATAGTCCATGCAACTACAATATTTGATTAAAAAGTTTTGAAAACTACAATATTAAATTAAAAAAGCCTTCATGCCCTAATTAGTATTATATTAAGAGTTTGAATTGTGAGCTTGTTATTCTGATTGGGTTTCCTACTAGAATATGTGAATTTGCTATTGAGAATAAGTCGAGACCTGTACTACATGATAATATTGCAATTATTATATTATTTGTGGAAATATATATACACTCCATTTTATTTCTTTTTTGTTGACTTTTAAGAAATAAAAGTAGGATACAATAATACTCATAGGTACAATTTATTTACCCATATTACTATTAGATACAAGAGTGAGACTCTTGTACCCTCGGGACACTGTGCCCCTTTTCAATTTTCATGTCCCTTTACAATTTAAACCCATAGCAATAGAAAGGTTTAAATAGAATATGGAGGGGGAGAGTTGTGTTCCCATGAGAGTACGGTGTGTTCCCGGGGCGCATGAGCTTTTGCCTAGATACAACATTCAAATTAGATTACTATCCGCTAAAAATTTAACCCATTATATACCTTTTTAACCTTATTGTAAGTTCTATTATATTTAAAAATTAATTAACCATTAATGAAAATAGGTTGGGATTAATTAGTCAATCCGTCAAAAAAAACAGCCGAACATGAAAAAATAGGTTTAAGATTATTGTGTTAAATTTCTACCAATCTTTAGAAACTTTCGGTGACTTTGGGGACTCAGCCGAAGGTTTAACCAAGGACAAAGGCGGCAGCAGCGAGAATGGCTGAGCCGGTTGCTGATCAGCGTCGTTTGGGGACAAGGAGGCGGAGGGTGTAGACTGAGCGACTGTATTCAGAAAAGAAAAAAATTGTAACCTTACAAAACACATACACATTAGAACAACAATCATAGATATTCAGAGAATTCCTAAATTAGATTTATGGAACATTGAGGAGAGAGAACTAGATATAGAATATTAAATAAACAAGTAAATATGAATTTTTACCTAAGTAATTATGAATTATATATTCAACAGGTTATGAAAGGGTAATTAAAACTTTATTTTGTATATGATATAGTAATATAATTATATTATATATATATATATATATATTATATTTATAAATAATAATTCCATAAAAGTATTACAAAAGATTTTGTCACCTTTAAAACAGGATTCACGAGAATTCTCTTGGAAATATGATTATAAGCTTCAATATGCTATGAACCAAATGGTAACATACACCCGTAAACTATAATTGTGAAATTATAATTATGTTGTAAAAGTTAACCTAAATCTCAAAATAATAATTAAACCCTAAGGTATAATAAGGGCATAAACTACATACTCCATCTGTCCCCATCAAAGAGTTTTTTTTTGTTTTTTTTGTCCTACTCAAAAAGACTAATTTCTTTTTTTTATACATATGAGACCCACACACATGACATATTCAGTAATACACTTAAAATATGGAGCCACACTCCCACTAGTACAACTACTCACCACACATTAAATAATAATATTCATTAATCCACGTGCAAAAAACAAAAGACCCTCCTACTGTGGAACGGAGGGAGTATAATTTATGTGGGCAACAGTTGCAAGGAATATTTTGCCATTATAAAATAGGTAAACACTTGTGCGAGGCTATCTCACATAACTCATTATGTGAAACGGATAAAGTGACAATATGTATTTTATTAAGAAGTGATATTTGATTGATGAAACGTTAAAGTGAATTATTTTGTGAACAATTTGTAGCTAGTATAAATGAAATGTGATAACATCTTTAATAAAAAAATATAACTATAACACTAAAAGAAATTATTTTTTTACTAACATGATATTCTATTGGTAAAAAACTTAATTTTATTGCTAAATTAGTTTACCAATGGATTAACAATGAAATTTGTAGATAATTTTTCGTTGGTTAAATGATGGTTGGTAAATTTTTAGCTACGAAAATTTAATTCCGTGGAAAATAATTTTGTTGTTAATTTGTTGCTAATAATTACGCTGGCAATTTATATAATGATTTAGTTAGTAAATAGCAATTAATTTTATTTCGTTGATAAATACATAATAAATTTGTTGATATTCCGTTGCTAAAAGAAAAATATAATTTTGTTGACAATTCGCTGCTAATTATCAACGGATTAAACTTCGTTGTTAAAAATAGTTTTTATAAGTGTAAAAATAAAACAATTTCATATTGAGACTGTGTCCAAGTATTGCTCTACAAAATAATAATATTTCTCGTTTTACAATTTCTTTTTATATATTTTTTTATTATTATTTTGATCAAACAATTTTTATTATAAAATTCTTAAATAAGGGTGCTTTAACTCTTATAAAAAATTTTGACAGCAAAATTGATATTAATTTGACTGCACAGACTATTAACCAATATTTTCCCAAATCTATATCATAAGCACTTCAAAATCAAATATTTATATCACTGATCACTCCCTATATTCTGACAGCACCTCAAATTAATTCGACAAAAATCCATTGGCTCATTCGGAAAATGGGTACGTAAATCGTAATTCTTCAAAACACATTGAAGTTTAGTAAAGCTAAAATTAAAAAGTGCAACAGGTGTGTATCTTTTGAGAAGGTTATTTTTTAAAATATAGAAATTATTTTTAAAATACGTAGAATTACTTAATTTGAAAAGAATTTATTAACAACAGTAACATTACTAATATCGAGTTCAAAATGCAACCCGGTTTCTAGAAATCCTGTAAAATTTGACTCAAATTCCTAGAAAACTTTAGCAACCACATTTTCTATCGGTTGGGAGTGGTTAAAAATTGAAGTACTGAACAAAAACTAACACGAGACTACATTTTTTTTTCTTTGCAAGATACGTGTACTATCCGTTCTAAGTATTTATTCACACATATATGAGCAAGCGAATTAAGATTTTTTTTAATATATAATATAAAAAAAAGTAAACGTGATTTTGAATTTAAAAAAATAAAATAAAATTACTAGGGGTGATGAATAAAAAATATACTATAAATTATTGTAATTAATAAATACTCCTTCCGTCCCCTTGAAATGTATTCGTTTACATTTTGCACGTGGATTAAGGAGCTTAATAATTTAATGTATAGTAAGGTGAAAGAAATAATATTTTAATGTGTGGTGGATAGTTGTATTAGTATTGAGTGTGGGGTTATGCGTAGTGATTGTGGGTCACATCAATCCAAAAAAGGAAATGAATACTTTGTAATGAAACGGACCAAAATAGAAAAATGGATACATATCAAGGGGACGGAGGGAGTAAAGTGTAAAAAATAATACTTGGGACGACTCAAAATTGATCAAAAGTGTGAAAAATACCAAGAACTATTTTTTCTAATTAAATATCACTTTTTCTTAATTACATTATCTTTCCTATCATATACTAATTGTAACTTTATTCTTGTGATTTAGAGTGTATTTTGACCTAGTGTTTTAGGTTCTATTTTATTCATAGAGTTTATATTTAATTTAATTAAATTAGTGTATATTATAATTTCACATTTGTGTTTTATGATATATTTTACACTAATGGTTCATACACTACTTGATCACTCCCTCTCAACTTCAACTTCACACTTTTCGTTTTTATTCGTTCCAATTTCAACTTTACACTTTCATAAAAAGAATAAAACAACTAACTAATATTTCTCTAACACACTTTAATTTAAAATTTGTCATCACATTTTTAACACATATAACATACTTTATCATTTATTTATTACAAAAAATATCAAACTACCTCAAATTGACTTTTATTCGTACAAATAGTAAATATGAAATGAATTCAGAACATATGAAGTATTTAATTTATACTCATCATTTACCTTTAGGATTTAGTATAGTATTAATCATAAGAGTATAATTGTAATTTCACCATTATAATTTATGTCGTTTATTTTACCGTAGTGGTTCACATCTTATTTTACTTCTAGGATTTAGTATATTTTTACTCCCTCCGTCCCTTAACAAGCTTTACTTATACTGTTACACGTTGTTTAAAAAAATATTTTTTGACCAATTTTATTGACTTTGGGGAATATTTTAGTATTTTCAGGTAATAAATTTTAAATGTTTTGAGTATGAAAAATGAGTGGGAAATTTGTAATAGTTGAAATACTAATTTTTTAGGTTATTGGATAAAATTTTGTTTCCTTTTTTAAGAGGTAAAGTTATTAATAATGAGAAAAGTGTGAAACCCTTTATGAACACATGAAGTAATTAATAATAATAATAATAATAATAATAAATAAATAAATAAGTAAATAATAATAATAATAATAATTAAAAGAAAAAAAATAAGATTGAAGGAAACCGTTTCCATAAATGAACCGGTCTCACCGGCCAAGTCCTCTTCATATTTTTATTGTTCACAAAATCATTCCGTGTGACGGTGAAACACTCAGCTCAAATTACAAACTTACAATAAAAAAATTGTTACCTAGCTCACTTCTAATTATCCAACTTTTTGAGAAATAAATTTGAAAAATCATCTCATGACAACTTATAAGCTTCCCATTTTATCACTTTTAGAAAAAAAAAATAAACGTGCGATAACATATACTCCCTCCTTCCGCTTCTAAAATATCCATTTTACTATTTTTGACATTCGATTTAAAGATATCCATTTTCTTTATTTAGTAAAAAAGTATACAATATGGCCCACCACTTCCCTCTAATACAACTATCCACTTTACATATAATAATAATACTCCTTAATATATGTGAAAAAGCAAACAGACACTCCTTAATAGAGATGCAAAATGCAAACAGATATCTTAGAACCGGACGGAGGGAGTATATAGTTTCTCCAGCCATGACAATCGTATACATTTATTTTACACATAAATTAAGAAGTATTATTATTATATATGTGTGTAGTGAGTAATTGTATTAAACGAATGTGATGGGCCATGTGTGAGACTCTTTACTAAAAAGGGGAATTGAATATCATTGGATTGACCGTCCAAAATGATAAAATGAATAGACTTGTTGGAAGGAGTATCTTACCTGCAAAATTAATACTCCCTTTGTCCCATTCATTCAAAGAGAATTTTTTTTCCATTTCGGTAGTCCCACCCAAAGGTCCCTCTTTCATTTTTTACACACATGAGACTCGCACACCCCTCTAATACAATTAAAATATGGGGCTCACACTCAACTAATACAACTACCCACTATATATTGAACAATAATACTCCTTAATTTACGTGAAAAAAGCAAAAGCCCCTCTTACATCGAGATGGAGGGTACTCTTTATTTGCACATTGTTCATGCTCAACTTTATTATTAAAAAAAATCACTAAAGTAAACTCTTAGAATTATGATTGATTCATTTAAATAAGAAGAGATCAAGCAAGTTAAAATAAGATTCTCCAACCAAGCCATTAATTAATTGCAAAATTTGAGTGAGAAAGAGTTTAGGTAAAAAGAGATAATATTTTTAATAAAAAATATATGTATTAATGAAAAGTTATGATCGTTTAATTGAATTTGGTCTTTTTGAAATTTAGTCTTTTTTTTTTTAAATCAAAATTGGATAAATTTTGACATAAATGATTAAATTTGAGCAAAAAAAATTATAATTAATTTAATAAAATAATTAAATTAAAATGGACAAAAATAACCAAATCGAATAAAAAGGACAAAATTTGAGAATTGCAAATTAAAAAAAAACACTAAATTGGAATCAACTACACCTACAAACCGAATTTTGATATTTTCTCCATATTTGGACACCAAAATTGTTATATATTAGTGACAATTAAGTGGTAATTTTTAGAAACGGGAATGATGTTTAATCTACACCTCTTCTACCATGCATTCACATGATTGTACACATGGAAGTAGAATATTACATGTATCTCATAATTTATTATTAGAGTCCACTCCAATATCAACATAAAAACAAACGTGCAAACAAGTTGATGGGGGTATACACTTAAATTTTATTTGATGGGGTATACACTTAAATTTTATTGCGTATTAAAGGAAAATATGTGGTAAATTAATGCAATAATTATTAATTAATTATTTATTTATTAAGGGATTTAAATAAATCTATTTCTAAAATAAATGAGTAAATAATTAATAATTAGGTCAGATCCAATCAAATAAGTCTGACTTAAAGTTTAAGCAAGTTAAAGGCCCAAGCCCGTAGAATCAGGTCAAATCAGCCCTGAACCAATCAAACTGCGAGTTATTTATGGGGCGTCCTCACCCTTCACATATATAAGGAGCCCTCCTCCATTCATTCTAGACACACACATTCAAAGACTCGAAGACGTTAATGCTCTAAAGAGATTGAAACACGAGCAACGCTCCTCAAAATCTTCAAGCATCTTCAAGTCAAGAACGGAAAACGATTCGGGATTAAGGTGCAGAGTCCCCCAAATCAAGCGTTCTTCATAAACTAAGTTCTTCGGTGTTCTTCATGCCAAGAGCGGCATACGACCCGAGATTAAGGTGCTAAGCTTCCCAGATCGAGTGTTCTTCGAATCAAGTATGTTTAATCCAAACAAAGGCTCGACGCCTCTGGATTAACGTTATAAAATCCCAAATTTGAGTTCGGACAAGCTTCAACTGAAGATCCGACTCAACATACACAGTCAACGTGGTCAACGCGGTCAACACAACAAGTCAAAGTCAAAGGCTAAATTGGTTCGAGAGAAGAATCAGAGGATTGATTAGAGATTTATAACCACCCGCTTACATACTCTTTAAATTAAATCCATCTGAAATTATCTTTACACCCAATTTGTATTTATTTTATTATAAATATAAGATTTGTTGTTACAAAGTTTGGCACGCCCAGTGTAATAGTCTCTACCTCTCATCTCTTCTCTCTACAAGCTCAAAGATATAAAGCATGACTCATCTCAGAATTTCAGTTAGAAGACCTTCTATCTTGAAGCATTCAGAGTTGCAAACTGAAGAGATTCAAAAGATAGCTCCACTCAAGATTGCGATAAGAAGGTCTGTTGCATCAAAGCCTCTAGAGTTGCAAACTGAAAAGGATGGAGTCGTTACAAGAAGTATTCCCAAAGGCTCCGTAGAGGCAAACTATATGGTGGGGGATTACTCTCAACAAGCCATTGCACGGAGACAAGAGTGGTGAAAATGCTTCTGCTTGCTCAACTCCTCGTTCAACGCCAAGCTCGCCATCTGCATCAGCTACAGCCGCAGTGATGACGACGAGTGCGATAACTATCGAGGAACAACTTGCAAATATGATGATAGCCATTGAAGGACTCAACAAGCATATGGAAGCTCAAGATGTAAGGATCTCTTTACTTATGAAGAAAATGGATAATGCGGAGACAAGCCATGCAAATAAGAAATAAGTTGAGGATGAACATGAGCAGGAAGACTGGAAACATCATTCACCTAAAAAGAAACAAGTTGAAGAAAAAGTGGAATTAACCAACTAAAGAACATCGTCATAGAGACGATAAAAGACATGTTGGAAGGAAGCTCAAAATCTTCTTCAACATACACCAAGCCATATACAAAGAGGATTGACAACTTGAGGATGCCAACTGACTATCAACCTCCCAAGTTTCAACAATTCGATGACAAAGGCAACCCAAGACAACATGTTGCGCACTTCGTCGAGACATGCAATGATGCGGGGACCTATGGAGATCACATGGTGAGACAATTCGTCCGATCTTTAAAAAAAAATGCCTTCGATTGGTATATCGACTTGGAAGCTAACTCCATTGACAGCTGGGGGCAAATGGAAAAATTATTCCTCAACCATTTCTATAGCACACAAAGAATTGTTGGCATGATGGAGTTAACAAATACTCATCAAAGTGATGACGAATATGTCATCAATTACATCAATAGATGGAGGAGCCTAAGCCTCAATTGCAAAGAAAAACTGTCAGAAACTTTAGCTATTGAAATGTGCATTCAAGGGATGCAGTGGAATCTTCACTACATACCCCAAGGAATTCGACCTAAAACCTTTGAAGAGCTGGCTACAAGAGCTCACGACATGGAGTTTAGCCTGACATCAAATGATATCGAATGGCCCTCTAATCAAGACACTTACGAGTTTGAAGACATGCCTTTTGATGAGCTCGTGGAAGAGGAACCGCAAATAAAGATTGCAGTGTCTATAAAGATCCATAGAAATGAAGTTAAAACAAGGGAAAACAGTGCATCCCTAGATTGGGGGCAATGAACTGTTGATAAATCATGTTAAGCTCCTTGACATGAACTAAAACTGTCTGCATTATGCTCCTTGATACGAGCCTAAACTATCTAAAATCTCCCAAGTCAATGCTCCTTGATACGAGCTTAAACTGTCTAACTCAAATTAAATCTCCTTGAGAAGAGACGAACTCTCTACACATTACGCTCCTTAATATAAGCTTAAACTATCTAAAAGGCCCCATGCCAAGCTCCTTGACATGAGCAAAAAAAATTATCTGCATTATGCTCCTTGATACGAGCTTAAATTATATGATACATTCAAGTCCACATTACGCTCCTTGATATGAGCTAAAACTATCTAAAATCCTATACATTACGCTCCTTGATATGAGCTAAAACTATCTATATGTTACGTTCCTTGACAGAGTTAAAAATGTCTACACAATACTCCTTGATACGAGCTTAAACTATCTAAAATCTCTCAAGTCAAAGCTCCTTGACACGAGCTAAAACTGTCTGCATTACGCTCCTTGATACGAGCTTAAACTATCTAAAATCTCCCAAGTCAAATCTCCCTGACACGAGCGAAAACTGTCTACTTCACGCTCCTTGACACGAGTGAAAACTGTCTACATCATGCTCCTTGCCATGAGCTAAAACTATCTACAAGTAATGCTCCTTGTTAAGAACTTAAACTATCTAAAAAGCCTCAAGTCATGCTCCTTGATACGAGCCTAAACTATCTAACACAAATCAAATTCAAGGCTCCTCGATACGAGCAAAAACTATTCACACTATACTCCTTAATATGAGTATAAACTGTCCACACATCAATTCATATCTTCTTGAGAAGAGACAAAACTCTTTACATGTTCGATACTCCTTGATATGGTTATAAACTATCTACACATCAAATAAAATCTCCTTGGGAAGAGAATAAACTCTCTACACATAAAGCTCCACGACATGAGTAAAAATTGTTCACACAATACTCCTCGACACTAGTGAAAAATATCCACACAAGGCTCATTGATACGAGTATAAACTGTCTACAAGTTCAAATTAAAAACTCATTGACACGAGTATAAAATGTCAACAAATTCAAGTTCAACGCTCCATAACGCACGAGCCTAAATTGCATGTTACTCCTGACCCGCATGAGCATAAAATGTGTACGGCACCCCCCATTCAAACCAAATCATGTTCCTTGAACTACATTATGACTTAATCCTCTTCAAAGAGGTACGTAGGCACCTTAGTACTCTGCTAAGTTCAGTTATAATTCAGGCTATTCATATCAAGTTGGTGAGGCAAGCAATAAAATTCAATCATGTTGATCAAGAATGAATTATCGCAATTTGTTCACTTCAGCACAAAGACGTTCGTGAACAAAATGTGAGGGGACATTTGTAGGCACTTGAATTTTATTGCCTATTAAAGGAAAATATGTGACAAATTAATGCAATAGTTATCAATTAATTGATTTAAATAAATCTATTCCTAAAATAAATGAGTAAATAATTGATAATTAGGCCAGATCCAGTTAAATAAGTCTGACTTAAAGCCTAAGCAAGTTAAAGGTCCAAGCCCGCAGAATCAGGTCAAATCAGCCCTGGACCAATCAGACTCGGAGTTATTTATAGGGAGTCCTCACCCTTCACCTATATAAGGAGACCTCCTCCATTCATTTCAGACACACATATTCAATGACCCGGAGACGCTAATGCTCTAAAGAGATTTAAACACGAGCAACGCTCCTCAAGATCTTCAAGCATCTTCAAGTCAAGAACGGCAAATGATTCGGGATTAAGGTGCGGAGCCCCCAAATCAAACGTTCTTCATAAACTAAGTTCTTCGATGTTCTTCACGCCAAGAACGGCATATGACCTGGGATTAAGGTGCTAAGCCCCCCAAATCGAGTGTTCTTCGGATCAAGTACGTTTAATCCAAATAAAGGTTCGACGACTCTGGATTAACGTTATAAAATCCCAAATCCGAGTTCGGACAAGCTTCAACTGAAGATCCGACTCAACATACACATTCAATGCGGTTAACGCGGTCAACACAACAAGTCAAAGTCAAAGGCTAAATTGGTTCGAGAGAAGAATCAGATGATTGATTAGAGATTTATAACCCGCTTACATACTATTTAAATTAAATCAATCTGAAATTATCTTTGTACCCAATTGTATTTATTTTATTATAAATACAAGATTTATTGTTACAATGGGTTTTTGTTCTATAAAGATGGCCACCATTGAAACCAAGATACACAACATTCAACTACAGTGTTGGAGATCGAAGACACAGGATCATTTGTTGATATATATAAAAAAAAATGAGAAGTACGAGTGTGGCAATATTGGTGGTGGTTGCATTTGTGGGCTACATTAGCCACCATCCGGTGGCAATGGCGCAACCCAACTGTGGGTCGAGCGAACCTCTGGGGTTAAACACTCTCCGGAATATATCGTTAACCTGTATATTTGTACATGACGCACTTGAAGAAGAGGAATTCGATCAAGACGGAGCTCAGAAAGAGTTTGAAAGAAAATGCTGCACCATATTGAAACCTCTCAACTTAACATGTGTTTGCTCCCAAACCTCTCTTCATTAGGGTCTTGTTAAAGATGCTCTAAGGTTCTCCACCTACTGCAATACTCCTATCCCAAACAATGGCGTGTGCAAAGGTAAGTTATCGTATCCCTATTTTTACATTACTCTTCAAAATAAAGAGTAATACTACTTCATATATGTGAAACTATAATTCTACTTAAAAGAAAAGTTATAAGCCTATATTTAAAAAAAAAGTACTCCCTCAGAAGTTAACACTTTTTTGCACGGAGAAAAAGTTAACACTTTTTCAGGAGTATAATAATTTAATGTATAGTGAAGTGAAAGAAATAATATTTAATGGGAAGTGAGTAGTTGTATTAGAGGTGTATGTGAGCCCCATGAGAATAAATTAATTATTTTGGTGTGGGTCTCATGTACTTAAAAGTAAAAGTGTCAAACTTTTTTGAATAAATTAAAAAGGAAAGTGTGTCAATTTTTATGTGAAGGAGGGTGTGAAAATTTTCGAAAAGGGATTTTCATAGTAAATTTTAAGGCAAGGACTCAATGTGATGTGGTGGATAAAAAATGATAATTTCAATAATAAAAAATGATAATATTTTATAATGAAAGCAATAACTTTTTAACTATACGCAAGTCTTATCCAAATTTTAATTGTGAATTTTCTTTGCACTAAAATGCAAAACTCCAGTACACCATATATTTGGTGCTCCACTTTGTATTCCTTAAATTTAATTGTGCAAAATTTGCGTTAGATCATCTCCGTGAGACTAGTTTTACATTTTTCAAAATTTTATCACCTTTTTATTAAATACATTATAAAATTTCAATAAAAATATTATCACATTTTATTTATACTACAAATTATTCATGGTGCAGATATTTGCCAACTTAATTGTATCATGAAATATTTTAGATAATATTTAGAATATTCTTTTGGGATGTATCCTTACTACACCCCCAAAATGAATCTCCTAAAACTAGGAAACAATTCCCACAATTACCTAAAAAATTAGGTAATTAACTTGAATATTTTTCTACATGATCCTGACAAATATTATTTGTTGCATTTTCAGGCCTTCTTTCCGACAAAAAAGTCTGAAAGATGGAATTAGCTGTTGACCATCAATTTATTCACCTTTCTTTTTTCTTTTTTTGACAGAAGACCATCTTCTTTCAATATATTATTATATTATATGTTCATGCCCTAATTTGTTTTTATATTAAGAGTTTGAATTGTGTGCTATTCTGATCGGGTTTCCTACTAAAATATGTGAATTTGTTATTGAGAATAAGTCGAGACCTGTATTACATGATAATATTAATAATGTAATTATATTATTTTGGAAATATACACTCCGTTTTATTTAATTTTTGGAAAAAACTTGTGTGAGATCGTTTTACGCAAGGGCTTACGTAAAACAAATAAAAAGTGATAACTTTTATAATGAAAAGTGATAATTAATAAAAAATGATAATATCATTTCATGATTATAGTATAAATGAAGGGAAAAATTTACATGACCCGGGGAACTGTGTCCCCAAATTCTGCATTTTTCGAAAGTACATAGTATTAAATGATATACCTTTTAGTATAAGAGCGTGTACCCTTCATTTTTTTTAAAAAAAATATTTTATAATCAAACATTTACTCCCTCCGTCCCTTTGAAAGATATTTGTTTACTTTTTGCACGTGGATTAAGGAGTATAATAATTTAATGTATAGTAAGGTAAGAGAAATAATATTTTAATGTATAGTGGGTAGTTGTATTAGTGTTAAGTGTGGGGTAATATGTAGTGGTTGTGGGTCACATCAATCCAAAAAGGGAAATGAATAATTTGTAATGGGACGAACAAAAATGGGAAAATTGATACGTATTAGGGGGACGGAGGGAGTATAATATTCATATTTCGATGAAAAGAAAAAAAATTATACTCTTTTTCATTAAAGTGTGCTCCTTTCGTCTCCTTTCAGATGACACACTTTCCATTTTGGTTGTCCCACAAAAGTTTGCACCTTCCAGAAAAAGCAAAAAGTAAAAAACAACCACCCTTCCCCATACACCTTATTTACAAAAAAATTATCTCTACCTAACATACTTTATCATTTATTTATTACAAAAAAATATCATTATACCCCTAAAAGTTATCATATTCTTAATCTCCGTGCCGGAAAGGGGGGCGCAAACTTTTCCGGGATGGAGGGAGTATATCCTTTAAAACAAAATGATATACTCTTACATAACTTGTGCAACTGAGAATACAAGATATATATACCAACTCATAAAAAAATGTAAAATGATTTTAAGTGAGACTTATAAAGGCCTCATGCTAGGTGTTAAACAACCGATTCATCTAAAAACTTAAGCGGTTAGAGAGAAGTATCGTTTAATACTTTTAATCAAATCAATCACTCTAACATGCCACCTCACATGCAGGCGGGGGATTTTGCCTCAAGCCTTTCATGTGGAATTTTTTTCATAAATGAGTGGCGATGAGGTTCGAACCCTGAAACTTTGTTAACCATGAATTCTGATACAACGATTTCCGGAGTACTGTGTCTGTTGATATCTATACTGACGTGAACCGAATTGCCGCGAGGTGCTCGAATTACGGCGAGCATCAACAGTGAAAACCACTTGGGACTGTGATGGAGATGCATCCATGGCCTTCGACATGAGGTCGAACTAGGGAGAGTCCATCCCACACTTGTAAACCCATCACCGTTCCAATTCTAAGTGATGTGGGACTTTGGTTAACACCAAACCAAAATCACTTATAAAACAGGATTCACGTGAATTTTTCTTGCAAAGATGATTATAACCTTCAATATGCTATGAACCAGATGATAAGACACACCATAAACACAAAAGCGTAAAATACACATGAATAAGGATGAAAATAAGTCATAATTATTGTAAAATTATAATTATATTTTTAAAATTAACATTAACCCCTTAAAATAAAAATTAAACTCATTACGTGAGACGACAAAAAACCGATTACATTTTTTTTGGAAATGAAATCTGATTGATGAAAAGTGATAATCATCTAAGTGAACTATTTTGTGCTTTGGGATTTTTCATTTTATAATAAAAATTTGATTGATTAAAATATAAATAAATAAAAATTTGTGAACAATATTATTAATGAAAAGTGATAGTATTTTTACTAAAAAGTGATAACTAATTAAAATTAAAAATAAAACAATCGAAGACAGTCTCACACAAGTGTTTGCTCTATAAGATAAAATTGGTGTGAATGATGAATAAAGTGTAAAAAAGTAAATAATATTATTTTAATTAATGAATTGAAAGCGAGCAAAAATACGAGAGACAAAAGGAGTATTTATTATTAAAGAGTTGGTCTCGTGTGTCCTCAAATGCACTAGGTACACCTTTCGAAAAATGTGGATTTGGGAGCATGGTGGCCCCGGTGTACACAAGTTTTAGTCATTATTAAATATTATTTTTTCTTAATTAAGTATTATATTTTTCTATTCAAAATATTACTCTCTGTCTCGTACTTATCTTCACACTTTCCATTTACGTCCGTCCCACACTTATCTTCACTACTCATAAAAGAAAATTTTATATTAACCAATAATATCAAAAGTTATCTTAATTTCAAAAATATCGCTCCCACGTAACATACTTTATAATTAATTTATCACCTAAAAATACCCCAATATCCCAAAATGTCAATAAAATTGATTATAAAAATAATTTTTCTTAAACTACGTATCTAAAGTGACGGCCGTAAAGACTCGTGTGAGACCGTCTCACTTTATGGCTTACGTAAGACGAATAAAAGTAACTTTTATAATGAAAAGTGATACTCAATTAATGAAAAGTGATAATGTTATTTCATGAATAATTTATAGTATAAATGAAAAGTTGATAATATTTTATAGCGAAAATGATAACTAATTCCCAGAACGTAAAATGATCTTACCGCGAAACTGTCTCACATAAGACTTGCCATTTGATACAGTATTTTAGGTCCTATTTTATCCATAAAGTTTATATTTAATTTAATTAATAATTAGGATTTATTTGTACTTTCACATTTGTAATTTAGGATATTTTTTTATCTTAGTGGTTCATATACTATTTTATAATCAGGATTTATCTTTAAGATTTAGTATTATTCTTTCAAAAGTATAATAATAGTAATTTCACCCTTATAATTCACTGTGTTTATTATATTCTAATGGTTCATATACACTTTACTCCCTCCATCCTAAAGACATGGACACATTTTTCTTTTTGGTTTGTCCTACAGAAATTAACATATTTCATTTTTAAAAATATGAGATCAATACAAAAACAATTTATTTATTTACATGGGTCCACACACACATCACACTCATCACTAATACAACTACCACTACACATTAAATATTATTTCTCTCACTTCACTTTACATTAAATTATTATACTCTTTAATATCCGTGCAAAAAAATGCGTCAAAATCTCCGGGCCGAAAGGAGTATTTTATAAATGTAATCGGTCTCACCCTATCTTCCTCACATTTTTATCCGTATTATAAAATCATTTCGTGAGACGCCTAACAACATTTGCTCAAATTACAAACTTACAATAAAAAATTGTTACACTCACTTTTCATTTACCCAACTTTTTGAGACATAAAATTGAAAAATCAATCTCATGACAACCAAGCTCCCCACATTTTATCATATCTAGATAAAAAAAAAATAAAGGCGTGATATTATCTAACGTTGCAAAAATACTCTTGATTTGCACATTGTTCATGCTCAACTTAATTATCCAAATAAATATCAAAGTCAACTCTAACATCCAGTGGCGGACGCAGGATTTGTGTCGAGGGGCACAAAAAATAATGTGAAGTATAGTATATAAATTGATATTCTATGTACTCGGGTTAATGTTTGAACACCCAATCTGTATTATTCATACATGTTTTAAAATAAAAAATATTTTAGTAATATAGCGTTTAATACGTCCAGAAATAAGTGAAAAGAGTAAAAGAATGGGAAGAAGTAAAAATAATGAAAAGAAGAGTGTAAATGAATGGGAAGAAGTAAAAATAGTGAAATAATATTGGAAAGAATGGACAGAAGTAAATAGTAAGAGTGTAAAAGAATGGGAAGAAGGAGAAATAGTGAAAAGGACAATGAAAAACTACACGGTGTGATGTGATGGATTCGAACTTGAACTTCTCAACCTCCATAAAAAAGACATTTCCACTGGACTACCATATATTATTAAAAAATTATTATATATATAGTAAAAAAATTCAAAATTTCAGGGGGGCCCAGTGACCCCCTAAGCCCTACATACGTCCGCCCCTGCTAACATCATGATTGATTTATTAATTATTATTATTTATTTTTTTAATTTAATTGAATTAAGATGGAATTTTTTTATGTTATGGACTTTGGACATTGTCTGATAACTCGTACCAAGTTCAATTTTAATTGTACCGTTCTGTGTTGAATTGTTTTTTACTAACGGAATATATCATTGGTAAAATCCTAATTTTATTGTTAAATTGATTTATCAACGGATTAACAACGAAATCTGTTGGTAAAGTGGTGCTTGTTAAATTTTTAGCAACGAAAAATCAATTTGTTGGTAATACGTTGCTAAAAATTCCGTTGCTAATTTATATAAAGATTCCCCAGTTGGTAATTACCAATGGATTGAATTCCGTTGGTAAAATAGAGAATAAATCCATTGGCATTCCATTGCTAATAAAATAATATTATTTTGGTTGCTAATCAATTGGTAATTGCCAATGGATTAAATTCCGTTAGTAAATTCTGTTGCTAAAAAATATTTTTTTTAGTGTCAAATCGAATAACCAAATAAAAATATATATTAAGTTCAGATTTTATATGAAAATTACCAAATCAATATAATGTATTTTCATCGTGCTAACTTTAAATTCACATTTTCTATTTTAATCCGTTCAAAACTCAAGTTCACACTTTCATATAAGGAAACAACATTTAACTAATATCGACCACACAAAACATACTTTAAATTCAAAATTGTTATTTCTTTTTAACAAATATAACATACTTTACAACTCATTTTATACGCTAAAATCCAATACTTACAATAAACTCTAAACCACTGACAACTGGAGTAACATATACTTATCAAAAAATAAATAAAAAAAAACTCTAAACCCTGAACCGTAATATAGGGTTGAAAAGCATTCATTTGAGCTGATAGGTGTGGGGTAGAGATCAATTCCTACTTTTAACATAAAAAGGAGCTCAAGAACTCTCAAACTGAAACTCCTTTATGTTGTAGAATATGTGGGTAATGAATTTAAAGATAGGTTAGGCACACCAAAAAATGATGTTATCTTTAAAGGTATTAATACCTCCCACACAAGTATAAATGGTTCTCACAAGGAATTAACCTTTCAGGATACAAAACCTATTTCACAGAACTCCGATAGTTACACTCTATTGAAATTCATAAACAGAAATCGCAAGTGCTATGAAAAACTCAGAAATCTTTTAAGAAAGAAAGGGAAAGAAAAGCTTATTCGCTGTATATTTTTTCATGTCAATCTCTTCAGTATTTATAGAAATCAAAGGATTACAACAAAAGGATGTGTTTGTTCTTTGAAAGTTCTGTCTTCCACAACATAACACCGACGTGAATATTACATGAATAAACACATCTATTCAATCAGATTTGCAGTGACTTTTTCCATAACCGTTTGTAACAATCTTAACTTATCTAATGCCTTTTTTCTCCTTTCTTATACATATAATAATAATAATAATATAAATATTAACTAATGATAATCGTAACAGATATGTGAATGCATTTAATAATAATTATTGACATGGATGAAGATCTAAACCGAGCAATCTAACTAATTACTCTAAGAATCGCAATCAACTAACAGTTTGATCAAAGAAGAGTTAAACAAGAAAAATTGAAAGTATGTGTGTGAATGTGTGTTGAATCTATGAACACCAGACGTATAGTGGTTCGACTTATTAACCAAGCCTACATCTACTTTCTGAGAGAGATCTTTTATTGCTTTAACAAGTATGACACGCATGGATTTCACCATTTTATATACACCATGCAAGTTCAACAAAGTTACAGGACCACTTCGTGTAACTACCTTCCAGCTGGATTCTTGAGCAGTTAAAATGAATCTTTTAGTTTACTACTGACTCCATCACACACCCTGCGTGACAAGCTATACATCCATGTGTAGAACCTTCCATTCCACGCACATATGACACGTGTATAACCGCCACAAAATACATTGGTCCCCACCTTTGCACATGAGCTCACTTCAGCTCAATTTGAGCTGATTTCTCACTGATGTTGCTGCTGTGAACATTTTTAGCTTACAGCACCATCAAACATGAGTTTAATCATACACTTAACACTCCTTAATGTTGATCAAGCATTTGGAATGAAGTTTTTATCTCAAATCTCTATCTAAAACTTCATACTCAAGCATTACCAATCTCCTCCCTCATTCACTGTTTTTTTTTCAAGAAAGAAAACTTGCACATTGCTTTTGTGAGAGCAGCTAAACTCTTCACTGATGTACTCAGCACACATTAATAAGATTCTTACATAGTTCAAATTTTGAACTAGGCAAGGCCTTAGTAAGGAAATCAGCTGGATTCTTGGCTGTTTCAATCTTCTTGACAACCACTTTTCCATCTTCCACCAAATCTCTAACAAAATACATCCTTACATCTATGTGTTTTATCCTCTCATGATATCCCTAATGTCTTGACAAATGTATAGCACTAGAGTTATCACAATGCAAAAATACTGACTCTTGTACCACTCCAAACTCAGACAAAATTCCTTGTAACCACAAGCCTTCTTTTACTGCCTCTGTAAGTGAAATGAACTCAGCTTCAGTTGTAGACAATGCTACCACTGACTGATGTGTTGATCTCCAACTGACAGCTGTACCAAACAAGCAAAATACATAGCCTGACAGTGACTTCCTTGTGTCTAAGTTAGCAGCATAATCAGCATCCACATAGCCTGCAAGAAATTCAATGTTAGAAGTAAACTTATTGAAATACAAACTTGTTGCCAAGCTGGCTCTGATGTATCTCTGAATCCACTTAACAGCCTCCCAGTGATCTCTGCCTGGATTCCCCATAAACCTGCTTACTAAGCTCATTGCATGAGCTAAATCTGGCCTGCAACATACCATTGCATACATGAGGCTGCCAACTGCATTAGCATATGGTATCCTTTCCATTTCTAATATCTCTGCACTTGTTTTAGCTGATTGCTGGGCTGACAGACTCATCCTTTGCTTTACAGGTGTAGTAACAGCTTTACTCTGATCCATATTATCCCTCTTGAGCACTTTCTCTAAGTAAGACCTCTGATGCAATACTATAGAACCTGCTGATCTATCTCTATTGATCTCCATGCCCAATATAACAGTAGTTTCACCCAAATCTTTCATATCAAACTCTGATTTTAACATCTCCTTCACCACTGTGATACCTTCCATATACTTGCAAGCAATTAAGATATCATCAACATACAATAACAAAAAGATGTACCATTCACTATCTTGTCTAATGTATACACAGCTGTCAAACTTGCTTCTTTCAAAATCACACTTGATAATATACTCATCAAATCTGAGATACCATCTCCTTAGACTTTGTTTCAATCCATAAAGTGATTTTAAAAGTAAACATGCCTTACTAGTTGGAATCTGAACTGAAACTCCCTCTGGAACTGTCATATAGATTTTCTCCTTCAAATTACCATGAAGAAATGTTGTAGTCACATCCATCTGATGCAATTCCAGATTAAACTGAGTAACTAATGCCAACAAAATCCTAATGGAACAGTGTTTCACAACTGGTGAAAAAATCTCAGTGTAATCAATACCCTCTCTCTGAGAGAATCCTCTAGCAACTAGTCTTGCTTTAAACCTGATTCCATCTGCTCTTTCTGGTGAAACCTTCTTCTTGTAAATCCATTTGCAACTTACCAACTTTTGATACTTTGGTCTCTGAACAACCTTCCATGTCTGATTCTTCTCCAATGAAAGCAACTCCTCTTGCATAGCAGCATTCCACCTAGCACTATCTTTGCTGTTCATTGCTTCATCATAGTTTCTAGGTTCATATGGATCAACATCCTCTGCAGAATATAGTGCAAAGGATACAATATCAGCCTCTGCAAACCTTGCTGGAGTTTTAATAACCCTTCTTTGCCTATCTCTTGCTAGCTGATAGCTGTTAAGCAGCTCCTCAGTGTCAGATGTAATCTGATCACCCTTTGTTGGTGAATCAGTACTTTTTTGTACTGCTTCTTCCTCAGTTCTTGACTGAACTTTCTGTAACTTGTTCATAAACTCCACCTCAAGCTCAGCCTTATTCTTCTGATTTTGAACTTGAGGTTTCAGTGGCATGATAGCCTCATTAAATGTGACATCCCTGCTTAATATAAACTTCTTACTCTCAATGCACCACAATCTGTAAGCTTTAACACCTTTAGGATATCCAATCATGACACATCTGATAGCTCTTGGGGCTAGCTTATCTTGTTTGACATGTGCATAAGCTAGACAACCAATTACTTTTAGTCTTGAATAGTTAGCAACCTTTCTAGTCCTCACTTCTTGAGGTGTTTTAAATTTCAAAGGTGTTGATGGACTCCTATTGATAAGAAAAGATATTGTACTAACCAACTCACCCCAAAAGTCTGTGGAAAGACCAGAACTACTCAAGATACACCTAACTCTCTCAAATAAAGTCTGATTTAATCTCTCTGCCACACCATTTTGTTGTGGTGTTCCTGGTACTATCTTATGTCTCATGATCCCCCTATCCTTATAGAACTTATTGAATTCATCAGGGCAATATTCAAGACCATTATCAGTTCTTAGTATCTTAATCTTGCTACTGCAACTATTCTCAACCTCAGTTAACCAATTCTTGAAAGTAATGAAAGCAGCATCTTTGGTTTTCAGTATATATATCCATATTTTCCTACTATAATCATCAATAAATGAAATGAAATACCTGCCTCCACCTTTAGTTAGTGTTCTTGCAGGTCCCCACAGGTCTGATGGATATAATCAAGTCTGGATTTGCTTGTATGTTCACCAATACCAAACTTAAGTCTCTTGGCTTTCCCAAGAATGCAATCCTCACACTGATTAAGCTTATCTGTTGAACTGATGTTAATGGCTCTCTGTCTTGTTAATTCCTGTAGTCCTTTCTCACTAATATGAGCCAATCTACCATGCCACATATGGATTTCATCATTTCCAGTTGTGACATAGTTCTGTCCAGTCACTGTATGACCATCAAGAATGTACAATCCATACTTCCTGATTCCTCTCATCACTTCACATTCACCTTTCTCTACAATGAGTATACCTGCTTTTGATCTATACTCATAGTCTGAAGCATCTAAGATTCCTAGTGAAATCAAGTTTCTCTTGAGTTCTGGAACATACCTCACACATGTCAAAGTCCTGACAGTTCCATCATGCATCCTCAATATAATTGATACAATGCCTCTGATTTTACATGTGTGATCATTTCCTAACAACACTGATCCATCATTCTGGAGCTTAAGGTCAGTGAACCAATGTTTCATAGGAGACATGTGAAATGTACATCCTGAATCTAAGATCCAATCCATGGATCTTCTTGATGAACCAACTAACAGTGCCTCAGGATAAGCAGCAACCTGGTTCTGATCATTTGTTACCTGATTTGCCTGTACTCTTTGTCGGCCATCCTTCTCAGCTTCTTGTTTTCTTTTCTTTTCAGCTTTAAACTTGTAACAGTTCTTCTTGTAATGCCCTGGCTCATGACAGTGAAAGAACTTCCTTCCTTCCTTACCAGATCCAGAATGATCAGTCATGTTTGCTTGTTTCTTTGAATCAGAATTGTCTTTCTTGTTGTACCTTTTGTCATGATCATTTCTTTTAGCCATCAATCCTTCTCCTGATGCTTCATGATCATCAGAAAACCTTCTGAAACTCCTTTGTCTTCAGAGCTATTTCAACCTCCTCAAGACTTATAGTTTCTCTATTTCCAAACAAGAGTGTATCCTTGAAACTCTCAAATATCTTTGGAAGAGCTGACAATAACTTTGAGGCCTTATCTTCTATTTTAATAGTAGCATTAACATTTTCCAGATCATCTAATATCTTATTGAACTCATCAAGTTGCACCAAGACTGATCTGTCTTCATCCATCTTAAATGAATAGAACTTCTGCTTTAGATATAAACGGTTAGCAAGTGACTTTACCATGTATAGATCTTCAAGCTTCTTCCATACTGCCCTTGCAGAGGTCTCCTTCTGCACCCTCCCTCAGAGCCTTATCACCAAGGCACAACACAATGGCACTTAATGCTCTTTCTTGTGTATCAGCTTCTGCAGTGGCTTCGATGGATGATTGTGCAGTTGCTTTAGTGGTTGGAGGCTTCTCCTTAATAGCATCTGCCAATCCTTGTTGTACCAGAATAGCTTTCATCTTGATCTTCCATAATCCAAAGTCAGATTTCTCTGTAAATTTCTCAATATCAAACTTGGTTGCAACCATAGTGTGAACCTCCTTTTAACTGCTTCTTGATTTCTTCTGTTGATTGCAGATCTGTGGCCTCAGTTTTCCACAGACGGCGCTACTTTGACACGGATGAAGATCTAAACCGAGCAATCTAACTAATTACTCTAAGAATCGCAATCAACTAACAGTTTGATCAAAGAAGAATTAAACAAGAAAAATTGGAAGTATGTGTGTGTAGGTGTGTTGAATCTATGAACACCAGACGTATAGTGGTTCAGCATATTAACCAAGCATACATCTACTTTCTGAGAGAGATCTTTTATTGCTTTAACAAATATGAACGGACTACAACTCATACACGCATGGATTTCACCATTTTATATACACCATGCAAGTTCATCAAAGTTACAGGACCACTTCGTGTAACTACCTTCCAGCTGGATTCTTGAGCAGTTAAAATGAATCTTTCATTTTACAACTGACTCCATCACACATCCTACGTGACAAGCTACACATCCATGTGTAGAACCTTCCATTCCACGCACATATGACACGTGTATAACCGCCACAAAATACCCTGGTCCCCACCTTTGCACATGAGCTCACTTCAGCTCAATTTGAGCTGATTTCTCACTGATGTTGCTGATGTGAACGTTTTTAGCTTACAGCACCATCAAACATGAGTTTAATCATACACTTAACACTCTTTAATGTTGATCAAGCATTTGGAATGAAGTTTTTATCTCAATTATATTAATGTAAATATACAACAATCCCCACTTAGTTACATATATAACAAGAAAATAATAAATGCACTTACTTTACACAACGAATAGCCATGAAGTGGACTAAGCCTTTAACTTATGGTTTGAACATGGAACCAATGGAACCAAGTTCTCATTGCGTATGATTTCTTGCTTCTTTACTTTGGCAGCACCAATTCGTAATGGACCTTGTGCTTATCCTGATCTCGCAAGTACTCTAGGATCTTACCGATATAATCCATTAGAAGCAGCCTCTCTTACTTCTTTACTTATTACTTGCATAGGTAGACTCATCATGAATGTCCACAACGCATCCCACAGAGCTATGAGTCTATTAAGGATTTAGAATTCAACCTTTACTTATTGTGTTAATATAAGTGCATAGATCAGATATAGAGCTTTCGAAATAGTATCACCCCCACTATTTCTAGGTTATGCACTTCGACATGTATCCAAATTTTCATTTCGCCAATGTCTAATATTGAATTGCCATTATTTTTTTTTATCACAATTTTAAAGGTATTAAGTTTCTGCAATGGAGTCGGTATTGGTAAAGGCACAACTAAATGATGGAGACAAACTTGAGATACTTCCGTAGGCTATATCGATGGGGCCTATAATGATCGCGTACATCATTAATAAGGTTATGCAGGAACAAATTTTAAAAATTGAATTTTAATTAGAACCCAAGTAGTATAATAAGTTTACGATTGATTTTGCAGTACTTAAATTTTTTAATTGTCATTTCATGTTCATATTTATCAAATTAATTTAAATTAATTTGAACATATATATGAAAAAGTCTCTTGTGAGACGGGTCGACATATTGTTAAAGTATGATTATTATATAGATAGGTTATGTTTACTGATAATTAATATATACTACTCCCTCCGTCCCACGATAAGATTTACACTTTTCATTTTGGGTTGTCCCAAGTTAAGGTTTACATTTCTTTTTTTATCAATTGGGCCCACACAAAACAATTAATTATTCTATTTAGGACCCACACACAACACTAATACAACTACCCACTTTACATTAAATATTATTTCTCTCACCTCACTACACATTAAAATACTATACTCCTTAATCTCCGTGCAAAAAGCAAATATCAACGTTACTATGGGACGGAGGGAGTATATGTTTTTCTAAAATATGAGGTATAATGGATTAAAACATGCTTTTAGGGCGTTATTATAGTATAATTAACTACTATAAACATACTTTAATTATCAATAAACATACTTTACCTACTCACTCCGTCCCGCTCAAAGGGTTGTTTTTTATTTTTGCCACATGGATTAAGGAGTATTATTATTTAATGTATAGTGGGTAGTTGTATTAGTGGGAGTATGAGTCTCATATTTTAATTGTATTAGAGGGAGTGTGTGGGTCCCTTGTGTGTAGAAAAGAAAAGAGGACCCTTTGAGTTAGACGACCGAAATGACAAAAAAAAAACTCTTTGAGTGGGACGATGGAACTATATAACAAACATATTTTTCGTACTTTATCAATAGAAAGACCCCTCTCACAGCCACAAGAGTGCCCATATATATGTCTACACACATATAAAACACCAAATTGACTCTTTAATTATTTGTGACGACTGACTAACACCAAGTAGTGATTTTTAAAAATCGAAATGCTGTTGATCAATCTACAGCTGTACCATATATTGACATGATTGTGCACATGGAAATAGATTACAAAAAATATTAAAGTCCACTCTAATATATACTCCCTCCGTCCCAGTGAAATGGAGACAGTTACCTATAGTTTATAATAAGGTAGTGTTCGCAATGCACTGGGACGGAGGGAGTAATACAAACGTGCAAGCAACTTAATCTCTTTTTGCTCTCTATATATTATAAAGATGGCCACCATTGAAAGCAGGATACATAAGATCAAATGTAGTTAAGCAAGAGGGTAATTGAGAAATGAGAAGTAGTAGGATTGTGGTGATATTATTGGTGGTTGCATTTTTGAGGCACCATCATAAGCATCAGGTGAGTGTGATGGTGCAACAAACGTGTGCACCTGTGGAGAAAAGCAATCTTCAGAAGATAGGTTTTGCCTGTGTAGGAATATTCGATGAATCGGTGAGAACAGGGGAGTTTGCAAGAAAATATTGCTGTCCCAATTTGACACCTCTCAACTTAACATGTCCTTATGAAACTTAAGCAAGAACTTGTTGAACCTCTCAAGAACTCACACGGCTGATTGGTTGATTACTCACGTTTCACTCACGTATTGATTGATAATTGAAAAACGAAATGAAAGAAACCAATATAAGATGTATAGTAGTTCGGCGTAAGCCTACATCCACTTTCCTAAGAGAAGAATTCACTATGATGATGATGAAGATTACAAACTACAAGAACACTTATCAAACCCTAGTTCTTAATGCTCGTTAACTGATGTGTGAACAAAATGATGATGTAACTAACTGATCTTTCTTCAACTTATAGAGATGAGTATCCAACGTTTTGATACCCCTTCCTCCAATCAAACACATGCATGCTGAATCAGTTGTAACCAACTGATCTTCCAACCGTTTGATGCTTCCAGCTGATGCTTCCAGATGCATCTTGTTGCCACATCATCAATCTGATCACCTCAGCTTCACAACTGATCCAACAGCTTACCTACTTCTGTATGCAATCCTTCTACACACTTGATGACCAACGCATGATCTCCACGTGGCATGCTGCTAATTTTATGCAACATACACACATGCAAGTCTACCTCTTCACAAATCTCCACCTTAGACCTTGCATCACCATGGTAGTTTTATCCTCTCCACCTTGCTGTCATTTAAAGGTTGCAGCCACCTTTCCTTTCTTATTTAATTCAGATAAATCAATTGCTTACACAACTCATACTTCTGAACTGGTAAGGCTTTAGTGATCATGTCAGCCGAATTTTCAGTAGTTTTGATCTTCTTGACACTAACTACTCCCTTGTCTATCATGTCCCTTATGAAATATAACCTCACATCAATGTGTTTGGCCCTCTCATGATACCCCTGATGCTTGGAGATATGCACTGCACTCTGATTGTCACAATACACCTCAACTACATCTTGTTGAATACCAAGCTCACTCAGTATTCCAGTCAGCCAAACTCCCTCTTTGATTGCTTCTGTGAGAGCAACAAATTCTGTTTCTGTAGTTGATAAAGCCACTATATGTTGATGTGTTGCCTTCCAACTCACTGAAGTACCAAATAAGTTGAATACATATCCAGTAAGTGACTTCCTAGTATCAAGATTTGCTGCATAATCAGCATCAACATATCCAACTACTGCCTTATCCCATGTTGCCATTTTCTGAAAATTTAAGCCTGTTGTTATGGTCCCTTTCATATATCTGAGTGCCCACTTCACTGAATCCCAATGTAGCAGACTTGGATTGCTCATAAACCTACTAATCATGCTCATCACATAAGCTAAGTCTGGCCTGCAACATACCATAGCATACATCAAACTGCCAACAACACTTGCATAAGGTATGTTGCTCATCTCTATCTTCTCTTTATCTGTTTGAGGAGCTTGAAGTAATGACATATTCACACATTGCTTTGCTGGTGTTATTACTGTCTTACTAAGATTCATATTATATCTCTTCAGAACTTTGTCCAAGTATGATTCTTGAAACAACTTTAGTTCACCAGCTGGCATGTTTCTTTCAATTTGCATACCAAGGATCATCTTAACTTCCCCTAGATCCTTTATATCAAACTCCAGCTAGAGTATTTCCTTCACTTTATCTATTCTAGCTTGATCCTTACAAGTTATAAGGATATCATCTACATACAACAACAAGTATGTATAACACCCTTCCTTGAACCTAACATAAACATAGCTGTCATGTAAGCTCCTGCTGAATCCATTTGATGTAATGTAATCATCAAACTTCAAATACCACTGCCTTGGAGACTCTGCTTCAACCCATACAATGATTTCAGAAGTAAGCAGGCCTTGTTCTCAGCATCTTCAACACTTATACCCTCAGGAATCTTCATGTAAATGTCAACTTCCAAATTTTCAAGCAAAAATATTGTAGTGACATCCATCTGATGCAATTCAAGATCAAAGTGAGTCACTAAAGCTAACAATATTCTAATGGAACAGTGCTTGACAACAGGAGAGAATATTTCGTTGTAATCCACTCCTTCCTTTTGTGAAAACCTCTTGCCACAAGCCTTTCCTTGTATCTTATACCCCCTTCTTTGCTTGTAACATGCTTCTTCTTGTAAATCCATTTACAACTTACTAACTTCTTATTCTTTAGTCTTTCAACAATCTGTCAAGTCTTATTCTTATACAATGATAATAACTCTTCTTCCATAGTAACTATCAACTTGTTATTCTCACTTCCTGATATAGCTTCCTCATATGATCTTGGCTCATAACTGTAGTTAGATCCATCTGATGTAACTCAAGATCAAACCGAGTTACTAATGCCAACAATATTCTGATAGAAAGTGCTTAACAACAGGTGAGAATATCTCATTATAATCAACACCTTCTTTCTGTGAAAAACCCCTTGCCACAAGCCTTGCTTTATACCTTATACCTCCTTCTTTGCTTGTAACAAGTTTCTTCTTATAAATCCATTTACAGCTTACTAATTTCTTATTCTTGGGTCTTTCAACAATCTGTCAGGTCTTATTCTTATGCAATGATAGCAACTCTTCTTCCATAGCAATTATCCATTTGCTATTTTCACTTCCTGATATAGCTTCCTCATATGATCTTGGCTCATAACTATCTATATCAGATGCAACTAACAGTGCATATGGCACTATATCAGCCTCCATATATCTTACTGGAGCTTTGATTTGCCTTCTCAACCTATCCCTGACAAGTTGATAGGTACTTAAGTCATACCTTGAACTAGATGAGCTAGGTGAGCTTACTTCCTTATTCTGATCAGCGTTGTTATTCTGTTCATTATCTTGATGTACTTCTTTTCTTGCTTGCTCCACCTGAGGCTCAGAAGTATCTGTAGTGATAGATACTACAGAGTTTCTTTCAATCAATGGCATCTTCTTCTCACCAAGGTTTAAAATATCGATATCGGTAAAAATATCGGTACCTTAAATTTATGGATATATCGATGGATATATTGAATATCGATATTGTTATCGGTAAAAATAAAAAAAAATCATGGAAACTTGAAAAAAAAAGAGAAAATTAATTATTTAACTTTGCAATATATTTTAACTAATTTTAATATATAAACAAAATTTAAAATTTCAATAAAACTCATAACATATGATAAACAAATCAATTATGAACATATTTAAATAGTGTAAAGTCTAAATCTCAATAAAACTTATAATATATGATAAACAAATCAATTACAACATATTTAAATAGTCTAAAGTCATACAATACTTAATGACTAATACAAAAATGATTCAAATGTAAAACTTGTGTTGCCATCTTGATCTAAATAATATTAGTATCATCTTATCGAATTAGAAAAATTTTGATCATAGTTCTGAATGTGCCAGTAGTATTGTTATGTACCAATAAAATACTCCCTCCATCCCGATCTGATTGAATATACCAAAGTAATCGTATTTTTAATCACTGTATATTATCACACTATGTACATGAAAGGAAACTCTTCATTTGTTTAGTAGTAATAATTTTAATGAAGAGTGATAATAAGTGATAATTAAATAAAATAAAACAGCCTTAATAATTTCAAGCAAGTGTTGACTCTATTTTTTTTAAATTGATCAAATTAAAAAAAAATTTGTATTTAGTTGGTAATAGTAAAATAAAAAATAATGAATTTTTTAAGAATATGGATAATTTTTCGATATTTTCGATATATCCTTGATATTTTATCGATATTTTAGTGATATTTCCTCGATATATCTCGACATCTGAAAAATTTAAACTGTGACAAACCGATATCGATATTGTTATCGATATTTTCCGATATATCCTCGATATCAGAAAAGATATATCTTTTTTCCAATATCGATATCGGTACTCTCCAAGAATGGATATATCGTGGAAATATCGTGGAAATATCCAGAAATTTTAAACCTTGCTTCTCACTAAATGTGACATCTCTGCTAACAATGAACTTGTTAGTTTCATAACACCACAATCTATATCCTTTTACGTCTTTGGGGTATCCAACCATCACACATTTCACTGCTCTTGTTTCCAACTTATCTTGCTTCATATGAGAGTATACTTGACAGCCTATTACTCTCAAATGATTGTAATTATGAGCCTTTCCAGACCACATTTCTTAAGGTGGTTTGAATTTTAAAGCTGCTGTAGTCACAAGTTCACCCCAGAACCCTTTTGTAAATCCTCCGCTACTCAGCATATATCTAACTCTTTCAAGTAAGGTTTGATTCATCCTTTCTGCAACTCCATTTTGTTGAGGAGTTCCAGGTGTAGTCTTGTGCCTCTTAATTCCTTTATCTCTGCAGAAAGTATTAAATTCCTCTAAAACAAACTCTAGCCCATTATCTGACCTTAATCATTTAAGTTTCTTTCCTGTTTGATTCTCCACCTCAGCAAGCCATTCCTTAAATGCAGCAAATGTCTGATCCTTTGATTTTAGGATCTTTATCCATACCTTTCCAGAATAATCATCTATAAAAGATATGAAATATCTTCCTCCTCCCATGGTTGGGTTTCTTGATGGCTCCCACAGGTCTGTATGAACATACTGAAGCTTCTCTGATAAAATATGTTCTCCAGAACCAAACTTCAACCTCTTTGCCTTACGTAGGATACAGTCTTCACATTGACCCAACTTACAGGTTGAGCTTATATCTAACAGCTTCTGTCTTGCTAGCTCTTGTAATCCTCCCTCACTTACATGAGCTAGTCTTCTATGCCAAATATAAACATCTTCTTGGTCTCGTGAAGTGCTTAACTGTCCAGAGACTACTGATCCTTCAAGAAAGTAAAGATCAGAGCTCTTAACTCCTTTCATCACCACTGAATTTCCTTTCATGATGGTGAGTATACCTCCTTTCAGGTTGCATTCACACCCCTAAGTATCTAACATCCCTAAGGATATTAGATTCCTTCTTAATTCTGGTATATATCTCACATTTGTTAACAACTTAATGGTTCTATCAAACATTCTGAATTTGACAGAACCAATTCCTTCAATCATGATAGCTTGATCATTGCCTAACAAGACTGATCTTTCATTATATGAATTCAATTCTGTAAACCAATCCTTGACTGATGTCATGTGAAATGTACAACCTGAATCTAATACCCACTGATCTGATATATGACCAGAAACAACAATCAAAGCTTCAATATAATCTTAATCCTTATTCCCTTTATTTCAATTACCTGATTGGCATGAATTATTTGATTTATACCCTTTTCTGCAATCTTTCTTGCCACCGTAACTTTCCACTTATGACATTGCTTCTTAAAATGACCAGGCTTATTGCAATGGAAACAATTATTGTTCTCTTCATCTGCTGGTGTACTCTGGTTTTTCCTTTATTGTTTCTTCTTATCAGCACCAGCCTTCTTATCACCTTTGCCTTTATTGCCAACAACACTTGTTCTAGGATGATTGATTCAGCATTACCATACAGGAGTGTATCCCTCAACCCTTCAAATGATTTAGGAAGAGCTGACATTAGTATGACAGCATTATCTTCCCTTGACAGTGCTACATCAATATTTTCTAAATCATCTATGATCTTATTGAAATCATCTAATTGACTTAAAATAGACTTATCTTCTGATACTCTGAAGGAATAGAGCTTCTACTTTGTATACAGCCGATTTGCCAAGGTCTTCACCATGTAAAGATCAACAAGCTTCTTCCACATGTCTCTTGCAGTTACTTCTTTTGAAACTTCCCTTAAGGCTTTGTCACCTAAGCATAATATGATTGCACTTCTGGCCTTTGATTGTTGATCTTGATCTGCAGCTTGTGCAACTGTATCAACAGCTGCTGCTTGATTTTCTGGAAGTGGTTTGACAGCATCAGCTAAACCTTGTTATATAAATATGGCCTCCATCTTCATCCTCCACAAACTGAAATCAACTTTCTCTGTGAACTTCTCCACATCAAACTTAGTTGTCACCATGATTCTTTTCTCTGATCTGATAACTTCTTCTTCTTTCCACAGACGGCGCCACTTCTTATGAAACTTAAGCAAGAACTTGTTGAACATCTCAAGAACTCACACGGCTGGTTGGTTGATTACTCACGTTTCACTTACGTATTCATTGATAATTGAAAAACGAAATGAAAGAAACCAACACAAAGATGTATAGTGGTTCGGCGTAAGCCTACATCCACTTTTCTAAGAGAAGAATTCACTATGATGATGATGAAGATTACAAACTACAAGCACACTTATCAAACCCTAGTTCTTAATGCTTGTTAATTGATGTGTGAAGAAGATGATGATGTAACTGACTGATCTTTCTTCAACTTATAGAGATGAGTATCCAACGTTTTCATACCCCTTCCTCCAATCAAACACATGCATGCTGAATCAATTGTAACCAACTGATCTTCCAACCGTTTGATGCTTCCAGCTGATGCTTCCAGATGCTTCTTGTTGCCACATCATCAATCTGATCACCTCACCTTCAGAACTGATCCAACGGCTTACCTACTTCTGTATGCAATCCTTCTACACACTTGATGACTAACGCATGATCTCCACGTGGCATGCTGCTAATTCTCATTCAACACACACACATGCAAGTCTACCTCTTCACACATGTGTTTGCTCCCAATCCTCTCTGCCACAGCCTCTTGTCAAATACACTCTCATCTTCGCCCGAGCTTGCAATATTACTGTTCCACGCAACGGGATGTGCAATGGTAATTCAAAATTCTGCTTAATTTAAAAAAACGTAAAATATTTTCACCATGAGACGGTCTCAGGCAAGTGTGTAATGTTTTATTTACTAGCAAATATTATTTGTTGCATTTTCAGGCCTTCTTTCCAACTGAAGTACTGCGTTATAATGAAAGGAGCTGTTGACCATCGATTCTTCTGATATATGTTAATATTCGTGTACTAATTAGTAATTATATTAAGAGTACTTTGAATTATGTCACTTTACTTGTTATCCTAATTGAATTTTCTGCAGTGTATTTTAAATGTATGTTTGTTATTGTGAAATAATTGCAATGCATGCATGTGTACTACGTGATATTATATTATATTATATTCGTGGACATTAATTACTCTGCGAAACCAATTCCATAAACTAAAACATATATGGACTAATTCAAAAATAAATAAATTTAACGGGTTAAAATTTTTATTTTCGATTATATTATTATCACTCAGAAACATTACTAAGGATACCAAAGTTTTAAAAATTATTAAGTGAAAGTACATTTCTAAAAACTCAAATTTATATCCCATATCCTAAATTACGAGGACATCCAATCTCACTGACCCAATTTTTGTGGTGTTTTGTGTGCGGTTAGTAAATTTTGGGTGTCCTTAGTATGACCGATTCCAACTTTAGTCCTTTATTTTCAGCAATTTTCAATTTTGGTATTTTTTTCAAACTTTGGTCCTTCTTAGTCCATTTTTGATCCAAAATTTATATATTTATGATTAATTTTGGACATTTTTGAACATAAATGACTAAATTTGGACAAAAAAAAATAGGATTGAATTTGAGAAAATGACTAAATTTGGACTAAAAGGATTAAATTTGGACAAAAAATTATCAAAATTGAGAATTGTAAATAATAAAGGACTATAGTTGGAATCGGCCATACTTATTGGACTATTTATGATATTTACTCTAATTTAGGACATGGAATATAAGTTTGAGATTTGGATTAGAAATGTAATTTCACTTAATGGCTTTTTAGAGGTTTTGGTGCATTTAGTAATATTTTGGGTAGTAATAGCTCTATCCAATAAATGACACAGAGAAAAAAAGGAAGGAATTATACCATTAAAGGAAATATAAACTCTAGGAAACAATGATTGGATTCCTTTCCTCCTTGTGCTCCTTACGTGTCAATTAGTATATAACGAGTGAAACAAGTGATACCATCATACATGAAAGTGGTGTAGAAGATCTCGCTTGGTCTTAACCTATATAATTTCAAAGTCTATTTAAAATAAATAAATAAATAATTCCAAAGTAGTTATGATAAATCATGAAATTAAGTGCTTTGTTAAATAATTACAAAAAGCTAAAAAGCGCTTGGAAAGAGCCAAACAGACAGCTTGAAAATAAAAAGAACATCATGAAGATTAGATCCTTCGAAATGAACTTCTACGAGTATTCCACCGTCCCCAGAAGCACCGCGGGTCCTAGTAGAATTTCTGTTGGTCTGGTTTTAATAAGATCTCTTGTTGTTGTCCACAGCCTCACAATCATCTATGCATGTAAGCATTGAGTCGATGTCGGTGGCATTCCAAATTGTTTAGAATTTTTTCTTGATTTACCACCTTTCATAATTTGCAAAGGAGGGAAATCATGCCCACATCATCATTAAAATCATAAAACCCACCCACAACAAATTTATCATGACTGAACAGGTCTGAATGAGTAAGAGGATTTGCACGCTGGAAATTCTCCTCTGCTTTCGCTCTCACTATCGCGTTGATGGCCGCGCTGATGAATTCAGGCGAAGCCGTTAAGTCTGCCTTATTTAAAAGATGGGGCTGATCAGATTGCGCAGACTGTGAGTCAAGATGGGTACGATCAACACCCATGTCCATGGCAAAATCAGAAGCGGGTTCCAGGCTCACGTTTTCAGCAGCCACATGATCATGCGAATCTTCAAGCACACTGAACTGATTTGAAAGACATATCATTGGGGAAGGAGTTACCTGATTATTGCACCAAGTAGAATGAGAAATAGCAACATCCCCTGCCTTAGACACAGGGGAGTTCACGTTAGACCCAACACCAACAGGATCCGGGGTAAAAGCATCAGATGAGAGCAAATGCTTCAAAACAGTAGCCAGTTCGGGCACATCAAAATTCACAGGTGAAGATAATCTTTCGACAGAAAGAGCATTAGAGACAGTATGATATGCCCCCAAATTGATAAATCAACAATAAATTCACAACTTAAGAAGGAAATGATAAATAACTAGAAATTATAAAACATAAACTAAATAGGGCGATACATTACAGCCAGTGGTCAACTCCAAGAAGAAAGGGAGAAACAGAGGGGGGAGAAAGCCAATGCCTAATGTTATTTTTTCTGATACTCCCAACCAGCAGAATCCCTAATTTTATATCAATATGATGGGCTGACATTCATGAACAACTTGGACCTTGATGTTGGGCTTTTATTTTTCTTGGGTCGTATCACAGTAGCAGTGGGATCAAAATGAGTTTCAGAGACAGTAGAAAGCCGGAGTGATCTATGCTATTAGCAGCAACAACAGCACAAGGCTATGCAGTAGGGGTAAAGACCTGAGCCTCTTCCGAAACAGGCTAGACATGCTGCTTCAAAGAGGTATTCTTATGCTCAACAAAAACATCATCATCTTTCCTATTCCTTTTATGTTTTTTCAAGCAATTCTCCATGGAGTGTCCCAAGTTAGAACAAGAAAAAAAGAACTTCGGCACATTTTCGTAACCGAGAGAGACACACAAGCACTTACCAGCAATCTCCAGGCTGAAATGTTTTAGTAAATCATGCTGGACATCAACATCTACCAGCACACGGGCAAAATGACCCATAGAACCATTCGTAGCACGAGCATCGACTTGAATTGGGGACCCAATACAGGCTTCAATGGATCGAATAATACGCTCAGTCCATAGTTCGTAAGGCAATTCAAAGATTCGCATCCACACCGATAACACGGAGGACTTGACCTTGTAAGGATTGAAACCCGGCATCCACTTCTGGACCCTGATTTTACCAGAATTGAACACAAAAGAGACGAGTATGCAGTATGTCCTGCTTCTTTTCCAGATTAGCAATCAAACAATTAAAAAAACCTTTTCCAAGAGGGATAATATAGACATCCGAGAGAGCCCACAGCTGTTTCAGAGTATCCGTCAATTTTGAGGTCGAAATCGGTGGCTGACCTTGATTCAAAAGCACTCGAAGTGTGAGAAATGATGAGCAAAATTGAACCCTTGATTTATAATAGGCAGGATCGATGAAAATAACAACGTTATCACCAGATCGGGAGATGGTGAACGGATCTGAAAAATCTGATATGCCGTGAATTTTACCCAAAAGACTTTGAATTGCCGGAGCCGATGAGATAGTTTGCGCTAGGGGATCGCAATCGCGATCCCGACGCATAGGAAGCATAAACGGTTTCTTATCAATAGTAACAGCCCTGCAGTAGACAGAACCCTGTTTGGAAAAATCAACCAGAGCCGATTTGGGCGTACTCGACACCCTACGCGCGTCATCGCCGTCAGAATTAGCTACAGGGACGAACCCTAAATTGGAGAATCACTCTGCAGCAGAGCCATTAGTGTAATCCCTAAGGATTTTGTCAGGATTGGGAACGAAATTGTGAAGAGAAATTTCTAGTGAGAGAAATTTTGCAAACATCTTTCACAAATTTAAAAATTTTAAAGGCAAATGCTCGTGTGCCCAGCAAACGGGAACACATTGTATATCCTTTAGTATAAAGATATGTATCCATGGTAAAAATTTGGGTGTGCCAAACGCACGAGAACACATTCCGTGTGCCTTTGAAATTTTGTGTTAAATTGTATACCTTTAGTATAAATATATGTACGCTTTATTTTCTAAAGAAAAATAAAAATATTAATAAAAGTGTATACCCTTTAGAACAAAATAGTGTACCTTTGTTAATTAAAGTATATACCCTTTAGAACAAAGCAATATACCCTTACCCATAATACTAAATTCTAAAAGCACATGGTCTGCGCCCGGGCACACAAGAGTCTCACTCAATTTTAAACACATGGGTCTTCATGTCATTTTCATCCCTCTGCCCGCTTAAACACATGGGTCTTCATGTCATTTTCATCCCTCTGCCCGCGCACACAAGAGTCTCACTCAATTTTAAATACATGGTCTTCATGTCATTTTCATCCCTCTTTATTTTAAATAGGGGTATTTTTATTAATGTTCAAATATAAAATAAATCAAAAAGGGTAATTGGTAGTTTTTCAAATTACTAAATTTATTTGGTAGTTTGGATAAATTTCGAGAGGATTTTGGTAATTTACCATTTTTTAAGGCAAAACTTGTGTGAAATTGTCTCACGAAAGTTACTCTGTAAAGCGCCTAAAATGTGATAACATTTGGAATGAAAATAACCTAATTACTAAAAAAATATAATGATGCAATAAACTATTTCATAGATAATTCATAGTACAAATAAAGAGTAATAATATTTAAAATAAAAGTGATGATATTTTAATAAAAATTAATAATTAATTACGAATGCGTAAAAATTTTCTCACTCCATATCACAAATAAAAAGTGACAACATTTAAAACAAAAGTTATAATATTTTAATAAAAAATACATTTTCAATGAAAATAACCTAATTACTAAAAAATATAATGATGCAATAAACTATTTCATAGATAATTCATAGTACAAATAAAAAGTAATAATATTTAAAATAAAAGTGATAATATTTTAATAAAAATTAATAATTAATTACGAATGCGTAAAAATTTTCTCACTCCATATCACAAATAAAAAGTGACAACATTTAAAACAAAAGTTATAATATTTTAATAAAAAATACATTTTCAATGAAAATAACCTAATTACTAAAAAATTATAATGATGCAATAAACTATTTCATAGATAATTCATAGTACAAATAAAAAGTAATAATATTTAAAATAAAAGTGATAATATTTTAATAAAAATTAATAATTAATTACGAATGGGTAAAAATTTTCTCACTCCATATCACAAATAAAAAGTGACAACATTTAAAACAAAAGTTATAATATTTTAATAAAAAATACTCCCTTCGTTCCTCTAATATGTATCCGTTAGCTTTATTCACGTGGATTAAGGAGTATAATATTTTAATGTGTAATGAGGTGAGGGAAATAATATTTTAATGTATACTCGGTAGTTGTATTAGTGTTGAGCGTGGGCCCCTTGTATTTCACATCAACCCAAAAAAGAAAATAGATATTTTGTATTAGGACGGACAAAAAAGTCAAAATAGATATGTATCAAGGGAACACAGAGAGTAATAATTAATTATCAGAATGCGTAAAACTTATCTCACTATGAGACAGTCTCATCCAAAACCTATATTTTTTCTAAATTGAGTTTTGTTTCTATAATTGTTGATATCCACATATCCACAGATGTATATAGATTGATGGTAATATACTATGAGAAGATTTTTAAATGATACTGTAATATTATAGTTATCTTACATGGAACCGTCTCACATGAGATTATTTTATATATTTAAAATAATTAACACTTTCGCTAAAAAATATTATCACTTTTGCTATAAAATGTTATCACTCATCATGAAATAACATTATCACTTTTCATTATAAAAATATTACTTTCCGTCTGTCTGACATAAGCCCTTATGTGAAACGGTCTCACACAAATTTTTTTCATATAATATTAATGTTAAAAATAATACCTAAGTATTTAATGGCTATATTTCAACATAATATTAATGTATAATAAATATTTTGGTCGTCTCACCAAATAATTCCTCTTTGCCAATTTGGTCGTTCCACCCATAAGGTCTCATTTCCTCTTTTACACACATGGGACACACCCCCTCTACTACAATTTAAAATACTTCTTAATCCACGTGTCAAAAAGCAAAAATAACTCTTTAGGGGGACAGAGAGAATAAATAAATATTAAAAAAAAACATTGAGTATATTATATATATCTATACTTATATAAAAATATAACTAAAATACTATTTTTATTTTCAATTTCACTCACTCCTTCAAATTTTACTGCTTTTTAGAAACTTTTTAATTTTTAACTCAAACAGTCGATAATTTATTGGGAAACAAAATAGAACTCAAATTTGGATATAAGATCGATATTTTTTTAAAAAAAAATCGACAAATATTTTGACCAATTTTATTAATTTTAGAGGGTATTGTAGTATTTTTAGGTAATAAAAAATATAAAGTAATATATGTGTGTGAAAAATAAGTGACAAATTTGAAATTAAAATAATTTTTGAAATTGTTGGATAAAGTGATACTCCCTCCGTCCCCAAATAAGGTACGACGCTTGTTTTTTAAACATAGATTAAGGAATATATTTAGTGAAGTGAGAGAAGTAATATTTTAATGTGTAATGGGTAATTGTATTAGTGTAGTGTATGTGTCCCATGTGGATATAATAACTGTTTTGTATGGGATTCCATTAATGAAAAAGAGAAATGTATACTTTGTTTTTGGACGGAACAAAATGAAAAAAAATGTATAAATAGTTGTGGAAAGGAGAGAGTATTTTCTTTTTTTGAGTTGTGAAGGGTTTCAGGGAATGATCTTGGATGTCCTGTTACATTTTATTGTTACATCTATTGTTACACGCGTTAGATGAGTGACACGTATGCAGTGAGTAAAATATCAACCTTTCCCTTAGAATTGATTGTTAGGGTATAAAATAGTTTATCTTACGTGTCAATCATCCAACGGTTTGTAGCAGGAGATGTAACACCAAAATATAACAGAAGATCCGAACCGTTATGGAATAAACAAATGAGAAAAGTGTGAAGGTTTTTATGGGAAGGAAAAAGTATAAAATATTGAAAAAATAAGGAGTTAAAGAGACGATGGAGGTGGTTGGAATGAAAACCAAAGTAAAACTACAGTAAATACGGTAAAAGGAAAATATAAACAGAAGAACTATTATAATTTTACAAACACTTGTGTAAACTGGTTCATGGTGTAAACCCTATACATTGTTAGGGTTTATGATGTAAACTCAGTTTACAATAGAGACAAACTCTCATAATTTATTCTCCACGTAGGTTACATTATGATATTTTCTTCACATAGGATACTCATGTTAAAAATAAATACAAAAATAATAAGAATAAACAGAAAAGTACTTAATTTTAAAAAAAAAATTAAAAAGAAGTACTCCTCCGTCCCATTTCAATGTTTACATACTTCAATTTTGGGCGTCCCATTTCAATGTTTACGTTTTCTTTTTTGGAATATGGGACCCACCTAAAACAATTAATATATCACCATGGTCCCCACATCCAACACTAATACACCTACCCACTTTACATTAAATATTATATCTTTCCACCTACTATCTATTAAAATAATATACTCCTTAATCAACGTGCAAAAAGCAAATGTAAACATTGAAACGGGAGGGAGAGAGTATTATAATTTTGAAAAAAAGAACTAATATAATTTCACAAACACTTCTATAAACCTGGTTCGCGGTATAAACCCTATACATTGCTAGGGTTTATTAGAGTCCACTCTAATATTTATAACAAACGTGCAATCAACTTAATGATCTTTTTGTGCTCTATATATTATAAACAATGCCACCATTGAAACAAGAATACATAAGATCAATTGTAGTGGTGGAGATTTAAGCAAGAAGATTTCTTGATTCAAAATGAGAAGTATTAGGAGTAGTGTGTTGATATTAGTGGTGGTTGCAATATTTTTTAGCCATGAGGTGGGGGTGCTGGCACAACAGACGTGTGCACCTGTGGAGAAAAGCAGTCTTCAGAAGATAGGGCTTTCCTGTTTAGGAGTATTCGATGAATCCGTGAGTGCAAAGGAGTTTGCAAGACAATGCTGTCCCAATTTGACACTTACTCAACCTCATGTGTTTGCTCCCAATCCTCTCTGCCTCAGCCTCTTGTCAAATACACTCTCGTCTTCGCCCGTGCCTGCGATATTACTGCTCCACGCAACGGGATATGCAAAGGTAATACGACATTCTTATATTTAAAAAAAGTAAAAAATTTTCATCATGAGACGGTCTAAAGCAAGTGCATACTGTTATATTTACTAACAAATATTCTTTGTTGCATTTTCAGGACTTCTTTCCAACTGAAGTACTGCGTGACCATCGATTCTTTTTTATGTATGTTAATATTCATGTACTAACTAGTAATTATATTAAGATTTTGGATTGTGTCACTTATTATCCTGATTGAAGTTTCAGCAGTGTATATTTTAATGTAAGTTTGTTATTGTGAAATAATTGCAATACATGTGTACTACGTGATACTGATAAATGATAATAATGCAATTATATGGTGGACATTATACTGCGAAAAATAACAGATAAATTTCGAAAACTTGAAAAAATATGGACTAATTTCAAAAATAGATAAACTTAACGAACTAAATTTTTATTTTCGGTTATACTATTGTCATCCAAAATATTATTAAAGGCATCCGAAATCCTAAAAATTATTAAAGTGAAAGTACATTTCTAATCTTAAACCTCAAATTTATATCTCATATGTTAGATTACTAAGAACATCCAACATTTTACTCACTACACACAAAACACCATAAAAATTGGGTAAGTAAGATTGGGTGTCCTTAGTAATTTAGGATATGGGGTTTAAGAGTAACTAAGATTGGGTGTCCTTAGTAATTTAGGATATGGGGTTTAAGATTAGAACCCAATTTTTGTGGTGTTTTGTGCGCGTTAGTAAATTGTTGGGTGTCCTTAATAATTTAGGATATGGAATATAAATTTGAGATTTGTGTTTGAAATGTATTTCAATTACTTAATGACTTTTAGAGCTTTTTGGTGCATTTAGTGATGTTTTGAATGGTAATAGCCCTATCCGATTTGGATTCTTTGTTCCATTTTGGAGTAACATTTCATATGTCAGGCCGTTGGACGAATGACATATAGGAGAGAAGAGAAAACTACACCCTGAAATGAAATATGAACTTTAAGGGTCAATGATTGAATTTTCTTCCCTGGTCTTAAGTGTCAATTAGTATATAACGAATTATACAAAAAATGATACATAAAAAAACATAATAATAATAATAATAATAATAATAATAATAATAATAATAATAATAATAATAATAATTTCGAAGTCAACAAAATAGTTATGATAACTCATGGAATTATATATATAATAAGTGCTAAGTTAAATAATTATGCTTACAAAATACATTAATCATTTAAACGTGTAATTGGCATGCACAATATCTTATACTACTCTACGTTATTTATAACGTGTCTTCAACTGTATAAATGATACTCCCTCTGTCCCAAAATACATTCGCGTATTCTCTTGCATGCAGTTTAAGAAAAGTAACTTTTTGTTGGTGTGATTTAAGAAAGAGAGGGGGTATTTTGGGTAATTGAGTAAAATAAAGTGTAAGATATAGTTGACTTTGACTAGATTGTGTGTAAAAAAAGGTGGCATTTTTTAATATTGTAGTATTGTAAGGTTATTGATATTGTGTATTATTTTCATTTTTAAGGGGTGAAAGTATTCTTGGAATGGACCATAATGGAAAGTGCGAATGTATTCTTGGGACGGAGGGAGTATAGAGTATGAAGTATAATCATTGTTCTATATATTTAAAGACAAATACGTGAGACGTTATTTAAATGAGACGATTTGTGATATGTGTAAAAGTATGTTTATTATTTAGATAAAGTATGTTTAATAATTGTTAAAGTATGTTTTCTAAAATATGATGAATTATGTATTAAAGTATGATTTTAATGTATTATAACATGATGTATTATTGACATACTTTAATTACAAATAGGGATGGTAACGGAATCCGAAATCGAATCAACCGAGCCGACTCCAATCCGATTGAGGCGTTTTTTTACTTTTGACCGAGTATGGTTCGGGTTTCGAAGAAAATCAAAAATATAAAAAAATGGGGCAGGGACGGTATTTAAATACCCCGCCCCAATGGAATCCGAAATCAAAGTCAACCGAACCGACTCCGATCCGATTGAGGCGGTTTTTTCTACTTTTGACCGGGTATGGTTTGGGTTTCGGAGAAAATCAAAAAAATAAAAAAAATGGGGCAGGGACGGTATTTATATACCCTCCCCCGATATAGTATATATATATCCCTTCGTCCCATTTCAAATTTTACGTTTACTTTTTGCACGTAAATTAAGAAGTGTAGTATTTCAATGTTTAGTGAGGTGAGAGAAATAATATTTTAATGTAAAGTGGGTAGATGTATTAGTGTAAAGTGTGGGATTGTGGAGAGAGAAAAAATTAATTTGTGTGACCAAAAAGGGAAATGTAAAGATTGAAATGGGACGCCCAAATTGAAAATATGTAAAGATTAAAATGGGACAGAAGGAGTATATATATATATATATATATATATATATATATATATATATATATATATATATGTGTGTGTGTGTGTGTGTGTGTGTGTGTATACTTTGAATTAAACATCATAGGTCTCTTTTAATTAATTTATATTTTGTTATGTATTTTAAATTTTTTAAAATTATAATTTCATTAATTTTAAAATAATATAATAATTATAATAAATTTTTAAAAAAAAATTCGGTTCGGGTATAGGGATACCCGACATCGATAGGGGTGGGGATAGGGTGCAAAATTAATTCCCAACGGAGTATGAGGCGGGTTCGAGGATGAAAGTTTTCAAACGGTTCGAGGATGATATTGTTAAAACCCGTCTCATACTCGCCCCATTGCCAACCCTAACTACAAATAAGTATATTTTATTTATATAATAAGCATACTTTATTGATGGGTCAACCCGTCTCACAAATAACCCGTCTCACAAGATAATTATTCTTTAAATATTTACTTTTCATACGTGTCACTAATTCAATAATAACGTGATAAATTAAATAGATAATACAATAAAATAACACGAGAAATTCAAACCGTGTAACCGAGCATCAGATCTACTGGATGGTGCAGGCTTCAGGTTTTGTCATTTTGAATGCTTCTCTTAAATTCTGTATTTCCACCACCTTTTCCCTAAACTTCTCTTGTTCTTGAATATACAGAAACTTCACTTCAAGGTACTCATTTCCGACAGCCTGTTGTTGTATCAGTATCTCTGCTGCTGAAATAGCAGCACTCTCACTACATTCCTCTACTACAACATATCCAAGTGTGTCTATTTCTCCCACTGCATATGGGATCTTCTCCAAATGATTCAGATTACAGAGCTGAAGCTGCTCAAACGCCGGAAAGGAATCGGAGTTATCTGCATTCCACCTTATCAGCTCAGCTTTCTGAATTTTCAAGAATCTCAGACATGGGAATGCGCCTTCCAGGCTATCCCATTCGTCTCCGATGACTGCCCGGTTTAGTTTGAGAACTTCGAGACGAGGCAACGAGAGTCCTACTCTGTTCACGTCTTCCCATTCAAGACAGTAACAACAGTCCAAAGACAGCTTCTTAAGTGAAGTTGGGAACAGAGCACTCTGTAGAAAATAGTCCCTTTTTGGTGGTGTGTGGAAGATGCAGCTCAATGAGTTGAGTTTATGCAAGTTGTGGACATTAAGGATGCACCGTTGTCGAGAAAAATCCTGGTAAATGATGCGAAGTCTTGTGATGTTTGGGATTCTCCTGCAGAGTTCCTCTGTTAAGCTCAAGTTTACCGCCCCTGAAAGCGTCTGTAGGTTCGGCAAGACATGATCGTCGTCTTCGCCTGGAGGAGGATCGGGGAGAAAGAGCATGTTGGTTCGGAGATGCCTAAGCTGTCTCATACCCCATATTTCAGGTGTTGCATCCATTCTTTCGTAGGTATATCTGAAGTCCAATGTTTGCAAATTCCATAGCTGGGATAATGAGGAAGGAAGCTGCTTAAGCAATATCCAACTCCCATGTCTGTAAGAAAGACATCGCAAGTTAACATGTCCAAAAATGTCTACTAATGAGGAGTTAGTGTCGACCAAAGTAAGCACTCGCAACAAATGCAGTTCACTTGGCAGTACGCCGTCCTCTGATTTAAACGTACGAGCAAGCGATGTTTACGACAGAGCACCAAATCCTCCGTTTGCTATGATGCGTTGGTGGTCATTTGAATTATCATTCTTCCTCCTCCTCACACAAAAGAACTCTTCTTTCTCACCTATCTTCAAACAAACATCTCGTACAAGATCATGCATCTTGCAGTATTTCATTCTTCCATTCCACCTCCTCCCATCAACTAAAACAAGATTTCTATCAACCAGATCCTTCAAGTAATCCTCTGCAGCCTCTTCCAGGCTTTGGGATTCCTTTGTTTCAGAAACCCCTCAGCAACAAGTGTTTTGATAAGCGAAGGGATGTGAATACGTTCGTCTTCTCTATAAATCCCCATGTAAAGAAAACAGGGCTTTAGATGGGCTGGCAAGTGATTATAGCTCATGTTCAGTACATTCAAGCAATGTTCATCGTTTCCTGATATCAAAGATGACTTTATATCTCTTACAAAGTACTTCCAGTATGCTAATGTCCCTGGGGAGTTTCGAAGAAGTCCACCAATCACAACAATCGACAGAGGAAGCCCTTTGCACTCTCTAACAATCTCCTTTCCAATTCCCTCTAATTCACGTGGGCAGTCTTCTTCTTGAAATGCCTCTCTGCAGAACAACTCCCAACTCTTATCCTCATCAAGAAAATTCATCTCAAAGGATGATGAGCTAAGATCAGTAGCTACATTCCATATCCTAGTAGTAATAACAACTCTACTATTATTACCATTATCTGGAAAAAACAACTTAATGTCATCCCAAACTTCTACACTCCATATATCATCTAAAACTATTAAAAACCTTCTACCCCACAAAGTTTTATACAATTTACCTCCCATTTGATGGACTTCACAAGACCCTTTTTTGGTTTCTTCTTTTGTGCAAGATAGAAGTTGGGATAAAACATTTCCAACATTGTAATCTTGAGATATTGTGACCCAAGCACGAATGTCAAAGCTTTCCTCCACACATTTGTTGTTATAAACATTTCTAGCCAATGTAGTCTTACCGATTCCACCCATGCCCACAATGGGCACAATTTCAAGATTGGTTTTGTTTCCAAAGAGCTTCTCCATGAACTGATGCAACACTTGATCAAACCCCACCATCACATCATTTGAAGTGGTGAGAGGTTTAGGTGAAGTAGTGTGTGAGGTTTGCAGATGTTTGAACTCCTATGTGTTTTTAAACTCCATAGCTTTCGTCTTGACAGAATTCATGTCCTGTATCAGTCTCTCCAGATTGAGCAAACACGTTTCTCCAGCAAGAATTTGGTCGACGACATGAGATTCTATTACATCTTCCGCTGCATGAGCTGCAGATGCAATTAGCCTCTCCAAATCTTCTTCTTGTTTGCTCCCTTCATCAGGATTATAACTCTCCAGGAAATCAATCAAGAAACAGAGGATCTGGAGTAGTGGTTGAAGCTGTTGGGTGTCAAGAAAAGAGGTGTGATTCTGGATGTGGTCAATTGTAGTCATCAGTGAGACTACAGCTGCATAAGCTGACATTTCTTGTTAGAAAGGATGAGTATTTGCTGAGAAGATTCAGACTAGATTGAGTGATAATTTGGTGGTGAGATGAAAAAAACAAACAGAAATGCACCTGATGACAAATATTATCCCCAGCAGCTACCCTCAATTATTGAAAATTTGTCAACAAGTTGACAATTTGTTTAAATCATCTTAAAACTACTCAAATGCACCTTTCACTATCCCATAATGTCATATTAAATCATTTTACCATTTTATATAAAACTCTTCCCAAATTAGTATTTTTTTTTTCTTTTTCTAATATTGACGTCTTTACCACATTGTTTTTAGGAGCACTCTTCAAACCTCTACAAGAAAATATAATTATAAAAGTCAGCATCAAACTAATTGATCAACTACATCTTTTCGTACTTGAGAGGTATGTTTTTCTTGTTCCTTTTACCCTAGGATTGAAAGATTATTGGTTAATTTGTGATTGGTAAGAACGTTGTTGTGGGAATTCTATGTTTAAATTTCGAATTTGGTTTGGGAATTTTATCGAATTTTTGGTAGGCATTTTGGTTTGTTCTTGAATTCAACTATACTCTTAGTGTGTGACGTATTCTGTCTAGGATTGGAATTCCTTGATTAATATTTGAACATGTGAATACTTGTGGAGTGTTGGTTTAGGGTTGGCAAGCTAGATTTGTGAATTTTGTGTTATGGATTGGAATATTGGCATATTGAACTAATGTTGGTATGGAGAAGAATTATTGTTACTTGTGAATTGAACTCTTGCAATCTTCATTGTTCATGGGTATATTGAATGATTCTACCAAGTTTGGAAAGCATGAGAAGGGAATTTTTTTTTTAAGGAAATAACTTTCATTACGATCACTGGAAATCAGCCAGTACTGATTGACATAAAAAGTCCGATAATTGGTAAAGTGGACCAATGATGCTCAAGAGAAGCACTGTTACATTTAGAAAAAGAAGCAAGAGAATGAGCTATAATATTGCGCGAGCAGGGTTGCCAAAAAGCTCCTTTAAAATTTTATTGAGAAGTGTAAAGAAGGATATCTTCAAGAATAGGAAGACAAGAGACTGGGCAATCACAATCTTTCCTTGTTGCGAAAATGACAGAAGGTACATCTCCGATAATGGCAAAGCACTACAGGTTTAGTTCATTGGCGAGGGATAGAGCAGCCCTCATGGCTAAGAATTTAGTTGTTTCTGCACAAGTAATTTCTGAAAAAACTTTAGCATAATCATACAAGAAGGATCCGTTGCTATTTTCAATGAATACTTCGATAGAGGCTTTGGCAAAGCGAGTGGAGATACTCCGATAGAGGCTTTGGCAAAGCGAGTGGAGATGGCTCCGTCAAAGTAAACCTTTACACCTGAAGTAGGAGGAGAAAGTTCAGCCGGGTTGAGTGAATTAAAAGACCTTTCCGGCAATCCTCTTGCATTCTGAAAATCACGCAAAGTAGCAGTAGAGGAAAAGATTAGAGAATAACAATCCATGCCCTCATTGTCAAATACCTTCTTGTTTCTGTGCCATCATAATGAGTTGCAGATCATAGCAAATATTTCCAAAATATTTATGTCCCCAATGCCCAGGATGTCTCGAAACCGTATATCACATAGTTGCTGTTCAAATTGGAATAGAATTTAACGAAGGCCAGCGAGGTGCCAGATTTGTTGCTAGTAATAACATGTGAAAAAGATATGTGCAAGTGTAGTATAACTATGATTGCAGAAGGGGCATGTTGAATGTATGTTTGGGAAATTGAGATGAAGAACATAATGGTTGTTGAATAGCTTGTAAACCTTCTTAAATCATGCTAGTTAGTTTTCATTTGAATTTGTAAGGCATGATCTAAGGTTTGTTACTTGAACATCTTTAGCATCCTTGTACATTTATGTCCCCAATGCCCAGGATATCTCGAAACCTTATATCACATAGTTGCTGTTCAAAAACCGTATCAAATTGGAATAGAATTTGATGAAGGCCAACGAGGTTCCAGATTCATCATATTGAAACTTGCTGAATCTTGTGAGATTGTCTATTTTTAGAATGCAGGAATTGAAACTTGCTGAATCTTGTGAGATTGTCTATTTTTAGAATGCAAGAGTTGATATCTGATTGGGCCCACTCAATTTAATAATATGCTACTGTCTGCTTTGGCCATCCACAAGCCCACATAGTTTTGGGCTCACACCCAAAATGCCACATAGGGGAGTCTATCTCACACTTATAAACTCATCGCCATCCACACTTCTAACTGATGTAGGACTTTGGTTGGCATCTAACCAAAAAGTTCACCATTAGAGCCGTTATACTAGCCAAGCGAGCCCGAGTACTAGGTGCTCGAGCTCGGCTCGAATTACATAACGAACTAATAACTGATGTAGGACTTTGGTTGGCATCTAACCAAAAAGTTCACCATTAGAGCCGTTATACTAGCCAAGCGAGCCCGAGTACTAGGTGCTCGAGCTCGGCTCGAATTACATAACGAACTAATAACTGAGCTCGGCTCGAAATTTTTGCATTTGAGCTCGAGCCCAAACAAACCACAAATGGAACAATATATGAGGAGAAATCCCAAAATCAAAACTGAAAATGCTTCAAACTGAAAACTTTTAAATAAAAATATTTCACTAATCCTTCAAGATTATCAGAATCCCAAAATTATTAAAATCCCAAAAAGAAAGGAAAAGAAAGATATTCCACTAATCCTTCAAGATTATCACGACACGAGCTTTGAAATTTTTAAAACTGAAAATCTAAATCCCAAAATTATTTCACTAAATAAAAATAAAAAAAGAAGAAAAAAGAAAAGAAAAATAGATGAGGAGAAATCCTTCAAGAATGGCTGAAATTAGAGTACGAAGATGGAGAGTTGAACTCGATCTATAGATGGGAATGGTGGGCTTCTATCTGATGCAGATCTGGGAGACTCACGACGGTGTGCGGAGGTCAACAACTGTGGAAGAAAACACGGTGTCGGCGGAATTCTTGAAAAAACTAATAGATGGAAGATTGTTGAAACTGATGAGTGATGAGGGAGTCACGATATTTGGAAGGAAAAACTCTTTAATCAACTCCCATGGCCGCCGAAGAAAGATTGCAGTAGATGAGTTGAAGGAGAAAGATTGCGTGGAAGAAAGAAACGGTGGGGAGGTGAGGCAGATTTTGGAAATATAGTGAGGTAGGCGGATTTAGAAACTAGGGCTACAATTATATAATTAGTATATTATTTATAATTTATTAAAATATCGAGCACTCGCGAGCTCCACGAGCCGAGCTGAGCTCGGCTCGATAACTTGACGAGTATTAAACGGGCTCGAACTCGAGGTCGAACGAACACGAGTCGAGCCAAGCTCGAACTTTTTGAGCCGAGACGAGCCGAGTAGTCGAGTAGCTCGATTGATATAACAGCTCTATTCACCATATTCCAATATTATTTTCCTTGTCTCCTTATAATAACTCCCTACTCTAATTCGTTCTCAAAGGGAATCTGGATCAATCACTTAAGTGAGCAGAAGTTAATTCAACTGGTTATACAATGAACTATTTTATAAAGAATTTATAGTACAAATCGATAATAATATTCTTAAAAAAAAAAAGAGTAATATTTTTAATGAAAATATGATAACTAATTAAAAAAAAGCATAAAATTGTCTAATGTGAAATGATCCGTATATAGAATTGTTGAGCTCACTCTACTCAAGTTGATGGAAAAAAAAAAGGGTTAGCGCTAGAGCAATGCCACCACGTTTTAGAAAGTTTTTAAAAACAATACTCAAGTTAGTAATGATTGGGGGTTAAAATTGCATGATTACTCAAATTGAATTAGAACTAAGCTTTACATTATTCCACATCTAAATTTCCAAAATAATACCACTGTATACATTCGAATTCTATTGATTTTCAACCAATTTATCTTTCGTACATTCTTTCTTCTCAATAAATATTCTTTCTTTTTTTTTACTCTCTTCTCTCATATGAGTTTTCTTAATCGTTAATATTATCTTATACATTGATTGCATACATAAAATTAAAAATAGTCATACCAAAACACAAAATAAATATAGCTAGATTCTAATTATTCATAATTTTTTAAATCCTAAATTAACATCAAACAAATATACCCTTCAAAGTTCAAAGTACAAGGCAGAAACTAATGTATTCAATTTTTTATTCTTTTTTCTTCATTAGATATTAATTATTTAATCTATTTCCTTACAATGTATTCATTTACATTTGTATATATAGGTTAGAGAATATGACATTTAATGTGTAGTTTGTACATTTTAGATGTTTTTATTACCCTTTTAACCCCACCTTTAAATTTAAAGGATGACATAATATGTAATTTTGAGTAACTTTTGAAGTTTTGTTATTAGATGTGGAAAACATAAAAATAGTAATAAAAAAAAGATCATGACTATTTTATTGTGAGCCGAACAAAATGACAAAATGAATATTGAACTATTTTTTTTTAATTTAGAATGCTAATAACGTTTTGGGAGAAAGGCCAAAATACCCAATTTTAACTATCCCAATATCATTGCCAATTTCTACCCAAATGAACAATATTTGCCAAAAATACCCCTACCTTCTATTCTTTTTATTGTTTTATTATTTAGTGTCTGTAATGATGTTGAACACCCGACATAGGATACCGACATTATATCTGACACTATCATTATGACATCGAATGCCAGATTTAATGTCGGTTATGGTATCTAAACCCCGCCCCATACCATTTATATATTCAGTGGAAAATTGGAAAATGAAATTAATAACATTTCATGTTGTTTGGTGGTACCACTTTTTTAAATACATTATTAAAAAAAATATTTATTTAACATACTATAACTTTTTATCTGTCATAGAACATTATTAACCTCACTTTTCATTACTTTACCCAACTTCATGAGAAATAAATTTGAAAACGTACTCATCTCATGACAACCATTCTTCCCATTCTATCACTTTAAATACAATAATTCAGAGATTATAAGCGAGATATTATCTTACAAGAAAAAATACTCTTGATTTGCACATGTTCATGTTCAATTTTTTCTAACTTAATTAATTATCCAAGAAAATCATTATAGTCAACTTTAAGATTATGATTGTTTCATTTAAAATATAAGAAGAGATCACGCATCGATCGTGTTCAATTCTTCTAGTTTTATTATCAAAACAACCCACCAAAGTCAACTTTAAAATTATGATTGTTTCATTAAATAAAACCCAAAATAACAAAAATATAGCTTAATAATGCTATCACATTTTCTGCACGTCAATACTGAATTATAAAATACTCAAAATACCAAACCCTTGACAAAAATGTGTGAAAGGCGGGTTAATGAAGGAACGAGGGTCTTGTGTCTCGGGACATGGTGTTCCCATCTCAATTTAGCTCTTGTGTCCTCGGAAACACCATATTTCCAAACTCAATTTAAACCCCTAGCAATACATAGGGTTAATTAAATAAGATATGAAAGGGGAGAGTTGGGAACACGGTGTTCCTGAGGACACATGAGCTTTTGCATTAATGAAATTAACTCCCGTGATATGAATAATACAAAAATAGTTATCAAAGATAGGCTTGATCTATCAATTCCAACTTCTCAACAGGTTTTTATTTTGTATTGGAGTTGGTTCTAGCTTGTTTTGGCAACCTTTTTCCTGTCTTGTAAGGATTAGGTACCCCTTTACTCAAATTTGCTGTTAAAAAAAAAAAACTACTGATTACATCAATTATTAGAGTGAGTCCAGTGTATTATCAAAAACCAAGGTGCAAACAGCTAATTACTCGTTTTTTGTGCTATAAATAAAGATGGCCACCAATCGACTAGAGATGAATTGTAGTGGTGTAGAAGATCGAAATAGGTGGTGTAAGAGATGATGAGAATTACACGTGTCGTCATAGCATTGGTGGTGGTGACGGCGGCAACACTGGCGGTGGCGCAGCAAACGTGCGACAGAAGCAGTGTTGTGAAAATAGTGGCCGAGTGTATAGTAACTATAATTAAATTCGACAAAGGAGAGAGGTTCAAAACAGAATGCTGCCCCAACATCACAAATTTCAACTTCACATGTATTTGCTCCCAATCCTCTTTCCCTCAGCGTCTTGTTAATGCTACTCGTCATGTAGCCAACCTCTGCAACATTACTAATCTCCCACAAAACGCCATGTGTAAAGGTAATTATATATAATTATTTTTAAAAGAAGAGTGACTCCGGGGACATCGTGTCTCTTTGCAATTTCTGTGTCCTTTACAATTTAAACCCCTAACAATACATAGGTTTAAATAGAATATGGAGGGATACGGTTGTTTTCATATGGGCACGGCGTGTCCCGAGACGCAGATCTTTTGCTTTAAAAGAAATGGAGAAAAAATGCATTTGTTGTCTGCAGGAGACTAATTACTAATCTCAGTACCAAATTGGTAAAAAAATAAATTGCATTCTTTATTCGGGTAAATATTACCATTGATCTGACAGATTGCAATTTTAATCCTTTATCATTTGCAATTCTCAATTTTGGTTATTTTTGTTCAATTTTAGTTATTTTAGTCCAAATTTAGCCATTTTTTCAAAATTGGTCATATTTTATTGTCCAAAATTAATCCTTTATGTTCAATAATGTCCAAAATTGATCCTAAATGTATAAATTTTGGATTAAAAGTTGACTAAAAAGGACCAAAATTAGACCAAATGACCAAAATTGAGAATTGCAGAAAAAAATTACTAAAATTAAAATGGACTAATTTTGATATTTTACCTTCTATATCCCACTACTTAGAATTTTGGATAAAAGTTTTATTTTTGCTTCGGGTTTAGAGATTTTTCTCTTTAAAAATTGTAATTTTTCGTATATATCAATTTGAATTTATAATTTTTTTTTCTCATTATACAAAATAGTGCATTTTTTCAATAAGAAGTACTCCTCCCACAATTAGAAAATGAGTCATTGTTGGCGACCGTGAAATTATTTTACATTTTTTTAATTAATTATATTTTTTAATATTGAATATATTATCATTTTTTTAAAAAAAAAATTATCACTTTTTATTCATATAATAAATTGTTCATAAAATATTTCATTTCACAATTAGCAATTTTTATTAATTAAGTATCGCTTCTTATACTTCTAGTATAGAATTCATTTCATAAAATGCTCTCTTCGCATAGAATATGAGGTAACTAGAATATATGGCTATATTTTCTTACAAATATTATTTGTTTGCATTTTCAGGCATTCTTCCCAACTGAACTGCGTTATAATGAAAGGATGCTGTAGACCTTCATTTTATTGACAATCTGCTTTTAATACGCCCATATTCATGTACTAAATAATTATATTGAGTTTGAATTAACTGGTCGCTTGTTATTACTCTGTTCGATCAAAATCCCTTGTTATGTTTTGATATAATAACTTGTTACTGTGATTAATAAGTCAGATTTATAATTGCAAAATGCAATTATTTGTGCAAGTTACGCTCCATTCATTTCATTTTAATTGACTTTTAAAAACTACAACCTATAATTAAACTCACGACCATTCATTTCATCTGACTTATTAGTCACCTATAATTAATGTATAGTCCTAGAACAACAGTTAACTGACACTACACAGTCAAAACACAAACTTATTTAGATAATTATCTTTACAAAATTTTAATTGAGTTTCTCAAACACAATAAATTTAACAGATAAAAAATAATAATTGCATTTGAGGCACTGATCATTCTTATGTAGAGAAAAAGGACAAACAGGTCATCCAAGATGAAAAAAATCTTTGGCTATACAAAATACTTTCTTAAAATTGCAACAATGCTAGCTAACCAGATTAACAATACAGCACGTCATATGAAAGAAAGCATCACGTCTAGAAACAAAAGGAACAAGAATAAAATTAGATGAAATGATTGAATATAGACATTGCAGTTTAACTAGTGAAACAACTGTTCTTCCAATCAAATTTTCATCTCAGCTCAAAAAACTACCCAATGAAGAACTTTCCAGAATAATTTGAGGAAACAGAGTTTTAATAATTGAATTAACTGCACAATGCTGATCCCACAAATTTCCTCCTTTAGACAGTTTAAAATCATGAATTATTTGCAACATATAACTCTGATAAGAAAACCTGCTATTAGTTCTCTCATACACCAGCAGTCATAGACATCATACCCTGCATATTTTAGGTCTTCGGTACAGAAAACAAGAAACTGAAACCCAGGCATTCAAGATGTTAAAAATTAAAATCAAACATTCAGAAACAAAAGAACTAAATGAAGATGTTGTGGGGCACCAACCTGTCTAAAGAACTCATAAGTTAGCAGTAATTAAGAATAATGGAATTTACAAGCTTAATTCAAAACAAATCATCACATGAACACCGTCGGTAAAGCAAATATCACAAGTGAAACCAACTTTTGAACTATAAAATTGTTTATTAATTGCTAAACACTCAAAATATGACACAACATACAGAGTAATCAATCTGATGAACCAATTATGTATTGTCATACTCTTAGCTTCAAAATTTCATTGAGAATAATCAATTTCGTAAGGTTCCTAGGCACTCTGCAAAGAAACAAAATTACTGCATCAAAAAGTAATAGAAATGATAGCTCTTGAATTAAAAAAAAACCAGACATTAGTTTCACAAAAGTTGAAGTCTTAGAAGAAAGCATGAACTGCCGAGAATCAGGCAAAACAGATCTGTTGAAGCTCTTGACATCTATACGCTTTTGATTCTGCAATTTCCTTTTGTAAACCACATTTGGATTAAGCTTTTTCCCCATGCTCGGAAACTATGTTTTAAACAGTAGACACAGATGTAGGCATTCCGAGCTGATCAATTGATATTCATGAAATTCAGCTATAACTCTGATTTCACTTTTCTCATTTTCTGCAACCAATATAAACAAATAAAATACCTCTTTAATAACCAAATGAAAAAAATTGAATAGAAAGCTTTTTCTGGATTAACAACCAGCAATAATCGCTTCACGAACAGGTCCATTATGCTCCAAGATGACGAGAGCTATGCACAGTGACACCCATCCCAGTATAGTAAACAACATCCAAATGGAATAATAACAATAATTAATGAAACGTATGCAAAGCCAAAGCCATTACCCTTGCTCGCAAGCTATGTATCCAACTTAGCATATGCATTATACAAGCAGAGGTACTACACATCCAATAGTTAAGATGCCAAACTGATTCGATTTCCTCAATTAATCCCACGACCTACAATCAGAAAACCATCATAGTTGCCTGCAAATAAATTCTATTCAAGCTCGTGAAATTTTTAATTACAACTCGTTAAAAAGTTTAAATTTTTAAATTTGGGAAATAGCCCAATTCAAAAAGTGAAATTGACAACACAAATTGTGTATATCTCCCCATATTAGTGCGTATAACATTTGAAACGATTGAAATTTTGCACAGTGAGCATCAATCACTTGCATATCAAGTGTTCCCAAAAAAGAAAAAAAAAAAGTGCTCTGACAGAGTTGCACACAAAAGTGGCCCAACATTGGCCACACGGTAGAAAATAGAAATCCCCATATCTTCTAAAGAAAACCAAGAAGCAAGATTGTAGAAAAATCTTAATTACCTAGGGACAAGCAAAAACAATTCAGATCTCCAAGGTTATCTTCAATAAAGATTCAAACATGGGTCGAATCTGAGGCACCAAATCAACATTTTCCGGATCCAAAGCTTTCAACTTTGATTCAATTCCTGCATTAGAACTTCCTCTAGCCGCTCGACTCCGTAATCACCAGATACAGACGAACCTAAGTGAAGGTCAAAAAGATAGACAATAAATCTAATAGGACTTATCCCATCTCCAATAAAACCATCAGAAAACTAAATATAAACAAAAACCCATTTTCATCCACACGGAACCCAACAAAACCCATGCCGGGAAATTGGAAAATGTGAAGCAGCAAGAAAAATAAATCTTATGGGACCAAGCTTGATTCGGTCAAATCACAAAATGGAAGTTGTAGGTGCCATCCTAAATTCCTATGCATTTGTGGCTTCTGTAGGCAGGTGTGGCTCAGAGGGAGATCGGGAGAAAATTAAACGGAGGCAGATGCACAGACAGCCGACGTGCAAATGTGGAAACTAGAGAGAGTGACTCGGTGGAATACGTATAGACAGCGGAGATACGGCAAGATGCGTTTATGTAGTAATAATATAAGTAGGTCTACTACAAATGTTTTTTTTTTTTTTTTACTATAAGACTAGTATACAACCTCCAATTGATACAACTCCTATACAATCTCATTCTTTCAACTTCAGTGTGTATTTTCTTTTTTTTTAATTGTTGCTGTACTTTATTTTTTTTTTAATTTTAGGGATATAATTGTAATTTTACCCTTGTGGTTTAGGGTATAATTATCCCCTAAGGTTTAGGGTATAATTGTAATTTTACCCTTGTGGTTTAGGGTATAATTATCCCCTAGGGTTTAGGGTTTAGGGTATAATTATAATTATACCCGGTTTAGGGTATAATTATTCCATATGGTTTAGGGTTTAGGGTATAATTGTAATTTTATCCTTGTGGTTTAGGGCATAATTATCCCTTAGGGTTTAGGGTATAATAGTCATTTAAATAAAAAAAATTTAAAAATAAAATAAAAAACAACATTAATGAATGATCAGGAATTATCAATTGGTACAACCGGTTGCACCCTAATCCCTCTCCTATTGGAAACGCTACTAGCATGTAATCGGCTCATTAAATTTTAATTATAAAAATAATAATATTATTTTAAAATAAAAGAATTTATTATAAATTAATTATTGATTAATTTATATTATTTTTATTTACATTAATATTAGTGTTTGGGCTGGCTCAAATGGAGGTGTGCTAGGGCGGGGCTGGCCCAAACCGGGGGGTGGGCCTGGGTGGATCGACCCTTTTTTTTCATGATCTAGTGTTTAATATTCCAAATGGAACAAGCTATTTACACCCTCAAATTTACTAATCATACCCCAATTATTGAATATACCCCCATATAATCATAATCATATCATAGTCATCATAATCATAATCATCATAATCATAATATATTAAAAGTGGTTTAGCAAGTATTAACATTTTTTCCCATTTTATCCTCAGCTATTTTTTATTACTACATTTTTATCCTTTAAAAGTGGTTTAGCAAGTGTTAACATTTTTTTCCCATTTTATCCTCATCTATTTTTCTTTACTACATTTTTATCCTTTATTTATCATATTATAATTCATTATTATATATTAAAAATGACATTATTAATTGCAAAATATACATAAATGTGATGTTTTTTTTTCATTTTTCATATAATTTATTTCAATAATTAATCTTCATAAAGTCATAAATTATTATTTTTACCTTTTATAATAATAATTTATTTATTTTTTTAATTAATAAGTTAAAGAGTATATTTATGTTTATAATTATTTCATTATAATTTTATCATAATTATAATCATATTACTATAATCATATCTTCATAATATATTAAAAGTGAGTGGCAAGAGAATGAGTAACATATTTAAACTAAAATAACCCTACTCAATTTTATTATTTACCAATTTATCATCCATTAATACTTTTTATAATTATTAATTAATATTAATTAACTATTAAAATAATACATAACAATTAACTTAAACAATTAATGCAGTTACGTCCCTACATATTTCTCTTAAAACATAAAAGAGAATTTTAATTGTCACAAGCTCCTTATTAATAATATAATTAATTATGGTGTAGTATTAACGTTACAGTTCAATTTATCAAATTAGAATAGTCGATCACTGTCTTTTGAACTTCAACGCGCGCCATTTATATATATATATATATATATATATATATATATATATATATATGCGTGAATTGACATGGGTTTCAAAATGCTACATGGAAAGGGTGATAGATTACGACTACACGGAACAAAAAATCCAAAAAATGATGTTTTATCTCCTATTGTCTAATTATTTCGATTCTGATTGTGTAGGAAATGGAGTCCAGCATGCGGCCTGGGCTGGACACAATGGCTATGCTGCACTCAAAAGTCACCTGTTTTTCAAGGGAAAGAGTAACACCTCCTACACTTTCTCCAGAGCCAAGAGTAAGAATTCTCTGTATTTTTCTCATGTTAGTGTTTAAATCCTTTAAACGTTCTTAGAATACATGATATATAAGTGAAAACTTATAGCCTGGTTTAACATAGCTTTTTGGCATATCTTTGAGAAGTTCAAAGGGAAACAAATTCCTTAGATTTGTTACATTTCTAAATTCTTTGTCAGGGTCAGTCAACCTCGGGTGAAGACCAAAATTCTTCATGGAATACGTCAAATGTTGGGGGAAGCGATGAAAATGATAGTGTTGTATAAGCTTCTGAAGCTGGTAGCATAATTAGACTTGCTTCATGAATTGATTCATTTGATTCAAAATGATAAGCACAGAGTTTATTGTTATGACTACCATGACCATTAATAGAATGACGAATTAAATTCTCATACTTTGCTTTGATTTCATTTTGTTTTGTTGGTCTGCCGCATTAGTAGGCAATGAAAATGCTATGGCAGATGACCTAACTCAAGGATGTCTTATTCTAGATTTTTGTAGTATATAGATAACGACATCGTGAAGAAAGTTGATTTATTTAAATTGTTTTGTATTCACCTGTTTTGTTGGTCGAATTTTCTCAAGCATAGATATATTAAAAACATATTCTTATTTGTTTATAGTTTTTACAGAAGTTTCTATTGGCCTGTTTTCTCAATTTGCTACATCATAAAGCATAAACTGCTTCTGCTGTAGGGTTGAGTTTCAATCTAAGTTTTTTTTTTTAATTTTATTTTATTAGTGTTCCTTTAAGACTGGGATTAAATTGTGTGAGGGGCCAGACATCCATATTATCTACGGTACCTTGGCCAATGAGAACGATGCGAGGGTATGAAAGAGATGTAAGCAACTGATCAATTTAATTTCTCTATTAATTAAAATATTTTTTTTGGACTTTAATTCACCTTTTTAATTTTTATATTTGAATTTCTCTTATTGCAAGAATATGAAGACTGGGATCAAGCCAAGCAGTCCACCGATGAGTCGGGATATCTTGCATTGAGGTAAAAGTTAAAAGAGTCAATTATAAAGCAAATGAAGAAGGGTCTGGAACTGCTAATTAACTCTGCTTCTATTGGCAAAACAAACAGCATCCATAATGACGAGTGAGCTTATATGGTTGAATAATTTGTAATTCTATATCTTTGTAGTTTAGGTTTCATTCAAAATTATATAGGATATTGTTTGGCTTATCAATTGGATTACTGAACCTTCTAATCAATTGTTTTTCTTCAGCTGCATAAAACTTCAGGCAAAAAATAAAAAATAAAAATAAAAGCAAATGTGTTTACTAATAGATTTGTCAATGTCGTGACAAACGTTTGCTCTTAAAAATATATATAAATTGAGTTCAAAAAATTGTTATGCCTCAGAAATTAACATTATTTATGTATGTCTGATAAATTTATTGCTTTATGAAATATACTATATCATCAAACAATAATTAAGATAACAGATTACCAAGTATTAAAAAAAAATTATTCGAAGTGGTTTTGGAAGATTTTTAATAAAGAGCAACATTGTGGACTTAGTTAATTAAATATTTGCGTATTGATAATATAAAATCATTTACATTTTATGAAAATCAATTATTTTTTTAAAGTTTCATCAAGCATTTAATATGAGTCGAAATTGCAATTGGAAAAGGAAACATATAAAAAAAAGGTTCCTTCCGCTCACACTGTTAAAAAAAATCCCCTATCAACTTTGTTTTAAAATGATAATAAATAATAAGGCTCACATGTAGATAATAAAATGTCGGATTGAATTTCCTATTTTACATTTGGTATTTTATTGGTGTTTCATAAATGACCATCAAACTCTTGTGGCATGTGATAAATTTTGGACATTAGTAAAGACATATGGCAAAAATCTAATAAATGAAATATAGAAATGGAATAGATGATCCCATATATTTGAAAAAATGTAGGTGATCCCATATTCCAGAAGATGTATTTTCTCATGGATAAATTAATATTACCCTTTTTAGAGACATATTCATCCAAAACACAAATGTCTTGATTAGATTAGATAAATATTGACAAACAAAAAAAATACTATATATAAATAATTTTTAATGTGTTGTAATTAATAAATAAATAATATACTCCCTCCGCCTCCAAAAAGCTTGCACCCCTCTTTCCGGTACGGAGATTAAGAAAGTGATAACTTTTAGGGGTATAATGGTTTTTTTATATAATATATTAATAATAAAGTATGGTAGGTAGAGATGATTTTTTTGTAATTAAAGTGTATGGGAAAGGGTGGTTGTTTTTTACTTTTTGTTTTTGGAATGTGCAAACTTTTTTGTGGGACAGCCCAAAATGGAAAGCGTATCATCTGAAGTGAGACGGAGAGAGTAGTTAAATTATTCATTATTTTGTTAAAATGAAGACTTCTGAATTGAAAAAAAAAATAAAAAGTACAAAAAAAATCATATTACAAAATTTAAGGTGTTTCGCACGTCTAAAATACTAGTTTACTTAAAAGGAGTATATATTTTACTAAACACAACCCATTTTTTACATTCTTACCCTTTTACTCATATTTTCTATTTTTCTTCAATAAACTTACAAAAATATTTATAGAGGAAACAAGAGAATAGAGAAGCAACAAAAAAAAAAATTCTAACATCATCCATATCACTAAGTGTTGAATAGCAGTAGAGATGTGATCTATACATTGTGCAGATGAAAATCGAAGAAGGCCAATGAAAATCCAAATGAATAGCACCATCTCCGTTAGGACCTTCTCCACTGCGTATAACTTCCACCATTGCTGGCTTTTAGATCAAGTAGGAAACAACTCTTTCCACTGATTCTGCAGTGAAGATCAAATAACTCTTAATTTATATGTTCTAATTTGAATCATCTACGGTTAATTTATAATATTCACTGCATCTATGAAAGTCTGAACGAGCCAAGGTAGATCAACAAAGATAAGTCCACTCTCAAACAGTAAAGCGAGTCATCAATGTAATTATACCATATCATCAGTTTCTTGATATTGGGGATACTGTCAATCACTTTTTCACAGGACAAAAAAATTGTTACTGTGGAGATTGTATGTAAAGCAAAACAAACGATAGATCTTCACATGCCAAAGTAGTGGCATCATTCACATCTGAAAAGATGCACAAGCGATAGAACTTGTATTTAATAAATGAGAACTCACCCCACATCAAATATCAATGGTAGTGCTAATAGTTCCGTTTTTCATTCTTGGAAGCAAGTCTTGCATCAAATTACGGCACTGAATTTAAGCAATTAGTTAGCTAGGGTTCATGGGGTATAAAGCTTTAGATAGAATAGAATTTTATAAGAGTGTTTATGTCTTATATTAACTAAGGATATTTTAATCTTACTTGTTTATGGGGTACAAGTAGTAAAATTGGGGGTGCGAATAGCCGTTCCCATCCCAAATATATTTTGTCCCTTTATTTTTTCTTTCCTTTTTATCATTTTTCAAAAAATAATGGATTAAACCATAAAATGAATATTCTAAGCACTTTGTACCGTAGATTAATATACAAATTTCGTAGATAGTTTTAAGCCCTATTTTACCTGATTTTAAAATAATTCTTGAAATTCTAATATATAAATGAATGTATATGGATTAGAAGCAAATGCTAATGCAAATGACAAACACTTAAGGTATTTAATCATTTGAAGATTGACGATTATAAAATTTAGCAAAATGAAGATTGAGATATTTATATTATGATGATGTTATGATGAATGAGTTTTGGAGAAACTTTATAATTATGTTTGGTGCTTGTGTGTTTTTGCCTTTAGAAGTGATTTAATTTGTAGTATTTGAGAATAATTAAACTTATGTGGTTATATTTGAGATTTTTAAGAAGTATAATCCCTCCGTCCCGCTTTAAGGTTTATATTTTTCATTTTGGGTTGTCCCAAGTTAAGGTTTACATTTTATTTTTTGTCAAGTTTGGCCCACACAAAACAATTACTCCCTCCATCTAGGAATACATTCATGTATTTGGTGGCACGAAGTTTAAGAAAAATAACTTTTTATTGTAGTGATGTAAGAAAGAGAGGGGGGTATTTTGGATAATTGAATAGAATAAAGTGTATGATATAATTGACTTTGACTAGATTGTATGTAGAAAGAAAGTGGCATTTTTGTATTATTGTAGTATTGTAAGGTTATTGATATTGGTATTATTTTCATTGTTAGGGTGTGAAAATATTCATAGGACGGACCAGAATGGAAAGTGTGAATGTTTTCTTGGGACGGAGGGAGTAATTATTTCATGTATGGCCACACACAATACTAATACAACTACCCATTTTACATTATATTATTTCTCTCACCTCACTACACATCAAAATATTATATTTCTTAATCTTTGTTGAGAGTGGAATTTCACGTATGTTAGGTCTCACATTACACCGTTTTTGATAGTATGTGGCCATGATTTTATGTATAATGGCATAATTTTCATATCTTGCATAATTAAGATTCTACTAAGGTGTTTGTTGAGCTTTGAAGGGTAAAATATGATCAAAAGTTCAAAGTTGGAATGAAGAGTGAAAGTGTGAAGGAATACGGAAAAAGATATATCTATATTGAGTAATTTTTCTATATTCATGTAGAAGTTCAAATTGATTATATGATATATGGTTGAAAGGCACGGAAGAGAGAATCGTTTTGGCATAAGAATCACTCAAATCAGAGTTCAGATGAGGAAGTTACGCTCAAAATCGTGAGATCGCGCAGCTGCCGACGGGAATTTCCGAAAATTTCCGAAAATTGGCCCATCTTTCCTATTTCTTGGAGCACAATTCTTTCCTTATCTCATTCCCTTCTCGCACATATATATATTTCACATCATTATTCATAAGAGACACTACACCTCCACAAGAGGATCACATCCATCCATCATCTACCATCATCCACATCCATCCCATCATCCATCCACACCGAAAAAATTCAAGAGCCGTTCAAGAGGGAGATCAGTCAATCAGAGAGACAGAGAAGGGATCTGAGACAACGCCGCTTTCCTTTCTTATCTTTTCATTTGTCAACAATTTTGGTATGATTTTGATAGCCATGGGAGTTACTTGTAACCCCATGAGCTAATTTTGTTTACAGTTTAAGGTTTGAAGGATAGATTTAATTGATTTGGAGACGTAGACCAATTTTGTGAATTCATGCAGTTGATATTCTGATTTTACTTATTTTATTTAGACTTGCTTTTCTGCTTCGTAATGTTTTCATAATAATTTCATGACTTCTGCTATAATGTTTGATTTATTATGTTAGCTTGTGTGCGTTCATGATTGGTATTGTCTATCTGTTAGGGATTGAAGTAGTTCCGCTATAAACACTTTAATTCCATGAACTGGTAAATCAGATACTTGATTTGTTTAGTGGAACAATGCAATTAGATATTCAAGTAGGAAGTGAATAAAACCATGTAGTAATTTCAGAGAATATCTAGGAATGAGGCTTGGTAATATTCACGTAATGTGGTGTATTTTCATAGAATTTGCATGAATGAATAATTGGAAGTCTAGAAATTAAAATTAATTAATCTCTACCAGATTACCTTAGAACTGTTGATCGTCTCTTGAGTCAAACTTAAATTCTTTCTTCTGTGATTTTATTTATTTAGTGATGAGTGATATTTTCACCTAGATTTTAGTATCTTTTATGTGAGTTTTCGTATATTTTTATCCGTATTTATGTGTTATTTGGTTGTGTTTTGTGTTTTTATGGAGATGTATGTGAATGAGCTTAAATGTATAATTTTCAGGTAAAAAAGAGATTCTAGGCGCAACAAGGAAGACGTAGGAAAAAGCGGATCTCAATTCGGAGTTGAAACGAGGGAGAATGAGTCAAAGCAAAATGCTGAAAAACGCACGTTCAACTTGTGAACTTTTTTTGTACTCTTTTGGAGCTCAAAACTAGAAGTGTGATATATGGTTGAAAAGCCACAGAAAATAGGATCATTTTGGTATAAGAAACACTTCAATTGGAGCTCAAACGAGAAAGTTATGATTAAAATGGTGACATCGCGCAAGCGGTCCTATTCAGCATGGTTGTGCTACTTTGCATGACTTGTTACACCTTCAAATGTTGGAAGTTTGTCAAATCTTTATATGGATAGAAAGCCAATGAAAAGAGGATCGCGTGAGCGTAAGAATTACTCAAATTGGAGATTGGATGTGGAAGTTATGCGCAAAACGGTGAGACTGCACAGTCAGCAGCTACACGGGTTCGTGTACCGAACTCGGCCCTGTAACAGTTGGGCGAGTTCGGACACCTTAAACGCCTACACGGCCACCCCTGTGGCCGTGTACCGTACACGGGCCGTGTAGGTGCTTTTTCTGCAAAAAAAATCAGAATTCTTCTAGAAGCTTCCCAAGGGGTATAAATACCCAATACTTCAATATTTGAGCAGATTTTGGCCAGGGTTTCGACTATTCACACATCTCACACACAATTCTCTCCATTTTACACCATCATCTTTCATTCAACATCCTTTGGATCTACAATCATCCAACCATCAAAATTATCATCCAATTGAAGAAAAGAAGCAAGGAAAAGAGGAAGATAACAAGGGAAGGAAGGAAATCACCATTGAAGTGACATCAAGAGAGTTTCCATTCATTTCTTGTATTAAACCTCATAGTTTCATCATGTTTTGTAAGAATCTTAATGTCTATGTTCATTTCCTTCTTAATATGGTAGGCTAATCTCCCTTGTGAGATTAGCAACATGATAGTTGTTGGATAATTTTGGGAATTTATGTATTTGAATTCACATGTTGATTGGATCTATGATTTTCTATCATTGATTATGTATTGCTTGATTTGTATTGATGATTTGTGTGTTTAGTTGTTCTAGATATGTGATTAGATTGAGATATCAATTATATGCTTAGGATAATTAAGTGAATCATTTCATCAAACACTTCATGTGCATTATAGATTGTGAAGAGATTGAGAAGTCCTTCATAGTTTAGAACCCTTTGGTAGGACATGTGATTGGTTTGATCGAGAGATTGATTAATTGTGTGAAGGGACTCTCATTTAAGCTTAGTACCTAGTTGGAATTGTTTAAGTGAGAACCAATCCATTGCGCTATTTGATATTCATATCATATCCATCTCGAGAGGGAGTTTAGGTGATTTTAGTGTTGGCCCTTAGTCTTCAATCCATGATACATATGAATTTGATACATAATTCCTAGAATTACCACTTCTTGATTGTTGTTAATCTCACTTTTAATCAATTTGGTAAACCACTTTTCATCCATCCATCTTGTTAATTGATCATTACTTGCTTTGATCACTTGTCATTTAATTGTTTGCAACCAATCCTATTGATGATTCGTCTCTATAAAATTATAAGAAACGTGAGATCGCTTAAGCACTAGTGCCTACCTCCCTTGGGTTCAATAATTTATTTAATTGGTCATGCCCACTATATTATGGCTAATCAAATGGCGCCGTTGCCGGGGAGGCAACGGTTGCTAGTAGCTTGAAGAAGGATCGTTTTGAGTAATCTTAATAGAGACATTTTTTTTATTTTATTTGTTTACTTGTATTTGCTTTGTGAAACCTTGTTCTAACTTCTTTTGCTTTGGAGGTGTATGCAAACAAGATCCAAGGGGAAACAAGTAGAACCTATCGATTGGGAGATTGAGCATACGTTGAGAAGGAGAAGAAAGGAGAATAAAAATAGTGAGCGAATGGAGAACTTTCAAGAGGAAAATCGTGTGGAGATAGAGCATGATGGGGAAGGAGGACACAATATGAACGTGCATGACAACGCACCTCAATTCAATGCAAATCTTCCTCAACAAGCCTATCAAAATCATGGAGCTATGAACAACCAAGCTTTGCTTCAACAAATGGTGCAACAAGTTCTAAGGCAACAAGGCTTTCAACAAGCTTATGCTCCTCCGCAACAAGCATATGTACCACCACCACCACCTCCGGTGCAACATGGAATGCAAAATGATCAAAGGGTGATCCGGGATTTCTTCATGCCGAGGACAATGCCACAAATGATGGGACCACCAATTCATGCCAACAACTTTGAATTTAAAATGGGCTTGATTTCTATGGTGAGGGAGCAACAATTTAGTGGAACTCCGAATGAAGATCCTAATGCTCATCTAGCCCAATTTGTGGAGATTGCCAACACCGTGAAGATGAATGGGGTGAGTGAAGATTATATCAAGATGAGGTTGTTTCCATTTTCTTTGAGGGATAGAGCTCGAACATGGCTCTCCACTATTACACCGGGTACGTGCAACATTTGGGATGAGCTAGCACAAATGTTTTTGAACAAATACTTTCCACCTTCTAAGACGCTTCAAATGAAGAGCTTGATCGCGCAATTCAAGCAAATGCCTCAAGAGAGTTTTTATGAAGCGTGGGAAAGGTTCAAGGAAATGCTACGCAAGTGTCCACAACATGGATTCCCGGAGAATCAACAAGTGGGGTTTTTCTATCAAGGATTAGTGAATGGGCAAAGAGTGCTTGTTGATGCTTCGGCGGGTGGATCCGTACTTGGAGTGACTCCGGAAAGGGCCATAAAAATTTTTGAAGAGATTGCTACAAATGTGTACCAATGGCCATCGGAGAGAGTAAGTGGATGCTATGGATTTGAAAGTTTTAATCAAGGGCAACACTCGAGTGTGAAGAGTGTGAATGTTGAAGCACAAGTGCCAAGCATGGAAAAGATAGTGGCGGAGGTCATGAAGCAAATAAGCTTGAATTAAATTGGGAACAATCAAGGAGCGAATATGGTTGAGGGGCTACAAAGTGAGCAAGGTGTGCTTCCTCCGAATGTAGTGAATGGAGAACAATGGGCTAACTCTATGCCACGTGTGGAAGATGTGTCGTACATGCAAGGAAGAAATTACCAAGGGAATTTCCAAAACAATTACCAAGGTAATTTCAACCAAAGTCAAGGGAACTATCCACCAAGGCAAGGGGGCTTTAATGGTCAAAGTAGTGGAAGCTCATACCCACAACAACAAAGGCAAAGCAACTTCTCTTACTCTAATCAGAGCAATGCGGTTGCGTATCCTCCGGGATATCAACCGGGAGCTAAGGCACCGAACAATGAGGGAAGAGCATCAACCGATGAGCTACTTGAACAATTGATTGTATCAAATAAAGCTAGAGAAGTATCGGAAAAAGCTAGAGATGAAGCTAATGAAAGAAGATTCAAAGCTATTGAGGAAAATAATGAAAGAAGATTCAAAGCTATTGAGGAAAATAGTGATAGAAGATGCAAAGCTGTGGAGTACAATGTTGGACAAATGGCAAGTTCATTGAGTGCTCAACAAAAAGAAAAGTTTCCGGCCACAACCGAGGTTAATCCGAAAGCTCAATGTTTATTTGTTGAAACGAAAGAAGAAAGAAAGGTTGAAGAAGGGTTGGTGGAAAGCAAGGTTGTTGAAGAAATGAAAGAAGAGAAATGGCCTAAATGGATACCTAAGTGGAAAAGGGTGCAAGAGGAAAAGAAAGTTGAGGAGAAGATCAAAGAAGAGGAGTACAAACGTGACTATTGGGGTATTCCAATCACTCCATTCCCTATTCCCTATCCACAAATATTTGTAAAAGAGGAGAAAAAAAAGGAATTTGAGGAGTATGTCATGTCGCTCAAGAAGAAGTATGAAGAGAAAAAGAAAGAGGAGCAACCCGAAATGAGTAAGTCGATGCAAAAAGGGGGACCTACGAAGGTTGGTGATCCGGGGAAGTTCATAATTCCTTGTGATTTTGAAGGAAAAAGCACACTTGATGCATTGTGTGACTTGGGGGCAAGTGTCAACGTGATGTCTCATGCCATGTTTAAAGACCTTGAAATTGGAGAGCTAAAGCCTACGACTATCCATCTTGAAGTGGTAAATGGTGAAGTTGTGAAGCCACTTGGGATTGTTGAAGACGTGGAGGTGAAAGTGAAGGGGCTAGCTTTCTCGGTTGATTTCATGGTGTTGGAAGTAAAGGCGGACCCTCGAGTTCCACTCATTTTGGGAAGACCATTTCTAGCCACCGGAAGAGCAAAGATTGATGTTGGGAGAGAAGAGCTTTCTTTGAGCTCAAATGGAGAGAATGTCACATTCTTGTGCAAGAAAGATAAAGGGATCAAGCCTCATCATACAAGGCCTCCGGATGATTTCGATGATCATGATTCTCTTCTCTTTGACAATTTAAATTCATTTCTTCATGATTATATGAAATTTTCAAATGCTAACTTATCTTCTTATGATGTTAATAGTATGAAAGAATCGGAGCTTGATTGGAAAATCGATAAAGGAGAAAAAAGAAGTCCACTAGAATCACTCCTTGATGAAGATTTGATGCTTGTAAGCAAGAATGGAGAAGTTGAATTAGTGGACAAAAAGAGGGCTAAGCTATTGTTCAAAGTGAGGATGCGAGGAGAAAGTGGGATGGACCATCCTTTGGTCCAATGAGCATGAAAATTCCGTCCGGCTTGAAGACGTTAAACTTAGCGCTAAATGGGAGACAACCCATTCTTTTTATATTTTGATGCTTTTTGTTGATTTTGGTCATGTAGGTGGATTGAGCTCGTGAGAAGAAAGCGTATTGAAGAAAAAGAGAAGTGTTTCATGGCTTCTCCACAAGAAGACCATCAATGGAAACTACAAGGGTAAGTCTCACCACTTTTTGCAAACTTAAGTCTCAACTTGTTTCGATTTAAGTTTGGGGGGAGAGTGTGTGGTGTGACTCACCAATTGAGGTGCTTGATATGATGATATTTTGATAATGATAAGTCTTCTTGTAAAAAATTGGTCAATTTTAAAATTTTTCTCATGAGTTTTGGTTGGATTTTGGTATGATTGGTTGTGTTGAAGTTCATGATTGTGATATTTTTATGAAATTGTTGAGCTAATGGTGTTTGTTGAGTCTTTGAGCATGAGTGAAAGGTATTGGAAGCATGAAAGGAGCTTGGAGCTAACGCTTTCCTTACCAAATGCCTATTGAGGGAGTACTCTACACCTTATCACTTTTAGTTGCTTGACATAATTTGATTTGGATTGATGTGATTTGCATGCTACTTCATTTGTTATATTTTTGGGAGGTTTCCTTTTCAATAAGGTTGGTATTAATGTGAGCTTAAATGTCATGGATGATATAGAATGTGTGCTTTATTGTTAATGATGGTGATTTTTGTTTTTGCATGTTATGTGTTGTTGGTTTTTTATTGTTTTTTGAGTCTTTATTTTATGTTTTGTGTGTTTTCTTATTTTTGTCTTGGTATATTTGGTGATTGTTTAGGGAGGTTGTAAGTCATTTTTGAATATGAGTGATGACATGTTGTTGTAATAGTGATGACAAGTTATGATTAAGAATCTCTACACTTTCAAATTGTGACATGTTTTACTTAACTTGTTCAATTTTGAGATGAATGTGGTGTAATAAATTTCTTAAGGTCCAATGCATAAGCTTGTGAGAATTTGAGCCTCAACCGTGCATACATGATTTTTCTTCATGAGTGGATTGGTTGTATTTGATAAGCTAGAACTTGCTCAAAGACTATAGGAACGAGCCCGATTTGTGGAGATTAGTGAAATGATCTTAGGCCATCCTTGTTATTCATAGTCATTGCCATATATTTTCCTACCATGTACATCATCCCTAGTTAACCATTTTGAGCCTTTAAGCCTTTTTATTGTGAATATAGCACATTACAAGCCTTGATTACCTTCTTAAGCCATGTATATATACCCTTTGTGTGGGTGATTGAGGAGATGGTGACTAGAAAGGTTTGATTGAAGAACAAAAGAAAGAAAGGAAATGGTAACAAGCAAGAAAAAGGATGAAAAGAGCAAAACCAAGAGTGAACATGCAACCTCAAAACAAGAAAAATGAGCAAAGTAACAATAATATGCTCAAGTACTTAAAAATCTAAGAAAGGAAGCATGAATCATAAGAAGCTCAAGAAATCCAAGGAAAGTTGATGAGTAGTGCTTGTGAGTACTAATGAGTGATATTTTCACCTAGATTTTAGTGTCTTTTTATATGTGTTTTCGTATATTGTTATCCGTATTTATGTGTTATTTGGTTGTGTTTTGTGTTTTTATGTAAATATGTGTGAATGAGCTTAAACGTATGATTTTTAGGTAAAAATGGATCCTAGATGTGATAAGGAAGATGTAGGAAAAAGCGGATCTCAATTCGGAGTTGAAACGAGGGAGAATGAGTCAAATCAAGCAAAATGCTGAAAAAACGCACGTCCAGCTTGTATAATTTTTCTGTACTCTTGTGGAGCTCAAAACTAGAAGTGTAATACATGGTTGGAAAGCCATAGAAAAGAGGATTAATTTGGTATGAGAAACACTTCAATTGGAGCCGAAACGAGAAAGTTATGATTAAAATGGTGACGTCGCTCAAGCTGTTCCTACTCAGCACGGTTGTGCTAATTTGCATGACTTGTTACACCCCCAAATATTAGAAGTTTTGTCAGATATTTATATAGATAGAAAGCCAAAGAAAAGAGGATCACATGAGCGCAAGAATTACTCAAATCAGAGATTGAATGTGGAAGTTATGCGCGAAACGGTGAGACTGCGCAGCCCGTGTTACGCAACACGGCCCTGTAAGCCCTGGCCGTTTTCTGACATCAAAAATGCCTATACGGCCACCCTGTGGTCGTGTTACAGCACACGAGTCGTGTTGCTGCAGCATCAGAAACACATCAGAATCCTTCTAGAAGCCTCCCAAGAGGTATAAATACCCAACACTTCAATATTTTGAGATCAGATCCGAAATCCACTCTTCCACACACACCTCACACACCTTTTCCTCCATTTTTCACCTTCACCTTCATCCATTCTTCATCCTTTGGATCTACCATCATCCAACCATCAAATCCTTCATCCAAGTAGCTAGAGAAGCAAGGAAGAGAGGTGAATTGCAAGGGGAAGAAGAAGATCACCATTGGAGACATCCAAGGGAGTTTTCATCTACACTTTGTATTGAAACCTATTGTTTATCATGTTTTGTAAGAATTTTAATGTCTATGTTGGATTCCTTGTGACCATGAGAGGCTAATCTCCCTTGTGAGATTAGCAATATGAATTGTGTTGGATAATTTTGGGGATTTGTGTATTTGAATTCATATGTTGATTGGATCTATGATTTTCTATCATTGATTATTAATTGCTTGATTTGTATTGATGATTTGTGTGTTTAGTTGTTCTAAATATGTGATTAGATTGAGAAATCAATGATATGCTTTAGGATAATTGAGTGAATCATTTCATCAAACACCTCATGTGCATTATAAATTGTGAAGAGATTGAGAAATCCTTCATAGTTTAGAACCCTTTGGTAGGACATTCGATTAGTTTGATCGAGAGATTGATTAATTGTGTGAAGGGACTCTCATTTAAGCTTAGTACCTAGTTGGAATTATTTAAGTGAGAACCAATCCATTGAGCTATTTGATATCCATATCCTATTCATTCCGAGAGGGAGTTTAGGTGATCTTAGTGTTGGCCCTTAGTCTTCAATCCATGACACATATGAATTTGATACATGATACCTAGATTTTCCATGCTTTAAGTATTGTTAATCTCATCTCTATCTATTTGGCTCATTCATCCATCTCCCATTTATCTATCCATTTATTTTATTGTAATTTCTTGATTATCTTCCCTTCTTGATCATCTCTATAAAACTATGACAAATACGAGATCACTTAAACTCTAGTACCTTCCTCCCTGTGGTTCGATAATTTCTTTAATTGGTCATGCCCACTATATTATGGCTAATCAAGTACCAAAGACAAGAAAGGAAGAAAGAAAAGTGGAGAAGTTGAAGAAGTTGATCATCTCTTCGATTACTTACACTTGCTTAGTCACTACTATCCATATCTTTCCTACCCTACCAAAGAGCCTATCATTACATCCTTAATGAAAGACCTTTTTGATCATTAATTAAAACTTTGGTGGTTTGTGAATGTAGTCCACGAGCAAGCTTATAGCGAGTCGAGCTAATCGGTTAATGAGTGATGATTTACCCTACTTTAAAGAGTGTTGAGTGATATTTATAACCTATGTGAGGCTTGGACCAAAAAGAGACTATATTACACTATTATTCTCTTGTGATTGAACTTGTTAGTTCTTCATGTCATGAATCTAATGTTGTAGGATGACTTAGCATAAATTTTGATTCTTATTATTATTGATGTGTTATTACTTATGTTGGTTTAGTCTTTTCCTAGGTGAAAATCACTCTCCTTGGTTTATCATTTTCGTTGTGCGGGGACGCACAACACTTTAAGTTTGGGGGTGTGATGAGTGATATTTTCACCTAGATTTTAGTATCTTTTTATGTGAGTTTTCGTATATTTTTATCCGTATTTATGTGTTATTTGGTTGTGTTTTGTATTTTTATCGAGATGTATGTGAATGAGCTTAAATGTATGATTTCCAGGTAAAAAAGAGATTCTAGGCGCAACAAGAAAGACGTAGGAAAAAGTGGATCTCAATTCGGAGTTGAAACGAGGGAGAATGAGTCAAAGTAAAATGCTGAAAAACGCACGTCCAACTTATGAACTTTTTCTGTACTCTTTTGGAGCTCAAAACTAGAAGTGTGATACATGGTTGAAAAGCCACAGAAAATAGGATCGTTTTGGTATAAGAAAAACTTCAATTGGAGCTAAAACGAGAAAGTTATGATTAAAATGGTGACGTCGCGCAAGCGGTCCTATTCAGCACGGTTGTGCTACTTTGCATGACTTGTTACACCTTCAAATATTAGAAGTTTTGTCAAATCTTTATATGGATAGAAATTCAATGAAAAGAGGATCGCGTGAGCGTAAGAATTACTCAAATTGGAGATCGGATGTGGAAGTTATGTGCGAAACGGTGAGAATGCACAGTCAGCAGCTACACGGGACGTGTACCGAACTCGGCCCTGTAACAGTTGGGCGAGTTCGGACACCTTAAACGCCTACACGGCCACCCCTGTGGCCGTGTACCGTACACGGGCCGTGTAGGTGCTTTTTCTGCAAAAAAATCAGAATTCTTCTAGAAGCTTCCCAAGGGGTATAAATACCCAATACTTCAATATTTGAGCAGATTTTGGCCAGGGTTTCGACTGTTCACACACCTCACACACAATTCTCTCCATTTTACACCATCATCTTTCATTCACCATCCCTTGGATTTACAATCATCCAATCATCAAAATCATCATTCAATTGAAGAAAAGAAGCAAGGAAGAGAGGAAGATAACAAGGGAAGGAAGAAAATCACCATTGAAGTGACATCAAGGGAGTTTCCATTCATTTCTTGTATTAAACCTCATAGTTTCATCATGTTTTGTAAGGATATTAATGTCTATGTTCTTTTCCTTCTTAATATGGTAGGCTAATCCCCCTTGTGAGATTAGCAACATGATAGTTGTTGGATAATTTTGGGGATTTGTGTATTTGAATTCACATGTTGATTGGATCTATGATTTTCTATCATTGATTATGTATTGCTTGATTTGTATTGATGATTTGTGTGTTTAGTTGTTCTAGATATGTGATTAGATTGAGAAATCAATTATATGCTTAGGATAATTAAGTGAATCATTTCATCAAACACTTCATGTGCATTATAGATTGTGAAGAGATTGAGAAGTCCTTCATAGTTTAGAACCCTTTGGTAGGGCATGTAATTGGTTTGATCGAGAGATTGATTAATTGTGTGAAGGGACTCTCATTTAAGCTTAGTACCTAGTTGAAATTATTTAAGTGAGAACCAATCCATTGCGCTATTTGATATTCATATCATATCCATCTCGAGAGGGAGTTTAGGTGATTTTAGTGTTGGCCCTTAGTCTTCAATCCATGATACATATGAATTTGATACATAATTCCTAGAATTACCATTTCTTGATTGTTGTTAATCTCACTTTTAATCAATTTGGTAAACCACTTTTCATCCATCCATCTTGTTAATTGATCATTACTTGCTTTGATCACTTGTCATTTAATTGTTTGCAACCAATCCTATTGATGATTCGTCTCTATAAAATTATAAGAAACGTGAGATCGCTTAAGCACTAGTGCCTACCTCCCTTGGGTTCGATAATTTCTTTAATTGGTCATGCCCACTATATTATGGCTAATCATTTAGTTATTCATTATTTTTAGTCTCTTAAATAATTAATTCAAAACTCTTGAAAATTGGTTACCCTATTCTGATTAAGCTAGTAATAATTATAAAATAAATAGTTAGTTGTCCTTTGGGTTCGATAAACAAACTTGGTCACTTACCGCTATAATTGATATCCTTCATACTTGGGGATTTAATTGAAGTGCCGCAAACGGAGGGAGTATATAATTAGTAGTTTTTGCAAGTCCAACTCCCCTCCTATTCATTTCCAATGGGAATGAACTCGGATCACTCACTTATGTGAGGAGCCCGGTGACCAGGTGGGCTAGCCCACTTGGTTGAGCATATAATTAGTAGTAAATTTTATGTTGTTTAATTTGTGATCAGTTGTACCCCAAAACTAGAGTTTAGTGGTACGTTTGTGGACAAGTCAACAAGTTATGACTTATGGGTTCTAACTAAGTTTTGCTCCATTTTTTTTTTTGGGACAGACTATGATTTTTACCTTTTTTTTATATTTATATTTTAAACCTTTATAATTATATTTTTGAATTTTATGTTTTTATTTATATTATTTATTTGTGTCAAATCCTTATAATTATGTTTAGATTTTTATCTTATGTTTTTTTATATTTGTATTATTTTTTTGTGTTTTTCTTGTTCTCCTAATATTATAATACACTTTTACCTTTATAATTTAGGGTCACTTACTATGAGATATATAAAATAATGCATAATTGCTATAAACTACTTGACTCAAAGAACTAACACTTATAACTACACAATTATAGATTGTGATACCATAAACACCCCTATGTGTTTGAACATTTTATTTTACATAATTTCCTTTTTTTACAAATTTTTTTTTGCACATTTTTATTTTTGTACAATTTTTTTTCAAATTTTCTTTTACACATTTTTTTTCACCATGTTTTCAATTTTTTCGTGTAAAAAGACTGCTAATATCAATAATCAGTATTGCACCACACATTTTGGACTTATTTCATGAAAGGAACCAAATGTCTCATCTCTGTTCCATTTCCATTTGATAGGTAGAAAATCTTCTTCCAGTTTTCCTATGAAAATGCGTCGCGTCTCTGATTAGTCATTTGTAGTTGAAATGACCAATTAAAATAATTTATCAAATCCGAGGGAGGAACGTGCTAGAGTTTGAGCAATCTTGTGTTTGTCATAGTTTTATAGAGATGATCATAAAGGGGGAGGATTAATCATGAAAAGACAATTAAACAATTAAATGACAAGATAAATAATAAGATATATGAATGGAAGATGGATAAATGAGCCAAGTAGATAGAGAATGAGACTAGCAATACTTAAAACATGGAAAATCTAGATATCATGTAACAGCCCCAAAAACCATTTTCATAAACATTAACTAAAAAGAAAACACGCTTAAGATTTCTTAATACTTAATTTTATAAATCATAATATTTCAACATTTATAACCTTAAATCATCGTATTTTTTAGGATAATCTCATATACTTCAAATACATAAATTTTTTCCTAAATGATACGCATGTTCGATGCAATAATATACCTAAAGAAGTTCATTACACCGTACGCACCAAACATAAGAACATAAGTAAAACACTTAAACTTAATACTTAGTTTTCCTAAACTAGTAATGCTTTATAACGGATCCACCACACTACCACCACGCATCCCCAGAAGTTAACCTGTAATCACATGCGAAAGGGGTGAGCACTACAATCGCTCAGTGAAGAACATATAACACAATTAAATATCATGTAATTCACTTGAACATATTCACACAATAGTACGATCATTTCAGTATTTGATAAACATATAACTTTTAACTTGTATCTTGTTATATCATTCTGTTGGCCAACTATATAACTTTTAACTTGTATCTTGTTATATCATGCCGTTGGCCAACTAAAGTCTGTGCACGGTAAGGTGTACCCCTATAAAGGACCGTCATTCCCGCGAAAACATGTTTAAGTACTGTACATTTATTGCATATCACAGAACATAATATATTTTCATATCGTTTCATGTCATGCACATCTCAAAATATCAAATTCATCACATAACATTTAAATGTATATATGTAACCCCACATTCGATTCAACAAAAGCAGCGTTTAAAATAAATCCACGTCTTCACTCACAGAACATCCTAAAAATCACAAGTATTATTCAATCAATATACTATCAATAAATATACGTAATTTGACATTCAAGAAGAACTGCAAACAGACGCCTTACCCACATAACCCACGAAAAGAATCAAATCATCTCGGATGAGTGGGCGAGGAATAATACATAATAGAATTGATGTATTTTTGTGTAGAAAGAAAAGAATTGCAGAACTAGGTGTTTCGAAATAAATCACAAGACTGAAAAGGATAACATGCGCTACAAATTTCAATCGCAAGACTGAAAAGGATAACATGCGCTACAAATTTCTAAGAGTGTATAATAGACACTATTGAATAAAAGTGAAATGAATAAATTTTGGAAAAAACTGTAGAAAGTGAGAAAACTATAGAAACACGACGTGATGAGAGAATTGATGAGAGACAGTACAACTGCCTCCGAGATCGTGCAGAAAAGGAATTTGACTTTTACCGATAAGAGAAAACACACCCGACTATCTTTCAAACTTTTCGATAACAATAATTTATTAATAATTAATAATATCCATATTTCCTATCTTAAATTTAAAATGTAAATAATAAATACCTATTAAATAAAAATAAATTTATGGGGTGTTACATTCTACCCCCCTTAAAATTATATTTCATCCTCGAAATATTATTACTTACCTCATAAAGCAGCGTCTGCGTATAAAGCTTGTATATCTTCCTCCCACTCCCACGTGGCCTCATCTTGTCCATGATTACTCCATTGCACTCGAATTAGAGGAACATCTCTATTTCTTAGCCGATGGATCCTCCTTTCAAGAATAGAGATAGGAATCTTGTCATATGTCATGTTTTTGTTGACTTCAAGATTCTCGTAGTTGATGATGTGGCTCGGGTCATGCACATACTTTCTCAGCATAGATACATGAAATACATCATGTATTAGAGTAAACTTCGGTGGTAGAGCTAAGCGGTAGGCTGCATCTCCAAATTTGCAGCCACATCTTCAGCCCTCTCAAATGCTTCAGAAAAAGTCGCAATGCCTTGTCCCGATATCAGATTACAGATGCTAGGATGAAGACCATTTCGAAACTTCAGTGTCTTCTTTGCCTCAGTGTCAATAAAGTGTGGGGCAAAACGACACATTTGACTGAACTTTCTCTCGTAGTCCGCAACTGTCATGTCTCCTTGCTTCAGATTGAAAAAATCCGTCTCCATGCGAGCACGAATGGGTAGTACTGTCCCATCACTACTTCCTTGAATCCTGCCCATGTCAGATTGGCGCGCTCTTCGGTATTTCTCATCCGCCAGTATCCGTTTCACCAAATTCTTGCATATTCCTTCAACTGAAATGTAGCACATATCACCTTTTGACCATCAGTAAACCTTATAAGATCGAATATACTTTCGAGTGCTTCAATCCACTCCTCAACATAAGCGGGTCCCTCTCGATCATTAAACATCGAAGGTCGGTATTTGTGGAATTGTTCCACCACTTGAGCATGCTGAGTGATACGATTCTATGGAACTTGTTGATCCGGTTGTTGTGCACAGAGTAAGTTCACCAGTTCCGCCAATGAGACACGTTCATCAAAATCTACGGGTGCTTGGTTTGCGTTTCCACGTCTTTCCATCTATTATTAGAATAATAATACAAAATTAAATATATGTATGTATATCTTTTTTTTAAAGGTAGAAATGAATGGTTTCTCCATTAATAATAGGAGATAATATTGTATTCTTAATATATGTAAATCCATGAAAATAAATTAAAATAAAAACTAAACGAAAATATCCATCATCTATTTTCTTTATGAATCCTCCACGCTTTGTCACATTATCCGAGTTTCTCCTCTTCAAAATCTTCAATAAATATTTAATCCCTCATCGTTTTCGTTCGTCGTGCACCCATACAGTCAACTATCGTTAATAAATGGGATTCAAGAAAGCTTTCCTATTTTGTCTCTAATACTATCATATCATACAATACAAACATTGAACGTCAGGAAAGAACATACAAGCATATAAAATATCCTGTAAATATCATGTTAATATGTCATAAATAAATAAATTATACCTTTCTTGGAGTTCCGTGGCTGGTGGGTGTGTATCGAATACTCTACAACTCGAATCATATTATAAATAATTATCTTTTTTTTAACAATGAAATACCCACAATTTATAAATAAAATATTTATATTTTACAAAATATCCACTTTTTATAAAAAAATTGTTAATTTTACAAATCAGACTATATATATATATATATATATATATATATTTTACAAAAAAAATGTCATTTTCAAAGAAATAACAAGCAAAAGTTTTTTTTACGCAGGTCTACAGAAACGTCGACCTGCTCTGATACCAACTGTAACAGCCCCAAATACCATTTTCATAAACATTAACTAAAAAGAAAATACGCTTAAGATTTCTTAATACTTAATTTTATAAATCCTAATATTTCAACATTTATAACCTTAAATCATCGTATTTTTTAGGATAAACACATATACTTCAAATACATAATTTTTTTCCTAAATGATACGCATGTTCGACGCAATAATATACCTAAAGAAGTTCATTGCACCGTACGCACCAAACATAAGAACATAAGTAAAACACCTAAACTTAATACTTAGTTTTTCTAAATTAGTAATGCTTTATAACGGATCCACCACACCACCACCACGCATCTCCAGAAGTTAACCTGTAATCACATGCGAAAGGGGTGAGCACTACAATCGCTCAGTGAAGAACATATAACACAATTAAATATCATGTAATTCACTTGAACATATTCACACAATAGTACGATCATTTCAGTATTTGATAAACATATAACTTTTAACTTGTATCTTGTTATATCATTCCGTTGGCCAACTATATAACTTTTAACTTGTATCTTGTTATATCATGCCGTTGGCCAACTAAAGTCTGTGCACGGTAAGGTGTACCCCTATAAAGGACCGTCATTCCCGCGAAAACATGTTTAAGTACTGTACATTTATTGCATATCACAGAACATAATATATTTTCATATCGTTTCATGTCATGCACATCTCAAAATATCAAATTCATCACATAACATTTAAATGTATATATGTAACCCCACATTCGATTCAACAAAAGCAGCGTTTAAAATAAATCCACGTCTTCACTCACAGAACATCCTAAAAATCACAAGTATTATTCAATCAATATACTATCAATAAATATACGTAATTTGACATTCAAGAAGAACTGCAAACAGACGCCTTACCCACATAACCCACGAAAAGAATCAAATCATCTCGGATGAGTGGGCGAGGAATAATATATAATAGAATTGATGTATTTTTGTGTAGAAAGAAAAGAATTGCAGAACTAGGTGTTTCGAAATAAATCGCAAGACTGAAAAGGATAACATGCGCTACAAATTTCTAAGAGAGTATAATAGACACTATTGAATAAAAGTGAAATGAATAAATTTTGGAAAAAGCTGTAGAAAGTGAGAAAACTATAGAAACACGACGTGAGGAGAGAATTGATGAGAGGCAGTACAACTGCCTCCGAGATCATGCAGAAAAGGAATTTGACTTTTACCGATAAGAGAAAACACACCCGACTATCTTTCAAACTTTTAGATAACAATAATTTATTAATAATTAATAATATCCATATTTCCTATCTTAAATTTAAAATGTAAATAATAAATACCTATTAAATAAAAATAAATTTATGGGGTGTTACATTCTACCCCCCTTAAAATTATATTTCATCCTCGAAATATTATTACTTACCTCATAAAGCAGCGTCTGCGTATAAAGCTTGTATATCTTCCTCCCACTCCCACGTGGCCTCATCTTGTCCATGATTACTCCATTGCACTCGAATTAGAGGAACATCTCTATTTCTTAGCCGATGGATCCTCCTTTCAAGAATAGAGATAGGAATCTTGTCATATGTCATGTTTTTGTTGACTTCAAGATTCTCGTAGTTGATGATGTGGCTCGGGTCATGCACATACTTTCTCAGCATAGATACATGAAATACATCATGTATTAGAGTAAACTTCGGTGGTAGAGCTAAGTGGTAGGCTGCATCTCCAAATTTGCAGCCACATCTTCAGCCCTCTCAAATGCTTCAGAAAAAGTCGCAATGCCTTGTCCCGATATCAGATTACAGATGCTAGGATGAAGACCATTTCGAAACTTCAGTGTCTTCTTTGCCTCAGTGTCAACAAAGTGTGGGGCAAAACGACACATTTGACTGAACTTTCTCTCGTAGTCCGCAACTGTCATGTCTCCTTGCTTTAGATTGAAAAAATCCGTCTCCATGCGAGCACGAATGGGTAGTACTGTCCCATCACTACTTTCTTGAATCCTGCCCATGTCAGAGTGGCGCGCTCTTCGGTATTTCTCATCCGCCAGTATCCGTTTTACCAAATTCTTGCATCTTCCTTCAACTGAAATGTAGCACATATCACCTTTTGACCATCAGTAAACCTTATAAGATCGAATATACTTTCGAGTGCTTCAATCCACTCCTCAACATAAGCGGGTCCCTCTCGACCATTAAACATCGAAGGTCGGTATTTGTGGAATTGTTCCACCACTTGAGCATGCTGAGTGATACGATTCTATGGAACTTGTTGATCCGGTTGTTGTGCACAGAGTAAGTTCACCAGTTCCGCCAATGAGATACGTTCATCAAAATCTACGGGTGCTTGGTTTGCATTTCCACGTCTTTCCATCTATTATTAGAATAATAATACAAAATTAAATATATGTATATATATCTTTTTCTTAAAGGTAGAAATGAATGGTTTCTCCATTAATAATAGGAGATAATATTGTATTCTTAATATATGTAAATCCATGAAAATAAATTAAAATAAAAACTAAACGAAAATATCCATCATCTATTTTCTTTATGAATCCTCCACGCTTTGTCACATTATCCGAGTTTCTCCTCTTCAAAATCTTCAATATATATTTAATCCCTCCTACAGACATCATTTTCGTTCGTCGTGCACCCATACAGTCAACTATCGTTAATAAATGGGATTCAAGAAAGCTTTCCTATTTTGTCTCTAATACTATCATATCATACAATACAAACATTGAACGTCAGGAAAGAACATACAAGCATATAAAATATCCTGTAAATATCATGTTAATATGTCATAAATAAATAAATTATACCTTTCTTGGAGTTCCGTGGCTGGTGGGTGTGTATCGAATACTCTACAACTCGAATCATATTATAAATAATTATCTTTTTTTTTAACAATGAAATACCCACAATTTACAAATAAAATATTTATATTTTACAAAATATCCACTTTTTATAAAAAAATTGTTAATTTTACAAATCAGACTATATATATATATATATATTTTTTACAAAAAAAATGTCATTTTCAAAGAAAATAACAAGCAAAAGTTTTTTTTTACGCAGGTCTACAGAAACGTCGACCTGCTCTGATACCAACTGTAACAGCCCCAAATACCATTTTCATAAACATTAACTAAAAAGAAAATACGCTTAAGATTTCTTAATACTTAATTTTATAAATCCTAATATTTCAACATTTATAACCTTAAATCATCGTATTTTTTAGGATAAACACATATACTTCAAATACATAATTTTTTTCCTAAATGATACGCATGTTCTACGCAATAATATACCTAAAGAAGTTCATTACACCGTACGCACCAAACATAAGAACATAAGTAAAACACCTAAACTTAATACTTAGTTTTCCTAAATTAGTAATGCTTTATAACGGATCCACCACACCACCACCACGCATCTCCAGAAGTTAACCTGTAATCACATGTGAAAGAGGTGAGCACTACAACCGCTCAGTGAAGAACATATAACACAATTAAATATCATGTAATTCACTTAAACATATTCACACAACAGTACGATCATTTCAGTATTTGATAAACATATAACTTTTAACTTGATGCCGTTGGGCAACTAAAGTCTGTGCACGGTGAGGTGTACCCCATAAAGGACCGTCGTCCCCGCGGAAATATGTTTAAATACTTTAACATTTATTGCATATCACAGAACATAATATATTTTCATATCGTTTCATGTCATACACATCGCAAAATATCAAATTCATCACATAACATTTAAATGTATATATGTAACCCCACCTTCGATCCAACAAAAGCAGCATTTAAAATAAATCCACATTTTCACTCGCAGAGTGTCCTAAAAATCACAAGTATTATTCAATCAATATACTATCAATAAATATACGTAATTTGACATTCAAGAAGAACTGCAAACAGACGCCTTACCCACATAACCCACGAAAAGAATCAAATCATCTCGGATGAGTGGGCGAGGAATAATACGTAATAGAATTGATGCATTTTTGTGTAGAAAGAAAATAATTGCAGAACTAGGTATTTCGAAATAAATCGCAAGATTGAAAAGGATAACCTGCGCTACAAATTTCTAAGAGTGTGTACTAGGCACTATTGAATAAAACTGATATGAATAAGTTTTGGGAAAAACTGCCGAAAGTGAGAAAACTGTAGAAACATGACGTGAGGAGAGAATTGATGAGAGGCAGTACAACTGCCTCCGAGATCTTGGGAGAGTATTTGACTTTTACGGATAAGAGAAAACACACCCGACTACCTTTCAAACTTTTCGATAACAATAATTAATTAATAATTAATAATATCCATATTTCCTATCTTAAATTTAAAATGTAAATAATAAATACCTATTAAATAAAAATAAATTTACGAGGTGTTACATATCATGCAATGAATTTCATATATATCTTGGGCTAAGAATAAGAGCAATCACTAATTCCACCTAAACTCTCTCTCGAGATGGATAGGATGTAGATCCTTGCAAGGGTCTCAAAATGGCTTTATGGATTGGGTTCAATCAAATAATTCCAACTAGGTACTATGTTTAACTTGAACGTCTCCTCACCCGATCAATCGACCTCTCGATCTAACCAATCGAATGTCCTATCAAATGGTTCTAAGCATAGGAGGACATCTCTGTCTCATCCTATACTAATGCACATAAAGTGTATGATAAAATGATTCAATTAACAAGCTCAAACACATAATTGAATCCTTATTCTAATCACACGCTCAAGACAATTAACCACACAATTCACACATATACATCAAGAAATTCACATCAATGATAGAAATTCAACAAGCCCAATTAATATAATCATTCAATTACAAAATACCCAAAATTATCCAACACAATTCATATTGTTAATCACACAAAGGAGATTAGCCTATCAAAGTATCAAAGAAAACAACATAGACAATTGTATTTCCAAATCACATGATAAAACTATAAAGAAGTCTACAAAAATTAAAAATAGAATCCCCCTTTAAATGTCTTCAATGGAGCTTTTCCTTCTTCTTCTTGCAATCTTCACTCCCCCTTACTTCTCTAACTATTTGGATGATGGGTTGGATGGATGGATTCAAGGATGGGTGAATAGGATGAAGGATAGATGGAATGGAAGGGAAAGTATGAGTAAAATGGTGTGAATTAGGTGTAGATATGATCCAGAATTGATTCCTGCCTGATTTTTATGCCAAATGATGTATTTACATGCCTAGAACCTTCTGGAAGACGTACGGATCAAAAACTGACTTTTGACCAAGCTCGGGTCGAGTTCGGGACTCAAGTTGAGCTCGGACGTATTGTGGTCGAGCTCGGTACTCTGATCGAGTTGGTGCAATTTCCAACAATTTTATTTCGACTCGTTCTCCCTTATTTCAACTCCAATTTTTCCTACGTCTTCTTTTTAGCATCTAGAATCCATTTTACATGAAAATCATACATTTAAGTTAATTTTCCCATATTTCTATAAAAACACAAAAGACCACCAAAATACATATAAAATACGAATAAAATAATACAAAAACATACATAAAAAGACACTAAAATCTAGGTAAAAATAACGACAATCAGTCTCACTAGTCTTCGCCTGCAATTTTACATTAGCAAGAATGAATGGAACATGAAATAGCTTTTATAAATTATACACTGATTCCAAATGCAAACAAAACTGCAAAGTCTGCGATATAATATGAATGAATGAAGTGTGTATCCTCATTCTAAGTTTCAATCGAATTTACAGAAGTATATATCGTTTCAAGAACACTTGTGCTAGCAAGAAATCTGTGAACCGGTTAAGCCTTAAGCATGTAATCGCCTAAAATAAAATAAAAGCTTTAACAGTTACAAAGCAAAGAAGATTGCCCATTCACACCATTTTAGTTGGCATCATTAACTGTTCAATTTTACATTATAATAAGCTAAGATTGATTAAATGTTGTTTATTGATGAACGTTTTCTCAACACACAATTAATTCCCAAGTATGAATGATGTTATTGTAGCTTAGATAAGCGGCCAAGTTAAATATCGAACCCAAAGGACCGCATATTATCAATTTAATTTATTTGCTAAAATTAATTAAGACAAGGGCAATAAGAGTTGTGGAATTAATTATCAACTAAAATACTAAAATTAAATAACAAATAAAATAAAATAGCATTAGAAGAATACGAAAGTGGATCAAGTCGGAGAATAGGTAACTCTAGGATCATCCAGTTTCACTCATTAATCTCCCTTTCGTGTATCAATGTCCGACTCTGCCTTGTAGAATATGGACGCATCACTAAGCCATGCAAATCTACTCTATAGACAAAAGTAAATATGTGTGTAACACATGTGAATAACCTTGGAGTAAGAAATATAATTTCACCCTCCTTTCTAGTTACTATCAGTATCAATTATTTCCCTCTAGGATTTGTACTCTAACCCGATATGATCTCCCTTTATAGCTACTAGGAAATTATTCTCTTTGTCCTACTTATTAACACGAATCAAATTCAATTAACAACTATTCATATAAGATAGTTCTAATGAACCTTCTATTGGATTGTATACTAAAAGTCTAGCTTTAGTATGAACAATGTTATAACAATTAATTTGAAATGAGAATCATATGATCAAATGATTGCATCTTATAATTTATTTATATGCACGATGCAATAGTCCACTTACTTTATACTGTAGATAATATGTTGTGCGACAATACGCGGAAGATCATATTATCGGTTTCCTTATAAAGTATAAACATATGCTCACAACTGAGATAGTCGGGGACTCTCTATCAGGATGGTTGTAGTGTGGTTTGGTATTAGCTTGTCTTAGCTATAGAATCACAGTACTGCACTTGTATGTATTGAGTAGGACCGTTTGAGATCATTCGACTTATACTGACTTATAGAAGAACTTGATCTCTGTTATTATGGATGTTCGTGCTCTTAATCCCTATACAATAACCTCGACACGTAGGATAGTATGTATTTCTTTGATTCATCAATGGGTGAGATTTACATGTAATTAAATCAACAAACTCGGTGAGTTGGGATGTAGTGCTGTCTCTATGGTGTGTTGTTGATTGTAGAAGGAATCCGTGTCCGTTATAGGTTGATGATGTCCCCTTGAGGAGCTTATAAGGATTATCATGTAAATCCTGCAGGTGGATTTATTCCGGCATGATAATGAGGTTGAGTGGTACTACTCTTGGATGAGATATTAATTAATGGAGTTGTCAGTAACTTAATTAATTAATGGATATTGTATATCTTAAACATGGGGAGACTAACGGGCTCATAATAAGAAGGAGCCCAAAATATAATTTTGGAATTGGAAATGTAGTGCAGTAATAATATTTTAGTGGACTATATTATTATTATTGGACTTAAGTATAAGCTTTAGGCTAAGCTTGGATACTTAATCCCAATGGAGGCCCAATCCAATTTCTCCTCCTGGTCCCTGCTGTAGCCCACATATATAAGTCATCTCAACTGTCCATAAACCCTAATTACATACCTAACACTGTGAGGGGGTGAGGGAACAGCAGATTGAGAAGATCTCGAGGATTGTCGCCCACACGACGTTGAGATTGGACTTGGGAATACAGCAGAAGACCGGAAGGTTGTTTGCTACTGCTGTCCACCACCTTGAAAAATTCATATAAAATCGTACAGTGCTTCTAATTCAATGTTTAATATACTGACGGAACGCTGACGAAGAGAGGATCGTCTGAGCACATAGATCATCCCAATCGGAGATCGGATGAGGAAGTTATGACCATTCTCGTGACACTGCGTAGGCTGCCAGCGAGAATCCATCTTCATCAACATACCCTGGTGAAAGGTATTCGTTTCTTGGTTTTCCTGCTTCCGCTGCATGTTAGAAACATATAGAACCCTAACTGGTCACGTTAACCAAATGATTGAATGCCAACAATTGGTATCAGAGCTTCAGTTTCGTGGTGAAGCGTGAAACGTTAGGCTAGGGTTTATTTGCGTTGCGTGCTTTTAGGGTTTAGAAATTATTTTCTTGATGGAACCCTAAACTGTACACGTCGCACACGTTTACCACACAGTGCTGCATATGGTGATTGGCTTGATGAACATTGGCATGATTGTGTGTGATCCGCGCACGACACGGTGCACGAATGAGGGCTGGTGCCGAGCGTGGTGGGCATGATGGCGTGCACGAGACTGTACACGGTGGCAAGGCTAGAGCAACAATAGCGTGTTCGAAGGCAGAGTCGGAATCGGTGACTGGTTTTGAAGGCTTTTGTTGGCACATGTGATGTATGCCATCGGCGCTTATGAAGGGGTCGATGGCTGGAGGCACGATGACTGGGTCTGGATGATGTGCAGAGGCGGCAACAGTGCACAACGGCTCGACAGCCGACAAGTGCAGTTGGGCGGCGGCGTGAACGTGATTTACATCACGATGAATGATTAGCCATAACTTGTAGTCGGGTTGACCAATTCAAGAATTTATTGAACCACAGGGAGGTCGACGCTAGCACTTAAGCGATATCACGTTTATCACGATTTTATAGAGACGAATCATAGATGGATGGTTGGGTAACAAGTAATTAAATGAAAGTAGACAAACAATAATCTAATGACAATATAAAAATGATGAATGAGTGGTTTTCCAAATTAAGTAGAAGTGAGATTAACAACACTAATGAAGTGGTAACTTATGGATTCATGCATTAAACTCATATGTATCAAGGGTTAAGACTAAGGGCCAACACATATACCACCTAAACTTTCTCTCGAAATGAATAGGATGTAGATCATTTGCACAATCTCAAAATAGCTCAGAGGTTGGTTCTAAATTAAACTATTCCAACTAGGTACTAAGTTCAATTTAAGAATCCCTTCATATAATCAATTGACTTCTCAATCTAACTAATCACATGTTCCATCAAAGGGTTCTAAATAATAAAGGACTTCTCAATCTCTTTACCATTTATAATGCACATGAGGTGTTTGATGAAATGATTCACTTGACTATCCTAAACACATAATTGATTTCTCAATCTAATCATATAATTAGAACAATCAAACACACAAAACATCATAGATCTCAAGATATATAAGCACCAATGATAGAAAATCAAATATCCCCATCAACATATGAATTTAATTACATAGATCCACAAATTAACCAACAACCTTCATGTTGCTAATCTCACAAGGGAGATTAGCCTACAATCTTCATAAGATCCATAACATAGACATTATAATTCTTACAAATCATGATAAACTAAAGGATTAACACAAAATTGGAATGAAAACTCCCTTGGAAATGGATCCAATTGAATCTCCCTTCTTCCTTTGGTGATCACCCAAGCTTCCTTGCTTCTTCACTTGATTTGGATGGAGGAAATTATGGAGAGATGATGTAGATCTCAAAATGGATGAATGAGATGGAGAATATGGTGTGAAATCAAAGGAATGGTGTGTGAGGTGTGTGGGAACAGTAGAATTTCGGATCTCCCCTCAAAATATTGAAGTGTTGGGTATTTATACCCCTTGGAGACCTTCTAGAAGAATTGTAAAAAATATCCTGTTCTGGTGCCGACACGAGTCGTGCTACGTAGCACGGGTCGTGTCGTGTCAGGGCATGCGGCACACGAGTCATTCTGCGTCGCACGGCCAAAGGATGGCCGTGTTGAATGCCTAGACGTCGCCGCATGGCCTCCGCTTACAGGCCCGTGTCTGGTACACGGGTCGTGCTCCGCAACACGGGTCGTGCCCCACAACACGACCAAGAGGTGGTCGTGTTGGATAAATAGATGCCGCCGCACGATCATTCTGGACAGGCCCGTGTCTGGCACACGGGCCGTTTGCTGCAACACGAGCCGTGTTGCCAGCACGGCCAGCCGTGTTCTTGCACCTTTGTTTCTTCTTCTTTGTTTGATCTTCCATCTTCATTTTTACTCCATTTTCACCTGTTATATAAATGTTTAAGATCATTCTCACACATTCCTAAGAAAACACATAACACCACCAAAATACACAAAAATACGGATAAAACATTACGAAAAATACACACAAAAAGGCACTAAAATCTAGGTGAAAATAACGACAATCACACCCCCAAACTTAAAGTATTGTTCGTCCCCGGCAACGGCGCCATTTGATTAGCCATAACTTATAGTCGGGTTGACCAATTCAAGAATTTATCGAACCATAGGGAGGTCGACGCTAGCACTTAAGCGATATCACGTTTATCACGATTTTATAGAGACGAATCATAGATGGATGGTTTGGGTAACAAGTAATTAAATGAAAGTAGACAAACAATAATCTAATGACAATATAAAAATGATGAATGAGTGGTTTTCCAAATTAAGTAGAAGTGAGATTAACAACACTAATGAAGTGGTAACTTATGGATTCATGCATTAAACTCATATGTATCAAGGGTTAAGACTAAGGGCCAACACATATACCACCTAAACTTTCTCTCGAAATGAATAGGATGTAGATCATTTGCACAATCTCAAAATAGCTCAAAGGTTGGTTCTAAATTAAACTATTCCAACTAGGTACTAAGTTCAATTTAAGAATCCCTTCATATAATCAATTGACTTCTCAATCTAACTAATCACATGTTCCATCAAAGGGTTCTAAATAATAAAGGACTTCTCAATCTCTTTACCATTTATAATGCACATGAGGTGTTTGATGAAATGATTCACTTGACTATCCTAAACACATAATTGATTTCTCAATCTAATCATATAATTAGAACAATCAAACACACAAAACATCATAGATCTCAAGATATATAAGCACCAATGATAGAAAATCAAATATCCCCATCAACATATGAATTTAATTACATAGATCCACAAATTAACCAACAACCTTCATGTTGCTAATCTCACAAGGGAGATTAGCCTACAATCTTCATAAGATCCATAACATAGACATTATAATTCTTACAAATCATGATAAACTAAAGGATTAACACAAAATTGGAATGAAAACTCCCTTGGAAATGGATCCAATTGAATCTCCCTTCTTCCTTTGGTGATCACCCAAGCTTCCTTGCTTCTTCACTTGATTTGGATGGAGGAAATTATGGAGAGATGATGTAGATCTCAAAATGGATGAATAGGATGGAGAATATGGTGTGAAATCAAAGGAATGGTGTGTGAGGTGTGTGGGAACAGTAGAATTTCGGATCTCCCCTCAAAATATTGAAGTGTTGGGTATTTATACCCCTTGGAGACCTTCTAGAAGATTTGTAAAAAATATCCTGTTCTGGTGCCGACACGAGTCGTGCTACGTAGCACGGGTCGTGTCGTGTCAGGGCATGCGGCACACGAGTCGTTCTGCGTCGCACGGCCAAAGGATGGCCGTGTTGAATGCCTAGACGTCGCCGCACGCCCTCCGCTTACAGGCCTGTGTCTGGTACACGGGTCGTGCTCCGCAACACGGGTCGTGCCCCACAACACGACCAAGAGGTGGTCGTGTTGGATAAATAGATGCCGCCGCACGACCATTCTGGACAGGCCCGTGTCTGGCACACGGGCCGTTTGCTGCAACACGAGCCGTGTTGCCAGCACGGCCGGCCGTGTTCTTGCACCTTTGTTTCTTCTTCTTTGTTTGATCTTCCATCTTCATTTTTACTCCATTTTCACCTGTTATATAAATGTTTAAGATCATTCTCACACATTCCTAAGAAAACACATAACACCACCAAAATACATAAAAATACGGATAAAACAATACAAAAAATACACACAAAAAGACACTAAAATCTAGGTGAAAATAACGACAATCACACCCCCAAACTTAAAGTATTGTTCGTCCCCGAACAATGAAAAAGATAGACCGAGGGAGAAGTTTTCACCTAGTAAAAAAACTAAACGAATACAAGTAATAACACATCATTAGCAACAAGAATTTCAAATCATGCTAAGCTAACCTACAACATTAGATTCATGATAAGAGAAATTAACAAGTTCAATCAAAAGAGAATAAAGAGCAATATAGTCCTTTTAGTCTAAACCTCACATAAGTTTATCAATTGCACTCGACACTCTTTAAATAAGGTAAATCAACACTCATCAATCAATTGACTCGACTCACCATATACTTGCTCGTAGACTCTATTCACAAACCACCAAAATTTTAATCAATGATCAAAAAGGTCTTTAATTAAGGATGTAATGATAGGCTCTTTGGTAGGGTAGGAAGACTATAGGTAAAAGTGAATAAACGAGTGTAAGTAATCGAAGAGGTAGCTACTTTCTTCCATCCCTTCACATTCTTTTTCTTCCTTTCTTTTCTTTATTGATCATAAGCACTAATCATCACTTTCTTGGATTTCTTGAGCTTCTTATAGATTCATGCCTCTTTTCTTTGACTCTTAAGTACTTGAGCATATTATTGTTGCTTGCTCATTTTCTTGTTTTGAAGTTGCATGTCCATTCTTTCTTATGCTCTTTTCATCCTTTTTTCTTACTTATTTACCATTTCCTCTTTCACTTTTGTTATCTCATCACACCTTCCTAGCCACCATCTTCTTTATTACTCACACTAAAGGTATATATCTTAGGCTCATGTGGGTAATTAAAGCTTGTAATGTGCTATCTTCACAATAAATAGGCTTATAGGCTCAAAGTGGTTGACTAGGGATGATTTTAAAGGTAAGGAAATATTTGGCAATGGCTATACATGACAAGGATGGCCTTAAATCATTTCATCGATCTCCATTAATCGGATTCATTCCTAAAGTCTTTGAGCAAGTATTTAGTTTATCAAAACTCAACCAATCCACTTATGAAAAGGTACCATGTATACATGGTCGAGGCTCAAATTCTCACAAGTTTATGCTCGACTTAAAAGGACTTATTACAACTTGTTCATTCTTTTAATTGAATTAGTTAAATAAAACATATCACAATTCGAAAGCGTAGAGTTCCTTAATCATAATTCGACCTTACTTATCACCATAATGCATCATCACTCATATTCAAAACGACTCACAACCTCCCAAACAAACCACCAAATCAAACCTAAACACGAAGAAAAATAAAAACAACACACAAACACAAATAAACCAAAGAAACAATCAAAACGTCAAAAGTAAAAACACAAAGACAACAATAAAAGAAAAGATACAAAGAAAATTCACCCCATCCATGATCAATACACAACAAAAATCATCTCAATCCTTAATTGAAAGAAAAGCACGAAATTAAACATCCCCAAAACAAAACAATACGAAGTCTCAAATCCAACACAAATTAAATCACTAAAGAAGATGAACTAATGAAGTGTCGAACACCAAAAGTACTCCCTTAGTTATCCGGAGGCGGAGGGGGTTGATTATGCCATGATCCCCAAGGAGTATAAGCGCGAGGTGTGGTAGGGAATTGGAAATTGAACATCCTTGTGATCATCTCCTCCATGTTGTTCGAGCGTGATCATGTATTCTCTTCATAGTACTCCCTACGACGCTGCCCTTCATGGATCTCCCTTATCATCGCACCCTGCCTCTGCTGCTCCTCTCGGAACTCTCTCATCTCATCTCCAAGCGCCTGCTGCGTCTGCCTGATCTCCATGAGTTCGTTCTCCAGAAGATTCCATCTAGCATTCCCCTCTCTTGGTCCATCTCTTTCCTCTTGTTCTTCTTCTTCTTGCTCAAATGCTGGAGGCTCTGGTGCATGTTCTTCAAATTCCACTTGATGATGTTGCTCTTCCTCCCCTACATCCATGTCCACCGGCTCAGCTCTCAGATTCCTTAGCTCAGGATTCTCATCCACTCTCATCTGCTGGAGCACTGCTTCCACTCCATCTCTATTCTCTTGGTAGAAAGCTCTCACGACTGCTGAGTGGTTAGGACTCGCCATTGCTAGATTCTGATGTTTTCTTCGTCCTTGCAGTGTGGTGAGCTCAGGAGCAGGTAGAGGGAATGGAGCTCCCTTATCTTGCTTCAAGCAATACATATTTCCTATGAATGATAGGAACTCCATCCTTATGAGTTGATTGTACGTGAGCCCTTCACTAATCATCGAGTGTTGCATCCCTCTAAGGTCGATGCCTAACCCTTGAGCAATCATTGTCACCATTCCTCCAATCATAATCCCTCTAGTGTTCTCTCTCTTCGCCACTCTCTCTACATGCTGAACGAAGTGAGCTGCAATGTTCACTGTGAACTCTTTGAATATACTGTACATGATGTACAACTGCTTCTCCCCAACAGATCCACTCTCGAATCGACCCAGAATAGTATTTGATACTATCTTCTCAAGGTATCTCATAACTGGGTTCCTTATGGCTGTCCCTTTAGATGAACTTGGAATGTACTCTGGAGGCTCAGTCCCATCCTCAACCAAATTTCTCCACCATGTCTGTTGATTGAAACCCCCTTGTGGTAGGAAGTTCTGATGGCCTCTCATGATTGGGCACCCAAAAAATCTATTCAACTCATTCATATGTATCTTCTCCCACATCTCATTGTTTAACTGAAACGTGATAGCAATAGGAAACTTGTTCCTATCTCTGTGAACCTCCAAGGTGCTCATGAACTCGGCTGTAAGGTGGAGATAAGTGGGGGGTCTCTTATAGAAAAACTCCTCCATTTCCACTCGACGGAATAGAGTCCTCAGATCACCTTCTATTCCAAGGCCTTCCATGGTTGCTTGATCTTGGAATTGAGTTGCCCTAATCTTTGGGATTATGTACTCCCATCTCAATGCGTACTTCTCCCATTCTATGAACTCTACTCCAAAATTCTCAGGGTGTTGGTCTTTCATTAGCAGTTTGGCATCAAGGTTGGACAGTTCCATATCTGTCTCAATGAATTTGAAATCCTCATTGCGTTTCCTAACTCTTGTTTCAGCCATCTACAATGTCCAACATAATTCAAATTAATTTCAAGTTAACTCAAAACAAAATGTCTTATATTAATTAGAATTATCACTAGTTATTCAACTAAGTGTTAATTCTAGCACATATTCAAGCACAATAAACACTTTGTTTCAAGACTTAACTATGCTTTCATAACATTTCACTTTCAACATCCTAATCCTCTCATACTTTCATAACATTTCAATTTTTCAATTGGCACAATTCAATTCAATAATGCTTCATGCAAAAACTTTGAATTCCAATTTGAAATTTCATTTAGGCATTTCATCAAACACTTGGCATGCACATATTTCACAATTCAACTCAACAAGTCTTAACTATGCTTTCATGCTCAATTCCTCAATACCTAAACTAATTTACATCAATACAATCATCATAGAAGCATTATTGATCAATTTAACAATCACATGCCCTAAATTAATCATCCTAAAACAATTATCCCCAAATTCTTCCTTCATGAACCCTAATTCTATCCAAAATTCAACCAATCCAACAATTAAATATGCAAATTCATGTTTCACTATCCTAGACATGCTTCCTACATTCCATCATTCAAAACCCATACATGAATTTCGCCATTCATACCTCGAATTGAAGATTAGGGCACAAGAAGACATACCTTGAATTCTATTGAACAAAATGTAGGGGATTGTTGTTTATGCTTTGAAGTTCACCTTTTACACTCACAATCTTACCACTCTTTGGTGTTTAGAGGATGATTGGTGGAGTGTCGACTGGATTATCACGGTGGGAGTGTGTTTTAGCCTTCGAGCTGTGTCCAGAATTCTGCCTTTTAAAACGCTGCTTCAGACCCGACACGAGTCGTGTCACGCAACACGGCCATAAGGTGCCCGTGTTGCGTGTTCTGATGCTCCCGCACGGCCAAAACGTACAGGGCCGTTTCGGCTACACGACTCGAGTCTCGCGCTTGGACACGACCCGTTTCACGCAACACGACCAAATCCTGCTCGTGTTGGGCTAACTGATGTCGCCGCACGGCCAAAGCTAACAGGGCCGTGCCGGCGACACGAGGCGTGTCACTGCTCCCCTGAATCTTCCACTTTTCATCTTCAACTCTTGTCTTTCCTTGTTTCCATGCTTCCAAAACTCCCTATTCATGCTCACACTTCATCAACATCATTAGTTCAATCATAATATCAAAACAAAAGGACTATCAACTTCAATACCACCAAAACGAACCAAAACTAAACCGAACTTATTAGAAAATTTCAAATTTGGCTCAAAAACACACGAATGCATGTCAACATAGAATATAACATATCGTATCACATCATATCATATCCCCCCAAACTTGAATTGAAACAAGAGTTTCAAAGAAAGTTTGCAAAAAGTGGTATGATATACCGTTCACATCAATGACACACACTTAGAATGTTCAAGAAATCTTCTTCTCATAAGCACAATCCACCTACGAAACCAAAAGAAAACAAAACAAGAAAAGAAATATATACAAACCTAAACTACTAAAAGGATACGGATCTCAAGAAGAGAAGGTGTCAACATATACCAACTCCCTTTGAGAGGGAGAATGGTAATGCTTAACCCCATGACCATTGACAATAAAAGAATTCCCATCCGATCCTTCAAGCATTAAAGATCCATTTTCTCTAACTTCAATCACCTCATATGGACTGGTCCATTTTGAACGAAGCTTTCCGGGAAACAGTTTCAATCTAGAATTGAACAAAAGTACTCTATCCCCCGGTATAAACTCTTTTGTTTTGATTCTTTCATCATGCCATCGTTTAAGCTTCTCCTTGACAATTTGTGAGTTTGAATATGCTTCCTCACGAAATTCCTCAAGCTCAATCAATTGAAGACATCTTTTCTTTCCCGACTCTTTCTCCTCAAGATTCAACTTCCTCAATGCCCATAAAGCCTTGTGTTCTATTTCAACCGGAAGATGACATGCTTTCCCATAGACAAGTTTATACGGAGAAAGACCAAGCGCGGTCTTGTACGCCGTTCGATAAGCCCAAAGGGCATCATCTAGCTTAGAAGACCAATCCTTCCTATTCCCCTTGACTATCTTCTCAAGTACAAGCTTCACTTGCCTATTTGATACCTCCGCCAAACCATTTGTTTGCGGATGATAAGGTGTTGACACCTTGTGCTTCACTCCATAGCCTATCAAGAGCTTCTCAATGATCTTGTTTATGAAATGAGTCCCTTGATCGCTAATGATCGCCTTTGGTACTCCAAACCTTGCAAAAATGTTCTTCTTCAAGAAAGCCTTGACAACTAGAGCATCATTTGTTCTTGTAGGAATTGCTTCTACCCATTTAGACACATAGTCTACCGCAAGCAAAATGTAAAGAAAACCATTGGAAGGCGGAAATGGTCCCATGAAGTCCATCCCCCAAACGTCAAACACTTCAACTTCAAAGATGTTCTTCATAGGCATCTCATCTCTTTGTCCAATACTTCCAATTCTTTGGCATCTATCACACTCCTTGACGTATTCTTTGCAATCCTTGAACAATGTTGGCCAAAACAATCCCGACTGTAAGATTTTAGCTCCCGTCTTTTGAAACCCAAAGTGTCCTCCACATGGTAAACTATGGCACATCTCCATGACACTTACTTTTTCTTCCTCCGAAATACACCTCCGTATGATACCATCCGGACAATGCTTAAACAACAAAGGATCATCCCACAAATATTCTTTAACATCATGGTAGAACTTTTTCCTTTTTGACTCGGTGAGATGGTCCGGCTTGATACCACATGCTAAGTAGTTTACCAAATCCGCGTACCACGGTCTTCCGGTCTCACACAAAGTGTACATCCGATGAAAATCCACTTGAAGTATCTCTTCATCCGGGAACATATCATTTATGAGCTCCATGGTTCCTTCTTCATCAACATTCTCCAATCGTGATAAGTGATCGGCTATGACGTTTTCGACTCCCTTCTTATCACGTATCTCAACATCAAACTCCTGCAACAAAAGAACCCAACGAATTAGTCTTGGTTTGGCATCCTTTTTACTCATCAAATACCTAATGGCAGCATGATCCGTATAGACAATGGTTTTCGTGCCAACTAAGTATGGACGAAATTTTTCAAAAGCATAGACTACGGAAAGAAACTCCTTTTCCGTTGTGGTGTAATTCTTTTGATTGGCATTGAACGTCTTTGATGCATAATAAATAGCTCGAAATTTCTTCTCTCGCACTTGTCCAAGCACTACTCCCAAGGCATTATCACTTGCATCACAATGGAGTTCAAAGGGCTTGCTCCAATCGGGAGAGACAAGGATTGGTGAAGAAATCAAAGCTTCCTTTAACACCTTAAAAGCATCAAGACATTCATCATTAAATTCAAATGGAGTATCTTTCTCAAGCAATTTACACAAAGGTTTGGCAATATTAGAAAAATTCTTTATAAAACGTCGATAGAATCCGGCGTGACCAAGAAACGATCTAACCCCTTTTTCGTTTTTAGGAGGGGGAAGATGTTCAATGGCTACAACCTTCGCTCTATCAACTCTCAAACCTTTCTCGGAGATATGATGACCAAGTACGATACCCTCTTGAACCATAAAGTGACATTTTTCCCAATTCAAGACGAGGTTCGTATCTTGACATCGCTGCAAGACCATGGACAAATTAGCTAAGCATATATCAAATGAAGATCCAAACACGGAGAAATCATCCATAAAAACTTCCATCACATTTTCAATCAATCCTCCAAAAATAGCCATCATACAACGTTGAAAGGTGGCGGGTGCATTGCATAACCCAAAAGGCAATTTATAGAAAGCGAATGTGCCATACGGACAAGTAAAAGTTGTTTTCTCTTGATCCTCGGGGGCTATCATGATTTGGTTATACCCCGAATAACCATCTAGAAAACAATAATACTTGTATCCCGCCAACCTATCAAGCATTTGATCAATAAAAGGCAAAGGGAAATGATCCTTATGAGTATTGTCATTAAGTTTTCTATAATTACAACAAACTCTCCACCCCGTTTTCACCCTTGTTGCAAGTTCTTCATCAAATTCCGTTTTAACAATGGTTAACCCTCCTTTCTTAGCCACAACATGCAAAGGACTTACATGAGGACTATCACTAATGGCATAAACAATTTTAGCATCCAACCATTTTAAAACTTCTTTTCTAACAACTTCTTGCATAATAGGATTCAAACGTCTTTGAGGTTGTATACATGATTTGTTCTCATCAATCAACCTTATGTGATGCATGCAAATTGTGGGACTAATTCCCTTCAAATCATCTAAACTCCACCCTATAGCACTCTTATGATCTCTAAGTACTCTTAACAATTTATCAAGTTCTAAAGGAGAAAGGGATGATGATACAATTACCGGAAATGTCTTTTCGTCCCCCAAATATGCATACCTAAGGTGATCGGGTAGAGGCTTCAATTCTTCCTTTCCTTTATCAACATTTGACTCTTCAATCTCCATCTCTAATGGAAGATATTCCCTCTTTCCATAGTATGCCAACTTTGCTTCATCCTCTTGCATTTCCCTACAAGCATTCAATTCATGTAAACAATCATTAATATCTTCATCTTCTAAACAATGAAAAGAATGATTAGCGTTTAAAGATAAAGTAAGAGAATGGTTTATGCTCATTTCAAGAGGATCTTTAGCTAAGATGAATGGTAGGTTCTCTTCAACAACTTCATCAATCATGTCGATCCTTCTACATTCTTCTTTCTCATTTGGATATCTCATAGCACTCTTCAACGAGAAAACCACCTCTTCCTCATTTACTCTCAACTTCAACTCCCCTTTTTGTACATCAATTAAAGCTCTTCCCGTTGCTAAAAATGGACGCCCCAATATCAATGGAACATTTGCATCCTCGTCCATATCAAGCACTACAAAATCAACCGGGAATATAAACTTTCCAACCTTGACTAACACATCCTCCACTATTCCTCTAGGGTAGGTTAAAGACCTATCCGCTAGTTGCAATGTAACGGATGTAGGTTTCACTTCCCCTATACCAAGTTTCTTGAAAATGGACATAGGCATCAAGTTAATACTTGCCCCAAGATCACAAAGAGCTTTATGAACCTCACTCTTGCCCATTTCACATGTAATAACAAAACTCCCCGGATCTTTGAGCTTTGGAGGCAACTTTCTTTGAATTATTGCACTACACTCCTCCGTCAAGTTGACGGTCTCATTCTCTATCAAGCTCCTCTTCCTTGACATGATGTCCTTCAAAAACTTCGCATAGTGAGGCATTTGTTTCAAAGCATCCGCAAAGGGTATATTAATGTGAATTTTCTTGAAAATTTCCAAAAACTTTGCAAACTTTTCATCCAAGCCTTTCTTCAAAAATCGATGTGGAAAAGGAATAGGTACTTGTGTTTTTGGAATTCCCCAACTATCCCTTTCCACTTCAATTTCCTCCTCCTTCTTTTTCATTGCCTTGGTTCTTTCCCATTTCTTTTCAACAACCTTGTTATCAATCAATTCCGGTTCTTCATTCAATTTATCCTCAACTTCACTTTCAACATCGACTTCGTCTTCAACCAAGGTTTTCTCCATCTCCTTCTCTTCCACCTTATCATCTTCCAATGGCATAGATGGTCCATCATACTTTGTTCCACTTCTCAAGGTAATTGCCTTGCATTGTTCCTTTGGATTTACAATGGTGGTGGAAGGAAATTTTCCTTTCTCATTAGCACTCATTGAGATCGCCATTTGACTAAATGAATACTCCAAGGCTTTGAGTCTTCTATCACAATTTTCTTCAATGGCTTTGAATCGTTTTTTGAAATTTTCCTCTTGAGTCTTGTTGGAGGCAATCAATTTTTCAAGAAGTTCTTCGGTAGTCGCCTTCCCTTCATTATTTGGCGCTTTAGCTCCCGGATGATACCCCGGAGGATAAGCAACCGCATTACTTGGGTTTGCATAAGAAAAATTATCTTGCCTCCTTGGTTGTTGTGAATAAGAACTTCCACTTCCTTAGCTAGTGAAACCTCCTTGCCTTGGTTGTTGTGGTGGGTGCGAACTTCCACTACTTTGAGCGTTGAATCCCCCTTGCCTTTGTGGATAACTTCCTTGATTTTGATGGAAATTACCTTGGTAATTGTTTTGATAATTACCTTGATAATTTCTTCCTTGCATATAAGACACATCCTCAACACGTGGCATAGAGTTGGTCCATTATTCACCATTCACAGCATTCGGAGGTAGCACACCTTGCTCGACTTGTAGCCCCTCAACCATATTCACTCCTTGATTGTTCATACTTTGATTCAAGCTCATTTGTTTAACAACTTCCGCCACTATCTTTTCCATGCTTGGCATACTTGGTTCAACACTTACGCTCTTCACACTAAACTGTTGTCCTTTATCATAGCTTTCAAAACCATAGCTTCCACTAACTCTCTCCGATGGCCATTGATAAACATTTGTAGCAATCTCATCAAAAATTCGAATAGCCCTTTCCGGAGTTACACCTAGTACGGATCCTCCTGCCGAGGCATTGATGAGTGTGTAAATTCACAAGTTTGGCGCTATGTTTTGTGCTAGTTTTGGAGAGTTTTGATGTGGAAATAGGTGGAAAACCTATATATATTGTGAAATAGCATGAATCATATGTTAGTGGAGCTATTTGAGTGTTTTCTTAGCAAAAACGGAGTGAAAGAGCCAAGAATCGAAGAGACGGAGTCGAAGCCACGCGAACCGCCCAAGAAGTAGGTGGGTTCGACCTGGCTGGAGGAGGGTTCGACCTCTCCAGCAGGTCGAACCAACGTTGCTGGACAATACAGAGAAGGGTTCGACCATGACTCAGTTGGTTCGACCTGGCCATCAGGTCGAACCATGGTCGAACCAGTTTGCAAGAAGGAGGATTCGACCTCGATGTTGGGGTTCGACTTGCCCGTTGGTCGAATCGGGAGCAAGAGTTGTCCAGTGCTGAGGTTCGACCTGGGGTTCGACCAAAACCTAAGTGGTTCGACCTGTCCAGAAGGTCGAACCTGTGCAGAATTCTTCCAGTAGCGGGGTTCGACCTGGGGTTCGACCTGTGGCTCGGGGTTCGACCTGCTTGACGTGGTCGAACCTGTGTGCGAGAACTTACCTTATCCGGATTTTCGAGGCCGAAACGCGTGAGATCACTTAGAAAGCCCATTCCAAGCCCTAGAGACGTGATTACAAGTATAAAAGGAGGCTCATACAGAGAATAAAGAGAGCTTTTGATCGTCAATCGTAGGAGAGACAAGAGTAGAGGTGGTGATCCATTCGGAGGGCTGTGACAGAGGTTCACTGAAGGTTCAAGTAAGAATGATTAATCTAACCATGATTGTTCCTAGATCAATCATGGACTAGAACCACCTTGGTAGTTCTAGGGTTATGAAAGTTTCATGATGTAATTCGTGTTTCGTATGTAAAACTCCGTACAACACTACCTGTGGTTTGTTTTATATAAGATTGCATATTTAATCCATACTCATAGTCGTTTTGTGCATCAATGATCGTTGTGTAGAGTCTGAATACATAACATGGTTATTGATTGAGTGCGTTCACTACTGAGCAGGGTTTATTGTTATGATTCTAAGTGAAGGGATTCCGAAGTATTATTAGAACTGTCTTATATGAATATTCATGAATTGAATTGAATTCGGGTTGATGAATAGTACGAAGAGTATAACTTTATAGTACCTAAAAAGGGAGATCAAATCGGGTTAGATTCTAGACGTAGAAGATAATTGATTATGATAGTACCTAGAAAGGGGGGTGAAGCATATCTCTTGCTCCGATGTTATTCACACGTGTCAAGCGCATATTTACTTGTGTCTATAGAGTAAACTTGCATGGTCTAGTGATGCGTCCACAAACCACAGGGCAGAGTCGGACACCATCATACGAAAATACGAATTGCTAGTGAAACTGGATGACCCAATGAACTACCTATCATTCTTACCGATCACAACTCACTTCTCTCTACTTTTGCTATTTCTTTTGTTAATTCGATTAGAAGTTACTATCCATTAAACCTTTACAATTACCAACATAGTCTAAAATATACTAGAAGATCACAAAATTGATATTTACTCGTCCCGTGGGTTCGATATTGTAACTTGGTCATCTTCGCGACTACAATTGATATCCTTATACTTGAGGATTAATTTGTGTGTTGAGAAAACCCCTATCAAGTTCTTGGCGCCGTTGCCGGGGACGGCGTAAACTATTTTTTTTTGTATTATTTCTAGTTTATTAGGACTATTTACCTTGTTTTGTTGTTTTCTTTCTTATTCGTTTTAGGTGTATGCTCACAAGATCAAAGAAAGGTAATCTTGAACCGTATAATCCTGAGATTGGAGCATCATCAAGAAAGAAGAAAAAGAAGAAGAGCAAGGCAAAGGCAATAGACTCAACTGAAGCTCTGAATTTTGGAGTTGAGGTTGACGAGCAGATTTCGCAAGCGATTGAGGCTACAACTGAAGTTAATTTGGAAGTAGTAACAGTCAACATGGCAGCGAATCCGGATAATCTAGCCATCCGTGAGGTTTTCAGAAATAATGGGGCTGGAAATTATGAGCTTTTAGGAGCAAGGGGAACTAACACAGCGTTCGATCTTCATCCCGCTCTTATTAGCATGATAGAAAGGAACTCCTTTTCAGGAGGGTCTTTCGAAGATCCGCAGCAGCATCTGAACAAGTTCTTGGGCTATGCAAGTACTCAAAAAAACGTAGGAGAACATGAAGATGCTAGGAAGATCCTTTTGTTCAAATTCTCGCTTACTGAAAAGGCGAGGGATTGGTACGATACTATTAATGCAGCTGAGTGCACCACGTGGGAGCAATTGAAGTTAAGATTCTTGGAGAGGTATATGCCACCTTCGAAGGTGTTTAAGATGAAGCAAGATATTAACCAATTTGCTATCAGTGGGGGAGAGAAATTTCATGAAGCGTGGGATAGATTCAAGGACATGCTCAGGAAGTGTCCTCAACATGGGTTATCTAAAGCCCAATATATCAGTATATTTTATAACGGATTGGACTGTGAATCAAGAGTGCTACTTGATGCTTCTTCTAATGGAGCATTACTTACAAAGTCATCCGTTGAGGCCGAGAGATTGTTTGAAGACATATCAATGAATTCGAGGGATTGGCCCACTGATAGAGTTAGAGGTACGTATGTTCTTGGAAAGGTAGCTCAGGTTGAACAAGCAATGGTGAAGACTAAGAGAGAAGATGAGATCGTTTCGAGCTTGTCTAATATCAACAAGCTACTTGAGTCTCAACAGAAGCAGATCAGCGAGATATCCCAACGAGTGCCAATCTTGCAGCAAGAGATGATGAATAATGGAACCATCCAAGACGAATTGGAGGAAGCAAATTATGCCACGGGTCAAAGTATCCAAGGAACGAGGTACCCAAATCAAGGAAACCGGAACTACCAAGGGAACTACCAAGGGAACTATCGAGGGAACTTGAATAATCGTGGTCCATCTGGTAGTTATCAACAGCAACCAAGGAGGCCTGAATTTTCATGGAGCAATACGAACAATGCAGTGCAACTTCCGATGGGTGTTGATCCGGGAGAAAAGGTGGAAGAAGGAAAGCCTGGGTTCGAGGATACTGTGAACCGGTACATGGTAAAGAATGATGAAAGAGTGAATCGCCTTGAGGCAAAGCTTGAGAAAAAGATTGATGATCACCACAGAGATTTGTCCACTCAAGTGAAAGATCTCACATTGTTGATGGGTACAATTGCAGAGAATGTGAACACATTGACTCAAACTGTAGGAAAAGGTAAGTTTCCGTCTCAGAGTATAGAGAATCCAAAGTCGTGTAATGCCATCACACTGAGGTCAGGAACGCAGTACGAGGGACCGATGAGGCCGGAATCGAAGTTGGAATTTTCTAAGCCGCGGTTCGACCAATACGCAGAGGGTTCGACCAACTTTACAGGTCGAACCCTGGTCGAACCTCATCGGCCAGAGCACTCTGTTTTGACGCAGGAACGGTTCGACCAACACGCGGAGGGTTCGACCAACTTTACAGGTCGAACCCTGGTCGAACCTCATCGGCCAGAGCACTCTGTTTTGACGCAGGAACGGTTCGACCACGATCACGAAGGTTCGACCAACTCTTCAGGTCGAACCCAGGTCGAACCGAAGGATGGAAATTATACAGTGAAGCGGTTCGACCAAAGGGTCAGTGGTTCGACCTCTAATGTTGGTCGAACCCAAGTCGAACCTCCGGAGCAGAATGAGATCAGTCTTCCAGGAGAGAGGTTCGACCAATACAGTCCTGGTTCGACCTTTCAGCCTGGTCGAACCCCAGTCGAACCTCGCCGAGATGTGTTGTTTGATGCACCTGTTGTTCCTTTTGATGTTGATGCAATTCCAGTGGTACGGAATGAGCAAAGTACAGACATAATAGCTGAGAAAAAATGGGAAAGAGCTAAGCGATTAAGAGCCGAAAAGGAGAAAGCGGAAAAGGTTGATCGTGATGAATGGGGGATTCCCAAAACAAAGATACCTCCACCGTTTCCCTACAAGCTAGTGAAGAAAGGGATGGAAGAGAAGTTCAAGAAGTTTTCAGAGATAATGAACAAGATAAGCTTGAACATCCCTTTTTCAGAGGCAATCATGGAGATGCCATATTATGCTCGGTTCCTTAAAGACATATTGATGAAGAAGCGAAGCTTAACCGGAGTTGAAACGGTAAACTTATCTGAGAATTGTAGCTCAATTATTCAAAAGAAGTTGCCACCAAAGATGAAAGATCCGGGGAGCTTTACTATTCTTTGTGAGATCGGGAAGGGGCCAGCACGGCAAGCTTTATGTGATCTTGGGGCAAGCATCAATTTGATGCCGTTGTCCATCTTTCAGAAGCTTGGTTTGGGGGAGATGACCCCGACAACTGTTGCTCTCCAATTGGCAGATAGATCAATGACGTTTCCGAAAGGAATAGTTGAAGATGTTCTAGTAAAGGTGGAGAAGCTAGTTTTTCCTGTGGATTTTCTTGTATTAGAAATGGATGATGACAAGGATAATGTTCCTTTAATCTTGGGGAGGCCATTCCTTGCTACGGCTGGAGCTATGATAGATGTTCGGAAAGGAGAACTGAAGTTGAGAATGGACAAAGAAGAAGTACTTTTCAACTTGGACAAAGCGATGAAAATGCCAATGGAGTCCCAATGTTATAGTATTGACGTGGTGGAGGAGATTGTGAAGGAGGATATGTCTTTGATCTTGTCAAAGGATCCTCTTGAGACATGTTTGATGGAATCTCTTACTTATCCCACTACGGAGCTTGACGGACTTTCTAACGAGGTATGTATTGAATTTCTTGAAAACTTACTTGCTTTGGGTGATGACAGGTTTGCATTGGAGAGAAATAAAGTGGAAGAAGTCAAATGGACCAGGAAGTACTTGCCTTTGGATAATGAAAACACTCCAGTGGAGAAAAGAAAAGAGGAGTTGAAACCATTGCCGGATCACTTGAAGTATGCTTTTCTCGGTAATGATGCACAATATCCGGTAATTGTATCTTCTTCTCTTAATGATGATCAACTTGAGGAGTTATTAGATATTTTGAGGAAGTATCAGTCTGCAATAGGGTGGTCACTTGATGATTTGAAAGGTATTAGTCCTTCGTATTGTATGCATCGGATTAGGTTGTTGGATGAAGCCAAAGCTAGTGTTCAGAATCAGCGTAGGGTGAATCCCGCAATTCAAGAGGTGATAAGGAAGCAAATTCTTACGTGGTTGGATGCTGGAATTATATTTCCTATTAGTGATAGTCCCCATGTGAGTCCATTGCATGTAGTTGCTAAGAAGGGGGGTATGACTGTAGTGAAAACTGAGGATGGAGAAGCGATAGCCACGAGAATTCCTACGGGATGGCGTACATGTGTGGATTACAGGAAATTGAATGAGAACACGTGTAAGGACCACTTCCCTCTTCCATTTATGGATCAAATGTTGGATCGTCTTGCAGGGTATGAGTTCTATTGTTTCTTGGATGGATACTCGGGGTATAATCAAATCATGATTGCTCCCGAGGATCAAGAAAAGACTACTTTTACTTGCCCCTACGGGACTTTTGCTTTTAGGAAAATGCCGTTTGGATTGTGTAATGCGCCTGCTACTTTTCAGAGATGCATGATGGCGATTTTTGATGGTTTGATAGAGAAGATCATGGAAGTATTCATGGACGATTTTTCAGTTTTTGGTTCTTCTTTTGATAAGTGTTTGTCTAACCTTGCTGTTGTTTTGAAAAGGTGTCAAGAAACTAATCTTGTCTTGAATTGGGAGAAGTGCCATTTCATGGTGAAAGATGGGATTGTTCTTGGGCATTATGTTTCCGCCAAGGGATTACAGGTAGACCGTGCTAAGGTGGTGGCAATTGAGAAGCTTCCACCACCGACCAATGAAAGAGGAGTGCGATCCTTCCTTGGACACGCCGGTTTTTACAGGAGATTCATTAAAGACTTCTCAAAATACTCTAAGCCCTTATCTCATTTACTTGAAAAGGATATTCCTTTTGTGTTTAATGATGAGTGTTTAACAGCTTTTCAAGTTTTGAAGGAGGCGCTTATTACTGCCCCTATCTTGATCACACCGGACTGGACGCAACCGTTTGTACTTATGTGTGATGCAAGTGATGTAGCATTGGGTGTGGTGCTTGGGCAGCTAAGGGAGAAGAAGTTCTGCGCCATTTACTACGCGAGTAAGACTTTCGATGCGGCACAGAAGAATTACACGGTAACTGAAAAGGAGTTTTTGGCTGTTGTGTATGCATTCGATAAGTTTCGTCAGTATTTGGTTGGCATGAAGACGATTGTGTATACGGATCACTCAGCGATTCGTTATTTGATGGAGAAGAAGGAGACAAAGCCTAGGATTATACGATGGATTCTACTACTGCAGGAGTTTGACTTGGAGATTCGGGATAAGAAAGGAACAGAAAATGTGTTGGCCGATCACTTGTCAAGGTTGGAGACTAGGGAGCATTGTGATAATTCTTTCGAGTATATTGAAGAGATGTTCCCTGATGAGAAGATCATGGCTGTGGCTGTTGAAGGGGCAGAGCGAGCATGTGTGGTTGCAGCGCAAGGTATGGATCCATGGTACGCGGATTATGTTAATTACATTGTCATTGGTGAAATTCCAAGGGATCTCAACCGATACCAACTTGCAAAATTTCGTAGGGATGTTGAGACATTTATATGGTATGATCCGTTTGTTTATAAGATTTGTACAGATTCTATTGTCCGAAGATGTGTACCCGAGATGGAAATGGAAAGTGTGCTGGAGTTCTGCCATGCACAACCGAATGGGGGGCATTTCGGAGCGCAAAAGACTGCAGCTAAGGTACTTCAATCCGCTCTTTATTGGCCTACTTTGTTTAGAGATAGTGAGAGCTATGTGGCGTCTTGCGATAGATGCCAGCGCATGGGTAATATAGGTAGGAGAGATGAGATGACATTGCAGCCTAGCATAGTCGTGGAGATATTTGATGTATGGGGGATCGATTTTATGGGACCTTTTCCCCCGTCGAATGGGTTTCTCTACATTCTTCTTGCGGTGGATTATGTTTCGAAGTGGGTGGAAGCAATTCCTACTCGTGTTAATGATTCGAAAGTTGTTTTATCTTTCCTAAAGAAACATATTTTTGCCCGTTATGGAGTTCCGAGAGCATTAGTTAGTGATGGAGGTTCCCACTTCGTCAATAAATTTCTGGAGAAGGTGCTTAGGGATTATGGTGTTAGGCATAGGGTTACTACACCCTATCATCCGCAAGCCAATGGGCAGGCGGAGGTCTCCAACCGTCAAGTAAAGCAAATTTTGGAGAAAGTGGTAGGAACTAATCGAAAAGATTGGGCTATGAAGCTTGATGATGTGTTATGGGGGTTCCGGACCGCTTACAAGACGGTATTAGATATGTCACCGTATCAAATTGTCTATGGGAAGCCGTGCCACTTACCCGTAGAAATCCAACACAAAGCGTTTTGGGCTTTGCGTCGCTTGAACTTGACCCTTAGGGATGTGAAGGAGTTGAGGCTAACTCACATGAATCAATTGGATGAGTTTAGGAGTCGTGCTTTCAAGAATTCAGAGATTTATAAGGAAAGAATGAAGAGGTGGCATGATTCTAAAATTTCGTACAAGGAGTTCAGGCAAGGAGATGAGGTACTACTTTTTAACTCTCGTTTAAAGCTCTTTGCAGGCAAGTTGAAGTCTAAGTGGACGGGACCGTTCATGATTCATCGAGCCTTAGGAGGGGGGAGTTATGAGCTTATTGACAAAGATGGTGACGTTATCGCGGCGAATGGGCATCGATTGAAGCATTATAGGTCGCCGGATGATGCGTGTGTCATTTTTGATGATACCTTGTTCTGATTTGGTACCGTCGTGACTCTACGACGTTAAACATGAGCGCCTGTTGGGGGCTTGCCCTTCCATTTTATTGTTTTTTTTTTTCGTGTGAGTAAGAAATTTTTGTATTTAAGATGCTTACCAATAGGCAATTACATCTCTTTTCAAACTTAGTTTCGACTTACGTTTTTACTAAGTTTGGGGGGGGGGGTGTGATGTTATTACCTCATTGAAGCATTAAGAGTATAATCTTTTCTTTGTATTGTTTGTTAGGGGAATTGGTTTTTGCGGCCATGTTGAAATTTTAATCGATTTTGATGTGACGATTTTTTTACAATTTGCCTAATGTTCAGTGGTTTTTGGTTGTGTTTTTCTTATACGGAGATACTCATGAATGATATTATGTGGAACAATTTCTGAAGTTGTGCTCTAGATTATACCTAATGAGATTGAGTTGAAGTTTGAAGTATGTAGTGAATGAAGAACACTCAGTTTTGGAAATCAGGAGGTAGGTTCGACCTGATCATGGGGTCGAACCTAAGGTCGAACCCGCCAGTCGTAAGCACTCTGTTTTCCAGAAGAGAGGTTCGACCAATTCATGAAAGGTTCGACCTGTTTAGCAAGTCGAACCCCTGGTCGAACCAAGAAGATTGTTTGTCCAGAAGAGAGGTTCGACCTCGCCATCCATGGTTCGACCAGTACAGGTGGTCGAACCCGAGGTCGAACCAAGCCAGGTACGCGTTTTAAGTTCGAATTTTCAGAGGGGTTCGATCACTTTTTCGAAACATCAAACCTCGAACCCTCTTCGAACCTCTACACCCTTGCACAAATTCTTCAATTACACTTGATTTCGCACCGATTACACAACATTACACCTTGAATTATCGATTTGGTCGCGGATTTGGGCGGATTTCGTCGCAAGTTAGGGCTGAATTCGCGTTTCTGGGTGTTTTGTGTTTTCGATCGGTTTTTCACCATGGGCAAGTCACAAGGTACGTTTTTTCCAACTTAATTACTCTAGGATTGAAGGTTTAGGTAAGCAATTTGATGTGTAATAGAGAATTGATGTTGAGTATGGTTGAATTTCATGGTGAATGTTGATATTTTGATTGGTTTCATATGAATTCTTGTTTCTTGGATTGTTGTTGATTGATTATTGATAGAACTTGGATTTTTATGTGAATTAATCAAGGATATAGAATATATCATAGAATGAGCATGTTGATTTGGTTGAAATTGATAGAATTAAAGTAGTTTATGGAGGAAAGCATGTCGAATTTTTGATTGAATTACTTGAATTGCTTAATGCATGCTTGTTGGTTCTGTTTTGATGATTAAAGAAGGTATAATTGAAGATGTTTTGAAAATGTTGAATAAGCAAGTGGTGTTGAGATGATAGTTTGTATGAATATGCATTGATGCTTGAAGTCTTGAGTAGAGTATGTGATGTGCTAGTGCAATACTTGCTTTCTTGTCTTGTTGGTTGGATTGAAGTATTTGTTTTCAGGAAAGGGACAAGTATCAAGCAAAGGGAAAGGAAAAGCAGAGGAGGAGAGATCAAAGAAGAGGCATGACAGGCCTTCAAACTTGGACAAAGTGACAAGAAAACTGAGGTTACAAGACCGTTTGCCTGATAACTTCAAGATTAGGATGCAAGGTTGGGATGAGATTAAAGAGAAGTGGGAAGAAGTTTCAGACAAGATAGCTCGCACTCGTTACCAAGATGATGAAGCGATGAGGATAATGAGAATAGGGGATGATATATTTTGGATGTTTGATCAAGTAGGGATCCGAAGATTCATGGAGCTGAAGAGGCCGACGTACTTCCATGTTACAGCGGAAGTGGTTTGTTCGTTTGAGATGGAGAAGGACCCGCTTGGATACCCCTATCGGTGTACGTTTCAGCTTGGTGGAGTGAGTAGGAGATGGACGTCTGAGGATTTCAATGAGATGTTTGAGACACCTTTGGAGATCCCTCGTTTAGAAAATGCTGCATTCGGTGTAAAGCGATTTTGGAGGGAGATCACGGGGGAGATTCGTGATTACAAGACTAGACAGGCTCGTGCTTCCGCAATAAAGAACCCTGTCTTGAGGTACATGGACCGCATCCTAAGCAACACGTTGTTCGCCCGCTCGGAGGGCAGTGTTGTGTCTAGAGGAGAGTTATATGCCTTGTGGTGTATGTTGCACGGAGTGAAGTTCAACGTTGGAGCCTATTTTATTGCGCAGCTGAATCGATTCAAGACCATTGGTTTTCAAAAGGTGAATATTGGAGGGTTATTGACGATTTTGGCTGAGCATTACAATTTGGACCTCACCGGCGTTACACCAGTAGAAGGAGAACCCGATTTGATTATGAGCACGTGCGCGAAGGGAGGGTTTGCCCATTTTAGAAATGGAGATTGGTTTTTCACGAGAGGTGTCAAGCCTTTCGAATTTATGTTCCCCTTCGACGTGAGCAACTTGACAACTATTCGGGAAGCAAGGAATAGACTAATGAATTCTCTAGGACACACCGCTTTATCTGTGGCAGCGAAGTCGGGGGGTGATTGGAGAGCGGTAGCACAAATGTGTGCTGAGGGAAGGATGGCTGAGTTACAGCAGATTGTTGATCGAGGAGAGTTCCGTCCACCTCAGCCACAGCAGTCTGAAGAGGAGGATCAGGTAGAGGAGCAGCCGGAGATGGAGATTCCGGAAGGAGAGCAGCACGATGCGCCTCAGCATGCTCCAGAACCGCAGCAGCGGCGAGCAGTTCCAGGTACTCGGGAGCAGCTTCGCTTAATTCATGAGCAGCTGATCGCGGTGGTAGCTACACAACAAGAGACGAACAGGCAACTCGCGATCGCTAACGCCAACTACGCCACGCTGAACGAATGGTGTTCTGCCTTGGATGAGCGTGTTGGTAGAGTGAGTAGTCGAGTCGATATGATGGACAAACACATTACCAGTTTGTGCCGAGCTGTGGAAAATAGAATGGATGAGGATGACGATGATGATGAGGATGATGATGCTCCTAAGGAGTAGTTTCAGGTTTTCTTTTGGTTTCTCCGATTCATCTTATCTCCCATTTTTCTTTTTATTTTTACAGATTGGGGTGTGATTCATGTGTGAGTGGAATGTACTTGATATAGTTGATCTTGTATCATTGCTCTGTATGGGTGTTGATTATGTGCATTCATATGTTTACGTGTTTATTTTCATTTGGAAAGAGCATGAATAATTTGTTAAGTATATGGAATTCATGAGGAATTGATTTTGATTATGTGCTATGAGGAGTATTAGGAATTGATTACCTATGTGAGGATTTGAGCCTTCATCATGATTAATCATGATAGTTTATTCTTGAGAGAATCATTCGTATGAACATATTCTAGAACTTGGCTTGGAGTCTTGTGTGAAACTTACAATTGATGAAATATTAGGATATGATCTTAGGCCATTTTTGATTAATTGAGTCACTTAGCCAAATTTCACCTTTCCTAATGATCTTATAAATCTTTGGTAGCCCTGTTTGAGCCTTTTAAAAGCTTTTTCTTTGGCAAGCCAGATATATGAGCTTTAATTACCTTATTTGAGCTTTGAAAATACCCTATCCATTGGTAGAGAGAATAAGGTGAATGAGTGTGGAACAAAGGGAAGATGGAATGAGGTTCGGTAAGAAATATGCATGGTTAAATCTTGTTAGGGATAGTGCCTAAAATTGGTACCCCGAATTGCTTATACATGGGGCTTGAAGTTTCTACGAAACAGCCGAATGATGTTCGAGAAGGGTAGTGCCTATAACTGGTACCCGAGCAATTAAAAGAAGAATGATGTTGATGCAAGGAAGAGAAGAAAAATTGATAATTGCAAGTGCAAGAGAAGAATTGGAGGAGTATATGAAGCCGAATGGGAAATCAAGAACCTCCAAGGTAACTCTCTACTAGTGTATTAAGTTACTATGATCAAATTTTCCTACCCTTTCCAAAGAGCCAACATTACAACCTAGAAACAAGTCCTTTGTGATCCTAGTGTTAATCTAATGTAAGTTGATTTCTGAGACCTTTGCCAAGCTTATGGTTACGCGTGAATATGAATTGATATGAGTGTTTATACTAGCCTATAGTGCCTCACGCACGAGTGAATGAGAGTAAAGACTTATCTTGTCAGTGAGATTACTTAGTGCTCCGAATGGTGTGTGATTAGATTGATTTTACATGAGTGACATATTTGATGCAAGTAATTCTTGTTTGATTCAATGAAGTGGCATGTGTAATATGTGTTGTACTTGATCTTGTTGAATTATACACGACTCCTGTGGTTTAAATTGGTTGCCTCGGGACGAGCAACATGTAAGTTTGGGGGTTTGATGAGTGTGTAAATTCACAAGTTTGGCGCTATGTTTTGTGCTAGTTTTGGAGAGTTTTGATGTGGAAATAGGTGGAAAACCTATATATATTGTGAAATAGCATGAATCATATGTTAGTGGAGCTATTTGAGTGTTTTCTTAGCAAAAACGGAGTGAAAGAGCCAAGAATCGAAGAGACGGAGTCGAAGCCACGCGAACCGCCCAAGAAGTAGGTGGGTTCGACCTGGCTGGAGGAGGGTTCGACCTCTCCAGCAGGTCGAACCAACGTTGCTGGACAATACAGAGAAGGGTTCGACCATGACTCAGTTGGTTCGACCTGGCCATCAGGTCGAACCATGGTCGAACCAGTTTGCAAGAAGGAGGATTCGACCTCGATGTTGGGGTTCGACTTGCCCGTTGGTCGAATCGGGAGCAAGAGTTGTCCAGTGCTGAGGTTCGACCTGGGGTTCGACCAAAACCTAAGTGGTTCGACCTGTCCAGAAGGTCGAACCTGTGCAGAATTCTTCCAGTAGCGGGGTTCGACCTGGGGTTCGACCTGTGGCTCGGGGTTCGACCTGCTTGACGTGGTCGAACCTGTGTGCGAGAACTTACCTTATCCGGATTTTCGAGGCCGAAACGCGTGAGATCACTTAGAAAGCCCATTCCAAGCCCTAGAGACGTGATTACAAGTATAAAAGGAGGCTCATACAGAGAATAAAGAGAGCTTTTGATCGTCAATCGTAGGAGAGACAAGAGTAGAGGTGGTGATCCATTCGGAGGGCTGTGACAGAGGTTCACTGAAGGTTCAAGTAAGAATGATTAATCTAACCATGATTGTTCCTAGATCAATCATGGACTAGAACCACCTTGGTAGTTCTAGGGTTATGAAAGTTTCATGATGTAATTCGTGTTTCGTATGTAAAACTCCGTACAACACTACCTGTGGTTTGTTTTATATAAGATTGCATATTTAATCCATACTCATAGTCGTTTTGTGCATCAATGATCGTTGTGTAGAGTCTGAATACATAACATGGTTATTGATTGAGTGCGTTCACTACTGAGCAGGGTTTATTGTTATGATTCTAAGTGAAGGGATTCCGAAGTATTATTAGAACTGTCTTATATGAATATTCATGAATTGAATTGAATTCGGGTTGATGAATAGTACGAAGAGTATAACTTTATAGTACCTAAAAAGGGAGATCAAATCGGGTTAGATTCTAGACGTAGAAGATAATTGATTATGATAGTACCTAGAAAGGGGGGTGAAGCATATCTCTTGCTCCGATGTTATTCACACGTGTCAAGCGCATATTTACTTGTGTCTATAGAGTAAACTTGCATGGTCTAGTGATGCGTCCACAAACCACAGGGCAGAGTCGGACACCATCATACGAAAATACGAATTGCTAGTGAAACTGGATGACCCAATGAACTACCTATCATTCTTACCGATCACAACTCACTTCTCTCTACTTTTGCTATTTCTTTTGTTAATTCGATTAGAAGTTACTATCCATTAAACCTTTACAATTACCAACATAGTCTAAAATATACTAGAAGATCACAAAATTGATATTTACTCGTCCCGTGGGTTCGATATTGTAACTTGGTCATCTTCGCGACTACAATTGATATCCTTATACTTGAGGATTAATTTGTGTGTTGAGAAAACCCCTATCAGGCATCAACAAGCACTCTTTGTCCATTCACAAGTCCTTGATAGAAAAATCCAACTTGTTGATTCTCCGGGAAGCCATGTTGTGGACACTTGCATAGCATTTCTTTGAACCTTTCCCACGCTTCATAAAAGCTCTCTTGAGGCATTTGCTTGAATTGTGTGATCAAGCTCTTCATTTGCAGCGTCTTAGAAGGTGGAAAGTATTTGTTCAAAAACATTTGCGCTAGCTCATCCCAAGTGTTGCACGTACCGGGAGCAAGAGTGGAGAGCCATGTTCTTGCTCTATCCCTCAAAGAAAATGGGAATAACCTCATCTTTATGCAATCCTCGCTCACTCCGTTCATCTTTACTGTGTTGGCAATCTCCACAAACTGAGCTAGATGAACGTTAGGATCTTCATTCGGAGCTCCACCAAACTGTTGCTCTCTCACCAATGAAATCAAGCCCATTTTAAACTCAAAATTGTTGGCATGAATTGGTGGTCCCATCATTTGTGGAAGTGCCCTTGACATGAAGAAGTCCCGGATCACCCTTTGATCATTTTGCATTCCATGTTGCACCGGAGGTGGAGGTGGTGGCACATAAGCTTGTTGTGGAGGAGGATAAGCTTGTTGAAAACCTTGTTGAATCATCGCTTGTTGCACAAGTTGTTGAATTTAAGCTTGATTGTTTATAGCTCCATGATTTTGATAGGCTTGTTGAGGAGGATTCTCATTGAATTGATGTGCGTTGTTTTGCACGTTCATATTGTGTCCTCCTTCCCTATCATGCTCTATCCCAACACGATTGTCACCTTGGAAATTCTCCATTCGCTCACTATTTTTGGTTTTGTTCTCTCTTCTTCTTCTCCTCAAAGTGTTTTCAAGCTCTAGATCAATTGGTTCGACTTGCTTCCCTTTTGACCTCGTTTGCATACACCTTCAAGATAAGAGAAATTAGAACAAATTTCACAAAGCAAATACAAGTAATAAATATAAGAAAAAAAATGTCTCTAGTAAGATCGCTCTAAACGTTCATTCTTTAAGCTACTAGCAACCGTTACCTCCCCGGCAACAGCGCCATTTGATTAGCCATAACTTGTAGTCGGGTTGACCAATTCAAGAATTTATCGAACCACAGGGAGGTCAACGCTAGCACTTAAGCGATATCACGTTTATCACGATTTTATAGAGACGAATCATAGATGGATGGTTTGGGTAACAAGTAATTAAATGAAAGTAGACAAACAATAATCTAATGACAATATAAAAATGATGAATGAGTGGTTTTCCAAATTAAGTAGAAGTGAGATTAACAACACTAATGAAGTGGTAACTTATGGATTCATGCATTAAACTCATATGTATCAAGGGTTAAGACTAAGGGCCAACACATATACCACCTAAACTTTCTCTCGAAATGAATAGGATGTAGATCATTTGCACAATCTCAAAATAGCTCAAAGGTTGGTTCTAAATTAAACTATTCCAACTAGGTACTAAGTTCAATTTAAGAATCCCTTCATATAATCAATTGACTTCTCAATCTAACTAATCACATGTTCCATCAAAGGGTTCTAAATAATAAAAGATTTCTCAATCTCTTTACCATTTATAATGCACATGAGGTGTTTGATGAAATGATTCACTTGACTATCCTAAACACATAATTGATTTCTCAATCTAATCATATAATTAGAACAATCAAACACACAAAACATCATAGATCTCAAGATATATAAGCACCAATGATAGAAAATCAAATATCCCCATCAACATATGAATTTAATTACATAGATCCACAAATTAACCAACAACCTTCATGTTGCTAATCTCACAAGGGAGATTAGCCTACAATCTTCATAAGATCCATAACATAGACATTATAATTCTTACAAATCATGATAAACTAAAGGATTAACACAAAATTGGAATGAAAACTCCCTTGGAAATGGATCCAATTGAATCTCCCTTCTTCCTTTGGTGATCACCCAAGCTTCCTTGCTTCTTCACTTGATTTGGATGGAGGAAATTATGGAGAGATGATGTAGATCTCAAAATGGATGAATATGATGGAGAATATGGTGTGAAATCAAAGGAATGGTGTGTGAGGTGTGTGGGAACAGTAGAATTTCGGATCTCCCCTCAAAATATTGAAGTGTTGGGTATTTATACCCCTTGGAGACCTTCTAGAAGAATTGTAAAAAATATCCTGTTCTGGTGCCGACACGAGTCGTGCTACGTAGCACGGGTCGTGTCGTGTCAGGGCATGCGGCACACGAGTCGTTCTGCGTCGCACGGCCAAAGGATGGCCGTGTTGAATGCCTAGACGTCGCCGCACGGCCTCCGCTTACAGGCCCGTGTCTGGTACACGGGTCGTGCTCCGCAACACGGGTCGTGCCCCACAACACGACCAAGAGGTGGTCGTGTTGGATAAATAGATGCCGCCGCACGACCATTCTGGACAGGCCCGTGTCTGGCACACGGGCCGTTTGCTGCAACACGAGCCGTGTTGCCAGCACGGCCGACCGTGTTCTTGCACCTTTGTTTCTTCTTCTTTGTTTGATCTTCCATCTTCATTTTTACTCCATTTTCACCTGTTATATAAATGTTTAAGATCATTCTCACACATTCCTAAGAAAACACATAACACCACCAAAATACATAAAAATACGGATAAAATAATACGAAAAATACACACAAAAAGGCAATAAAATCTAGGTGAAAATAACGACAATCAATGAACAGTGCTGTCTAGGCGGGCTTTGTCGACGGAGGGCAGATCATTGGCGTGTGCCGCAAGCCAAACGATATCAAGATCGACAAGATATGTCTCGTAAGCCATCATTGTGATAAAGGCTGGCGGTGAGCGTGGCTGACACGGAGGCAGGCAAGTGCTGCGGGTTAGCACGACTGACGTGTGGTGCAAGCCACACAGGCAGTGACATGCATGAGCAGCGATGTCTAGGGCGCGTCGGGATGGCATTTCTGGACGAGCCTAATTGATCTTTCAAGCGAGTCTACGATGATGACCGGGGCGAGTCCACTGTTTTTCCGACCGAGTCGACAGATGGAGAAGCATTGTTATTGCTATTGGATGGCACCTCGCGGACACGGAAGAGCGACGCGCTGGCCCACCCCTGTATTGCCGATGGGCTATCGATGGCACTGTCGGCGCTTGGCGCAATCAGCATCGGCAGTTGACAAGACAGGGTGTTTGAGGGCTGGGACGCGTCAAAATGTTGTTCCAGGCGAGTCTGCCTGGATTTTCGAGTGGGTCTGCATGGGCTAGCTTCTTACTGGCGGTCGCATCTGCTTCTTTTCTGGACAAATCTGTATGAAGTTTCGATCTAGTCTGGCGTGTTTCTAGCGGCAATTTCTTGGAGAAGAGTCTGCAGCACGAAGGTTATTTTCTGTGCATGGAGGCCCGTTTATTGATTCGCGGTTGCGGGCTGGTCGCTGGGTTGGCAAGATGATGAGCAAGTTGTCTTGCTCGTTGCTGGGTGAAGATGGGCTGGCATACGGATTGGCGCCCGTCAGCACGCACGATGGCGATTTAGTGCCGAGCATGGAAGCTTATTGGCGTGCGTGTTGCTGCATGTTGGTGTGCTGGCGAGCAGAATGCTCCGCTCGATGGGTAAATGACACACCTTGTGTAGGCTTGGGTGCATGGCGATGTGGCGTGCAGCTACGAGGCTTCACGGAAGCATGTTGGCTGGCCAAGGCATGCATGCATGATGGCTGTTCTACAATGCATGTGGGCTGCTTGCACGGAGGCGTCATTTCGGGCACAGAGATGAGCTCGGTGGCAAGCTCGTGTTGAGTTTTGGCATGGTGAGTTGCTCGAGTCGAGCTTGATTTTCTGTGGAACACGGTGGATGGGTAGCTTGATAAGGGAATGTTGAGCAGGGTGCCGGAGTGGTGGAGCAGGCTAGCAGACAAGGAATTGAAGGAATTTTCTTCATGAAATTCTTTTAGAATTTCGTTTAGGTTTCGGGACGCTGCCCCGAACCCCGCGACCTGACCAGGTAGGTCGATCCATGCGACCTCTGTGGGGAGATCAATACCCGTCTGCGTTGCCAGCATTCATGCTTGGTGGCGAACAATCGAATTCGCCATGATATATAACTGTTAATAATTGATTTAATTATTTAATTATTATTATATATGCTATGCATGATACTCTGGATTTACTGTCTTATTTGCCGTAATGGGAGCATGCTAGGTTGCGTATTTTATTCTGGAATATTATATGCATGTAAAATTCCTCGGTGTTAAAATTACTAAGTGGGAGAGGGAATTGGTAAAAATTCTCGCGGCCTCCATTATTGGTTTGTAAAGTGATGTGAATAAACTTGCGCGTAAGTTATAGTGTCTTCCTCCCTAACGGATGAGTTTATTCACGGATCACTTGTACAGACTTCTTTAAATAATTATTGTTTATAATGTGATGCATATGGACTTGCGTGTTGGCTATAGTGCCTTCCTCCCTAACGGATGAGATTATGTGTGGTTCACTGGTACAAACTTATATAATTGATGGTTGTAGAAAGTTATCTGAGCGCGTGTGTACTTCTCCAACAGTAAAGCACATAAGCTTGGGCAGCGGACTTGGGATCAAATAATAGTGTACACTTAGATGTAAATAATTAGTATCCTCCCCGACAGAGTCACTGCTATTATTTGCATGGCTAAAGAGGAACCGACTATTAATTATTTTATCATGAGGTTAGGTTGATAAATGAAATTAATGGTTAGAGCCTTCTCTTGTAAATGTGCGGGTTTGTGAACGTCCACACTAACGTGGCTTGCAGACTCACGGTGCTTGAGATGTTGGTGAATTTTATTTTTATATTATTTTGAGAGAATCAATATAAAAGGATAAAATTCGAAGATTTGATCGATATATTTATTTGTGATTCTCTGAATTTCGAATAGTTTTATCTCGCTTATAGTTGACTAATGAAATTATATTTACTTGTCCAAATTAGATGATTAGAAAAGAATCTTAGTTTCGAATTTTACTGCTTAAGAAAATATAAATGTGTTCTCACTAAGAATGTCCTATGATGCCTATTAAAGTCTCTAGTGGAGAGGTGAGAAGTTCATAGAAATATGATGCTTGATAGGGGTTTTCTCAACACACAAATTAATCCTCAAGTATAAGGATATCAATTGTAGTCGCGAAGATGACCAAGTTACAATATCGAACCCAAGGGACGGTTAAATATCAATTTCGTTATCTTCTAGAATATTTTAGACTATGTTTGGTAATTGTAAAGGTTTAATGGATAATAACTTCTAATCAAAATAGCAGAAAGAAATAGCAAGAGTAGAGAAAAGTGAGTTGTGATCAATAAGAATAATAGGTAGTTCGTCGGGTCATCCAGTTTCACTAGCAATTCGTATTTTCATGTGATGGTGTCCGACTCTGCCCTGTGGTTTGTGGACGCATCACTAGACCATGCAAGTTTACTCTATAGACACAAGTAAATATGCGCTTGACACGTGTGATTAACCTCGGAGCAAGAGATATACTTCACCCCCCTTTCTAGGTACTATCATAATCAATTATCTTCTACGTCTAGAATCTAACCCGATTTGATCTCCCTTTTTAGGTACTATAAAGTTATACTCTTCATCCTATTCATCAACCCGAATTTAATTCAATTCATGAATATTCATATAAGACAGTTCTAATAATACTTCGGAATCCCTTCACTTAGAATTATAACAATAAACCCTGCTCAGTAGTGAACGCACTCAATCAATAACCATGTTATGTATTCAGACTCTACACAACGATCATTGATGCAAAAAACGACTATGAGTATGGATTAAATATGCAATCTTATATAAAACAAACCACAGGTAGTGTTGTACGGAGTTTTACACGAAATACGAATTACATCATGAAACTTTCATAACCCTAGAACTACCAAGGTGGTTCTAGCCCATGATTGATCTAGGAACAATCATGGTTAGACTGATCATTCTTACTTGAACCTTCAGCGAACCTCTGTCACAGGCCTGCGGATGGATCACCACCTCTACTCTTGTCTCTCTTATGATTGACGATCAAAAGCTCTCCTTATTCTCTGTATGAGCCTCCTTTTATACTTGTAATCACGTCTCTAGGGCTTGGAATGGGCTTTTTAAGTGATCTCACGTGTTTCGGCCTCGAAAATCCGGATAAGGTAAGTTCTCGCGCATAGGTTCGACCACGTCAAACAGGTCGAACAACTGGCTACAGGTCGAACCCCAGATCGAACCCCGCTACTGGAAGAATTCTGCACAGGTTCGACCTTCTGGACAGGTCGAACCACTTAGGCCTTGGTCGAACCCCAGGTCGAACCTCATCACTGGACAACTCCCGCTCCCGATTCGACCAACTAGCAAGTCGAACTCCAACGTCGTGGTCGAATCCTCTTTCCTACGAACTGGTTCGACCATGGTTCGACCTGATGGACAGGTCGAACCACTCAAGTCGTGGTCGAATCCATCTCTGCAAGCTCAGCAACGTTGGTTCGACCTGCTGGAGAGGTCGAACCAACCTCCAACCAGGTCGAACCCACCTAATTCTTGGGCGGTTCGCATGGCTTCGACTCCGTCTCTTCGATTCTTGGCTCTTTCACTCTGTTTTTGCTAAGAAAACACTCAAATAGCTCCACTAACACCTGATTCATGCTAATTCACAATATATATAGGTTTTCCACCTATTTCCACATCAAAACTCTCCAAAACTAGCACAAAACATAGCGCCAAACTTGTGAATTTACACACTCATCAAACCCCCAAACTTACATGTTGCTCGTCCCGAGGCAACCAATTTAAACCACAGGAGTCGTGTATAATTCAACAAGATCTAGTACAACACATATTACACATGCCACTTCATTGAATCAAACAAGAATTACTTGCATCATATATTTCACTCATGAAAAATCAATCCAATCACACACCATTCGGAGTACGAAGTAATCTCACTGACAAGATAAGACTTTACTCTCTTTCGCTCGTGCGTGAGGCACTATAGGCTAGTATAAACACTCATATTAATTCATATTCACGCGTAACCATAAGCTTGGCAAAGATCTCAAAAATCAACTTACATTAGATTAATACTAGGATCACAAAGGACTTGTTTCTAGGTTGTAATGTTGGCTCTTTGGAAAGGGTAGGAAAATTTGGTCATAGTGACTTAATACACTAGTAGAGAGTTACCTTGGAGGTTCTTGATTTCTCATTCGGCTTCATATTCTCCTCCAATTTTTCTCTTGCACTTGCAATTTTCAATTTTCTTTCTCTTCCTTGCATCAACATCATTCTTCTTTTGATCGCTCGGGTACCAGTTGTAGGCACTACCCTTCTCGAACATCGTTCGGCTGTTTCTTAAAAACTTCAAGCCCCATGTATAAGCAATTCGGGGTACCAATTTCAGGCACTACCCCTAACAAGATTTAACCATGCACTTTTCTTACTAAACCTCATTCCATCTTCCTTTTCTTCTTCCACACTTATTCACCTTACTCTCTCTACCAATGAATAGGGTATTTTCAAAATCAAATAAGGTAATTAAGGCTCTTATATTTGGCTTGCCAAAGAAAAAGCTTTTAAAAGGCTCAAACAGGGCTACCAAAGATTTATAAAAATCATTAGGAAAGGTAAAATTTGGCTAAGTGACTCAATTAATCAAAAATGGCCTAAGATCATATCCTAATATTTTATCAATTGTAAGTTTCACACAAGACTCCAAGCCAAGTTCTAGAATACGTTCATACGAATGATTCTCTCAAAAATAAACTATCATGATTAATCATGATAAAGGCTCAAATCCTCACATAGGTAATCAATTCCTAATACTCCTCATAGCACATAATCAAAATCAATTCCTCATGAATTCCATATACTTAACAAATTATTCATGCTCTTTTCAAATGAAAATAAACACGTAAACACATGACTGCACAGAATCAATAACCCATATACAAAACAATGATACAAGATCAACTATATCAAGTACATGCCACTCACACATGAATCACACCCCAATCTGTAAAAATAAAAAGAAGAATGGGAGATAAGATGAATCGGAGAAGCCAAAAGAAAACCTGAAACTACTCCCTAGGAGCATCATCATTCTCATCATCATCGTCATCCTCATCCATCCTATTTTCCACAGCTCGGCACAGACTGGTAATGTGTTTATCCATCATATCCACTCGACTACTCACTCTACCAACACTCTCATCCAAGGCAGAGTACCTTTCGTTCAGCGTGGCGTAGTTGGCGTTAGCGAGCGCGAGCTGCCTGTTCGTCTCCTGCTGTGCAGCTACCACCGCAATCAGCTGCTCATGAATCAAGCGAAGCTACTCCCGAGTACCTGGAACTGCTCGCCGCTGCTGCGGTACCGGAGCATGCTGAGGCGCATCATGCTGCTCTTCTCCCAGAATCTCCATCTCCGGCTGCTCATCTACCTGATCCTCCTCTTCAGGCTGCTGTGGCTGAGGTGGACGAAACTTTCCTTGATCAACAATCTGCTGTAACTCAGCCATCCTCCCCTCAGCACACATCTGCGCTACTGCTCTCCAATCACCACCCGACTTCACTGCCACAGATAAAGCGGTGTGTCCAAGAGAATTCATTAACTTATTCCTTGCTTCCCGAACAGTTGTCAAGTTGCTCACGTCGAAGGGGAACATAAATTCGAAAGGCTTGAGACCCCTCGTGAAAAACCCATCTCCATTTCTAAAATGGGTAAATCCTCCCTTCGCGCACATGCTCATCATCAAATCGGGTTCTCCTTCTACTGGTGTAAAGCCGGTGCGATCCAAGTTGTAATGCTCAGCCACGATCGTCAATAACCCTCCAATATTCACCTTTTGAAATCCAATGGTCTTGAATCGATTCAGCTGCGCAATAAAATAAGCTCCAACATTGAACTTAACCCCGTCTAGCATACACCACAAGGCGTAAAGCTCTCCTCTAGACACAACACTCCCCTCCGAGCGGGCGAATAACGTGTTGCTCAGGACGCGGTCCATGTACCTCAAGACTGGGTTCTTTATTGCGGAAGCACGAGCCTGTCTGGTCTTATAATCACGAATCTCCCCGGTGATCTCCCTCCAAAATCGTTTTACACTGAATGCAGCATTTTCTAAACGAGGGATCTCTAGAGGCGTCTCAAACAGCTCATTGAAATCCTCAGACGTTCATCTCCTACTCACTCTGCCAAGCTGAAACGTACACCGATATGGGTATCCAAGCGGGTCCTTCTCCATCTCAAATGAGCAAACTACTTCCGCTGTAACATGGAAGTATGTCGGCCTCTTCAACTCCATGAATCTTCGGATCCCTACTTGATCAAACATCCAAAATATATCATCCCCTATTCTCATTATCCTCATCGCTTCATCATCTTGGTATCGAGTGCGAGCTATCTTGTCTGAAACTTCTTCCCACTTCTCTTTAATCTCATCCCAATCTTGCATCCGAATCTTGAAGTTATCGGGTAAACGATCTTGTAGCCTCAGTTTTCTTGTCACTTTGTCCAAATTTGAAGGCCTGTCATGCCTCTTCTTCGATCTTTCCTCCTCTGCCTTTCCTTTTCCTTTACTTGATCCTTGTCCCTTTCCTGAAAACAAATACTTCAATCCAACCAACAAGACAAGAAAGTAAGTATTTTACTAGCACATCACATACTCTACTCAAGACTTCAAGCATCAATGCATATTCACACAAACTATCATCTCAACACCACTTGCTTATTCAACATTCTCAAAACATCTTCAATCACACCTTCTTTAATCATCAAAACATAACCAACAAGCATGCATTAAGCAATTCAAGCAATTCAATCAAAAATTCAACATGTTTCTCTCAATGAACTACTTCAATTTCATCAATTTCAAACCAAATCAACATGCTCATTCTATGATATGTTCTATCCTTGATCAATCCTCATAAAAATTCAAGTTCTATCAATAATCAAACAACCAAAAACCAAGAAACAAGAATTCATATGAAACAAATCATAATATCAACATTCACCAAGAAATTCAACCATACTCAACATCAATCCTCTTATTCACATCGAATTTCTTACCTAAACCTTCAATCCTAGAGTAATTGAGTTGGAAAAACATACCTTTTGACTTGCCCATGGTGAACAACCGATCGAGAACACACAACAACCAAAAATCGCGATTTCAGCCCTAACTCGCGATGAAATCCGCCCAAATCTGCGACCGAATCGAAAATTCAAGGTGTAGTGTTGTGTAATTGGTGTGAAATCAAGTGTAATTGAAGAATTTGTGCAAGGGTGTAGAGGTTCGAAGAGGGTTCGAGGTTTGGTGTTCGAAAAAGTGATCCAACCCCTCTGAAAAATCGAACTTAAATCGCGTACCTGGCTTGGTTCGACCTCAGGTTCGACCACCTGAACAGGTCGAACCATGGATGACGAGGTTGAACCTCTCTTCTGGACTAATGATCTTCTCGGTTCGACCTGGGGTTCGACTTGCTGATCAGGTCGAACCATCCTTGAATTGGTCGAACCCCTCTTCTGGAAAATAGAGTGCTTTGAACTGCTCGGTTCGACCTTAGGTTCGACCTTCTGATCAGGTCGAACAACTATGGCTTAGGTCGAACCTCCTCTCTGGACAACTTTCGACACAGGTTCGACTTCCTTTGCTTCTGTTCGACCTCCAGCACTGGTCGAACCACTCCTAGTGTTGGTCGAACCATCCTCCTGATTTTCAAAACTGAGTGTTCTTCATTCACTACACACTTCAAGCTTCAACACAACTTCATTAGGTACAATCTAGAGCACAACTTCAAAAATTGTTCCACATAATATCATTCATGAGTAACTCCGTAAAAGAAAACACAACCAAAAACCACTGAACATTAGACAAGTTGTAAAAAATTGTCACATCAAAATCGATTAAAATTTCAATATGGCCGCAAAAACCAACTCCCCTAACAAACAATACAAAGAAAAGATTATACTCTTAATGCCTCAATGAGGTAATAACATCACACCCCCCCAAACTTAGTAAAAACGTAAGTCGAAACTAAGTTTGAAAAGAGATGTAATTGCCGATTAGTAAGTATCTTAAATATACAAATTTCTTACTCACACAAAAGAAATAAAGCAATAAAATGGAAGAGTAAGCTCTCAACAAGCGCTCATGTTTAATGTCGTAGAGTCACGACGGTACCAAATCAGATCAAGGTATCATCAGAAATGACACATGCATCATCCGGCGACCTATAATGCTTCAACCGATGCCCATTCGCCGCGATAACGTCTCCATCTTTGTCAATAAGCTCAAAACTCCCCCCTCCTAAGGCTCGATGAATCATGAACGGTCCCGTCCACTTAGACTTCAACTTGCCTGCAAAAAGCTTCAAACGAGAGTTAAAAAGTAGTACCTCATCTCCTTGCTTGAACTCCTTGTATGAGATCTTAGAATCATGCCACCTTTTCATTCTTTCCTTATAAATCTCTGAATTCTTATCAGCACAACTCCTAAACTCATCCAATTGATTTATGTGAGTTATCCTCAACTCCTTCACATCCTTAAGGGTCAAGTTCAAGCGTCGCAAAGCCCAAAACGCTTTGTGTTGAATCTCTACAGGTAAGTGGCACGGCTTCCCATAGATAATTTGATATGGTGACATATCTAACACCGTCTTGTAAGCGGTCCGGAACCCCCATAACACATCATCAAGCTTCATAGCCCAATCCTTTCTATTAGTTCCTACCACTTTCTCCAGAATCTGCTTTACTTGACGGTTGGAGACCTCTGCTTGCCCATTCGCTTGCGGATGATAGGGTGTAGTAACCCTATGCTTAACACCATAATCCTTAAGCACCTTCTCCAGAAATTTATTGACGAAGTGGGAACCTCCATCACTAACTAGTGCTCTAGGAACTCCATAACGGGCAAAAATATGTTTCTTCAGGAAAGATAAAACAATTTTCGAGTCATTCACACGAGTAGGAATCGCTTCCACCCACTTTGAAACATAATCCACCGCAAGAAGAATGTAGAGAAACCCATTCGACGGGGGAAAAGGCCCCATAAAATCGATCCCCCATACATCAAATATCTCCACAACTATGCTAGGCTGCATTGGCATCTCATCTCTCCTACCTATATTTCCCATGCGCTGACATCTATCGCAAGACGCCACATAGCTCTCACTATCTCTAAACAATGTAGGCCAATAAAGAGCGGATTGAAGTACCTTCGCTGCAGTGTTTTGCGCTCCGAAATGCCCCCAATTTGGTTGTGCATGGCAGAACTCAAGCACACTCTCTATTTCCATCTCGGGTACACATCTTCGGATAATAGAATCTGTACAAATCTTGTAAACAAACGGATCATACCATATAAATGTCTCAACTTCCCTACGAAATTTCGCAAGTTGATATCGGTTGAGATCCCTTGGAATTTCTCCAATGACAATGTAATTAACATAATCCGCGTACCATGGATCCATACCTTGCGCCGCGACCACACATGCTCGCTCAGTTCCTTCAACAGCCACAGCCATGATCTTCTCATCAGGGAACATCTCTTCAATATACTCAAAAGAATTATCACAATGCTCCCTAGTCTCCAACCTTGACAAGTGATCTGCCAACACATTTTCTGTTCCTTTCTTATCCCGAATCTCCATGTCAAACTCCTGAAGTAGTAGAATCCACCTTATAATCCTAGGCTTCGTCTCCTTCTTCTCCATCAAATACCGAATCGCTGATTGATCCGTATACACAATCGTCTTCATGCCAACCAAATACTGACGAAACCTATCGAATGCATACACAACAGCCAAAAACTCCTTTTCAGTCACTGTGTAATTCTTCTGTGCCGCATCGAAAGTCTTACTCGCGTAGTAAATGGCGCAGAACTTCTTCTCCTTTAGCTGCCCGAGCACCACACCCAATGCTACATCACTTGCATCACACATAAGTACAAACGGTTGAGTCCAGTCCGGTGTGATCAAGATAGGGGCAGTAATAAGCGCCTCCTTCAAAACTTGAAAAGCTGTTAGACACTCATCATTAAACACAAACGGAATATCCTTTTCAAGTAAATGAGATAAGGGCTTAGAGTATTTTGAGAAGTCTTTTATGAATCTCCTGTAAAAACCGGCGTGTCCAAGGAAGGACCGCACTCCTCTTTCATTGGTCGGTGGTGGAAGCTTCTCAATTGTCATCACTTTAGCACAATCTACTTGTAATCCCATGGCGGAAACATGATGCCCAAGAACAATCCCATCCTTCACCATGAAGTGGCACTTCTCCCAATTCAAGACAAGATTAGTTTCTTGACACCTCTTCAAAACAACAGCAAGGTTAGACAAACAAATATCAAAAGAAGAACCAAAAACTGAAAAATCGTCCATGAATACTTCCATGATCTTCTCTATCAAACCATCAAAAATCGCCATCATGCATCTCTGAAAAGTAGCAGGCGCATTACACAATCCAAACGGCATCTTCCTAAAAGCAAAGGTCCCGTAGGGGCAAGTAAAAGTGGTCTTTTCTTGATCCTCGGGAGCAATCATGATTTGATTGTACCCCGAGTATCCATCCAAGAAACAATAAAACTCGTACCCTGCAAGACGATCCAACATTTGATCCATAAATGGAAGAGGGAAATGGTCCTTACACGTGTTCTCATTTAATTTCCTGTAATCCACACATGTACGCCATCCCGTAGGAATCCTCGTGGCTATAGCTTCTCCATCCTCAGCTTTCACTACAGTCATGCCCCCCTTTTTAGCAACTACATGCAATGGACTCACATGGGGACTATCACTAATAGGATATATAATTCCAGCATCCAACCACATAAGGATTTGCTTCCTTATCACCTCTTGAATTGCGGGATTCACCCTACGCTGATTTTTAACACTAGCCTTGGCTTCATCCAATAACCTAATCCGATGCATACAATACGAAGGACTAATACCTTTAAAATCATCAAGTGACCACCCTATTGCAGACTTGTACTTCCTTAAGACATCTAATAACTCCTCAAGTTGATCATCATTAAGGGAAGAAGATACAATTACCGGGTATTTTTCATTATCACCAAGAAAAACGTACTTCAAGTGTTCTGGCAATGGTTTCAACTACTCTTTTCTTTCTTCCACTGGAGTGTTTTCGTTATCCAAAGGCAAGTACTTCCTGGTCCATTTGACTTCTTCCACTTTATTTCTTTCCAATGCAAACCTGTCATCATCCAAAGCAAGTAAGTTTTCAAGAAATTCAATACATACCTCATTAGAAAGTCCGTCATGCTCCGTAGTGGGATAAGTAAGAGACTCCAACAAACATGTCTCAAGAGGATCCTTTGATAAGATCAGAGACATATCCTCCTTCACAATCTCCTCCACTACGTCAATACTATAACACTGGGACTCCATTGGCATCTTCATTGCTTTGTCCAAGTTGAAAAGTACTTCTTCTTTGTCCATTCTCAACTTCAGTTCTCCCTTCCGAACATCTATCATAGCTCCAGCCGTAGCAAGGAATGGCCTCCCCAAGATTAAAGGAACATTATCCTTGTCATCATCCATTTCTAATACAAGGAAATCCACAGGAAAGACTAGCTTCTCCACCTTTACTAGAACATCTTCAACAATACCTTTCGGAAACGTCATTGATCTATCTGCCAATTGGAGAGCAACAATTGTCGGAGTCAGCTCCCCCAAACCAAGCTTCTGAAAGATGGACAACGACGTCAAATTGATGCTTGCCCCTAGATCGCACAAAGCTCGCCGTGCTGGCCCCTTCCCGATCTCACATAGAATAGTAAAGCTCCCCGGATCTTTCATCTTTGGTGGCAACTTCTTTTGAATAATTGAGCTACAATTCTCAGATAAGTTTACCATTTCAACTCCGGTTAAGCTTCGCTTCTTCATCAATATGTCTTTAAGGAATCGAGAATAATATGGCATCTCCATGATTGCCTCTGAAAAAGGGATGTTCAAGCTTATCTTGTTCATTATCTCTGAAAACTTCTTGAACTTCTCTTCCAACCCCTTCTTCACTAGCTTGTAGGGAAATGGTGGAGGTATCTTTGTTTTGGGAATCCCCCATTCATCACGATCAACCTTCTCCGCTTTCTCCTTTTCGGCTCTTAATCGCTTAGCTCTTTCCCACTTTTTCTCAGCTATTATGTCTGTACTTTGCTCATTCCGTACCACTGGAGTTGCATCAACATCAAAAGGAACATCAGGTGCATCAATCAAAACATCTCGGCGAGGTTTGACTAGGGTTCGACCAGTTTGAGAGGTCGAACCAGGATTGTATTGGTCGAACCTCTCTCCTGGAAGACTGATCTCATTCTGCTCCGGAGGTTTGACTTGGGTTCGACCAGTATTGGAGGTCGAACCATTGCCCCCGAGGTCGAACCGCTTCACTGTATAATCTCTATCCTCCGGTTCGACCTAGGTTCGACCTGAAGAGTTGGTCGAACAATTTCGATCGTGGTCGAACTGCTTCACTGTATAATCTCTAACCTTCGGTTCGACCTGGGTTCGACCTGAAGGGTTGGTCAAACCATTTCGATCATGGTCGAACAGTTCTTGCATCAAAACAGAGTGCTCTGGCTGATGAGGTTCGACCATGGTTCGACCTGTATGCCAGGTCGAACCCTCTGAGTGTTGGTCGAACCGTTCCTGTGACAAAATAGAGTGCTTTTGTTGATGAGGTTCGACCATGGTTCGACCTGTATGCTAGGTCGAACCCTCTGCATTTTGGTCGAACCGAGGCTTAGAAAATTCCAACTTTGATTCCGGCCTCATCGGTCCCTCGTACTGCGTTCCCGACCTCAGTGTGATGGCATTACACGACTTCGGATTCTCTATACTCTGAGACGGAAACTTCCATTTTCCTACAGTTTGAGTCAATGTGTTCACATTCTCTGCAATTGTACCTATCAACAACGTGAGATCTTTCACTTGAGTGGACAAATCTCTGTGGTGATCGTCAATCTTTTTCTCAAGTTTTGCCTCAAGGCGGTTCACTCTTTCATCATTCTTTACCATGTACCGATTCACAGTATCCTCAAAACCAGGCTTCCCTTCTTCCACCTTTTCTCCCGGATCAACACCCATCGAAAGTTGTACTGTATTGTTCGTATTGCTCCATGAAAATTCAGGCCTCCTTGGTTGCTGTTGATAACTACCAGAGGGACCACGATTATTAAAGTTCCCTCGATAATTCCGGTTTTCTTGATTTGGGTACCTCGTTCCTTGAATACTCTGACCCATGGCATAATTTGCTTCCTCCAATTCTTCTTGGATGGTTCCATTATTCATCATCTCTTGCTGCATGATTGGCACTCGTTGAGATATCTCGCTGATCTGCTTCTGTTGAGACTCAAGTAGCTTGTTGATATTGGACAGGCTTGAAATGATCTCATCCTCTCTCTTTGTTTTCACCATTGCTTGTTCAACCTGAGCTACCTTTCCAAGAACATACATACCTCTAACTCTATCAGTAGGCCAATCCCTCGAATTCATCGATATGTCTTCAAACAATCTCTCGGCCTCAACGGATGACTTTGTAAGCAATGCTCCATTAGAAGAAGCATCAAGTAGCACTCTTGATTCACAGTCCAATCCATTATAGAATATACTGATATATTGGGCTTTAGATAACCCATGTTGAGGACACTTCCTGAGCATGTCCTTGAATCTATCCCACGCTTCATGAAATTTCTCACCTCCACTGATAGCAAATTGGTTAATATCTTGCTTCATCTTAAACACCTTCGAAGGTGGCATATACCTTTCCAAGAACCTTAACTTCAATTGCTCCCACGTGGTGCACTCAGCTGCGTTAATAGTATCATACCAATCCCTCGCCTTTTTAGTAAGCGAGAATTTGAACAAAAGGATCTTCCTAGTATCTTCATGTTCTCCTATGTTTTTTTGAGTACTTGCATAGCCCAAGAACTTGTTCAGATGCTGCTGCGGATCCTCGAAAGACCCTCCTGAAAAGGAGTTTCTTTATATCATGCTAATAAGAGCGTGATGAAGATCGAACGCTGTGTTAGTTCCCCTTGCTCCTAAAAGTTCATAATTTCCAGCCCCATTATTTCTGAAAACCTCTCGGATGGCTAGATTATCCGGATTCGCTGCCATGTTGACTGTTTCTACTTCCAAATTAACTTCAGTTGTAGCCTCAATCGTTTGCGAAATCTGCTCGTCAACCTCTACTCCAAAATTCAGAGCTTCAGTTGGGTCTATTGTCTTTGCCTTGCTCTTTTTCTTCTTCTTCTTTCTTGATGATGCTCCAATCTCAGGATTATACGGTTCAAGATTACCTTTCTTTGATCTTGTGAGCATACACCTAAAACGAATAAGAAAGAAAACAACAGAACAAGGTAAATAGTCCTAATAAACTAGAAATAATACAAAAAAGATATTTTACGCCGTCCCCGGCAACGGCGCCAAGAACTTGATAGGGGTTTTCTCAACACACAAATTAATCCTCAAGTATAAGGATATCAATTGTAGTCGCGAAGATGACCAAGTTACAATATCGAACCCAAGGGACGGTTAAATATCAATTTCGTTATCTTCTAGTATATTTTAGACTATGTTTGGTAATTGTAAAGGTTTAATGGATAATAACTTCTAATCGAAATAGCAGAAAGAAATAGCAAGAGTAGAGAAAAGTGAGTTGTGATCAATAAGAATAATAGGTAGTTCGTCGGGTCATCGAAATAGCAGAAAGAAATAGCAAGAGTAGAGAAAAGTGAGTTGTGATCAATAAGAATAATAGGTAGTTCGTCGGGTCATCCAGTTTTACTAGCAATTCGTATTTTCATGTGATGGTGTCCGACTCTGCCCTGTGGTTTGTGGATGCATCACTAGACCATGCAAGTTTACTCTATAGACACAAGTAAATATGCGCTTGACACGTGTGATTAACCTCGGAGCAAGAGATATACTTCACCCCCCTTTCTAGGTACTATCATAATCAATTATCTTCTACGTCTAGAATCTAACCCGATTTGATCTCCCTTTTTAGGTACTATAAAGTTATACTCTTCATCCTATTCTCAACCCGAATTTAATTCAATTCATGAATATTCATATAAGACAGTTCTAATAATACTTCGGAATCCCTTCACTTAGAATTATAACAATAAACCCTGCTCAGTAGTGAACGCACTCAATCAATAACCATGTTATGTATTCAGACTCTACACAACGAACATTGATGCAAAAAACGACAATGAGTATGGATTAAATATGCAATCTTATATAAAACAAACCACAGGTAGTGTTGTACGGAGTTTTACACACGAAATACGAATTACATCATGAAACTTTCATAACCCTAGAACTACCAAGGTGGTTCTAGCCCATGATTGATCTAGGAACAATCATGGTTAGACTGATCATTCTTACTTGAACCTTCAGCGAACCTCTGTCACAGGCCTGCGGATGGATCACCACCTCTACTCTTGTCTCTCTTATGATTGACGATCAAAAGCTCTCCTCATTCTCAGTATGAGCCTCCTTTTATACTTGTAATCACGTCTCTAGGGCTTGGAATGGGCTTTCTAAGTGATCTCACGTGTTTCGGCCTCGAAAATCCGGATAAGGTAAGTTCTCGCGCATAGGTTCGACCACGTCAAACAGGTCGAACAACTGGCTACAGGTCGAACCCCAGATCGAACCCCGCTACTGGAAGAATTCTGCACAGGTTCGACCTTCTGGACAGGTCGAACCACTTAGGCCTTGGTCGAACCCCAGGTCGAACCTCATCACTGGACAACTCCCGCTCCCGATTCGACCAACTGGCAAGTCGAACTCCAACGTCGTGGTCGAATCCTCTTTCCTACGAACTGGTTCGACCATGGTTCGACCTGATGGACAGGTCGAACCACTCAAGTCGTGGTCGAATCCATCTCTGCAAGCTCAGCAACGTTGGTTCGACCTGCTGGAGAGGTCGAACCAACCTCCAACCAGGTCGAACCCACCTAATTCTTGGGCGGTTCGCATAGCTTCGACTCCGTCTCTTCGATTCTTGGCTCTTTCACTCTGTTTTTGCTAAGAAAACACTCAAATAGCTCCACTAATACCTGATTCATGCTAATTCACAATATATATAGGTTTTCCACCTATTTCCACATCAAAACTCTCCAAAACTAGCACAAAACATAGCGCCAAACTTGTGAATTTACACACTCATCAAACCCCCAAACTTGCATGTTGCTCGTCCCGAGGCAACCAATTTAAACCACAGGAGTCGTGTATAATTCAACAAAATCTAGTACAACACATATTACACATGCCACTTCATTGAATCAAACAAGAATTACTTGCATCATATATTTCACTCATGAAAAATCAATCCAATCACACACCATTCGGAGTATGAAGTAATCTCACTGACAAGATAAGACTTTACTCTCTTTTGCTCGTGCGTGAGGCACTATAGGCTAGTATAAACACTCATTGATGTCAAACTCTTCCTCGAGAAGGTAAGATGAAAGCAATTCGATCTACAAACAAGGACAGGAGGCCCGCTACGAATTAGACCATGACCTGGTATTTTGGGTTTTATTCTGTAACGTAAATAAATATTAATTCATATTCACGCGTAACCATAAGCTTGGCAAATATCTCAAAAATCAACTTACATTAGATTAATACTAGGATCACAAAGGACTTGTTTCTAGGTTGTAATGTTGGCTCTTTGGAAAGGGTAGGAAAATTTGGTCATAGTGACTTAATACACTAGTAGAGAGTTACCTTGGAGGTTCTTGATTTCTCATTCGGCTTCATATTCTCCTCCAATTTTTCTCTTGCACTTGCAATTTTCAATTTTCCTTCTCTTCCTTGCATCAACATCATTCTTCTTTTGATCGCTCGGGTACCAGTTGTAGGCACTACCCTTCTCGAACATCGTTCGGCTGTTTCTTAAAAACTTCAAGCCCCATGTATAAGCAATTCGGGGTACCAATTTCAGGCACTACCCCTAACAAGATTTAACCATGCACTTTTCTTACTAAACCTCATTCCATCTTCCTTTTCTTCTTCCACACTTATTCACCTTACTCTCTCTACCAATGAATAGGGTATTTTCAAAATCAAATAAGGTAATTAAGGCTCTTATATTTGGCTTGCCAAAGAAAAAGCTTTTAAAAGGCTCAAACAGGGCTACCAAAGATTTATAAAAATCATTAGGAAAGGTAAAATTTGGCTAAGTGACTCAATTAATCAAAAATGGCCTAAGATCATATCCTAATATTTTATCAATTGTAAGTTTCACACAAGACTCCAAGCCAAGTTCTAGAATATGTTCATACGAATGATTCTCTCAAAAATAAAATATCATGATTAATCATGATAAAGGCTCAAATCCTAACATAGGTAATCAATTCCTAATACTCCTCATAGCACATAATCAAAATCAATTCCTCATGAATTCCATATACTTAACAAATTATTCATGCTCTTTTCAAATGAAAATAAACACGTAAACACATGACTGCACAGAATCAATAACCCATACACAAAACAATGATACAAGATCAACTATATCAAGTACATGCCACTCACACATGAATCACACCCCAATCTGTAAAAATAAAAAGAAGAATGGGAGATAAGATGAATCGGAGAAGCCAAAAGAAAACCTGAAACTACTCCCTAGGAGCATCATCATTCTCATCATCATCGTCATCCTCATCCATCCTATTTTCCACAGCTCGGCACAGACTGGTAATGTGCTTATCCATCATATCCACTCGACTACTCACTCTACCAACACGCTCATCCAAGGCAGAGTACCTTTCGTTCAGCGTGGCGTAGTTGGCGTTAGCGAGCGCAAGCTGCCTGTTCGTCTCCTGCTGTGCAGCTACCACCGCAATCAGCTGCTCATGAATCAAGCGAAGCTGCTCCCGAGTACCTGGAACTGCTCGCCGCTGCTGCGGTACCGGAGCATGCTGAGGCGCATCATGCTGCTCTTCTCCCGGAATCTCCATCTCCGGCTGCTCATCTACCTGATCCTCCTCTTCAGGCTGCTGTGGCTGAGGTGGACGAAACTCTCCTTGATCAACGATCTGCTGTAACTCAGCCATCCTCCCCTCAGCACACATCTGCGCTACTGCTCTCCAATCACCACCCGACTTCACTGCAACAGATAAAGCGGTGTGTCCAAGAGAATTCATTAACTTATTCCTTGCTTCCCGAACAGCTGTCAAGTTGCTCACGTCGAAGGGGAACATAAATTCGAAAGGCTTGAGACCCCTCGTGAAAAACCCATCTCCATTTCTAAAATGGGCAAATCCTCCATTCGCGCACGTGCTCATCATCAAATCGGGTTCTCCTTCTACTGGTGTAAAGCCGGTGAGATCCAAGTTGTAATGCTCAGCCACGATCGTCAATAACCCTCTAATATTCACCTTTTGAAATCCAATGGTCTTGAATCGATTCAGCTGCGCAATAAAATAAGCTCCAACATTGAACTTCACCCCATCTAGCATACACCACAAGGCGTAAAGCTCTCATCTAGACACAACACTTCCCTCCGAGCGGGCGAATAACGTGTTGCTCAGGACGCGGTCCATGTACCTCAAGACTCGGTTCTTTATTGCGGAAGCACGAGCCTGTCTGGTCTTATAATCATGAATCTCCCCGGTGATCTCCCTCCAAAACCGTTTTACACTGAATGCAGCATTTTCTAAACGAGGGATCTCTAGAGGCGTCTCAAACAGCTCATTGAAATCCTCAGACGTCCATCTCCTACTCACTCCGCCAAGCTGAAACGTACACCGATATGGGTATCCAAGCGGGTCCTTCTCCATCTCAAATGAGCAAACTACTTCCGCTGTAACATGGAAGTATGTCGGCCTCTTCAACTCCATGAATCTTCGGATCCCTACTTGATCAAACATCCAAAATATATCATCCCCTATTCTCATTATCCTCATCGCTTCATCATCTTGGTATCGAGTGCGAGCTATCTTGTCTGAAACTTCTTCCCACTTCTCTTTAATCTCATCCCAATCTTGCATCCGAATCTTGAAGTTATCGGGTAAACGATCTTGTAGCCTCAGTTTTCTTGTCACTTTGTCCAAATTTGAAGGCCTGTCATGCCTCTTCTTCGATCTTTCCTCCTCTGCCTTTCCTTTTCCTTTACTTGATCCTTGTCCCTTTCCTGAAAACAAATACTTCAATCCAACCAACAAGACAAGAAAGTAAGTATTTTACTAGCACATCACATACTCTACTCAAGACTTCAAGCATCAATGCATATTCACACAAACTATCATCTCAACACCACTTGCTTATTCAACATTCTCAAAACATCTTCAATCACACCTTCTTTAATCATCAAAACATAACCAACAAGCATGCATTAAGCAATTCAAGCAATTCAATCAAAAATTCAACATGTTTCTCTCAATGAACTACTTCAATTTCATCAATTTCAAACCAAATCAACATGCTCATTCTATGATATGTTCTATCCTTGATCAATCCTCATAAAAATTCAAGTTCTATCAATAATCAAACAACCAAAAACCAAGAAACAAGAATTCATATGAAACAAATCATAATATCAACATTCACCATGAAATTCAACCATACTCAACATCAATCCTCTTATTCACATCGAATTTCTTACCTAAACCTTCAATCCTAGAGTAATTGAGTTGGAAAAACATACCTTTTGACTTGCCCACGGTGAACAATCGATCGAGAACACACAACAACCAAAAATCGCAATTTCAGCCCTAACTCGTGATGAAATCCGCCCAAATCCGCGACCGAATCGAAAATTCAAGGTGTAGTGTTGTGTAATCGGTGTGAAATCAAGTGTAATTGAAGAATTTGTGCAAGGGTGTAGAGGTTCGAAGAGGGTTCGAGGTTTGGTGTTTCGAAAAAGTGATCGAACCCTCTGAAAAATCGAACTTAAATCGCGTACCTGGCTTGGTTCGACCTCAGGTTCGACCACCTGAACAGGTCGAACCATGGATGACGAGGTCGAAACTCTCTTCTGGACAAATGATCTTCTCGGTTCGACCTGGGGTTCGACTTGCTGATCAGGTCGAACCATCCTTGAATTGGTCGAACCCCTCTTCTGGAAAACAGAGTGCTTTGAACTGCTCGGTTCGACCTTAGGTTCGACCTTCTGATCAGGTCTAACAACTATGGCTTAGGTCGAACCTCCTCTCTGGACAACTTTCGACACCGGTTCGACTTCCTCTGCTTCTGTTCGACCTCCAGCACTGGTCGAACCACTCCTAGTGTTGGTCGAACCATCCTCCTGATTTTTAAAACTGAGTGTTCTTCATTCACTACACACTTCAAGCTTCAACACAACTTCATTAGGTACAATCTAGAGCACAACTTCAAAAATTGTTCCACATAATATCATTCATGAGTAACTCCGTAAAAGAAAACACAACCAAAAACCACTGAACATTAGACAAGTTGTAAAAAATCGTCACATCAAAATCGATTAAAATTTCAATATGGCCGCAAAAACCAACTCCCCTAACAAACAATACAAAGAAAAGATTATACTCTTAATGCTTCAATGAGGTAATAACATCACCCCCAAAACTTAGTAAAAACGTAAGTCGAAACTAAGTTTGAAAAGAGATGTAATTGCCGATTAGTAAGCATCTTAAATATACAAATTTCTTACTCACACAAAAGAAATAAAGCAATAAAACGGAAGAGTAAGCTCTCAACAAGCGTTCATGTTTAACGTCGTAGAGTCACGACGGTACCAAATCAGATCAAGGTATCATCAAAAATGACACATGCATCATCCGGCGACCTATAATGCTTCAACCGATGCCCATTCGCCGCGATAACGTCTCCATCTTTGTCAATAAGCTCAAAACTCCCCCCTCCTAAGGCTCGATGAATCATGAACGGTCCCGTCCACTTAGAATTCAACTTGCCTGCAAAAAGCTTCAAACGAGAGTTAAAAAGTAGTACCTCATCTCCTTGCTTGAACTCCTTGTATGAGATCTTAGAATCATGCCACCTTTTCATTCTTTCCTTATAAATCTCTTAATTCTTATCAGCACGACTCCTAAACTCATCCAATTGATTCATGTGAGTTATCCTCAACTCCTTCACAACCTTAAGGGTCAAGTTCAAGCGTCGCAAAGCCCAAAACGCTTTGTGTTGAATCTCTACAGGTAAGTGGCACGGCTTCCCATAGACAATTTGATATGGTGACATATCTAACACCGTCTTGTAAGCGGTCCGAAACCCCCATAACACATCATCAAGCTTCATAGCCCAATCCTTTCTATTAGTTCCTACCACTTTCTCCAGAATCTGCTTTACTTGACGGTTGGAGACCTCTGCTTGCCCATTCGCTTGCGGATGATAGGGTGTAGTAACCCTATGCTTAACACCATAATCCTTAAGCACCTTCTCCAGAAATTTATTGACGAAGTGGGAACCTCCATCACTAACTAGTGCTCTAGGAACTCCATAACGGGCAAAAATATGTTTCTTCAGGAAAGATAAAACAATTTTCGAGTCATTCACACGAGTAGGAATCGCTTCCACCCACTTTGAAACATAATCCACCGCAAGAAGAATGTAGAGAAACCCATTCGACGGGGGAAAAGGCCCCATAAAATCGATCCCCCATACATCAAATATCTCCATAACTATGCTAGGCTGCATTGGCATCTCATCTCTCCTACCTATATTTCCCATGCGCTGACATCTATCGCAAGACGCCACATAGCTCTCACTATCTCTAAACAATGTAGGCCAATAAAGAGCGGATTGAAGTACCTTCGCTGCAGTGTTTTGCGCTCCGAAATGCCCCCATTTGGTTGTGCATGGCAGAACTCAAGCACACTCTCCATTTCCATCTCGGGTACACATCTTCGGACAATAGAATCTGTACAAATCTTGTAAACAAACGGATCATACCATATAAATGTCTCAACTTCCCTACGAAATTTCGCAAGTTGATATCAGTTGAGATCCCTTGGAATTTCTCCAATGACAATGTAATTAACATAATCCGCGTACCATGGATCCATACCTTGCGCCGCGACCACACATGCTCGCTCAGTTCCTTCAACAGCCACAGCCATGATCTTCTCATCAGGGAACATCTCTTCAATATACTCAAAAGAATTATCACAATGCTCCCTAGTCTCCAACCTTGACAAGTGATCTGCGAACACATTTTCTGTTCCTTTCTTATCCCGAATCTCCATGTCAAACTCCTGAAGTAGTAGAATCCACCTTATAATCCTAGGCTTCGTCTCCTTCTTCTCCATCAAATACCGAATCGCTGAATGATCCGTATACACAATCGTCTTCATGCCAACCAAATACTGACGAAACCTATCGAATGCATACACAACAGCCAAAAACTCCTTTTCAGTCGCTGTGTAATTCTTCTGTGCCGCATCGAAAGTCTTACTCGCGTAGTAAATGGCGCAGAACTTCTTCTCCCTTAGCTGCCCGAGCACCACACCCAATGCTACATCACTTGCATCACACATAAGTACAAACGGTTGAGTCCAGTCCGGTGTGATCAAGATAGGGGCAGTAATAAGCGCCTCCTTCAAAACTTGAAAAGCTGTTAGACACTCATCATTAAACACAAACGGAATATCCTTTTCAAGTAAATGAGATAAGGGCTTAGAGTATTTTGAGAAGTCTTTTATGAATCTCCTGTAAAAACCGGCGTGTCCAAGGAAAGACCGCACTCCTCTTTCATTGGTCGGTGGTGGAAGCTTCTCAATTGCCACCACTTTAGCACGATCTACTTGTAATCCTGTTGAGAGTGGAATTTCACTTATTTTAGGTCTCACATTACACCGTTTTTGATAGAATGTGGCCATGATTTTGTATAAAATGACATGGTTTTCATATCTTGCATAATTAAGATGCTACTAAGGTGTTTTGTTGAGTTTTGAAGGGTAAAACATGATCAAAAGTTCAAAGTTGGAATGAGGAGTGAAAGTGAGAAGGAATGCTGAAAAATACAGTCCATGTTGCACAGATTTCTGTATTCTTATATAAGTCCAAATTGATCATATGATATATGGTTGGAAAGCCACAGAAGAGAGGGTCGTTTTGACGTAAAGAACACCCAAATTGGATTCCAAACGAGAAAGTTATGATCAAAGTGCTAACGTCGCACATGCTGTACCGAGCAGCCAATTTGCATGACTTTTTACATATTTAAATATTGGATTTTCTGAGAGTTCTTTATATGGATAGAAAGCCAAGGAAAAGAGGAACGCGTGAGCGCAAAAATCATTCAAATTGGAGTCCTTATGAAGAAGTTATGCTCAAAACGGTGAAGTCGCGCAGTGCAGTCTCCGCAGCTCGGGAGGCCGCTCGGCTCGAGCGGGACCAACTTTGTGCGAATTTCTAGCCGAGTTGGGTTGCTTCAGAACCTACATGACGGCCCCATTCCAACCATATGCTGCTCGGCTGGTTTGGGGGCCGCTCGGCCATGAGCTCGGCCCGAGCAAGGTGCCGAGCGGCCCAAAATCGGGCCCAGACGAGACCTGTTCGATGCAGCAGCGTATATATACCCTCAAGTCGCGATTCTGAAGCAGTTTTGATCGCGAAAAAGCCCTGCATCAGTCCAAGAAACAATTAGGGAGATCAAGACACAAATTGGAGAGAACCCATCCATAACCCATCATCAATTCACACCTCCAACACCTCCATATCAGATTAACAACCTGATTTCATCATCCATCAACTTCCAAGAGGGTTCCAAGTGCTAATCAAGGGAGAATCGAGCAATTGGAGAGACGGAGAAGGAACGAAAGACTACGTCTACACTTGGGTTTCATAATTCCTATCTTTCTCTTTCTATTACTTTGATTATTGTTATGAATTGCTTAGCCATGAGGATTGCTTGTAATCTCATGGGCTAATTTCCTATACAGTTCTAGGGTTTGATGGATTGATTTAATTGATTTGGGGATTTTGACCAAAGAATGAGATTTTATGCAGTTGAGCTTCTGATTTTACTTATTTTATTAAGACATGCTTTTCTGCTTCGTAACGTCTTCATAATATATTCATGACATCCGCTATAATGCTTGAATTATTGTGTTAGCTTGTGTGCGTTCATGATTGGTATTGTCTATCTGTTAGGGATTAGAGTAGCTCCGCTATAAGCACTTTAATTTCATGAACTGGTATGTCAAATGCTTGATTAGTTTAGTGGAACAATGCAATTAGACAATCAAGTAGGAAGTGAATAGAACCTTGTAGTAATTCCAGAAAATATCTTATTAGTCGAACTTACCATCCGGAGGTATTGTTGTTCGCTGGATTAGTATCTAGGAATAAGGCTTGGTAATATTTGCGCACCTTAGGATTTAAACCAGAGTATACTGTTAGCTTAGAATCGAATCATATTCGGTGGGATAACAGGGATATGTGGTGTATTTTCAGTGAAACTGCATGAATGAACAATCGTAAGTTTAATAACCCAAATTAATTGGTCTCTACCTGATACCTTAGAACTGTTCGTTATCTCTTGATTAGAAACTTGCTTTTATTTTATTTTATTGCTTTTAATTATTCTGCAATTTATTATTTAAGTATTTTAGTTAATTCGCAACAAAACATTGAAAATCGGTTACCTTATTCTGATTAAGCTAGTATAATTAGAAAATAAATAGTTAGTTGTCCCTTGGGTTCGATAATTTATCTTGGTCACTTACCGCTACAATTGATATCCTTCATACTTGGGGATTAAATTATAGTGCGCAGAAAAAGCCTATCAAATCCCTTGGCGGAAACATGATGCCCAAGAACAATCCCATCCTTCACCATGAAGTGGCACTTCTCCCAATTCAAGACAAGATTAGTTTCTTGACACCTCTTCAAAACAACAGCAAGGTTAGACAAACAAATATCAAAAGAAGAACCAAAAACAGAAAAATTGTCCATGAATACTTCCATGATCTTCTCTATCAAACCATCAAAAATCGCCATCATGCATCTCTGAAAAGTAGCAGGCGCATTACACAATCCAAACGGCATCTTCCTAAAAGCAAAGGTCCCGTAGGGGCAAGTAAAAGTGGTCTTTTCTTGATCCTCGGGAGCAATCATGATTTGATTGTACCCCGAGTATCCATCCAAGAAATAATAAAACTCGTACCCTGCAAGACGTTCCAACATTTGATCCATAAACGGAAGAGGGAAATGGTCCTTACACGTGTTCTCATTTAATTTCCTGTAATCCACACATGTACGCCATCCCGTAGGAATCGTCGTGGCTATAGCTTCTCCATCCTCAGCTTTCACTACAGTCATGCCCCCCTTTTTAGCAACTACATGCAATGGACTCACATGGGGACTATCACTAATAGGATATATAATTCCAGCATCCAACCACGTAAGGATTTGCTTCCTTATCACCTCTTGAATTGCGGAATTCACCCTACGCTGATTTTTAACACTAGCCTTGGCTTCATCCAACAACCTAATCCGATGCATACAATACGAAGGACTAATACCTTTCAAATCATCAAGTGACCACCCTATTGCAGACTTGTACTTCCTTAAGACATCTAATAACTCCTCAAGTTGATCATCATTAAGGGAAGAAGATACAATTACCGGGTATTTTTCATTATCACCAAGAAAAGCGTACTTCAAGTGTTCCGGCAATGGTTTCAACTCCTCTTTTCTTTCTTCCACTGGAGTGTTTTCGTTATCCAAAGGCAAGTACTTCCTGGTCCATTTGACTTCTTCCACTTTATTTCTTTCCAATGCAAACCTGTCATCACCCAAAGTAAGTAAGTTTTCAAGAAATTCAATACATACCTCATTAGAAAGTCCGTCATGCTCCGTAGTGGGATAAGGAAGAGACTCCAACAAACATGTCTCAAAATGATCCTTTGATAAGATCAGAGACATATCCTCCTTCACAATCTCCTCCACTACGTCAATACTATAACACTGGGACTCCATTGGCATCTTTATTGCTTTGTCCAAGTTGAAAAGTACTTCTTCTTTGTCCATTCTCAACTTCAGTTCTCCCTTCCGAACATCTATCATAGCTCCAGCCGTAGCAAGGAATGGCCTCCCCAAGATTAAAGGAACATTATTCTTGTCATCATCCATTTCTAATACAAGGAAATCCACAGGAAAGACTAGCTTCTCCACCTTTACTAGAACATCTTCAACAATACCTTTCGGAAACGTCATTGATCTATCTGCCAATTGGAGAGCAACAGTTGTCGGAGTCAGCTCCCCCAAACCAAGCTTCTGAAAGATGGACAACGGCATCAAATTGATGCTTGCCCCTAGATCGCACAAAGCTCGCCGTGCTGGCCCCTTCCCGATCTCACATAGAATAGTAAAGCTCCCCGGATCTTTCATCTTTGGTGGCAACTTCTTTTGAATAATTGAGCTACAATTCTCAGATAAGTTTACCATTTCAACTCCGGTTAAGCTTCGCTTCTTCATCAATATGTCTTTAAGGAATCGAGAATAATATGGCATCTCCATGATTGCCTCTGAAAAAGGGATGTTCAAGCTTATCTTGTTCATTATCTCTGAAAACTTCTTGAACTTCTCTTCCAACCCCTTCTTCACTAGCTTGTAGGGAAACGGTGGAGGTATCTTTGTTTTGGGAATCCCCCATTCATCACGATCAACCTTCTCCGCTTTCTCCTTTTCGGCTCTTAATCGCTTAGCTCTTTCCCACTTTTTCTCAGCTATTATGTCTGTACTTTGCTCATTCCGTACCACTGGAGTTGCATCAACATCAAAAGGAACATCAGGTGCATCAATCAAAACATCTCGGCGAGGTTTGACTAGGGTTCGACCAGTTTGAGAGGTCGAACCAGGATTGTATTGGTCGAACCTCTCTCCTGGAAGACTGATCTCATTCTGCTCCGGAGGTTTGACTTGGGTTCGACCAGTATTGGAGGTCGAACCATTGCCCCCGAGGTCGAACCGCTTCACTGTATAATCTCTATCCTCCGGTTCGACCTGGGTTGGACCTGAAGAGTTGGTCGAACAATTTCGATCGTGGTCGTACCGCTTCACTGTATAATCTCTAACCTCCAGTTTGACCTGGGTTCGACCTGAAGGGTTGGTTGAACCATTTTGATCGTGATCGAACTGTTCCTGCGTCAAAACAGAGTGCTCTGGCTGATGAGGTTCGACCATGGTTCGACCTGTATGCCAGGTCGAACCCTCTGAGTGTTGGTCGAACCGTTCCTGTGACAAAACAGAGGCTTTTGTTGATGAGGTTCGACCATGGTTCGACCTGTATGCCAGGTCGAACCCTCTGCATTTTGGTCGAACTGAGGCTTAGAAAATTCTAACTTTGATTCCGGCCTCATCGGTCCCTCGTACTGCGTTCCCGACCTCAGTGTGATGGCATTACACGACTTCGGATTCTCTATACTCTGAGATGGAAACTTCCCTTTTCCTACAGTTTGAGTCAATGTGTTCACATTCTCTGCAATTGTACCTATCAACAACGTGAGATCTTTCACTTGAGTGGACAAATCTCTGTGGTGATCATCAATCTTTTTCTCAAGTTTTGCCTCAAGGCGGTTCACTCTTTCATCATTCTTTACCATGTACCGATTCACAGTATCCTCAAAACCAGGCTTCCCTTCTTCCACATTTTCTCCCGGATCAACACCCATCGGAAGTTGTACTGCATTGTTCGTATTGCTCCATGAAAATCCAGGCCTCCTTGGTTGCTGTTGATAACTACCAGAGGGACCACGATTATTAAAGTTCCCTCGATAATTCTGGTTTTCTTGATTTGGGTACCTCGTTCCTTGAATACTCTGACCCATGGCATAATTTGCTTCCTCCAATTCTTCTTGGATGGTTCCATTATTCATCATCTCTTGCTGCATGATTGGCACTCGTTGAGATATCTCGCTGATCTGCTTCTGTTGAGACTCAAGTAGCTTGTTGATATTGGACAGGCTTGAAACGATCTCATCCTCTCTCTTTGTTTTCACCATTGATTGTTCAACCTGAGCTACCTTTCCAAGAACATACGTACCTCTAACTCTATCAGTAGGCCAATCCCTCGAATTCATCGATATGTCTTCAAACAATCTCTCGACCTCAACGGATGACTTTGTAAGCAATGTTCCATTAGAAGAAGCATCAAGTAGCACTCTTGATTCACAGTCCAATCCATTATTGAATATACTGATATATTGGGCTTTAGATAACCCATGTTGAGGACACTTCCTGAGCATATCCTTGAATCTATCCCACGCTTCATGAAATTTCTCACCTCCACTGATAGCAAATTGGTTAATATCTTGCTTCATCTTAAACACTTTCGAAGGTGGCATATACCTTTCCAAGAACCTTAACTTCAATTGCTCCCACGTGGTGCACTCAGCTGCGTTAATAGTATCGTACCAATCCCTCGCCTTTTTAGTAAGCGAAAATTTGAACAAAAGGATCTTCCTAGTATCTTCATGTTCTCCTATGTCTTTTTGAGTACTTGCATAGCCCAAGAACTTGTTCAGATGCTGCTGCGGATCCTCGAAAGACCCTCCTGAAAAGGAGTTTCTTTCTATCATGCTAATAAGAGCGGGATGAAGATCGAACGCTGTGTTAGTTCCCCTTGCTCCTAAAAGCTCATAATTTCCTGCCCCATTATTTCTAAAAACCTCTCGGATGGCTAGATTATCCGGATTCGCTGCCATGTTGACTGTTTCTACTTCCAAATTAACTTCAGTTGTAGCCTCAATCGTTTGCGAAATCTGCTCGTCAACCTCTACTCCAAAATTCAGAGCTTCAGTTGGGTCTATTGTCTTTGCCTTGCTCTTTTTCTTCTTCTTCTTTCTTGATGATGCTCCAATCTCAGGATTATACGGTACAAGATTACCTTTCTTTGATCTTGTGAGCATACACCTAAAACGAATAAGAAAGAAAACAACAAAACAAGGTAAATGGTCCTAATAAACTAGAAATAATACAAAAAAGATATTTTACGCCGTCCCCGGCAACGGCGCCAAGAACATGATAGGGGTTTTCTCAACACACAAATTAATCCTCAAGTATAAGGATATCAATTGTAGTCGCGAAGATGACCAAGTTACAATATCGAACCCAAGGGACGGTTAAATATCAATTTCGTTATCTTCTAGTATATTTTAGACTATGTTTGGTAATTGTAAAGGTTTAATGGATAATAACTTCTAATCGAAATAGCAGAAAGAAATAGCAAGAGTAGAGAAAAGTGAGTTGTGATCAATAAGAATAATAGGTAGTTCGTCGGGTCATCCAGTTTCACTAGCAATTCGTATTTTCATGTGATGGTGTCCGACTCTGCCCTGTGGTTTGTGGACGCATCACTAGACCATGCAAGTTTACTCTATAGACACAAGTAAATATGCGCTTGACACGTGTGATTAACCTCGGAGCAAGAGATATACTTCAACCCCCTTTCTAGGTACTATCATAATCAATTATCTTCTACGTCTAGAATCTAACCCGATTTGATCTCCCTTTTTAGGTACTATAAAGTTATACTCTTCATCCTATTCATCAACCCGAATTTAATTCAATTCATGAATATTCATATAAGACAGTTCTAATAATACTTCGGAATCCCTTCACTTAGAATTATAACAATAAACCCTGCTCAGTAGTGAACGCACTCAATCAATAACCATGTTATGTATTCAGACTCTACACAACGATCATTGATGCACAAAACGACTATGAGTATGGATTAAATATGCAATCTTATATAAAACAAACCACAGGTAGTGTTGTACGGAGTTTTACACACGAAATACGAATTACATCATGAAACTTTCATAACCCTAGAACTACCAAGGTGGTTCTAGCCCATGATTGATCTAGGAACAATCATGGTTAGACTGATCATTCTTACTTGAACCTTCAGCGAACCTCTGTCACAGCCCTCCGGATGGATCACCACCTCTACTCTTGTCTCTCTTATGATTGACGATCAAAAGCTCTCCTCATTCTCTGTATGAGCCTCCTTTTATACTTGTAATCACGTCTCTAGGGCTTGGAATGGGCTTTCTAAGTGATCTCACGCGTTTCGGCCTCAAAAATCTGGATAAGGTAAGTTCTCGCGCATAGGTTCGACCACATCAAATAGGTTGAACAACTGGCTACAGGTCGAACCCCAGGTCGACCCACTACTGGAAGAATTCTGCACAGGTTCGACCTTCTGGACAGGTCGAACCACTTAGGCCTTGGTCGAACCCCAGGTCAAACCTCATCACTGGACAACTCCCGCTCCCGATTCGACCAACTGGCAAGTCGAACTCCAACGTCATGGTCGAATCCTCTTTCCTACGAACTGGTTCGACCATGGTTCGACCTGATGGACAGGTCGAACCACTCAAGTCGTGGTCGAATCCATCTCTGCAAGCTCAGCAACGTTGGTTCAACCTGCTGGAGAGGTCGAATCAACCTCCAACCAGGTCGAACCCACCTAATTCTTGGGCGGTTCGCGTGGCTTCGACTCCGTCTCTTCGATTCTTGGCTCTTTCACTCTGTTTTTGCTAAGAAAACACTCAAATAGCTCCACTAACACCTGATTCATGCTAATTCACAATATATATAGGTTTTCCACCTATTTCCACATCAAAATTCTCCAAAACTAGCACAAAACATAGCGCAAAACTTGTGAATTTACACACTCATCAATGCTCTCATGCGACTCTTTAGATACTTGAGTAAACAAGAAAGACAAGTGATCATGGTTGAATTGATGAAAGAATTGGAAATGCTTGAAGTAGACATTGAAGGGGAAACCCAAGTCGATTTTATTCTTTATTATTCACCTAGATGTTTTGAGCAAGTTCTGCCTGAAATATAAGAGGCTGTATATGGTGGGGAATTTCTGACAAAACATGTGGCGAAGGAAATCCAATTTCATCAAGATGTGAACAAGGTGAATATCTCATTCACTAGTCGTTGAAGCATGATTAGTGATGGCATTTACTGACACGTTGTATGTAGATACTGAAATCACTAAAAGCATGTAACTAGGTGATGATGAGATTTTATGGACATGAGTAATACTATGAGAGTAGTGGTTGTTGCAGTGGTAGTTGTATATTTATCTAAAGATATGAATAAACGATTGATTATGAGAAATTATCTTTACGTACGTTTTTCATAGAAAGAATTTGATTTCAGTTTCTATCCATCTACGGATGGATACTCCATTTTATTTAAATGACATGGTCATAGAAATGAAGGATGGAGCTATAATCTGTTGTTGTACGTTTGGTGACAATTTGTATACTCTTAAATCATATTTATCCCACGGATGCAATAAATAGTAATTAATAACGAGTCTTCTAAACCTAATAAGAGAAAGACTCTTATGGAAATGATTAGATAGATGATGAGTTATTTGGAATTACTAAATTCATTTTATGGGTATACCCTAGAAATAGTAATTCGAATGAATGTTTGTCTGTTTGTGGGATATCCTAGAAAAAATGAAGGGTGATGATTTATTTAGTCCAAAAGATCAAAGGGTGATTGTTAACACAAACACTAGATTTTTGAAAATGAATTGCATTAAATCATAAATCCATGTGTAAATTGTTCTAAAGGAAGTGAGAAAGATAACACAAAGTATTAGGACCAAGTGTACAAGAGGATATACCACAAGGTAAACTGCAATGAGTGTCACGTCTAATACACAATTGCGTGTAGTGCCTTGTCGTAGTGGGAGGGTTGTTCGATGTCGGGTAGTATTCTCAACACACAATTTAATCCCCAAGTATGAAGGATATCGATCGTAGTTTCAAAGGTGACCAAGTTATATATCGAACCCAAGGAACGGATAAATATCAATTCAATTATGTTCTAGTTAATTATGACTATGTTGGAAAACGTATTGGTTTTGGTATTGAATAACAACTAATGATAAGTAAAAATAACAAGAGAAGAGATAGTAGGGTGTGATCAAGTAAGATGATAGGTAGTTCGTCAGGTCATCCAGTTTCACTTATTAATTCATACTTTCGTGTGTTGATGTCCGACTCTGCCTTGTGGAATATGAACGCATCACTAAACCATGCAAATCTACTCTATAGACACAAGTAGATATGCGTATGACACGTGTGAATATCCTCAGAGTAAGATGTATACTTTACCCCCCCTTTCTAGGTACTATCATAATCAATTATTTCCCGTGCACTTAGTACTCTAACCCGATTTGATCTCCCTTTATAGGTACTATAATGTTATACTCTTTATCCTATTTATTAACCCGAATATGATTCAATTAACAAGTATTCATATAAGATAGTTCTAATAAGACTTCGGAATCCCTTCACTTAGAATTATAACATAAAACCCTGCTCATTAGTGAACGCACTCAATCAATAACCATGTTATGTATTCAGACTCTACACAACGATTATTGATGCACAAAACGACTATGAGTATGGATTAAAAAAGCACAATTTTATATAAAATAAACCACAAGTAGTGTTGTACGGAGTTTACACACGATAGTTCAATTAATTCATAAAACCTTCACAACCCCTAGTTCTACCAAAAAGGCTCTAGCCCATGATTTTATGAAGAACAATCATGGGTGTTGGATAGATCTTATCCGGATGTCCGGAAAATACAAGATAAATTAGGAAATGAATAAACCCTTGATGTAGGTGTCGTCGCGTCCTTCTCCATCTTGAATCCTCCTCTTGGTTCTCCTCTTGATTCCACAAACGAATCTTCAAAGTGATGGATGGATGAAGGAAAGGAAGTGGATGATGGATGGGGGGTGATCCCCCCTTGTGGGGTGTTGTATGTGTGGCCTCTCCTCTATTCAATTGTATTGTGTTCCAATCCCCTTTTTGTGGCTGCATAGACCTCCTTTTATACTTGTAATCACGTCTCCTAGGGCAGGAATGAGCTTTTCAAGTTATCACACGCGTTTAGACCTCGAAAATACGGATATGGTAAGTTCCCGAAGCTCGATTCGACCTCACCAACAGGTCGAACCAACCCCGCAAGGTCAAACCATGGTTGAATCACCCTACTGGAAGTTCCAGGTGCTTGGTTCGACCAGCACAACAGGTCGAACCCACCTATCATGGTCGAACCAGTTTTTCCACCGTCCGGTTCGACCTTGGTTCGACCTGATACTTAGGTCGAACCCACCTGTCGTGGTCGAACCGGTCGGAATCAGCTTGCACAGTCTCACCATTTCGCGTCTAACTTTCACATTCGAGCTCCGAATTGAGTGATTTTTATGCTCACGTGATCCTATCTTCCTTGGCTTTCTATTCATTTAAAGAACTTAAAGAACCTCCAACATTTAAATATGTAACAAGCCATGGGAAATAGCATATATGTTCTGTTCGGCCTCCAATTCGGATGTTCTTTACGCCAAAACGACCCTCTCTTCAGTGGCTTTCCAACCATGTATCACACTACCAGTTTTGAGCTCCACACAAACACAGAATAATTATGAAAATTGGACGTGCGTTTTCAGTATTCTTGCACAAATTGCACCTTTTCTCCAACTTTGCACTTTTCATCATTTTTTTCACCTAAAACACAATAAAACACCTCAAACGCACCTTTTTCTCACATATATTGAATATAAGACCATTATGCTAATATATTACAATAATATAAATCAAATAGGTGTTCAATTGGACACTAAAATACGCTAATTTCGACTCTTATCATTCGACAACCGGTAACATACATGTTTTGGGAGAGTCGTGAGACTTGGTCCCTAGTTAACGTGGAATGGATCCACGGATACGACGAAGCACTACAAGATAGAAATGCGCAATCTTAATAAAGTGTAATGATTTCTGAAATAGAATCAATAGATTTTAAATTAGATCTGGCTGCTTGTAGAACCACGGATGGTGTGAAAAATATTGAAAGTGGTCATACGAAATAAAAGTGGGTCATATGGTAAGGTGAAAACCTTGGAAGCAAAGCTTGTTGCGAAAAGGTATACTCAGAAAGAAAGGATTCGATTATGAGGAAACCTATTCGCCGATAGCTATGCCTAAGTCGATCCAGATTCTTTTATTTATTGCTACTCATATGGAATATGCGGGATAGCAAATAGATGTCAAGACAGCTTTTCTGATTGGAAGTCTTGAGGAAACATCTATGTGAAGCAACCAGAGTGATTCATTGCAAAGGGCTAAGAGCATTGTGATAGGAAGTTTAAAAATGTCCATCGATGGACTAAAGTAGGCTTCAAGATCATGAAACATCCGTGTTGATGAGGTAAATCCAGTGACATGGATTTAATCAATGTTCGGATGGGGCTTGCGTATTGAAAAGAGTGACGAAAACATGGTGGTATTTCTTGTACTATACGTAGATAGTATCTTGCTCATTGGAGACAATGAAAGAGTATTGTCAGGCGTATGGGTATGGTTGATAAAGCAGTATGAAATGAAGGACTTAAGAAAAGCAAAATATATCTTTTTGATCATGGTAATACGGATCACAAGAAAGGATGTTATGCTTGTCTCAAGCTTCATGAAATAATACGATCCTTACTCGTTTAGCATGTGACTTTATCTAAGGAAATGTGTCTTAAGACACAAAAAGAAGATAAAGGTGATGAAAGCGGTTCTTTATGCTTTGGCGAATAAGGAAGCTTAATCTAAGGAATGCTATGCACGAGTATGGATATCTATTTTGCTGAACGCACGGACAGTGGGGTATCAAAGGTAACCCGAAATAAGAATGTTGAACTGTGGTAACACATAATTTTCAAGTACCTGAAAAGGACTAGTAACTATATGTAGGCTTATCGGACATATTCACTACTTCTTATGGGCTACATAGATTCAGATTTTTCAAATCAGATAGGGACGGCAGTAAATCCACCTCGAATGTTATGCGTTTAATTTTAGAAAGTTGAGTCATAATATGGAGGAGTATTATATAGAATTATATTTCGAACTCAGGACTCCATCATGGGAAGATGATAATAATGGAGCCTATGAGGCAACCAAAGTATCTATATGACTCTAGAAACTTCATGATGAACTTTGAAGTGTTTCTAAGTTTGCCCATGGATATCACAATTTATTTTGATGATATTGGTGCAGTTGCAAACTTGAAGGAATCACGAGTCCATAAGCAATTAAACACATGGAGCGCAAGTACCACCTGTTACGAGAAATCATATGATGAAGGGAAGGTTGTTGTCGCATAGATTGCATCGAATGATAACCTAGTAAAATCCTTTTACAAGGACCTTAAGGCGAAAGCTTTTGATGGTTGTGTAGTGGGAGTGGAAATCAGATGTATGGCAGAAGACATGACATCATAGTCTTTTAGTATAAGTGGGAGATTGTTGGATTATATACTAAAAGTCTAGCTTTAGTATGAATAATGTTATAACAATTAATTTGAAATGAGAATCATATGATCAAATGACTGCGTCTTATAATTTATTTATATGCACGATACAATAGTCCACTTACTTTATACTGTAGAAAATATGTTGTGGGACAACATGCGAAAGATCATATTATCGGTTTTCTTATAAAGTATAAACAGATGCTCACAACCGAGATGGACGGGAACTCTCTATCGGGATGGTTGTAATGTGATTTGGTATTAGCTTGTCTTGGCTATAGAATCACATTAGTGCACTTGTGTGTATTGAGTAGGACCGTTTGAGATCGTTCGACTTATACTGCCTTATAGAAGAACTTGATCTCTGTTATTATGGATGTTCGTGCTCTTAATCCCTATACAATAACCTCGACACGTAGGGCAGTATGTATTTCTTTGATTCATCAATGGGTGAGATTTATATATAATTAAATCAACAAACTCGGTGAGTTGGGAAGTAGTGCTGTCTCTATGGTGTGCTGTTGATTGTAGAAGGAATCCGTGTCCGTTATAGGTTGATGATGCCCCTTGAGGAGCTCATAAGGATTATCATATAAATCCTTCAGGTGAATTTATTCCGGCATGATAATGAGGTTGAGTGGTACTACTCTTGGATGAGATATTAATTAATGGAGTTGTCAATAATTTAATTAATTAATGGACATTGTATATCTTAAATATGGGGAGACTAACGGGCTCATAATAAGGAGTCCAAAACGTAATTTTGGGATTGGAAAGGTAGTACAGTAATAATATTTTAGTGGACTATATTATTATTATTGGACTTAAGTATAAGCTTTGGGCTAAACTTGGATACTTAAGCCCAATGGAGGCCCAACCCAATTTCTCCTCCTGGTCCCTCCTGTAGCCCACATATATAAGTCATCTCAACTGTCCATAAACCCTAATTACATGCCTAACACTGTGAGGGGATGAGGGAACAGCAGATTGAGAAGATCTCGAGGATCATCGCCCACACGACGTCGAGATTGGACTTGGGAATATAGCAGAAGACCGGAAGGTTGTTTGATGCTGTTGTCCTCACTTTGAAAAATTCATATAAAATCTTACAGTGCTCCAAATTCGATGTTCAATATACTGAAGGAAAGCTGACGAAGAGAAGATCCTCTGAGCATATAGATCATCCCAATCGGATATCGGATGAGGAAGTTATGGCCATTCTCGTGACGCTACGTAGGCTGTCGGCGAGAATCCATCTTCATCAACATACCCTGGTGAAAGGTATTCGTTTCTTGGTTTTCCTGCTTCCGCTGCATGTTAGAAACGTATGGAACCCTAACGGGTCACGTTAACCAAACAATCGAATGCCAACACCTTTGGAGTTCCCTCACTTAGAATCATAATATAAAATCCTGCTCAGCAGTGAACGCACTCAATCAATAACCAAGATATGTATTCATACTCTACATAACAGTTAATGATGCATAAAACAACTCTGAGTATGAATTAATAACACATAGTCTTATATAAAATAAATCCACAAGTAGTGTTGTACGGAGTATACACACGAAAGTTCAATTAATTTATAAAAACCTTCAAAACTCTAGATCTACCAAAACAGTACTAGCCCATGATGTTGCGAAGAACAATCATGGGGTTGGATAGATCTTACCCATATGTCTGGAAATACAAGATAAATTAGGAAACGAATAAATCCTAGATGTGGGAGTCGTCGCGTCCTTCTCCGTCTTGAATCCTCCTCTTGGTTCTTCTCTTAATTCAGCAGACGAATCTTCAAAGTGATGGATGGATGGAGGAAAGGTTGTGGATGATGGTTGGGGGGTGATCCCCCCTTATGGGGTGTAGGATGATTGTATTGTTTTTCTTCTCCAATGAATAATGATATGATCTACATCCCCTTTTATACTTGTAAGCTCTCCTTATGGACTTTGAATGGGCTTTTTCTTGGAAAACACGAAAATACATGCACTGGGGTATAAAAATACAGATTTGGAGCTGTTCAGGCTTTTGGTTCGATCACGACTGATGCGTGTTTTCTTTGCATACAAAATTAATCCCCAAGTATGAAGGATATCAGTTGCAGCTAAGCAAGCGACCAAGTGAATATCGAACCTAAGGGACGGCGTATTATCAATTTAATTATTAACTAAATTAATTAAGACGATTATGGCTATATAGTTTGTGGTTTAGAATTATTAAGCTACTAAACAAGTAATTAAAATAAAAAATAAAATAAATATCACTCGAAGAATACGAAAGTGGATCAAGTAGGAGAATATGTAGCTCTAGAATAATTCAGTTTTACTCATTAATTTCCCTTCCATGTGTTGGTGTCCGACTCTACCTTGTGGAATATGGACGCATCACTAACCCATGCAAATCTACTCTATAGACATAAGTAAATATGCGTGTAACACGTGTGAATAACCTCGGAGCTAGAGACATAATTTTACCCCACTTCCTAGGTACTATTAGTATCAATTATTTTCCACGTCTAGAATCTAACCCGATATGATCTCTCTTTATAGATACTCTAAAATTACCCTCTTTATGCTACTTACTAACCCGAATTCAATTCAATTAATAAACATTCATATATGATAGTTCTAATGAAGCTTCGGAGTCCCCTCACTTAGTATCATAACATGGAATCCTGCTCAGCAGTGAATGCACTCAATCAATAACCAAGATATGTATTCAGACTCTATATAACAGTTAATGATGCACAAAATGACTGTGAGTATGAATTGAGAAAGAACGATCATATATAAATAAATCCACAAGTAGTGTTGTACGGAGTGTACACATGGAAGTTCAATTAATTGGTAAAAACCTTCACAACCCTAGTTCTACCAAAAAGGCTCTAGCCCATGATGTTACGAAGAACAATCATGGGTGTTGGATAGATCTTACCCGGATGTCCGAAAAAAATAAGATAAATTAGGAAACGAATAAAACCCTAGATGTGGGAGTCGTCGCGTCCTTCTCCGTCTTGAATTCTCCTCTTGGTTCTCATCTTGATTCCACATATGAATCTTCTAAGTGATGGATGAATGGAGGAAAGAATGTGGATGATGGTTGGGGGATGATCCCCCCTTGTGGGGTGCAGTATTGTTGTGGCCTGTCTCCTCTCCAATATGATTTTTCAATCAATAATGATGTGATCTACACCCCTTTTTATACTTGTGAACTCTCCTTGTAGGTCTTGGAAAGGACCCAAATTTAGGCATATGTCAAATTTGTTAAGAGACATGCGTTAAATTTGCTAAAATAGATCCGGAATCAAATAAGAAAAGAAATATAAGGAGATAAATAAGGTAATTTTTGGAAATTCTCGGAAATTCTCGCCAACAGCAGCGCGACTTCACGATTCTGAGCATAACTTCCTCGTCCGACCTCCAATTTGAGTGATTTTTGCACTCACGTGATCCTCTTTTCCTTGGATTTCTCTGAATGTAAAGATCTTATCAAAACTCTAACATTTGAATGTGTAACAAGCCATGGAAATTAGCACATCTGTTCTGTTCGGCACAGCTCGCGCGACATTACCACTTTGCTCATAACTTCCTCGCTCGGACTCCGAATGAGGTGTTCTTTATGCCAAAATGATCCCCTTTTCAGTGGCTTTCCAATCATGTGTCACTCTACCAGTTTTGAGCTCCACATAAACACAGAATAATTATGAAAGTTGGACGTGCGTTTTCAGCATTCTTGCACAAATTGCACCTTTTCTCCAACTTTACACTTTTGGTTCTTTTTCCACCTAAAACACAATAAAACACCTCAAGTGCACCTTTTTCTCACATATAATGAATATAAGACACTTTTGCTATTATATTACAATAATATCAATCAAATAGGTGTTCAATAGGACACTAAAACACGCTAATTTTGACTTTCATCAATCCCCAAACTTACCCTTGCTCGTCCCGAGGCAACAAAATAAAAATGAAGAGAAAGAGAGTATGAAAATTAGCGGAAAAACAAGGACTATAACAAATACCCCATTCACAATACAATTGTCCTCAACTTAAGTCATGCAACTTTCATTACATGTAATAATCAATTCATAGCATACAAGTTAAGACAATCACCACCAATTCAAATGCTTCATTGACATGTTCTCACAGGAAGTGTAAAAGATGTACACTTATGGGTTAAGGTGTTTACGCTCAAATTCAATTCAAGTGCATGCGTAACCATAAGCTTACCAAAAGTCTCAAACTCTTCACCACTTAAAAGTATGATTCGATAATGGGATCAAAAAGGACTTTTCTTTTGGATGTAATGTTGGCTCTTTGGTTAAGGTAGGAAACATATGGATAAAGTGACTCAATTAGTAGAGAATTAAAATCAGAGATCTTTTGTACTGCATATTTTTTACACTTCAAGGTTATCCAACTTCATGTTCTTCTAATTTTCTTTTTTTCCCTTTTTCTTCAAGCTCAATATTTTTTCTTTCTCATTTTTTCCTTTCTTGAGGTACCAGTTTTGGGCACTACCTCTAACATCTTGGGGTACCAGTTTCGGGCACTACCCCTAAGCAACTTATTCTTAAGCTCATAATCACTTGTACAGCTTCAAATATTTTATTATTTCCAAACTCCATCAAAATCAACTCACACACTTTGACAGCATTTAATTCTCCACTAAATATAGAAATTTAAGGCTCAAATAGGATATCAAAGTGGCTATCTTCGTAGGTTGCCAAAGAAATAAGACTTTTAGGCTCAACGGGGCTAACTACGGATATATAATTATTTGGTAGGGAATTATTTGGCTAAGTGACTCATAAATTCAAGGATGACCTAAAATCATCTCCCATCATCTAACACACATGTAGTTTCAAGTAAGGCAAGAGGCAAGTTCTAGAATACACACACAACAACGATACTCACTAGAAAGAAAATATCATGTGATTAATTAACATGATCAACAAGGCTCAAAATCTCACATGAGTTTTTAACAAGTAACAGAGCACTTTTCATGGTAAGCAATATCCCACAAGTACACATAGAACTTTATATCACAATATAACTCAAGTACACTCCCTTCATCAATTTCAAGAGCATATGAATTTTAGCACACTTCAAAAATATAAGCTTACATGGATCACCACCATAAACTCAACCCTTCACTCCACGAATTAAAAGCACATATAAAAATTAGAAAAAAGGAAACGAGGGCACCTGATTTTCCTCCTTCGAAGTATGTACGAGCTCCTCGAGTCAAAGCCTCAATGTAGAACTCATCTTGCCACTCTTTTACCTTTTTCTATCATCAAAGCTCAAGCAGACTCATCATCAAAAGATTCATTATTAATAAAATAAGAGAACTCTACGAAAGAATTAATTGACTATCCAATCGACTTCACACACTAGAAACACCACTGAACACTAGGCAAATTATAAAAAAAATTAACACATCAAAATCGATTAAAGTTTCAACATACTGCAAAAAATCAACTCCCCTAGCAAACATTATAAAGAAAAGATTATACTCTTGGTGCTTCAATGAGGTAATAACATCACACCCCCCCAAACTTAGTTAAAACATAAGTTGAAACTAAGTTTGCAAAGATGTAATTGCCAATTAGTAAGCACCTCAAATATAAAAATTTCTTACGTATACAAAAAAAATAATAAAGCACTAAAACAAAAGGGCAAGCCCCAATAGGCGCTCATGTTTAACATCGAAGAGTCACGACGGATTACCACTTTTAGAACTACTGAATCAGAGGACGGTCTTCTCACATCATCACCTTCAAGTACTTTCTTTCCCTCTTCTTGTCTACACTCAACACCTCGTCTTTCTTGGTCACAAAAATATGATCTTCAGAATTTTCTTCCTCCCATGACTGTCTAGACACCTCCTTGTCAATCTTCCACTTAAATTCAGAATCATCTGCCTTAGAAATATCAAGATTAAACAAGTTAGAAACCACGTCAATGCTCTTGCACGATTGGGTCTCCATGGGCATCTTCATTGCATGATCACAAGAGAAAACCACATCTTCATTATCCATCCGCAGTCTAAGCTTCTCGGCTCTCAACTTCTTTGCTCTTTCCTACTTTTTCTCCATTGTAAGCTCATTATTCTGCTCATGTAATTGTACTGAAGTAACATCAACATCATGTAGAGCATTCGGCGCAAAAAGGGTACATTTCGGTAGGGTTCGACCTGCTTAACAGGTCGAATCAGGTACATAGTGGTCGAATCGATCATTTGGAACTCGACTCTCTTTCTGAATTTGCGATTCGACCTGGGTTCGATCTGCTGACCAGGTCGAACCAATGTCCCAAGGTCGAATCGGCTCACTGTATGATTTCTGGCCTCCGGTTTGACCTGAGTTCGATCAGATGGCTTGGTCGAACCAATTACGTCTTGGTCGAATCATTGCCACGATGAAACAGGGTGCTTCACAGAGTGTAGTTTGACCTGCAGGTCAAATCAATATTGCTTTGGTCGAACCGATCTTCTGTCAAAACAGAGTGCTCTAGATGGTCTAGTTCGACCAGCTGGCCTGGTCGAATCGGCTCCTCCCAGGTCGAATCGATGCTCTGCTGCTTTCAAAACACGTCCAGTAGGCCAATTTGACCTCCCCTGTTTGATTCGATCTGTGCTGTTGGTCGAATCGAGGTCGAATTGAGCCTCTGATGTGTGTAATTTCGAACTCTGCCTCATTGTTCCTTCATACTGTGTTACAGACCTCAATGTGATGGCATTATTCTCCAATGTTTGTGTCAAGTGATTCACATTTGTGGCCATCTGCCCCATCATGAAGTTAAGGTCCTTCAACTGCTTAGATAAATCTGTATGGTTTGCATTAATTTTTGCCTCTAGCTTGGCCCTTAGACGATCAACCCTTGCATCATTCTCAGCCATGTATCGATTGAAGGTATCCTCAACACTACTCACTTTGTGCTGCTTCATACTAGGCCCCCTTTGTGTCAACTCTGTGATCTGTCTTTGCTGGGATTCTAATAGCTTGTTGATGTTAGCTAGACTAGAGACGATCTCATCATCCCTATTTGGCTTCACCACTTGATGTTCAATCTGCGCCACCTTGCCAAGTACATATGATCCTCTATCTCTCTACAGGCCAGTCACGTGAATTCACAGAGATGTCTTCAAACAACTTTTCCGCTTCAAGTGATGTCTTAGATAACAGCGCTCCTCCTGATGATGCATCAATAAAAACACGCGACTCACAATCCAATCCATAGTAGAAGATGCTTATGTATTCGGCATTAGACATTCCATGCTGTGGACACCTCCTGAGCATGTCTTTAAACCTATTCCACACCTCATAAAATTTCTCACCCTAATTCATAACAAATTGAGTGATCTCTTGCCTCATTCTTAAGATCCTTGAAGGTGACATGTATCTCTCCAAGAACTTCTGCTGCAGTTGGTCCCATGTAGTGCAATCTGTGGCATCAAGAGTCTCATACCAAGCTTTCGTCTTATCAATTAAAGAGAACTTGAATAAGGCGATCCGCCTAGCATTATCATTCGCTCCACTGCCCTTTTGAGTGTTTGCATAACCAAGAAATCTTCGGAGATGCTGATATGGATCTTCAAAACAACCTCCAGAAAAGGGATTCTTCTCTACCATGTTAATAAGAACGGGATTTATCTCAAAATCATCATCTTCCCCCCTTGCTCCTATCAACCCCATGTTGACATTCCCAAAGTTCGTGAAAATTTCACGAATGGAAATATTATCCGGATTCTGCCTTGCTCCGGTCATGTTTAGCTAAATGTGTTATTCTTTACTTTCCTTCCTTTTTTTTCCTAGTGCACAAGTACCTCAGAAAAATTAAAGGTTAGATAGAAATAAATAATCACAAATAAAAGAAAAAGAAAAAAATCTTAATCAACTAGAAATAATAAAATCAATAATAATAGCAGTCCCTGGCAACGGCGCCAAGAACTTGAAGCGCGTTTTCTTTGCACGCAAAATTAATCCCCAAGTATGAAGGATATCAGTTGCAGCTAAGCAAGCGACCAAGTGAATATCAAACCCAAGGGAAGGCGTATTATCAATTTAATTATTAACTAAATTAATTAAGACGATTATGGCAATATAGTTTGAGGTTTAGAATTATTAAGCTACTAAACAAGTAATTAAAATAAAAAATAAAATAAATATCACTCGAAGAATACGAAAGTGGATCAAGTAGGAGAATATGTAGCTCTGGGATAATTCAGTTTTACTCATTAATTTCCCTTCCATATGTTGGTGTCTGACTCTGTCACGTGGAATATGGACGCATCACTAAGCCATGCAATCTACTCTATAGACACAAGTAAATATGCGTGTAACACGTGTGAATAACCTCGGAGCAAGAGACATAATTTTACCCACCTTTCTAGGTACTATCAGTATCAATTATTTTCCACGTCTAGAATTTAACCCGATATGGTCTCCCTTTATAGGTACTATAAAATTACCCTCTTTATTCTACTTACTAACCCGAATTCAATTCAATTAATAAACATTCATATATGATAGTTCTAATGAAGTTTCGGAGTCCCCTCACTTAGAATCATAACATGGAATCCTGCTCAGCAGTGAACGCACTCAATCAATAACCAAGACATGTATTCAGACTCTACATAATAGTTAATAATGCACAAAATAACTGTGAGTATGAATTAAGAGAGCACGATCATATATAAAATATATCCACAAGTAGTGTTGTACGGAGTGTACACATGGAAGTTCAATTAATTGGTAAAAACCTTCACAACCCTAGTTCTACCAAAAAGGCTCTAGCCCATGATGTTACGAAGAATGATTGTCGTCATTTTCACCTAGGTTTTAGTGTCTTTATGTGTGTATTTTCAGATGTTTTTATCCGTATTTGTGTTAAGTTTGGTGGAGTTATTGTTATTTTGAGAAAAGTGGTACGAACTGATAGAATTGTGTAAATGAGCTTAAATATGTGTAAAACAGGTCATGGAACGGACAAAAACGGAGTCGGGAGCGAAAGGGAGACGAAGAATAGGCCATGCAGCTGCACGGGCCGTGCGCGGAACACGGCCCTGTAGCAGCTGGCCGTGTAATGTCATCAGAACACGCTGCTCGGCCAGAGATTCGGCCGTGCGCTGGTGCACGGGCCGTGCGCTGCTGCACGCCCCGTGTGCGGAGCTCGGCCCTGTAATAAGAAGCCGTGTATTATCGTCAGAAAGTGCTGTACGGCCATGATCAAGGTCGTGTATTGCAGCTCGAGCCGTGTCCGGAAGCACGCACAAAAACGCCGAAGTAGGTGTGCCCTACACGGGCCGTGTAGGTGCAAAATCCTGTGAAAATTTTAGAATGTTCCGGAAGCTTCTAGAAGGTCCATAAGTGATATAAAACCATGATTGGTGCGAAATTGAAAGAGAGATTCACATTAGATCAGATTGAGAGCATTACACACAATCCACACCACATTTCCTCACACACTAGATCCACAATCCATCTACACCATCTAAATCCATCAATTCACCTTGATCTTCATAAATCCATCCATACATCCATCCATTCCATCATCTAAGAAGAGAAAATCAGATTTGTTTGAAGAATTTGGCATGATCAAGGAAGAAGGAGTCTACCTTCAAGGGGAAGCTCAATCTCTTTTATTTTGCTACTTTCTTCATTATATTGCTCATATGGAGCTTGTATTGGATTGTAGCCAATTGGCAATGAATATTTGTGGCTAGTCCTCAAGTGAGGCTAGCAATATGATTGGTTAGGAAATATGTAGATTTTTGCACTATTAAAGCTTGATGAATTGATTGTTATGATTACTTTCTATCATGAATGCGTATTCTCATTTGATGCATGATGTGTGTGGTTAAATTCTCTATGCATAGTGTTAGGATGGTCATTCCAATATTATGTGTGGTGGTTTAATTGAATCATTGATTGTATTAGGTGACTTGGTTAGTATGAGGGGAGGAAAGCCATTCCCTCCAAGTGCTTAGAACCTCATGATAGAACATTAGTGATGAACTAGTGAGGGGAACCAACTTATGATCATAGTACCCATGAGGGAATTGAGAGTAAGACAATCTTAGGAGATTTAAACTTGTAAAAGAGTTGAGAACCTAATCACCTTGGCCATAGGGGTTAGGGGTACAATTGTGATTGCCCTTAGTATCATAACTTGAAAGTCATTAATGCTTGAGTGAGTGTGAAGTCTACATAAGACCTTGACCATGATGTTGCTAGCCTTGCTCTCTTCTTAGATACACTTCATCCATTCCATCTCATCTTGCTACTTGATTTGATTGATATTTGTTATAATTAGTTGCTTGTCTAGTTCATTAGTTAATTGATAGAGTAATCATAGTTCTTAAATCAAAACCTTATCTTGATAATCCTTACAAAACATAAATCAATGGAAAATCCGGATACAACTTGAGTTTACCTTTTCCCTTGGGACGACAATACTATAAATTTTGCACTTGGTCACGTGTATACAACAGCGATAGAGTACACTTACTCTTGACATTTCACTAGAAATGCGGCTAAGTTCATGGCGCCGCTTGCCGGGGAAATGTTAAACTTGTGGTTGTAACGAGTTTGAAGTTGATTAGTCTTGATAAGGATATTTCTTTCATTTGTATAGTTGTTTACTTGTCTTGGTTACTTGGAGAGCTAATTTGAGAATTCTTGTAGGTACATGCAAACTCGTTCAAGGTTTCAATCTATTGAACCTTTGAACTTGGAGTTGGAAGCTACCTTAAGAAGACAAAGAAGAGGAATTCTAAACCCTACGAAGGAAGAAATGGAACACATAAGGGATAATGCAAATATTGGTGATGAAGAAGGTAACATGAGGCTTTTTCAAGGGGGTGATAATGCTCGAGGGGGAAACAATAATCCGGAGTATGTGCCACAAGGTTATATGCAACAAGTGCACTTGCAAAACCAACAAATGCAAGCTCAAAACCAACGAATGGAAGCTCACAATGAGCAAATGCAAGCTATCATTCAAAACTTGTTGGCACAACAAGAAGCAAGGGATAACCAACAAGCTCCTCCGGTAGTGCAAAATCAACCTCGGGGTAATGGAAATAATGGAGTGGGGATGAATATCCGAGATCATTTCCAACCTCAATATGGAAACTATGTTGTGGGACCACCGGTGAATGTTAATCATTTTGAGATCAAGACGGGATTGATCAATATGGTGCAAGCAAACCAATTTGGTGGTGGTACTATGGAGGATCCAAATGCTCACTTAGTCCAATTTACGGAGTTAGCAAACACGGTCAAGATAAATGGGGTAAGTGAGGATATTATTAAATTGAAGTTTTTCTCGTTTTCATTACGAGATAGAGCTAAGGCTTGGTATCATACTTTACCACCGGGATCCTACAACACATGGAGAGAGTTGGCACAAAAGTTCTTGAGCAAGTATTTCCCACCATCAAAGATGTTGCATCTCAAAGGTCAAATATTGCAGTATAAGCAAATGCCTCTTGAAACTTTTAGTGAAGCTTGGGACCGATTCAAAGAAATGCTAAGGAAGTGTCCACAACACTGATTTCCCGAAGATCAACAAGTAGGATTTTTCTATGCCGGTTTGAGTGGGGGTGAAAGGATGCTAGTTGATGCTTCATCGGGAGGTTCGATTTTGGGGAAAACTCCAGAAAGAGCAATTGCCATATGCGAGGAAATAGCTTTGAATACGGGACAATGGGCCATGGATAGAGTTGTGGGCCTATATGAAAAAGAAAGGATTGCTAAGATGGAAGAGGTGTGCTTGCAACAAGTGAAAAAGGTGGAGGTGCCTAAAGAAGATGTCACCGATAAGGCAATCAAGGAGATACTCAAGAAAATGAGTGAAAATTGGCAAGTGTCTCCGGATTCTTTGTCCAAGCCATTGGTGAATCAACAAATGCTTACAAATCCTCAACAAGGTACATCATCACCTTTGATGAATCAACAAGTGTTTCCTAATTTTCAACAAGGTATGTCTATGCCTAATGTGGGACAATCGTCTCAAAGTGGTCAAATGCCGAATTCTATGCCTCAACAAGGAATGTCCTCTAATTTTGGAGTTCAAGATAGTTGGTGCCCACCCGAAATGACGCTTGAGGAAGTTGCCTTCATGCAAGGAAGGAACTTCCAAGGAAATTATGGTGGGAATTTTGGGAATCATGGAGGAGGATATCCACAAAGGCAAGGAGGTTGGGGGCAAGGTAACTTTCAAGGAAACTTCAATCAACCTCGAAGGTATGAGAATTTGTCATATGGGAACCAAGGGAATGCACTTACGTTGTCACCGGGGATTCATCCGGGAGAGAAAGCGCCAAATGGTGAAGGAAAGTCTTCAAATGAAGATCAAATGGCTAAAGTGTTGGAATTCATGAAAGGGACTAAAGAAGGAATAGATGAAATGAAACATGAAATGAGACAACAAAATGAAGAAAGGAGACTACAAAATGATATGAATGAGAGGAGGTTCAAAGCAATTGAGACTCACATTAGTCAAATGGCAAGTGAAAGGGGTAATGTTCATCACCAAGGGAAGTTTCCATCTACAACCATTACTAATCCGAAGGAGCAATGTAAGGTGATTGAACTTCGTAGTGGAACAAAATACGAAGGGCCTTCAATGCCAACGGAAGTAGAGGAGGTGGATTGTGAACTTGAGCCTATGGAGAGTTTGGGTGAAGAAGGGAAAGAGAAAGAAGTTGATATTGTTGAAAAAGGTGAAAGTACCCCTACACTTGAAGAAGAAAAAGTAAAGTCTCCAAAGAAATGGGAAAGATGTAGAGAAGCAAAACGGAAAGAGAGAGAGGAAAAGTTTGAAAGGGATGAATGGGGGATTCCTAAGTTGCCCATGGCAATCCCGTTTCCACAAAGATGCTTGAAAAAGGGATTAGAAGAAAATTTTGCCAAGTTTGTTGAAATGTTGAAGAAGATACATGTGAATATGCCTTTTGCGGAGGTCTTACTTCAAATGCCCAACTACGCCAAATTTTTGAAGGATATCTTGTCAAAGAAAAGAAGCTTGGGAGAGTTCGAAACGGTGAACCTTACGGAGGAATGTAGTGCAATCTTGCAAAAGAAACTTCCCCCTAAATTGAAAGATCCGGGGAGTTTCACTATTCCTTGTGAGATGGGAGAGCAAGGGAACTACAAAGCTTTATGTGATCTAGGGGCAAGCATTAACTTAATGCCCTTATCAATCTTCAAAAAGTTGGGTATTGGTGAGGTCAAACCGACGTCGGTTACACTTCAATTAGCCGATCGGTCGTTGACACATCCCAAGGGAATAGTGGAAGATGTTTTGATCAAAGTTGGCAAGTTTGTGTTCCCCGTTGATTTTGTGGTACTAGATATGGCTGAAGATGATAGTGTCCCATTGATACTTGGACGTCCGTTTCTTGCCACCGGGAAAGCATTGATAGATGTGGAGAAAGGGGAGCTAACTTTGAGGGTGAATGAGGATGAAGTCATATTTTCTTTAAGTGAGGCTATGAGGTATCCTAGGGAGGAATGTGGAAGAGTGGAGGTTATTGACGACATGGTTGAAGAGCATATGTATCACCTTCACTCCAAGGACCCTTTGGAAATCATCATAAGCCATTCTTATTCTCTTGAATCTATAAAAGCTAAATCTTCTTTTGGTGTAGAAAATGATGAAATAATTGATGAATTGCATGGTTTAAATGCTTGTAGGGCACTCACAAAAGAGGAAGCAAAGGAGGTAAAGGTGGAGAAACTTGATGAAAAGCCATTTTTGGAAGTGCAAGAGAAGAAGAAGGTAGAGTTGAAACCATTGCCGGATCACTTAAAGTATGCTTACTTGGAAAAAGATGAAACGTATCCGGTAATTGTATCCTCTTCCCTTAATGATTTAGAAGTAGAAAAATTGCTAAGAGTCTTAAGAGATCATAAGTCATCTATTGGTTGGAGCATTAAAGATTTGAAAGGTATTAGTCCATCTATGTGCATGCATAAGATCCATTTGATTGATGATGAAAAGTCTTGTGTGCAAAACCAACGTAGATTAAATCCTATAATGTAAGAAGTGGTAAGGAAAGAGGTGTTAAAATGGCTTGATGCGGGAATAATCTTTCCAATTAGTGATAGTCAATATGTAAGTCCTCTATATGTAGTGGCAAAGAAAGGTGGTATGACAATTGTTAGATCCGATACAAATGAAACAATTGCCACTAGAACTATCACGGGTTGGAGAGTATGTGTTGATTATCGTAAGTTGAATGAGAATACTCGTAAAGATCATTTCCCATTGCCATTCATAGATCAAATGTTGGATCGTCTTGCGGGGCATGAGTACTATTGTTTTCTTGATGGTTATTCCGGGTACAATCAAATATTGATTGCACCGGAAGATCAAGAGAAGACAACGTTCACATGTCCCTATGGTACATTTACGTTTAGAATGATGCCATTTGGTCTATGTAATGCCCCTGCCACTTTTCAGCGTTGTATGATGGTAATCTTTGATGGTTTAATTGAAAATATTATGGAGGTGTTTATGGACGATTTTTCCGTGTATGGATCTTCTTATGATATTTGCTTAACTAATCTCACGATTGTGTTGCATAGGTGTGAAGAGTCGAGTCTTGTGCTAAATTGGGAAAAATGCCACTTTATGGTGACCGATGGGATAGTCTTGGGACATCATATTTCAAAGCATGGGTTAAAAGTGGATAGAGCTAAAGTAATAGCCATAGAACGTCTTCCCCCTCCTACTAGTGAGAAGGGGGTGAGATCGTTCTTAGGACATGCGGGCTTTTATAGACGCTTCATTAAGGATTTTTCCAAAATTTCTAAACCCCTTTGTAAATTGCATGAAAAAGATTGTCCATTTAACTTTGATGATGAGTGTTGTGTGTCATTTCAGGTGCTTAAGGATGCTCTCACTTCATCTCCGATCCTCGTTACCCCGGATTGGAGTTTACAATTTGAACTTCATTGTGATGCTAGCGATCAATCCATTGGAGTGGTGTTGGGGCAAATGAGAGAGAAGAAGTTTAGAGCAATCTATTACGCCTCAAAGACATTGAATTCGTGCCAAATTAACTATACCACAACAGAGAAGAAATTTTTAGCCGTAGTGTATGCTTTTGAGAAGTTTCGACCATACTTGGTTGGAACACAAACGATTGTTTACACGGATCACGCGGCTATAAAATACCTCATGAGTAAGAAAGATGCTAAACCTCGTTTAATTCGTTGGGTGTTGCTTTTGCAGGAATTTGATGTGGTCATCAAGGATAAAAAGGGCGTGGAGAATGTGATTGCGGACCATTTGTCTAGGTTAGAAAATGGAGGTGCAAATGAAGATTTGAAGCCCATTGGGGATGAGTTCCCGGATGAGGACATTTTACTACTAGAGGTCAAGCAAGTGAGTACTCGCATGGTGAATGTGCCGCCTTGGTACGCCGATTACGTCAATTTCTTTGTGTGTGGAATCAAGCCCACATTGCTTAATGAGTACAAAGAAAAGAGGTTTCATGTTGAAGTTAAGAAGTATTTTTGGGATGAGCCGTATTTGTTTAAAATTTGCAATGATGGAGTAATAAGGAGATGTGTAGCTGAAGAAGAAGTTATGGGGATTCTTGAACTTTGTCACTCATCTTTGTGTGGAGGTCACTTTGCTCATCAAAAGACGGGGGCTAAGGTTTTACAATCGGGCTTCTATTGGCCAACATTGTTTAAGGATGCAAAGAAGTTTGTTGCAAAGTGTGATAGATTCCAAAGGATAGGGGGAATAGGTAAGAGAGATGAAATGCCCATGACCTTAAGGATTGATGTAGAAATTTTTGATGTATGGGGGATTGATTTTATGGGACCATTTCCCTCGTCTAAAGGATATGTGTACATCTTGCTAGCTGTGGATTATGTGTCCAAGTGGGTGGAGGCAATCCCCACGAAGACAAATGATGCTTTGATTGTGCAAAGGTTTTTGAAAAAGAACATTTTTGCTAGGTTTGGAGTTCCACGGGCTTTAGTGAGCGATGGAGGATCACACTTTGTAAACAAGTTGATGGAGAGTTTGTTGAAAAGATATGGAGTGAAACATCGAGTGGCTACACCTTACCACCCTCAAGCAAATGGTTTGGCGGAGGTCTCAAATTGCCAAATCAAGTTAGTTTTGGAGAAGACCATCAATGGAGGGAGGAAGGATTGGTCGAACAAGCTTGACGACGCTTTATGGGCTTATCGGACGGCTTTTAAGACCATTCTTGGTGTCTCACCGTATCAATTGGTCTATGGTAAAGCTTGTCATCTCCCCGTGGAGCTTGAACACCGTGCATTATGGGCTATCAAACGCCTTAATATGGACGAGGGGGAAAGTGGTCAAGCAAGGTTGTTGAAGTTAGTTGAGTTGGAGGAGTTTAGAGGAAGAGCATTTGAAAACTCAATTATCCATAAGGAAAATATGAAGAGATGGCATGATGCTAAGGTCAAGGAGAAGACGTTTGCTCTCGGGAATAAAGTGCTTGTATTCAATTCGAGGCTCAAGTTGTTTCCCGGAAAGCTTAAATCAAAATGGATGGGACCCTATGAAGTGCTTGAAGTGTTGAATGGACATACATTGAGGTTAAAGGGTCCAAATAATGAATTTGTGGTAAATGGTCATAGAGTGAAGCATTACCTATCTCATTCTCAAAAGGAGAGGGTGTATGTGGTTACTCTCTCTTCTTAAACTTCTTTTGAGTATTGGTTTAGTGTAGATTTTTTTTTTAGTTTTCTTGTAGATTTGGTATGAAGGTGGTTAAGTTCATGAGAAATGCATAAGAGAAAGGACACGGATGCTAAAGGTGGAATGATGATTGTATTCCTCACCACTCTTTACAAACTTAAATTTTAACACTTGTGTTAATTTAAGTTTGGGGGGAGGTTGCGTGGTGGTCACACTTGATCAATTGGAGCTTAAAGTAGGCATAAGAGGTGGAGAAGTTCATGAAGAGCATTGAGAAAACGAATAAGGTATGTCTCACCACTTTTGCAAACTTAATTCGTAACTTGTTTCGATTTAAGTTTGGGGGGAGAGTGCGTGGTGTGATCTATACTTTGTTCAATTGATTGTGTTATCTTGTGTATATATATCATCTTTGCAAAATGGTCATTTTTGAAAAATTTTGAATATGTTTCTCATGAGTTAGTATAGTTTTGGTGTGTTTGGTGTTGTTTTGAGTACATTTCGATCCATTCTTGATTATGAGTGTAGCATGGATGACATTGAGTAGTGTTTGAGCATGAATAGGGTATGTGAAGAGTGAAAAACAGGGCAATGATGGAGTGAAGCAAGAAAAATGAAGAACAGGGCAAACTGCTACACGGGCCGTGCGCCGTGCACGGCCCTGTAGCAGGTGGCCGTGTAGTGGGATCAGAACACGCTGCATGGCCTCACTTGAGGCCGTGCTGCGTAACACGGGCCGTGCAGGGCTTCGACCAGGTTTTTAAAAGGGCTTTTCCGTAAGCATTCTACACACTCCCTTTCATCCGTACACATCCAATTCACCCCTCCAAGTACACAAATCTTCCACCAGGTTAGTTTTTGAAGGATTGTGAGTAAAGTTTGTCAAGTTTGCACACCAAATCACTTCTCCACATCCAATTGTTGAAAGGTATGACTTCTTGAACCAAAACTTTTGAATTTTGATATGAATTTAGTAAATTGATATATGGGCTTTGTTCTAATGTGAATTTTATGCTTAATTGATGATGTTCATACATGTTTTGAATAGAATTTTTGAATAAAGTGAATTAGGGTTCATGAGAAATTTGGGGATTTGTGTGAGAATGTTGAATTTGAATAATTGTGTTGTGCTTATTGATGAATTACGTGAGTATGATGTTTATTTGTGAGAGATTAGCTTTAGAAATGTAAGATTTGGGCATGAGGCTATGCAAATTGTATGTTGAGAGGATGTTTAAATTTTGTGCATGCCAAGTGTTCGATGAAATGTCTAAGAGAGGAATTCGTTGGAAATTGATAGTCAAATGTGAATAGCATTTTAAGATGATTGAAGTGAGGATTCATATGTGTGATCATGAGTAGAAATTGGTTATAATTGTTGATAGTTGTGATGAATGGTGATAAGTTGTTAAGTGTGAATATGTTTGATAAGTTGTATATTGTTTGTACATTGTAGATGGCCGAGAGGAGAGTTCGCCCTAGGACCGAGGATTTCATTATGATAACCGACCCTGAGGAGTTATCTAACTTGGATGCCCAGTTGGTAATTAAAGGAATTCATCCGCAGGAATTTGGGGTTGAGTTCGAGGATTATTGGGGAAAGTTTGTGCTTCGCTGGCAAGTGCTAGCTCCGAAGGTAAAGGCTACTCGTTTCCAAGATACGGAGACGATGAGGGGACTAGGTATAGAGAAAGATCTGAGGAAGTTATTTCGCTTCTCTCAGATGGAAGCTTTCTTCGATAAGAGGCCGCCAACCTACTATCATCTCACTGCGGAATTCATGAGCACTTTACAAGTGAAGAAAGATAGGAATGGGTATCCATTGTGGGTGACTTTTCAGCTAGACAATGTGTTGAGGAAAAAGGTTCCATTGGCATTTTTGAATGAGTGTTTTGGGTGCCCGCCATGCGAATTCCATCGGAGCTTTTATGCCGGAGGAACTTTCAACCAACAGGAATGGTGGTCAAGCCTTGTGAACGATGGAACTGAGAGAGCAGGGTACGTCCCTAGTGCCTCAAAGGGAACAGCCATCCGGAATCCGGTAATGAGGTATTTGGAGAAGATCGTCTCCAACACTATATTGGGAAGGTTTGAAGGAGGCTCAGTTGGAGAAAAGCAGCTCTACATCATGTATTGTATGTATAAAGAGCTACCGCTTAATGTTGCAGCACACTTTGTGCAACATGCAGAGAGAGTTGCAAAGAGGCAGAGTTCTCAAGGGTTGATGCTAGGAGGGATGATTACAATGATAGCTCAAGGAATGGGAGTTAACTTCGCAGGGATGGAGAATCGTATGGTTAGTGAAGGGTTGAATTACTCACAGCTGATGAGGATGGAATTTTTTACCATGGTAGGAAATCAATACTATTTAAGGCAGGAGAAGGGAGCTCCATTTCTGTTGCCAATGCCGGAGCTCACTACAGTTTATACAAGGAGAAGGCTTGCAAATTTGGCTATGGGAAGTGTGAACCATTCCAGAATTGTTAAGGCATTTTATAGAAGAAACAGAGATGAAATGGAACAGGTTCTGAGGCAGGTTAGAGTTGAAGAAAATGAAGAGCTAGCCAATTTGAGGGCCGAGCAAGTGCCCATGGAGGGTGATGAGCAAGGAGAGCAACCGGAGCAGATTGAGTTTGAGGAGCAAGGCCCTGATCCACCACTGTTTGAGGAAGAGGCACCGCCACCAGTCGCACCAGGCCAAGGAGATGAAAGGTGGAACTATATGATGGATGAGGTACGCGACATGAGGCATGTGCAGCAAACATATGGGACTCAGATCAGGGAGATTCGCGAAGTCCAGCAAGAGCATGGAAGACACATTGAAGAATTGAGAGCTGGACAACGAAAGAGGGAGTACTATGAAGAACAAACAAGGGTGCACTCCAACGACATGGAGGAGATGATGACCATGATGTTCAACTTCCAGTTTCCTGCGAACCCTCGAGCCTACATTCCATGGAACACCTATCGTCCACCTCCTCCGCCTCCGGAACAATGAGGGAGTATTTTGAGTGCTTGGCACTTTTGTCCATTCATCTAGCTATTATTTAGAATTTTGGAAGTATTATTGCTTAGACATTTGATTTGATTTGTTAGGATTTGATTGGATTGTACTTAAAGTGTTGGTTTTGGGAGGTTTTACTTTGGTTTTTTTTTTATTTTCAGTTTTATGCGATTTCCTTTTTGGTATTTTAGTTTGATTTTTCGTTGTTTGATGCGATGGGAGATTGATCTTTATCGTTATGGGTTTGAGTTGATGTGCTTTATTTTCTTTTGATGGATGATTTGATTTATGCATGTTATATCTTTGTATTGCTTGTTGATCCCTTGATTAGTAGGTGATGTTTGTTGTTATTTTAATTCTTGTATAGGTGTGGTTTTGGTGGTATGTTTTGGGAAAGAGTTGAGTAATGTTTTTGAGTATGAGCTATGATGCATTGTTTGTGATAGGTGATGGCAAGCAAGTTAATGGTTTCTACTTGTTAAAATTGTGACATGGATTACATAATTTGTTCAATTTTGAGAAGTATGAAGGTTAATTGAGTTTCTTTTGGTCCAAGCAAAAGCTTGTGAGAGTTGAGCCTCAACCGTGCCTCCATGGTTAATTATTGAAGAGAGGACCGGTTGAACTTAGACAAACTAGAACTTGCTCTTGGACTATAGGAACGAAGCCCGAATGGTTGAAATTTGTGAAATGATCTTAGGCCATCCTTGTTGAAAAAGTCATGGCCATAAAATTTCCTTACCAAAAACATTATCCCTAGTAAGCCACTTTGAACCTTTAAGCCTATTTCTTGTGATATAAGCACATTACAAGCCTTGAAAACCCATTTAAACCTTATATATAACCTATGTGTGGGTAATTGAGGATGATGATGATTTACAATGGAAAATGTGGAAAGATATGCAAATGTATATGGAAAGACATGTTGGTCAAGAAAAAGGATGAAAGAGCTCAAGATAAAAGCAAGTGCAACTTCAACAAAAGTGAAAAAGGAGCAAAATAGAAAAATATGCTCAAGGAATACAAAAGTCAAAGACAAGAAGTATGCCATTCAAAAAGAAGCTCAAGAAATCCAAGGAATGATGATGCTTAGTGCTTGTGATTAAAGTAGAAAAGAAAGGAAGCATGAAAGTGAGGGCGTTGAAGAAAGGAATCATCTCTTCGATCAACCACACTTGAAAAGTCACTATTATCCAAAGTTTCCTACCTTACCAAAGAGCCTAAACATTATATCCAAAGATAAAGACCTTTTTGATCACTTATTGAAACTAAGGTGGCTTGTGAACATAGTCCATGAGCAAGCCTATGGTGAGTCGATTTTAACCGGTTGATGAGTGTTGATCAAAACCTTACTTCAAAGAGTGTTGAGTGAATTTGATATCCTATGAAAGGCTTGGATTGAAAGGGATTTGACTACTCTTTTGTCATGCTTGAGATTGAACTCGTTAATCTTTCATGTTATAAGTTTGATTATGTAGGGATACTTAACTTGATTTTGAAGTCCTTATTACTTGTGATATATTGTGGTTTATGTTCGTTAGATGTTCTCTAGGTGAAAATTTCTCCTCTTGTTTATCATTTTTTTTAATTGTTCGAGGACGAACAACACTTTAAGTTTGGGGGGTTGATTGTCGTCATTTTCACCTAGGTTTTAGTGTCTTTATGTGTGTATTTTCGGATATTTTTATCCGTATTTGTGTTAAGTTTGGTGGAGTTATTGTTATTTTGAGGAAAGTGGTACGAACTGATAGAATTGTGTAAATGAGCTTAAATATGTGTAAAACAGGTCATGGAACGGACAAAAACGGAGTCGGGAGCAAAAGGGACATGAAGAATAGGCCATGCAGCTGCACGGGCCGTGCGCGGAACACGGCCCTGTAGCAGCTGGCCATGTAATGTCATCAGAACACGCTGCTCGGCCAGAGATTTGGCCGTGCGCTGGTGCACGGGCCGTGCGCTGCTGCACGCCCCGTGTGCGGAGCTCGGCCCTGTAATAAGAAGCCGTGTATTATCGTCAGAAAGTGCTGCACGGCCATGATCAAGGCCGTGTATTGCAGCTCGAGCCGTGTCCGGAAGCACGCACAAAAATGCCGAAGTAGGTGTGCCCTACACGGGCCGTGTACTGCAGCACGGGCCGTGTAGGTGCAAAATCTTGTGAAAATTTCAGAATGTTCCGGAAGCTTCTAGAAGGTCCATAAGTGATATAAAACCATGATTGGTGCGAAATTGAAAGAGAGATTCACATTAGATCATATTGAGAGCAGTTACACACAATCCATACCACATTTCCTCACACACTAGATCCACAATCCATCTACACCATCTAAATCCATCAATTCACCTTGATCTTCATAAATCCATCCATACATCCATCCATTCCATCATCTAAGAAGAGAAAATCAGATTTGTTTGAAGAATTTGGCATGATCAAGGAAGAAGGAGTCTACCTTCAAGGGGAAGCTCAATCTCTTTTATTTTGCTACTTTCTTCATTATATTGCTCATATGGAGCTTGTATTGGATTGTAGCCAATTGACAATGAATATTTGTGGCTAGTCCTCAAGTGAGGCTAGCAATATGATTGGTTAGGAAATATGTAGATTTTTGCACTATTAAAGCTTGATGAATTGATTGTTATGATTACTTTCTATCATGAATGCGTATTCTCATTTGATGCATGATGTGTGTGGTTAAATTCTCTATGCATAGTGTTAGGATGGCCATTCCAATATTATGTGTGGTGGTTTAATTGAATCATTGATTGTATTAGGTGACTTGGTTAGTATGAAGGGAGGAAAGTCATTCCCTCCAAGTGCTTAGAACCTCATGATAGAACATTAGTGATGAACTAGTGAGGGGAACCAACTTATGATCATAGTACCCATGAGGGAATTGAGAGTAAGACAATCTTAGGAGATTTAAACTTGTAAAAGAGTTGAGAACCTAATCACCTTGGCCATAGGGGTTAGGGGTACAATTGTGATTGCCCTTAGTATCATAACTTGAAAGTCATCAATGCTTGAGTGAGTGTGAAGTCTACATAAGACCTTGACCATGATGTTGCTAGCCTTGCTCTCTTCTTAGATACACTTCATCCATTCCATCTCATCTTGCTACTTGATTTGATTGATATTTGTTATAATTAGTTGCTTGTCTAGTTCATTAGTTAATTGATAGAGTAATCATAGTTCTTAAATCAAAACCTTATCTTGATAATCCTTACAAAACATAAATCAATGGAAAATCTGGATACAACTTGAGTTTACCTTTTCCCTTGGGACGACAATACTATAAATTTTGCACTTGGTCACGCGTATACAACAGCGATAGAGTACACTTACTCTTGACATTTCACTAGAAATGCGGCTAAGTTCAAAGAACAATCATGGGTGTTGGATAGATCTTACCCGGATGTCCGGAAAAAATAAGATAAATTAGGAAACGAATAAAACCCTAGATGTGGGAGTCGTCGCGTCCTTCTCCGTCTTGAATTCTCCTCTTGGTTCTCCTCTTGATTCCACATATGAATCTTCTAAGTGATGGATGGATGGAGGAAAGAATGTGGATGATGGTTGGGGGATGATCCCCCCTTGTGAGGTGCAGTATTGTTGTGGCATGTCTCCTCTCCAATATGATTTTTCAGTCAATAATGATGTGATCTATACCCCTTTTTATAGTTGTGAACTCTCCTTGTAGGTCTTGGAAAGGACCCAAATTTAGGCATATGTCAAATTTGTTAAGAGACATGTGTTAAATTTGGGAAAAGAGATCCGGAATCAAATAAGAAAAGAAATATAAGGAGATAAATAAGGTAATTTTCGAAAATTTTCGGAAATTCTCGCCAACAGCAGCGCGACTTCACGATTCTGAGCATAACTTCCTCGTCCGACCTCCAATTTAAGTGATTTTTACGCTCACGTGATTCTCTTTTCCTTGGCTTTCTCTGAATATAAATATCTTACCAAAACTCCAATATTTGAATGTGTAGCAAGCCATGGAAAGTAGCACATCTGTTCTGTTCGGCACAGCTCGCGCGACATCACCACTTTGCTCATAACTTCCTCGTTCGGACTCCGAATGAGGTGTTCTTTATGCTAAAATGATCCTCTTTTCAGTGGCTTTCCAACCATGTATCACTCTAACAGTTTTGAGCTCCACACAAACACAGAATAATTATGAAAGTTGGATGTGCGTTTTCAGCATTCTTGCACAAATTGCACATTTTTTCCAACTTTACACTTTTGGTCATTTTTCCACCTAAAACACAATAAAACACCTCAAGTGCACCTTTTTCTCACACATAATGTATATAAGACACTTGTGCTATTATATTACAACAATATCAATCAAATATGTATTCAATTGGACACTAAAACACGCTAATTTCGACTCTCATCAATGACACAATGGTCGAACCACTCGTGTCGTGGTCGAACCACACTGTGGTAGCTTGCGCAGTCTCACCATTTCGCGTATATCTTCCACATCCAAACTCCAATTTGAGTGATTCTTACGCTCACGCGATTCTCTCTTCCTTGGCTTTTTATGCATATAAAGAACTCTCAGAAATTTTAATACTTGAATATATAACAAGTCATGCAAAGTTGCACAGCTGTTATGTTCGGCACAGCTTGCACGACGTCACCACTTCGATCATAACTTTCTCGTTTGGATTTTGATTGAGGTGTTCCTTATGTCAAACGATTCTCTCTTCTGTACCTTTCCAACCATGTATCACACTTATAATTCATAGCTCCACACAAACACAAAAAATTACACAAATTGAACGTGCGTCTTTCAGCATTCTAGCACAAGTTGCACCTTTTCTTCAACTTTGCACTTTTGATTCTTTTTCCACCTAAAACACAATAAAACACCTCAAGTGCACATTTTTCTCACATATATTGAATATAAGATACTTGTGCTAATATATGACAATAATTCTCATCAAAAAGGTGTTAGATTAGATATTAAAACATGTTTATTTTCACTCTCATTATTTATATACAAAACGAGCAGCATTGCACACATAGCTTTCACCTTCACATTCATTACCAACACTCAGTTCTAAAGACAGTCCCCAAATACATAATAATTCTCATCCTCACCAAAGTTCATCTTAAAATTCCAAAAACTTTAACAACGATCCTTAACACTAAATAGAAAAAAGCAGCTGAAATTCAGGATTGCAAAGGAATCATTGACAAATAACTTTATCAAAAATAATTTCTAAACCCTCTAAAATAGAGCTTTAAAAGAAGACACACGAGAACACCAAAAAAATAAACTCAAATGTTTAAGCCCTGCAAAAATTAACTTGGAGCTACACCAGTAACTCAAAATTAGACGTGAGGAAACGAAAGAAGAACAGAAGCAGCTGCATAAACAAATAATTCACCATTAAAACTCATACCAATTGATTTGTTTCAGAGGACAGCAACGCCGGAGAGACCTCTAAATGGCAAAATCAAGTGCAATGTGACATAGGCACTTGAGCAGGGATGAATTTGATTTAAATTGAATTTGATTGAGATGAGTAAGGTTATAGGTGAGAGAAAGATTACGAGTGAACTGTGAAGAAGCTACTGTTAACCTAGTGCGCAGTCGCCGAAAGCCTAACCAGAAGCCCCACCACAAGCCCAGTACTCCACCTCAGCCGCTGCAAGACACTTCGGATGCTCCTTAGCCGTGGAGAAGACGCCGTCATCTGATAAATTTTAAAGGGACGGACAATCCTCCTTCGCGAGCAAGGAACAATTGGGGGAAAATCTGAACCAGTGGTAGCACTGATTGTGGAACAGTCGTCCTTGACCAAGAACGATGCAGGCGGAAGATATTTGATTGGGACGAGCCGTCGGCTTGGATGCAAAGCCACCTCAAGATCGTGTCAATGGCTTACAATTCGGAGGCGGCAGAATATGGGAAAACACATAAGACGATGATTCAGCCATACACGATGACTTAGGGCAGAAATTAGAGAACTCTAGACAGCAGCGACGGAGGGTACTACATCAGAAAAATACGCCATCTGTGTCCAGCGAAGTCACATCTGGCAGTAAAGTAAAACGGCGGCGGAAACGACCGCATAGATTGGGAAAAAAAATCAGGGATCTAAATCCTTAAGGTTGCGAAACACAGACCATGAGAACCAGTGGTAAGACGCGAATCTGCTAAGAAAAAGCAGTTGGTGTATTTGACTATAAACCGTAAGCTTTGGGATGTAATGGAACCGGGTAGGGTATACGTATTTTTTGGGGGTACCCGAACCCGTGTCTGATAAAAATATTACTACCCGTATACGTCTCATTACCATTTAAAATACTAATTGCAATACCCATGTCCGCCCCGTACCCGATTGTTCCTTCCCGTGGGTACCCGAACCCGTCAAACTTTTTTTTTAACCAAAAATATTAAATTTCAAGTCTCTAACATTAAAATAAATGTGTATATAACATTAAATATTATTGGTCTCAACGTTAAATAATAATTAAAACATGACATAAAATCACCACACAAGTTTTAAGATCTTCAATTCAAACTTCAAATAACATACAAATAAAATAAAATGATAGGTTAGAGTAATGATTTGTAAATTTATTTAAATATTGAAACATGTAACAAGAATTGTTGTGTCTAAATGGTAAAGGGATATTTTTTAATATGAGGTTCAAACCCTCTATAAAACACATATATCTCTATAAAACACATACATACAAGTATTAAATAGGACGGGTATATGTGGTTACCCGCTATCGGTATCCGATTATTTATTCGGGTAGCGGGTATCTGCGGGGAGTGAATTCGAATCCTACCCGAATTCTAATGGGAACTTTATTTTTTTCCAAACCCATCCCAACCCCAATTATAATTATCCGAACCCAACCCATTAGGATTTAGTTGGAACGGGTACCCGGAATAACCTGCGAAACTGCCATCCCTAGCTTTAATGGCTTGTGGATCCCTAGCTTTAATGGCTTGTGGATTGCTTACTTAGGGAATGGCCAAACCCTCTTTGAACCTTGTTAATTGTGGGGGACTTGTATTTGCCATTGGGCTATTAACTGTAAGCACTCTTTGTATATGGTATTTTTCTATAAAAGTTCCTATCCTTTGTCTAAAAAAAATAAAAAAATCAGCAAGATGTATGAGACTTCTCCGTGTACCCTATTATACAAGTTTGTTGCAACTACTTACGGCTAGATTGATATGATTGAATAGAATTCAGATGGAATGGAATGAACTCATGAATGGAATAGAGATGGGAAAGGAATGATTGAAAAGATTAATTATCATGATTGGTATGGTTTAAATTTAACTCAAGTAATAGAATACACCTTTAACTAATTTCAATCTCATTAATATATTTTTATAATGTTAAATTTAAGTTATAAATTATATAAATAATTTTAAATTAATTAAAACCTATTGAAAATCATATTTTATATTAAAATTAAACTTAAAATTTATATTATTAATAATTAAAAAGTTATTAAATTATATATAAAATAAAAATAAAATTAATATTTAATATATTTATATTCAATTTAAAAAATATTATATATATATATATATATATATATATATATATATATATATATATATATATATATATATATATATATATATATATATATAATTTATAAACTTTTATATTCAGTAATTATTGAAAATTTTATTGAAATTTTATTTAATTAATTTTTTACGGAAATGAATAACAAAATATATGATTTTTATTGAAATTTTCCGTGAGTTAATAATTTTTTTCCTGATAATTTGTAATTAAAATATTTAAAATTACATGTTAAAGCAGAAAAAATATAATTAATTATAATTCTTTTTATAATCATACAAATAATGATGTGGAATATATATATATATATATATATATATATATATATATATATATATATATATATATATATATATATATATATATATATATATAAATAACAATTTGATTCTAAGCACATGAGAATACCCAATACCATGGGAGGTGGGGAGAATCATTATTCCTTATTTTAAGGAATGATGATTCCAAATGAAATTGAGTTTTCATTCCCATTATCCATACCAATCATAAGATTAATTAAGAATTAAATAAGGAATGATAATTCCATTCCTACTCGATTTCATCCTACCAATCACCCCCTTAATCCGTACAGACCAATTAGCTGCAATACACTCCGTGAGTGACAACCTTCTAGTGATTGTAAATGGCCAAAATTTAACCAAAATAGCCCACTTTATCAAAAGAATTTCAGAAATATCTTATATACTTGGCCCATTTGCAGCCCAACAGCCCACGAGGTCCAGGAGGAGCTGCAAAGTGAGAGTTAAATTCATTTTTTGCTCTATAACTAAGCAAAATTTCGATTTTTGCCCTAAAAAAGATAAGTGATTCAATTTTGCCCTGTAACTAACGAAAAATTTCAATTTTTGCCCAATTTTCATTGAAAAATACAAATTTTGCTGGAACCCGCCACATCATGCTTCAATTTCGGGGTTTCCGGCTGGTCAATCCGACGTGGCAATTTTGACTTTTTTTACACTAGAGTTAAATCATTTTTTGCTCTGTAACTAATCAAAACTTCGATTTTTGCCCTAAAAAAGATAAGTGGTTCAATTTTGCCCTATAACTAACGAATTATTTCAATTTTTGCCCAATTACATGACCTTCTCTTATTTTTTTTAATTGAATCACGAATTTCTATTTTTATCACGAATTTTAATTTTTATTCTTTTAAATTAAATTTTTATTTTGTTTAGTTTAATTACAAATTCTTCTATTAATAAATATATGACTATCTTAATTAATAAATAATAATATAAAATATTAAATATTTAAAATAAAATAAATTAATTAAATATATTAAATATTAAAATTTATTAAAAAAAATTTTCCCGACAAAAAAATAAATGGGAGTAATAGTTATTACGTATATTTTAAATATTATTATATTTTAAATTTTAAATATGTTAAATGTGTATTGTTTTTATTCATATGTAAAAATTTGTGTGCACCCGAGCACATGGGGCACATACCGTGCGCCTTTACAATTTGTGTTAAATTGTATGCCCTTTAGTATAAAAATATATACCCTTTATTTTCTAAAGAAAAATAAAAAATATTAATAAAAAGTGTATATACTCTTTACAACAAAATGATGTACCCTTATAAATTAAAGTGTAAACACTTTAGAACAAAACAATATACTCTTACCCATAATACTAAATTTTAAAGGCGCACGGTGTGCCCGGGCACATTAGGAATATATTTAATTAATAAAAAATAATGTATTATTGTGATCAAATTGTGTAAAAGAAACATATATTTAATTGGATAAAAATCGTGTATTAAATTAAGAAAATAAATTAAAGTCATATATTTAAATGTTATAAAAGAAAAGTTTGTGATTAAATTGACATAAAATGAAAAGGTTATGTATTTTTTTTAAATAAAATAGTTTGCGATTAAATTGAGAAAATTAGTAAAGGTCATGTATTTTATTGTAATTAACCTTTTAATAAATAAATTGAGAAAATTAAAAATATATTCCTAATGTGCCCTATAGCACATCGTGCTCCTTTAGAATTTAGTATTATTGGTAAGCGTACATTGTTTTGTTCTAAAGGGTGTACACTTTAATTTATAAGGGTACAACATTTTGTTGTAAAGAGAATATACACTTTTCATTAATATTTTTTATTTTTCGTTAGAAAATAAAGGGTACACATCTTTATACTAAAGGGTATATAATTTAACACAAAATTGTAAAGACACACGGTGTGTGCCCCATGTGCTAAGGTGCACACAAGTTTTTACCTATAAATAAAAACCAATACACATTAAACATATTCAAAATTTAAAATATAATAATATTTAAAATATACGTAATAACTATCACTTCCATTTATTTTTTTGTCGGGAAATTTTTTTTAATAAATTTTAATATTTAATATATTTAATTAATTTATATTTATTTTAAATATTTAATATTTAATATTATTATTTATTAATTAAGATAGTCATATATTTTATTAATAGAAGAATTTGTAATTAAACTAAAACACAAAAAAAAATTAATTTAAAAGAATAAAAATTAAAATTCGTGATAAAAATAGAAATTTGTGATTCAATTAAAAAAATAAGAGAAGGTCATGTAATTGGGCAAAAATTGAAATAATTCGTTGGTTATAGGGCAAAATTGAACCACTTATCTTTTTAGGGCAAAAATCGAAGTTTTGATTAGTTACATGGCAAAAAATGATTTAACTCTAGCGTAAAAAAATGTCAAAATTGCCACGTCGGATTGACCAGCCGGAAACCCCCAAATTGAAGCATGACGTGGCGGATTCCGATAAAATTTGCATTTTTCGGCGAAAATTGGGCAAAAATTGAAATTTTTTGTTAGTTACAGGGCAAAATTGAATCACTTATCTTTTTTAGTGCAAAAATCAAAGTTTTTCTTAGTTATAGGGAAAAAAATGAATTTAACCTTTGCGCAAACACAAACGCTAAACGATTGAAGAAAATTAGGTAAAGCACAAAGAATTGAGTAATTCATCAGAAATTCGGGGGAAGCTTCATTATTCAAAGAAACAAGGGGATGAGTTAGGAATTGGAGCTTCTCCATAAAATTCCCATATTTTGACATTTTCATGGTATAACAATTGTTGTTTTTACAATTTAATGTATAGACTACCTTCTTAATTTTTGAAATTTGATTTCCAGTCTTTTCAATATCAAAATCAAAACATCGAATTTATTTGAATCTTTCCAATGAGCTTCGACTACCGTGCCTCCACCGTCAGTCGATTACGCCCGCTGCTGACGTTTCACTGCTGCTCTCGGGTTTGTTCTCTTTTTTTTTTTTTTTTTTTTTTTTTTGGTACTCCTACATATATGAAGTCGTTGTGAGCCTTGATCTTATGTTCACTAATAATGACTTTTTTACTTGCAGTAACTGTATTTTTTGGGTATTGTGGGATCTCATTATATGAGAGTATGAATTAATAGTACAATCTAGTACCTTAGTTCAGAAAATTAAAAGACTCAACTGATGGTAGTGCTTGGTGGCAAACCCAGAGCAGCTCTGTCCCAGACAGCACAAGTTCTGAACTTTCTTCAGTTCATAGGATTTCCCGTGAATAGTAATCTGAAATGAAAGAGAAAATCCGGAATGGTAAAATGGAATATTGTTGTTTCTGGGAGAAACAAAAGTTGCTGAAACTAGACTAGTGTTAGCAAGGACATCCGACTGCATGTTGTCATTTGTCTGGAGTCGATGGAGTCAGATTTTTTTATGTCTGGATACTGATAGGACTTATATATTCTCCTGACTGGATTTAATAGTTCAGCCTTTGTTGCATCCATTCCTTGATTTCCTATTTTGTTACTTATTATTCTGTCACCCTCTATTATTTTGCCTCATCCCTCTCCTTTGCAAGATTCATAGATACTCCTATATATTTTTGTTAAGTCTTACCTAAGATATGTAAATTTACAACGTAGTTACTATCTTTCTTTCACATGAATGTAACTAAAAATCGTCAGAATATTTATTTTGATGCAGTAATATTGTTTCTTTGCCAAGTGCCTGGGAACCTTATGAAATTGATAATATCTCATGAAATTTTGAAGCTACGAGTACGACAGTACATAGTTGGTTCATCAAATTGATTACACTGCTTAATGCTGTATTGTATTTTGAGTTTTTAGCAGTAATTAATAAGCAAAGTTATAGTTCAAAGTTGAATTCACTTGTGATATTTGCTTGGTGGACAGTGTTCATGAGATGGTTTGATTTGAATTAAGCTTGTCCATTGTCCTTAAATACTGCTGACTTTACGATTCCTGCATGGCATGTTTTTCAAGACAGGTTGGTGCCCTATGATATAGTGAAGAAGTTAATACTATAAATGAAAATATATATATATGAGCCATAGGAAGGGAAAAAAAGGATTCCCCTAGGATGATTCCCGTCATCCTAAGCTGCCAATGAAAGACACAAAGAATAATTATCCAGTGATCCCTCCCTTCTCCTCTACACACTTATTTATAATCCTTATTTTGAGAGCTAGTTCATTAATGTGGAAAGAACATAATTATTGCCTCACTATTCTCCCTCAAATTAGCTCTTACTAGTCCACCAGATTGGTGATTAGCATGATTGCATTTGCGGCTGAGCCCTTTAATTGGCTCTATCACCTCACAACATCTTACTTTAATATGCATGATATGACGTCTGTAACTGCTAGTGTATGGGGGACCTAGTAGCATGTTTTCTAATCAAAGTTATATGTTGCAGTTGTCTAGGAGGAAATTTGTGGAACTCAACCTTGTGCAATTAGCTCATTTTTTGAAATTCTGATTGAGAAGACGTCTGTGGTGGTTAGTAATTCCTCAATTTGTGAAAGTTCTTCATTGCATACATTATTGAGCTGAGGTGAAAATTTGACTGAATGAACCACTGTTTCATAGTTCAACTGCTATGTCTATATTCAATTTTTTCATCAAATTATTTTTCTTGTTCCTTTTGTTTCTAGACAGGATGTTTTCTTTATAAATTATGTGCTGTATAATTAATCCAGTTAGCTGGCATTGTTGCCGTTACATTATTCGGAGAGCTAACGATTTCATCTTGGATGACCTGTTAGTCTTTTTGCTCTATGTAAGGATGATTAGTGCCTCGAATGCAATTATTCATTTTTCTGTGATATCTTTTAAGTTTTATGTGTTTTAAAAACTCAGTTTATATTGGTAAAGCTAGTTTATCTAATCAAGTTTTTGTCTTGACTGTGTAGTGTTGGAAAACTGTTGTTCAAGGCACTTCACCATTATTTATAGGTGACAACATAATATTATCAGCCGATTTTTCTTTTTTTGGCTTCGGAATAAGATTGAATCTCATTGTGTTTTCTATTATGATAATTTAGATGGCAAATAATTCTCCACAACGAGCTGTCCACCTGCCGCCACCACCACTGCACTATCGCCATGGCAGTAACGGTGGACTGAAGGCTGATGCGTCTACTCCAATGACAGATAAAGAAGAAGAAAAACAAAATACGGAGGTACGCTCATTCCATATATCCTTTGTCTGAAGTCGAACTCATAAAATTGGCTTACCTTTAGGGAGCTCTTTCCAGATTTTCCAGAAATTTTATAGCCATTATACTAATCTCACTTTATTCTCAACCATTTATGAGCGTTTATATGAACTGGTTAAATTCACATTCTTTGTATGTTATATTATAATATGTTGATATGTTGTAATTAAATGATCGAAGTTTAGTGATTCTTAAAAATGTATTTGAGGAGAAATAATTAATTTACTCATTTTAAACAAAAAAAAAAAACTTTTCTAATATATTGTAATATATAAATCTAATTTTAGTAATTAACATTCGCAATGATTGAAGACTATTCTCTTAAATTGAATAAAATGTGTTAAGAATATTTGAATATACAACACGTTGGTACTGATGGTGGTGGTATTTTATAACACACTCATATTTATAACTGAATGAATATTTAAGTAATGTGCTAATTTTTACTGATGTAGTATAAATTATTTAAGGAATTATTATTATTAGATACACATTTTCATACTATATATACTAACAAATACATTCATAATTTTTAAAGTCAAGAAATGATATAAGTTAATTAATATGCCTAATATACCCCTAACATCTTAATTTCATGTATATATGCTTTTTATTTGTTCCTTCTCATTCCTGTCTTTCTGTTTCTTTACCCTCATTCCTCTCTTCTCCTTCAGTGTTAGAAAAACAGAGGTAAGCTTATATCAGATTGTACAAGTAGTAAAGCTCAAAGCTTAAACTAGTTCATTATTGAAATGCAGATGGTGGGTTTGAACAGCAGTAATCAGCCATTTTATTTTAGAAGATGCGAAAGGATTGTGGCAACAAGCATAATGTCTGTGCCCAATGATGTGTTGTTCGCAATATTTTCACGCCTCCCAGTTCACTGTATTTATGATCAGGCAAGGCTTGTATGCCGGAAGTGGTACTTTATGGTCCGCTCCCAAGCTTTCATTAATGAACATCTTCAACACAGTAGGTACGGGCTTTTGTTAAATCTCAGATTTCGACCTGTCTTTTTTGTTAAACCTTCTGCAGAAGGAAAGGTTGAGACACATGAGTCCCCTTACGAAATCAGATCCAACTTCACTGCAAGTTGTAATGGTTTGATACTGGAGTACCTTTTGGGAACACGTGGCCTTTGTATCGTAAATCCTGCAACAAGGCAACGATTCATCCTCCCTTCATTTTTTGGAAAGTATATAACAGTTACTGGCTCTGGCTTAGCTTATGCAGCGGCTTCCATGGAGTTTAAAGTGGTTCTTCCACATATTTGTAAGCGTGGTTCTGATGAGTCATTCTCATTAGAGTTTTACATATTAACAGTTGGAGTTGACGAGTGCTGGAGGAATGTTCAAATGAGTCACTTGCCTGTGTCAGTTTTTTTGAGTGAAATCAAAGGTGCTCCGTTAATCACTGATGGTTTTATGCATTGGCCTACTCGCAATCATGTTTGGAGTTTGAATGTAGAGACTGAAGTTTTTTCAATGATTCCTTTTCCAGAGGAGTCGAGTACTCAAATTAGAAATGAATATAAGCAATGTCTATCGACAGGAAGGTGTCTATGCTTGTTGTGGAGGGTCGACAGAACGTTGTTGTGGAAGCTTTGGGAGTTGAATGCAGAAACCGGAGAATGGAGAAAGTTGAGTAACATGGACTTGAGAGACAAACAGGGGACATTGGAACGTATTCTGGGCGTGGATGATCTTTCGTTGAGAGTTGTTGGTTGGTTAGATTACCCAGAGTTGATCGTTTTTGATATTGTCGATTTTCGTACAACCTGGATTTCCTACAACCTTCGTTCACATGAAATTGAATCATATCATCATAGACGCTCTGGCCTATCCAACCCTAAAATCCACAAGAGTAGCTTGTTATGGTCTGGCGAATCATAAATCTCATTTAATATCCTGGTTTTGGTACATTAGTGATGTCCTAGAAATTTAGTGGTATTGAAAAGATGTTAAGTATTTATGGAGTCTATGGGTACCTACTAATTAAAGTGTTTTATGGAGTTGGGAATTTGAATCATTGTTGTTTTCAGAGATATACTGTCATAAAAGACTTTCTTATGTGCTTAAATTTCAGTTCATGTTTTCTCTTGTGTTAGTTCACATTCATGTCTTCTCCTCCTTTCTTATTTTCAATATCATAATCAACTTGTTACTACCTCTCTTTAAGAATATAGTATAATATAATTTAGAGAATTATGAAATTAAATTGATCACCATCTCAAGAGATGAACTTAAGTGAGAATGGATTCAGAAGTTGATAAATCAAGTCTAGATCCAGAAACTTTTCACATATTATCTTTGTGAGGAGTGATATCATCTGATCAATTCTCTGTTTCAGAATCAATCTCAGAACTGCAACTCTTTTCCATTGTTGAACGGAGTTCATCACGGAGACTTTCTTGTCCTTGTGGAAGCTCTCTTCTTTTTCTCAGCTCCTCAATCTTGAAAAGTCTTGAAGCCATATGCTGTTGCAGTAGTAAACCTCCATTTCTCTTGAAGAAATTTGTATCATTATCGATGAGCTCCACATAAAAATCACATCCCACTGCCATGAACTTATTTCTGGTGTGGGATATAGAGTAATGATGGTCTAAATGCATTTGTTGAAATATCAATAAAGATTTTACTTCTTATGATGTGATTTCAGACAGAGATTGTATCTACCTCTCCGTCGACCCACCCAAGTTAGTGAGGCGGAACCAGTCGAGGTAGCATCCCTCCTCAACTCCAAACGGGTTTGCAATCACGCATTTTTTCTGGCTGCCGCTTCTGCCTTTGGAGACTGAAATATTATTAATGAGAGGCTGCTGCAAATGAGAAATATAGCAACCAAAACATCACCACCTCCCATTTTACTTGTTTTGCTTTGGTGTGAAAATTGTTCTGCTAATTTATTATCCAACAATGCATGCATTTTCAAAATTGTTCCCACCAATTCCTCTCTTAAAAGCATCAAATTTGTGTTTTTCATTAAAAAATAAAAAGAAGAAAAACGAAAACCATTGGTTTGTAACCGGAACAGGCTGTTTCATAAAGAAAGCAAAAAATTGAAATACTAAAAAAATTGAAATAAATGAGCTTGTTGAAATGGAGGCAGTAATTTTTTTTTTCAAAATATACTAAAAGATCAAAAATTGTAAAAGCAAAAAAATTGAGAGAATGAATTGAACTTAATTTAGATAAACAAATAAATAAAATTGATGTAAACTCCTTCTTGCGATGTGTAGTTTTGGCCAAGATCGATTGCAAAAGAGTAGTGGCTTTGTGGAACTCTGAAAAAGTTGTCAATCAATTAGTCTTTTTTGTTAGGACTTGCATAAAAGATGTGGCTGTGGTGAAATGGTTGTCCATCGTATATGTTTCATGTTACTCTTCTTTCAACTTTTAAAAGTTAATGAATTATTGGTTTTCTTATTGACTACATATTATGCGTATGTAATTGGTTTTCTTATCGATGTTCTTTAAAGTTCTACTAGTTAGTGTTTGATAACTTCAGTTTCGTATTAATTCAGTTTTTTTTTCTTTTTTTCTCTCATTATTTTTTTTTAATTTTTTTTTATATAACTTTTTAGACAAAGTCTCTTGTGAGACATTACTCATGTGAGACCATTTGTGAGACGTGTTAAAATATGTATATTATTTTGATAAAATATGTTTAATGGTTGTTAAAGTATGCTTTTCAAAGTATGGTGATTTTAGCGTGTTATACTATGATTTATTGTTGGCATATTTTAATTATAAATAAACATACTTTATCTATAGAATAAGTATACGTTAGTGATGAATAGACCCGTCTAATAAGAGAGTGACTCAATTTTGTAATCTTAGCGTTGATGAATACGTTTAAATAATTTAGATGATGATAGAAAACCTGCCAACTCAACTATTAATATATATAATTTTAATGAATAACTGTTCAAAATTAACTCAATACGAATGAAATTGTAATAAAGCATTTTCTATTTATAATTAATTTGAATAGATAAAAATATTTTTATTCAATAGTATAACATTGCTCTTTATTTTCTTTTTTTTTTGCATGAGTAGGGATATTCATGTTTAACCAAAAAAAATGTAGGTTAGTTTTGCAATAGAACTGGCCTAGCTAACAGGATATTAAACCCTAAGACAACTGGCATGTTTAATAAGATGAGAAACTCTCTTGTGAGACGAGGTTTTTGTGAGACGAGTCGACCCATTACTAAAGTATGCTTATTATATAGGTAAAGTATGTTTATTTGTAATTAAAGTATGTCAATAATAAATCATATTATAACACCTTAAAATCATACTTCAATTCATTATTTATCATACTTTAAAAAACATACTCTATCTATATAATAGGCATACATTAAGACGTCTCACAAACCGTCTCACATATTTAACGTCTCACAAAAGAATTTGTCTAATAAGGTATTAAATCTTAAATTTTAGGGGTGAAATACTCCTTCCGTTCCACGTTAAGATTTACATTTTTCATTTTGGGTTGTCCCAAGTTAAGGTTTATGTTTCCTCTTTTGTCAAGTTTGATCCATACAAAACAATTAATTATTCCATGTAGGCACCCATACACAACACTAATACAAATACCCATGACTCTATATTAAATATAATTTCTCACATTTCACCACACATTAAATATTATATCTTTTAATTTAAATACAAATAATAAACTTAAACGTTAACGCTGGACGGGGGAAGTATATCTTAAAATATATGAAGAAATTGCAACTATACTATTAAAATTAATTCTAAACTCTAAACCTTAAAGTACAATATACCCTAAATTATATGGTGAAATTACAACACTTTATTCAATAATTACAAAAGTTATTTTAATTTCAAATTATCACACATTTTTTACACTCATAACATTATTTTATAATATTTTATTTATTATTTATAAATACTAAAATACTCTCAAAATTTAATAAAATTAATTAAAAAATATTTTCCTTAAATAACGTTGAAAAATAGAAGTGAAAGTTTGTGTGGAAAGGAGGCAATAATTTGTTTTTATAGTTTATTTTTTTTTAAAGAAAAAAGACAAACAAAAAGGATATTGATTAACAGCACTCCATAGTTGATACAACAGCAGCTTTTGCTCAAATCCAAGTCCATTTTTCTATGTTGGCTTTCAAAAAGCAGTATAATATGCTTTAATGATTAAAAATTAATGCACACCTTCACTCTGACTACAACTGAAAGAAAATATCTTCACTCAGATCTACTCACCTTTCGACAAGTATATGTACTAACGTACATACTTGAATTGACGTACATGTGTATGGCAAGGGGCCTCCACCAATTAGATTCATAATTGATAGTTAAATTATTTTTTAGTCTAAAATTAAAATAAAAAACTAGTTTATTGTACTTATTTTACAATGAAAATGTAACAAAAAAAAATAATACTCCCTTCCTCCCTTGGTAGGAGCCTCATTTGTTTTTTGATACGTGGATTAAAGAATATTATTATTTAATGTGTAGTGGGTAGTTATATTAGTGGGTGCGTGGGCTCCACGTTTTAATTGCATCAGTGGGTGTGGGTGTGGGTGAATTTCATATGTCCAAATAAAAGAGATGAGATCCTTTGGGTGGAACAACCAAAATGGTAAAATGAGACTCTTACCTAGAGACGAAGGGAGTAATAGCAATGAAAATACATCCCTACAAATTAGTAAAAAAGTAAATTTTCATACAATTATATACTCCATATATATATATATATATATATATATATATATATATATATATATATATATACTTTTATATTAATGGGATTGATGGGTAGAAATAATATAAAATCTTGTGTCCACATAATTCTAGGGAATTATATTAAGTTGTCCCCAACTATAGCCAATTTTGGCTCCAAGCCTCCACCCCTTTTTGTTCGTACATATGGTTGCAATGACCATTTGGGATTTTGTAATCCAAAAGTGTGTTCCATCTGTGTACCAACATACCAAATGGAAAACACCAACATTTTTCAAATTTTTTTTTATAAAAAAAATGGTGATGTGCCTTTAATATAGTGTGTTGGAACAGCAGATAGAACACAATTTTGGAACAAAGAATCTGCTCTCCTTTATGACTAACTTCATCCTTAAAATTTATTGCATTACCTCCCATAGCTAAACAAAGACAAGTAAACATTACATTTATCTCCAACCATGTGATTAAGGAATCCATTGTTTAAGCTTATGGCATCTCATCAAGTTTTGCTTCCACTTCTCATTTGCATACTACTGTTTCAACTCCAAAAGGCAGAAGCAGCCATATCAACAGCCTCACTAAAGGATTGCAAAACGAGATGTGGTAACATTGACATTCCTTACCCGTTTGGAGTGAAGAAAGGATGTTACCTGGACGAATCATTCGAAATCGCCTGCAATGACTCAACAAGATCTGCCTCACTAGTAGATTTGTATCAAAAAGATGTAGATGAAATCTCTGTCTCAAGTCACAGTCTACGGATATACCAACGGGCTCTATCGTTGCAATTTAACAAATCAGGAGAGAGTGATTATGGCAACGGTTTCTTTTGGGACCTAGGCAATAATTTCTTTATATCCCACAACAAAAACAGGTTTGTTGCCATGGGATGTGATTTCTATGCATACCTTGTTGATGATGAAACGAAAGACTTACTTGGAGGGTGCGCGACGCTCTGCAACCAAGACGATGTAGTCCCCTCCCCTAGTTCGACGTGTTCAGGGCTGAACTGCTGCCAAATGAGTTTTCTAAGAGATGTCAGAACAGAGAGTTCTTTGGTCGTGGACACAATTAATACTGGGAGAAAGTCATGGAAGTGTGGGGTTTTCGCTTTTGTGGACAAGAATTTCCCTCTCAGTAAGATTAAGGCTAACTTCACTTCATGTGAAGTTGATCACACTCTCCCAGTAATACTGGAATGGACAGTTGGGAATACTAGCTGCAAGGAAGAGGAAGGGCGAGAGGAGTATGCTTGTGGGAAGTATACTTACTGCGTCAACAGTACTGATCCAGGCATGGGGTACAGATGCAAATGCAAGGATGGATTTACAGGCAATCCTTATCTCTATGATGGATGCCAAGGTAATGATTTTACTTTCAATAAATATATCCTGCAAAGAATATGCTTCACACAAAACTTTATCTCTTGGAATGATTAAATCTAGATGTTGACGAGTGTAGAAACCAGGATGACAAAAAGTGTCCAGGGCAAAATCTTTGTGTCAATACACAAGGCAGTTATTACTGCGTGCCTAATCGTAGACGAATACTGGGGCTGCTCATAGCCTTAGGTGAGTGGTGACCACTTCTCTGTTATCTTCATCTTTTAATCCCACATATGAGGTTTCTCCTAACACTAGATGAAATAACAGGAACTGGCATCTCTATCGGTATTCTTTCTCTAGTTGCTATTGGTCTTTGGATGTGGCGAAAGCTTAAAAAGATGAACGATCGCAAGAGAAAGCAGAGGTGTTTTAAGCGAAACGGGGGTTTGCTGCTACAACAGCACATATCTTCAAGCAGGACAAGTGCATTACCTAAAGTAACACTATTCAAGATTGAGGAGCTGAAGAAGGCCACGGATCAGTTCAACATAAGCCGTGTTCTTGGAAAAGGAGGTCTTGGCACGGTCTATATAGGAATGCTATCGGACGGTACTAGGGTTGCCGTAAAGAAGGCAAACATGATTGATGACAGTCAAGTAGGCCAATTTATAAACGAGGTTTTTATCCTGTCTCAGATAAGCCACAGGCACATTGTGAAATTGTTTGGTTGTTGTTTGGAGGCTGAAGTTCCATTACTCGTCTATGAATACGTATCCAACGGGACACTCTCAAACCATATTCATGACGAGGCAAATGCCTCTGTACTCACTTGGGAAGTTCGCCTACGTATTGCTGCAGAAATTGCAGGAGCAATAGCTTACCTGCATTCCTACGCCTCAACAGCCATATATCATAGAGATATAAAGTCGACCAACATATTGTTGGATGAGAAATACAGGGCAGTAGTATCCGACTTTGGACTATCAAGGTCAGTATCCATAGACAGGACTCACTTAACAACATTCGTAGGAGGCACATTTGGGTACTTGGATCCGGAGTACTTCCGGTCAGGACAACTAAACGACAAGAGTGACGTCTATGCATTCGGGGTTGTTCTTGCTGAAATCCTCACAGGACAGAAGGCAGTCTCTTCTGTTAAAGATGATATAGGGCTGGCCCTTCGGTTTAGATCAGCAGTGAAGGAGAACTGTTTGTTAGAGATTTTGGACAAAGTCGTGGCGGACGAAGGCGACAAGGACGAAGTTCTTGCAGTTGCCAAACTGGCCAAGAGATGCATGAAATTAAATGCTCGTAAAAGACCAAGTATGAAGGAAGTGGAAGCAGAGCTAGACCAAGTGAGAAAGCGACGAAAAGAGAGTATTCTTGATGAACCACATTCCAAAAGGGAAGAATGCTACAGTGATTCAGGGGTTGATTCAGAAGCAGAGGTGATCAAACCATATCCAAACTAGATTAGCTCTATTTCTTCATGTGTACAATGTAAGAACAATTTCTCCATCTTAATATTCAAGATTCGGAACCGATTCTAGTCCTTCTTAGGTACATTGCAAATAATCCACCGTTTCAAGATATTATTACATCAATGTAGTATCAATTCTAGTCGATCCTTTTGTGAATAACTACCAGTTTTAACTTTACCAATCAAGTTTTCTTTTGAATTGTGTACACTCCCTACCCCCACTTGGGATTTCCTATTCCAAATGTGTTACGATATCCCACATCGGTTCCGCACGCAAGTGTGGAAGGGCAGGTCAACCCTTCACATTCAGTCATGGTTTTTGGTGAAGTTAGGGCTCCATAGCTTTATATTTAACAAAATGGTGTTCCAACAACACTAGAAGGATGACACTTCACACTTTTTAAAATTTGAATCTGGTGTTGTTAGATTAAGTTTTGTAAGAGAGTTTCTTTGATGTATTTATGAGAGGGAGAAGTAAGCCAAAGTATTCAACAAAAACAATTTTTAACCCTAATTCCAAATTAGGCAATCACTCCAGCGATAACGCAAGAAACAATCTTACAAAACAGTAATCTTATTATACCAAACTAAAGAAAACAACCTAAAACAAAAGTAAGAGTGACATACCTTCAATCAGATAATGAATCTTTGTTGCAGTGGGCATCGAATTATTTACTGCCCAACCAACCAAACTTAATAAATGCAATCACATTATTTTTTTAATAAGTTAAGGAGTATAAGTTTTTTCATATCATCACTTTCATATCACTTTTTTCAAATCATCACATTAGTCCTCATTATTTATAATACTAATTGTTGATGAAAAATTTTATTTTGGTCTTTTATCCGATCAAGTGTTACTTTCTTTTAAAGGTGTTAAGGGTATTTTAGGTTTGATGAATATGTTACAAAATGTGGTTTTAAGAGAAGCTTGTTTGACAGCTGTGTGTATATCAAACAAGACAGTAAATGGAATGTGTTCTTATTGCTATATGTTAATGATATTTTGATAGCCTATAGGTCTATGGAAGGAATCTTAGCAGTGGAAGAGATGTTAAAGTCAGAATTTGACATGAAAGGGGAGGCTATTGTGATCTTAGAGATGAAAATTGACAAAATAGATCAGCTGGATTAGTTGTATTGCATCAAGTGTATATTTGGAAAAAGTTCTCAAGAGATACAGCGTATATTTGTGTAAGTCAGTTGCTACACCAATGAAGCAAGGACTTAGCTTGTCAGCTCAACAATCAACTCAAACAAGAGAAGATGTGTTAAAGTATGGTTATATAGGTAAAATATGTTTATTAATAATTAAAATATACTTGTATAGTGAATTATATTATAACAACTAGAATCATATCTTAATAAATAATTTATCACACTTTAAAAAAATATATTTTGATTATCAATAAGCATATTTTACCTATATAACAGTAATAAAACATTTCTAACAAAATGTCTCACATAAGCACAGTCTTACTAGAGACATTATCATGAATAAATACTTATTCAAATTGGAATTAATAACTGCTCCCTCCGTCCCGGTCAAAAAGATGCATTTACTGTACCTTTTGTGAGAGCTTTATGCAGTCAAACGTAGCTGTTTGACCGGGACAGAGAGAATACTATGCAGAAAAATAAAGAATAAAAGTATAATAAGACTCAAAAACAAACAAATAAAATTAAAGAAATAAAATAAGACAAAAAATCACACATTCCGATTCATAAGACAAATCTAACATGTATATTACTGCTCGGAAACCTATTACATTTCCGTGTTATATCTCCTTTTACACTGATCAGATGGGTGACACGTGTACTAGAGAGAGATTGTGCTAACTTGCACTGACGTCTGTTAAATAGCTATGCAAGGAAAGAAGTATATATTTGAAAGTAAAGATTCTCTCTACAATTTCTTCGAAAACCTTCCATAATGTGATCATCTTTTTGAACCATAGTTGCAGAGCTGGACTTCGTATGTGATTATGAACCATAATTTTACAACCCAGAGCTATTAGATGGTGCTGAATACCAATATAAGGCCCTGTTCGTTATTGAAAAGTAATCTTTTTTTAGTTTTTAACTCCCTCATTCTTCAAATTTCTGCAAAAATAAATAAATAAGCTTTTTTTTTTAATATAAATTTAACCAAATGATTCCACAATTCAGTTTGGGGGGAGGACAAATAGAGCTCGCGGAGATCAAGGACAGCACTGCTTTTATAAAAAGGCTCCATTGATGAGCTCATAAGAAACTTACACACTTGTAATTTAAGAACCTACACATGTAAATTGTGAACTTATCATATAACTTTTTCTTGATGCTCAATTAATTAGCATTACACTAAGTGAATTGCCAAATCCAATTAAGAAAATGAGTAAGGATTTTGCGAGAACTCAAATTCATCATATCTCAAACCAAAAGGTCCATTCATTAATTTTGAATTTTTTTTAATAATGCTCTAGAGTTAAAAATTTCATTCAAGAATTTCTACAAACACCCAGCGTGCGTTAATAAGAATACCAACAATCTGAAAAACTCAAAAACAATTAAGGTTGAGCTGATAAATATAACTGGATATGAAGTTTCAAACTACATTTATCCTATTACATTCTAATGGATTTGTTCAAAGTTTATAAGTATTATTTTTTGTGCATTGATGACAGCACATTGAGATCAGCCTTGCTTAAGAGTATTCCCAATCATATGAGTAAAATATGTGATGAATCACAAACGTATAATTAAACATAAATAATAAAGTGAAATTACAACTATTATCTTTAAAATAAATGAAGAAAAAAGTACCACAAGGATTTAAATAAGCAATGAAGATACATTTTAAAAAAAAATAAAATAATACTAGTAAACAAAAAAGAGTAGTCCAAGCAGCAATACCTTTTGTACATGTGTAACCCCACCATTCCATGTTCTCTTTCACGGAGTTCTATAATGTTTTATCTATTGATTAATTCAGAATAAGAACTTGTTTCACATTTTCATATATATTTTTTAAAATTATTATAAATCTGCAGATCTAAGGCGTGCTAAAAGGTCAAAAAAAGCCCTCCAAAAGGTTTAATCTACCCAAAAGACAACTGCTCCAACTACTAGCAAGGCCAAGGTGAGTCGTGGGATATTTATGGTGTCACCTTCTTATCACCTTTGGACAAATATATTACTCCATCCCATAATAAAATTCACATTTTCACATTCAATCAATCATTCTATAATAAACTTCACTATATAGAAATAAGAACGTGCATAAATCAACTTTTAATTTAAAATATTATCGCCACCTATAATATACTTTATAAATTATTTATTATCTAAAAGAATCATATTAACCTTTAAAAATTAGTAAAATTAGTATTCTCTCTGTCTCACTCAAACGTTTACATCTATTTTTACACATGTAGTATTTTAATATAGGCAAAAACTTTTGTGCACCCGGATGCACGGACCACATTCCGTAAGCCTTTAAAATTTTGTGTTAAATTGTATATCCTTTAGTATAAAGATGTTTACTCTTTATGATGATGATGATCATCATGATCATGATGATCACGATGATGATCATGATGATGATCATCATCATCATGATCATGATCGTCATCATGATGAAGATACAACACTTCGTGCGCCTTTAGAATTTTGTGTTAAATTGTATACCCTTTATTATAAAAATGTGTATCCTTTATTATCTAAAGAAAAAAATATTAATGAAAAGTGTATACCCTTTAGAAAAATTAGTGTACCTTTTATTAATTAAAGTATATACCTTTAGACCAAAGCAATGTACCTTACCCATAATACTAAATTTCTAAAGGTGCACAGAATGTGTTCTCGTGCGCCCGGACTCACGCAAGCCTCACTCTTTAATATATAGTGCGTGGATTTACTTGTAACTTTATTTCTTTTTTCCAATCTTTAATTTGAATTGATGAAAAATTATGTAATATTATAAATTATGTAAGAAAGAAACGCAATTTCGAAATTTAATTGTGTTTTGGATTGTGTGTTATTTATTATTTTGAAAGTGTAAACTTATTTATAGAATAGACAAAGAGTGAATTAGTTTATGGAATTATTATTGAAATTAAATATATATTAAAAAAAAAGAGTGTGAGTGTGGTACACAGGTACAGTTGTAACACCTCAACCTGTAGATTTTAAATCAACTAAATCTTAGATTTAAATTTAAAAGAATTAAAAATAAAAATATATCATTAAAATTATACTTAATTAATTCAGGAATAATTGTAGGACTAACATAAGTATCAATACATAATTAATAATAATAAAAATGATGATTGGACATAATATACTTAATCATAGCCATAAAGCTCTAATTTTTATATCGATGCATTCGCACCTGATTCATAATATGGGAAGGCCAACACCCACCATCTACCAATGGAGACTTCAATTTCAAGTCAAAATTTTATACTCGATATGGGCTGATCCAATCTATTAATCAACTAATTTGAAGAGGTCAGAACTCATCGTCCAACTAGCGGGAATTCATATTTTAAGTTATAGCTTAACGATGTGTATGAACTTATCTCACAGTCGTTGATCACACCTAATCTTAAGAATTTAAAGAAATTTGTAGTAAGGTACCTCAAATAGGCCAACACTATTGACAAAGCTATAATTAACTAAATAAAAGTAAAAATACAAAAGACAATCCAAGAGACAGATTATCTCTAACCCAATGTTTTGGGAATGTGATTTACTGTTTAAGCTTATGGCACCTCATCATATTTTGCTTCCCTTTCTCATTTACACCACCTTCTCACTGCTCTTTCAGTTCCAAAACACAGAAGCTGCAGTTGTATCAACAACATCACTACAACACTGTCAAACGAGATGTGGTTGTTAGGTTTATCTGCCCAGGGAGCCGGGCCCACTCAATCCACTAGCATGATATTGTCCGATTTGGGCCGCTACTGGCCCTCACAGTTTTACCACTCTGAGCATCACACCCAAAAGGCCTCATGCTAGGAAGAGTACATCCCTCATTTATAAATCCCTCGCCAACCCCACTTCTAACCGATGTGGGACTTTGGTTGACACCCAACCAACATTTCCCCCTCAAACAAAGTTCCGCAGCTAAACCATCCAATTTGAGGTCCGAACATCCCACCAACCCCGGGCTCGGCCGGTTAAGTTTGGGGCCTGGCTCTGATACCACTTGTTGGGTTTATCCGCCCAGGGAGCCGGGCCCACTCAATTCACTGGCATGATATTGTCCGCTTTGGGCCGCCCACTGGCCCGCACGGTTTTACCACTCTGGGCATTACACCCAAAAGGCCTCATGCTAAGGAGAGTTCATCCCTCATTTATAAACCCTCCGCCATTCCCATGTCTAACCGATGTGGGACTTTGGTTGACACCCAACCAACATTTCTCCCTCAAACAAAATCCTGCAGTTCCAGTTTGAGGTCCGAACATCCCACCAACCCCGGGCTGGGCCGGTTAAGTTTGGGGCATGGCTCTGATACCACTTGTTGGGTTTATCCACCCATGGAGTCAGGCCCACTCAATCCACTAGCATGATATTGTCCGCTTTGGGCCGCCCACTGGCCCGCACAGTTTTACCACTCTTGGTATCACACCCAAAAGGCCTCATACTAGGGAGAGTCCATCCCTCATTTATAAACCCACAGCCTTCCCCATGTCTAACCGATGTGGGACTTTGATTGACACCCAACCAATATTTCTCCCTCAAAGTCTCGCTGCTAGACCATCCAGTTTGAGGTCCAAACATCCCACCAACCCCGGGCTGGGCCGGTTAAGTTTAGGGCCTGGCTCTGATACCACTTGCCCCATGTCTAACCGATGTGGGACTTTGATTGACACCCAACCAACATTTCTCCCTCAAAGTCTCGCTGCTAGACCATCCAGTTTGAGGTCCGAATATCCCACCAGCCCCGGGCTGGGCCGATTAAGTTTAGGGCCTGGCTCTGATACCACTTGTTGGGTTTATCCGCCCAGGGAGTCGGCCCCACTCAATCCACTAGCATGATATTGTCCGCTTTGGGCCGCCCACTGGCCCACACGGTTTTACTACTCTGGGCATCACACCCAAAATTCCTCATGCTAGGGAGAGACTTATCCACACTTATAAACCCTCCGCCCATCCCCATGTCTAATCGATGTGGGACTTTGGTTGACACCCAACCGATGTGGGCTTTGATACGGGAGCCGTGCCCACTCAATCCACTGGTCCGCACGGTTTTACCACTCTGGGCATCACACCCAAAAGGCCTCATGCTAGGAAGAGTCCATCCCTCATTTTTCTAACCGATGTGGGACTTTGATTGACACACAACCAACATTTTTCCCTCAAACAAAGTCTCGTAGCTAGACCATCCAGTTTGAGGTTCGAACATCCCACCAGTCCCGGGCTGGGCCGGTTAAGTCTGGGGCCTGGCTCTGATACCACTTGTTGGGTTTATCCGCCCAGGGAGCCGGGCCCACTCAATCCACTGGCATGATATTGTCTGCTTTGGGCCGCCCACTGGCCCGCACAGTTTTATCACTCTGGGCATCACACCCAAAAGTTCCGAACATCTCACCAACCCTGGGCTGGGCCGGTTAAGTCTGGTGCCTGGCTCTGATACCACTTGTTGAGTTTATCCGCACAGGGAGTCGGGCCCACTCAATCCACTGGCATGATATTGTCCGTTTTGGGCCGCCCACTGGCCCGCACGGTTTTACCACTCTGGGCATCACACCAAAAGGCCTCATGCTAGGGAGAGTTCATCCCCTCATTTATAAACCCTCCGCCATCCCCATGTCTAACCGATGTGGGACTTTGGTTGACACCCAACCAACAGTGGCAACATAGACATTCCCTATCCGTTTGGAGTGAAAAAAGGATGCTACCTGGACGAATCATTCGAAATCACCTGCAATGACACTACTGGTTCTGCCTCACTGGCTACGGCCGAAGCCAGAGATGTAGACGCGATCTCCGTCTCGAATCACAGCCTACGACAAGTCTTTCACGCTCTGTCTTTGCAGTTCAACGAATCAGGGGAGATCAGTGAATACGCAGGCCACTCTTTCTACTTGGAATTAAGTCATCATCTATCCATATCTCCCACCAAGAACAAGTTCATTGCAGTGGGGTGTGATTTTTATGCCTACCTTGTTGATTACAAAACCAAGGACTTATTGGGGGGCTGCGCGTCGCTCTTCAACCGCACGAACATCGCCCCCTCTTCGTCTTCATTGTGTTCCGGTCTCAACTGCTGCCAGATGAGTCTGCTAAGCGTAGTGAGGAGATTGAGCCTGACTGTGGACACCATAAATACTGAGAAGAAAACATGGAAGTGTGGTGTGTTCACTTTCCTGGACAAGAATTATCCTCTGCATAAGCTTAACTTCTCCACATGTGAAGATGATTACACTGTCCCAGTAGTGTACGAATGGACATGGGGGAATACGAGCTGCAAGAAAGCGATTGGGCCAGAAGAGTATGCTTGTGGCCACCACACTGACTGCATCGACAGAAATCTTGGAGTGGGGTACAGATGCAGATGCAAGGATGGCTTCATAGGCAACCCTTATCTCCTCGATGGATGCCAAGGTAATTGTTTTATGGAGTATTTTTTCCAAAGAAAAATGCTTCAGACAGCATATATAGATATGTAATAACATGTTTCTTTTGAATGATTTCTAGACGTTGATGAGTGTGAAAGCCAGGCTAATCACAACTGCCCTTTGCAAAATCTTTGTGTTAATACAGAAGGCAGTTACTATTGCCTGCCTAATCGTAGACGAATCTTGGGTTTGCTCATACTCATAGGTAATTAGTACTCCTACACTTCTTCTCTATTATTTTCCATCTTTAAATTCCACAATCTTGGTTTCTGCTAACACTAGTTGAAATAACAGGAACTGGGGTTGCTGTTGGTGTTCTATTTTTGGTAGCTGTTGGTCTCTGTACATGGCGTAAGCTAAAACAGAGAAATTATGAAAAGAAGAAACTGAGTTTTTTTAAGAGAAATGGGGTTTATTACTGCAGAAGCATATGTCTTCAAGCAGGGCAAGTGCATTACCAGAAGTGACACTTTTCAAGTCCACGGATAGATTTAGCAATAGTCGTGTTCTTGGCAAAGGAGGTCTTGGCACAGTCTATATAGGCATGCTGTTGAATGGAACGATTGTTGCGGTGAAGAAGGCAAACAGAGTTGATGACAGTCAGATTGGACAATTTATAAATGAGGTGTTCATTCTGTCCCATATAAGCCATAGACACATAGTAAAATTATTAGGCTGTTGTTTGGAAGCTGAGGTTCCATTACTCGTATATGAGTATGTATCCAATGGGACTCTTCTCAAATCATATTCATGTTGAGCAAAACGCCTCCGCTCTGTCTTGGGAGATTCGTCTGCGTATTGCTGCAGAGATCGCGGGAGCAATAGCTTACCTGCACTCCTACGCCTCAACAGCCATATATCATAGAGACATAAAATCAAGCAACATATTGTTGGATGAGAAATACAGGGCTGTAGTGTCTGATTTTGGACTGTCAAGGTCAGTGTCCATAGATAGGACTCATTTAAAAACACTCGTGGGAGGCACATTTGGGTACTTGGATCCAGAGTACTTCCGATCAGGACAGCTAAACGACAAGAGCGACGTGTATGCATTCGGTGTTGTTCTTGCTGAAATACTTACGGGACAGAAGGCAGTCTCTTCTGTAAGGGATGATATGGGGCTGGCCCTTCGTTTCAGATCAGCAGTGAAGGAGAAGTGTCTGTCTGAAATATTGGATAAATTTGTGGCGGAGGAAGGCGAAGAGGAGGAAATTGTTGCAGTTGCGAAGCTGGCGAAGAGATGCATGAAGTTGAATGCTCGTAAAAGACCAGCTATGAAGGAAGTTGCTGCAGAGCTAGAGCAACTACCCGACAAGAGACTTATGCTGATGAACCTCATTCCACAAGTGAAAAATACTTCAGTCATTTAGGAGTTAAATCAGAGTCCGAGTATGATCAAACCGTATCCAACATGGGCAGCCCCCTTTTTTCTCCCATTTTGATTTGCAGAGGTCTATAGTACACATCAAAAGGAACGAATTGAATAACCTAATCGATGGAATTAGATTCAAAATTGTTTAAATTGTGCATCAGCGCCCAACCGTGTCATAAGCCGCCGTTTAAACTCCGGCGATGAAATGGCTTCCACCGCTCTCTCGACCGCTGGATACGTTTTAACGTCGGAATAATTTCCTTAAAGAAGCTTGCAATTCATAATCCTGAGAGTGGCTGGGATCAGATTCATCATCAATTTCGAAATTCTCATTGCTGCTCAATCTTCTCACTCCTCTGCTCTCTAATCTCTCTCAAAAAACAAGTTCACCATCACGAGATCCGACAGATGTCTGTTGGAATTTCATTTTTATTTCTTTAATAGTTGTTTAAGTGATGTGGATTTCTTTTTTAAAAAAAAGTGATGGGGATTGGCCTATTTTCATTTGAATGTCACGTTGTTGGACGGATTCTCCTGATTTGAAAAGGACACGTGCTGCGTACGTGACTTTTTCCGATGGAAATTTGAAGTTCCAACCAAAATTGGGTAGAAATCGACATAATCAAGACGTTATGAAACTAGATTGAAAAAATTAATTTATTTGGAACTAAAATCGAAATTTGCAATAGTTGTGGGATGGAAAGTGGACTTAACTAAAATTTATTGGTCCCAAGTTATCTTGGAGAGGAAACAGAGTGTTTAGGATATCTTCTCAAACCCACATAGTTAAGCCCAAATCAAACCGAAAATCCAGCTGCCCACTCGAAATTAAAAGGTTGGCTCAACCGAGGGTGACGAGGATGCCGAGCTTGAGCTAAGCCGGCCTTATTTGTATATGTTCAACTTGATTTGGGCTTTTATCATTCATGGACTTTGGGTCTTCACTTATTGTTGATTTCTGCATTTGGGCCGACCTTATCCTCGTACACTCTTTGTTGGTCATCCACGGTCAATATGGTAGTCTTTCTTTAAACTAGGAATATTCATAATCTCTTACCATAAAAATAGCTGCATGCGCGGCTGCACCAAGTATTCGAAATCCACCAATCCACATGTGATGTGTGAAAAAAGTTGTGTACCATAGTAAGTAGCTAGATATGGATAAGGAGGCATATCGATCTCAATACCCGCTTTTACCATGCCACAGTTATTAGGTATTAGGCGTCGGGCTCGAAATAGAATCAATCGTCTGTTGGATTCTTCTTCTCATCTTCGCTCTCTTTTGCATATTACGCCGGAACAATCTCCTCTTCGGCGGTGGACATTCTCTTTAAGTAATCAATGGCACTACAACAAAAAAGATTTATAGGGACACCAAAAAGTGTCCCAATTGCATACATATTAAGACACTTATCATTCTTGAGACACTTAATATAAGTGTTGCATGTAGTGGTATCCCATTAAGTTTAGGGACACTTCATGTGAACACTTATAAATGCCTCTAAATGTGTTGATATATGACACTTATATGTATCTCTAAATAATTTATACAATATAATTAAGTGTCTTAATATGATCTTATATATGTTAAGATAAACACTAGCAGAACACGATCAACGATTCAAACTAGTAGAATAAAGAAAAACTGCACTTGCTCAATGAATGTCTTCATCATGATGATCAACATAATAAGAACGAAGAAGTTCCGATCAAAAAAAAGAACGAAGAAGTGTTTCCATGGAAAGAAGCTGTAAATTGATCATCATAATCAACGAATTTCATTATCAAATCTACAATCGATACTGTGGATTGATTCATAGACTAAATGGGAAGAAGAAGATTTCTCTCAACTCACCACGTGAAAATGATAAAAGGAATGGGGTGAAAAGATAAAAAAAAAGCCCTTTAATGATGGAAGCAAAAAGCTGGTTGATCCAGCGGTTGAGGAGGCTCTCACATAGAAATCTCACCAGTCCAAAAAGTTTAAAAATAATATTATAAAATTGAATACTCCCTCCGTCCCTAGGTAAGAGTCTCATTTTACTATTTTGGTTGTCCCACCCAAAGGATCCCATTTTCTTTTTTGGATATATAGGACCCACTAATACAATTAAAACATGGGGTCCACACACCCACTAATACAACTACCCACTAAACATTAAATAATAATACTCCTTAATACACGTGCCCAAAAGCAAATGAGACCCTTATCAAGGGACGGAGGGAGTATATTACAAAATAAAAAGTAAAGTATCTCAATAAAATATATTAGAGACTCATAGTATAAATGTCACAAAATAAATTTAGAAAAACAAATACATGCAAAATTTAAATATTCTAGAGAAATTAATAAGTGTCACTAATAAAGTGTCTCTTAAAATTTTAAAACATATTAAGTGTTCCTAAAATATAGAGACACAAATTAATAAGTGTCACTAATAAAGTGTCCCTTAAAGTCTAAAAATATATTAAGTATCCCTAAAATATAATTTGAAGATACAAATTAAAAAGCGTCGCTAATAAAATATTCCTCAAAGTCTAAAAATATGTTAAGTGCCCCTAATGGGTCCTACTCTTTTCAGTGATTGTATAATAGTTGAAAATTTGAAGAAAAAAAAAATGGTGCCTCTAACTATCGAATTGAGCTTGAAAACACCACTCATCCCAAATTATTGTATCCTGAAATTCAAGCAAATAGCAGTTGCAACTGGTTTTGCAATTGGAAGTGTTGGATGAAAATAACCAATTTTAGCTGTGGGTCAGAATCTGATCCATATAAATGATCTCAACAGATACTCCATCGTTGATTATAATTGATTCAGTAAATTACAATCAGTTGTGATATGATTAATTATAAATGATTTAATAGGGTTGAGCGTTGGCAGTTTGGTCGCACTGACATCACAATTTTAACTGTTGTATTCTAATTGTTGCAGCATACATGCCTTGACAAAATGGAGTTTGCGATGGGAAAATCGCACTATTTTGCTAGAAAAATCGAGCTTTGATTTTATTAAGTTCCAAAACAGTTCCCTTAATGTTTATCCTGTTTCAATTTTATCCATTAAAGTATTCACCATTTCGTTGTTCAAATTGATCTCATCTCAATGTTAGATTTTAAATTACAGCAGTTGTAGTGTGAGGTTTCAATTTGCTCCACAAAAATGTGATTGTCTCGTCACGAGCCCAATCAAATAAAAATGCAATACTCCAAATGAGTGACAAAAATATTACCCCTTCTGTCACGAACTCAAATTCACAATTTGTATTTTTTCGTACTAAATTCAAATTCACACCACCATAAATGAAAATGATACTTAACCAACTAGCAAAAGTATATCATCCATATTGAAGTAGGCCTTAAAATGCTCATGTAAGTTGCCACGAAACATGATAGACATGAAAGAAACTGTTTCGGAACTAAACAAAATTAAAGCTTGATATTTCTAGCAAAATCCGAAATTAAACGTAATACCTTTCCATCTTTATGTTCTGGAATGTTACAAAGCACAGTATAACTTAACACATGCATATAGATAAGTTGAATGTATTTTATTTTATTTTATTTTCAATCAATGTAAGCATATAAATGATCTAACGAAGTCAGTATGGATTGTGCCAGCTTTTCCATAAATGGGCTTATGTTTTCATACTAGTCCATATCTACTTATGTTTTAATTGTATTAGTGATAGGAGTGTGTCTCATATGTCTAAAAAGGAAAATACAGACTCCTAAATCAACAAAATAAGAACATTGCTAGCGGACGAAAATAGTATTTAACTATAAAAATAAAATATGACATGAATCACAAAATAAAATATATCATAAATTAAGCAAAGAAGTGGCAATAATCTTCCTTAAGTAATTAGAAAGGTATTTTATTGACTGATAATGGCAGACAATATTTTTAGTGCAGGGTGGATTTTTAGAGTTAGCAAGGCCAGGCCTGGGGATGTTCCGTGGGCTCAAGCCATGAGCCCCATAATTTGGGGCCTCATAATTTTTGAGTCCATATATATATACTACTTCATAATGGATTGTAGGCCCAACTTTAATTTATTAATTTAATTTGAAAAGGCCCAGCTAACTTAAAGTTAACGTTAAAAATATCAACGACTCTTTCCTAAATAAAAACAACAATCATTCTTCTCTCTCTAAGACAACTCATTCTGCTCTCTCTCCAAGACAACTTAGCCGTCTTTTTAAATCTTCTCCAATAAGCCACAACATCGTAGATTCACGGTTGAATATTCACACAAAAATACAAAATTATTTCCAAACTTAAATTGCTCCATTCCCTTTTATTTTTTATTTATGCAAATTTAGTCATTCAAATACAGCATTTCATATTATAATTCTATTCTTTCATCCTACTTCTTTTGATTTTCATAATCATCTGATACATTCAAAGCTCAAAGATTAGAGGTAATCAATATTATTTGTATTAATATTCTTCTATTTATTATATATATATAATTTTTTTCCTTTTCATTTTATAAGTTATATTTTGTAAAAAAAAATTATATAAATTAACTTGTTGTGATGATTATTTTGTAGACTGAAGATCAAAAAAAGTCTTGAAATAGAGATCAAAGAAGTGGATTGCTCTTGACTCTTGTCCCCAATTTTTTTGTTGGAGTGATTCATTTACATCATATACCAGGTTCTATTGTTCTTTATATATAAATTTATTTTGTTTGTTGTTTGTTGTTATCTTAATTGATTGTTTATTTTTATTTTAAACTTGATTTAGTTAAATATGTTACCAAGAAAATATGAATCTGGTAGTAAAAAACGAAATAAAAGAAGAAGAATAGATTAGATGATTAAAACTTAAAAAGGTTCTCTTGATAAATTTCTTAAACCAAATACTTTAATTGCAGATTCACTTGATACAAATGACGTAGAAGAAATGAACAATGATATACTTAATGAACATATTGAATTTACATAAAACGATAATGAAAATTTAAATAAAGAAATTGATAATATAGTTGATGATAAAAAAGAGTAGGATGAAGAAATATTGAAAGAAAATGAGAATACAATCGAGAATATATTGAGAATGAAAGTGAACTACAACCAACTCATTATATTTTAAATATGTACGATCCAAGAGCTTGGGATAAACTCGATAATAAACTAAGGGATATTTTGGTAGAACAAGGTCCAATATGAGAAAGTATTTTTGAGTTTCCTCGAGATGCACTTTCTAGGCACTTCTCAATTTCTCATTATATAAGAAAATTACCTAATGGGGAAAATCAAGATAGAAAATGGCTTGTGTATTCAAAAGATGCTGATAAAGTATATTATTTTTATTGCAAATTATTTAAATCAGTTGACAATAATAGCTTGCTTGCAAATGAAGGTGTTAATGATTGGAAACGTTTGGGTGAAAGACTAAGAAAACATGAAAACATTATTGAGCACATAACCAACATGAAACCTTGGATTGATTTGCAATTTCGACTTAAAAAACATGAAACTATTGATAAAGAGATACAAATGAATATTAAGAAAGAGAAAGAACATTGGAAACTTGTTTTAATAAGAATAATTTTTGTCATAAAATGTCTTGTAAAGCATAATTTGGCTTTTCGTGGTGACAATGAAAAGATTTATCAAGAAAATAATGGAAACTTTTTGGACTACTTGAACTAATTTCAGAATTTGATTTGGTTAAGCAAGAACATTTTAGGCGTATTCAAAGCAAAGAGATTCATTATCATTACCTTAGTCATAAAATTCAAAATTAATTAATACTTATGTTGGCCTCTAAAGTGAGATGTGCTATTATTGAAAAAATCAAAGAGGCAAAGTATTTTCTTGTGATACTTGATTGCACTCCAGATGTAAGTCACCATGAACAAATGACAATGATAATTTGTTGTGTGAATATATCGGGTCCTCTTGTTAAAATAGAAGAATACTTTATAGATTTTTTGAAAGTGGATGATACATCTGGATTAGGACTTTTTAATGAATTATAATCAATCTTACAAACACATAAGCTTGATATTGATGATGTGAGAGGACAAGGTTATGATAATGGCTCCAATATGAAAGGAAAAAATCAAGGTGTGCAAAAACGATTACCAGAAATCAATCCAAGAACTTTTTATATGCCATGTGCATGTCATTATCTAAATTTGACTATTTGTGATATGGCAAAATCTTGTGTTTAAGCTGTTTTATTTTTTGGAGTTTTGCAACGCATATATACTTTGTTTTCTAGTTCAACAAAAAGATGGCAGATTTTATTAAATCATTCACCATTTAACTTTGAAATCTTTGTCTACAACAAGATGGGAATGTCATATTAATAGTGTTACAGCAATAATTACTCAATCAAATGAGATAAGAGATGCATTATATGAGTTATCAAGAGTTAGTGAAGATGTCAAAACTCTAGTAATCGCTTGATAACAGCCATAATTATTGATTATTTCTCATTTTCTTTCAATATTTCTTCATCCTGCTCTTTTTTATCATCAACTATATTATCAATTTCTTTATTTAAAATTTTCTTATCGTTTTCTGTAAATTCAATATGTTCATTAAGTATATCATTGTTCATTTCTTCTTCGTCATTTGTATCAAGTGAATCTGCAATTGAAGTATTTGGTTTAAAAAAAATTTCAAGAACACCTTTTTGAGTTTTAATCATCTCATCCGTTTTTCTTCTTTTATTTCGTTTTTTATTACCAGATTCATATTTTCTTGGTAACATTTTTAACTAAATCAAGTTTAAAATAAAAATAAACAATCAATTAAGATAGCAATGAACAACAAACAAAATATATTTATATATAAAGAACAATAGAACCTGGTATATGATGTAAATGAATCACTCCAACAAAAAAATTGGGGACAAGAGTCAAGAGCAATCCACTTCTTTGATCTTTTTTTCAAGACTTTTATTGATCTTCAGTCTACAAAATAATCATCACAACAAGTTAATTTATATAAAATTTTCTTTTTTACAAAATATAACTTATAAAATGAAAAGGAAAAAAATTATATATATATATATATATATATATATATATATATAAAATAAATAGAAGAATATTAATAAAAATAATATTGATTTACCTCTAATATTTGTGCTTTGAATGTATCAGATGATTATGAAAATCAAAAGAAGTAGGCTGAAAGAATAGAATTATAATATGAAATCGGTATTTGAATGACTAAATTTGCATAAAAAATAAAAAGGAATGCAGCAATTTAAGTTTGAAAATAATTTTGTATTTTTGTGTGAATATTCAACCGTGAATCTGCGATGTTGTGGCTTATTGGAGAAGATTTAGAAAGACAGCTGAGTTATCTTGGAGAGAGAGCATAACGAGTTGTCTTGGAGAGAGAGAGCAGAATGATTATTGATTTTACTTAGAAAAGAGTCGTTGATATTTTTAACGTTAATTTTAAGTTAGCTGAGCCATTTCAGATTAAATAAATAAATTAAGTTTGGGCCTACAATCCATTATGAAGTAGTATATATATATATATATATATATATATATATATATATATATATATATATATATATAGACTCAAAAATTATGAGGCTCCCAAATTATAGGGCCCATGGCTTGAGCCCACGGGGACATCTCCAGGGCCGGGCCTGCATCCACCCTAGATCAACATCAAATTCTTTTGGCTGATACAAATAATCGTCAAACTCCAAGAATTCCGGCAAGGGGCCGAGTACTCCACTGCGAAGCACCGTCTACATCGCAGACTAGCAGACCTGCCAATTTTCGGTCCAGAGCAAGCCCATGGCGCCATTGGCCGGATTCACACTCCTCCCGCATGCTTCAAGAAATAGGTACTGGAAAAGCACTGCAATTAATCAAACTTTAATTAATATTGTTATAAATTAATCAGATGAGAGATATATATATAGATATCAGGTCTTTGGGAATGGAGGACAGAAGAAAGGAAAGATATAAGGCCATTACAGCAGAAAAACTTGGCGACGAAAAGAGGGAGGAAACCATGCAATGAAGAAGATCTTGCTCTTTCGGCAATTATCAACGGTGACGAAGTTGAAATCGAAGATGGCGCAGCAGTCCCTCCTTCCTCCTTCTGTTGTACATTGTCTCCAACTTTTCTTCATGGTAACCCCAATTAAGATGTTAATAGTTTGTATTTAATTAGGGACACAATAGTTTAAAATACGGTACGTTTAGTAATGTATGTATATATTCTTTAATTTGAATGGGGTTTATTTAGTAATTGGAGTTTATTTCGTAAAATTGGGGGTACAAATAGCCGCTCCCTATCACTTTTTATTGATCAATTATTAATTTTTATTAAAAATGCTATAACTTTTTATTTACATTAGTAATTGTCATAAAATAGTTCAATAGTTGGTTGATCACTTTTCCTTAATTAGATATTAATTTTTATTAAAGTTATTATCACATTTTATTAAAAATATGAACACTTTTTATCTGTCTTACGAATAGTTCATAAAATAACTCAATTAAACGATTGTCGCTTTTCCTTAATTCGGTAACACTTTTTATCAAAAATGCTATCACTTTTTATCCGTCTCACACAAGACCTATGTAATGCCCCGGGATTACGCTATGGGGTTGGGACGCTACTAGATATACAGTTCCCAATATAGTAATAGAGGGGTCGAGTATGCACAGCGGAAGTAATATAATAAATTCCCCAAAGCGATAATATAATAAAGTATAAGTTGCATAGAGATTATTACATATTAGCGTCTACTCACCCGAGTAGAGTGAAATATCCAAAACGAGTAAGTTCAGATGATATATCTGAAATAAAGTTCTTAATAAAATATATAAGACATAATATAAAGTCTTCTATGGGCTTGGGACATATGCAGGGGTCTCTCCATCTTCTAAACCTTGTTCTGAAAATCAATAAGGGGTGAGTGTTTGAAATACACTCAGTGGGTTAACTAAAAATGATTGCGCAGTTAAAAATAAATATGCATGCCAAATATATCATAAAATGTAACATATGCCAAATTAATAAAAAAATATTTTGCATATTGTCGTTCGATAACTCGTTGAAAATATTTTAGACCGAACAGTCGTCCAATAACTTGTGTTAGTTGGTCTGTGCGCACCGGCCGTCTCCCCAGTACGATATTAGCATACTTTAAAATATATTTTAGTATTGAACCGACGTAGCCAGTAACTTGTGTTAGTTGGTCTGTGCGCACCAAGTCGTCACCAGTACGATATTAGTAGAAAAATATATGTCATCGAACTAAAAGCACACACGGCACATAACATGACATATAAGTAACACATATCACATCTTAACATAGCAATCATGACATAAAATGTAGAACTCGGTAAAGAGTGAAAGTTACCCCTACCTTGAACTTATTGGAAATGTATAAAGTGACTAGGCTTGTCATTCGGTCTCAGGTGTGCCTGCAAGGGTATACTAAATTGAGTTCTACTTACAATAGTAATTCCTATTACTAAAACTAAATTTCTAATATTATTATATATTTTTATAAATTACAATCAACTCCTTATAATTAATCAAATTCTTATTTAAACTTATCCTAAACTTTAACCTTATTACAAAATGACCCAACTTGAGTTATACAACTCCGTTTGAAAATTCGAAAACACCGTTGGAATCCTCGTGAGGTGAGAATCACATCAATACCAATTTTGTATCAAAATATTGAACTTTTGAAAATATAAAAATATACCATGAAGTGGGTTTCTTCCCAACTTTCTCATTCTACGTCAAAATTCAAAACTAGTTATACATTTGTGATCCTCGTGAGGAGAGCTTCAAAACTCACACCGAAACAAAATATGCCATTAAAGGGGTTGAAACTTTGAATGAATTTTTCTTACTCATATGAAATCCATTTTACAAAAGAGTTATATATTTGGAATCTACGCATCGAGACGATCATTTTCGTATATAACATGATAAGGTTTTACAACAAAATGAATAAAATTAAAAAGGGTAGTGTGTGAGAATTGATATATATATGTATATATATGTGTTTTTGAGTTATATATATATATATATATATATATATATATATATATGTTTGTATGTGTGTGTGTGTGAAAACATGTAAAGAGAAGAGTGGGGAATTACCTCTCAATTGATCACTCCTCACACTACTACTAATTATAAGAGTTAATGGAAAGAATATGAGTGAAGGGTGAAGGAATTTGGGCAGCAAAATATATGTGTGTGTGGCATGAATGGAGTTGGGTATTTATAGATGTGTGTGATGGAATCAAGAATATATTGGCATATGGCAAGGTGGTGATACATGTGTATTTTCATGTGGGCTAACATGTTTGTATGGCCCATAGTCATAACATGGCTTAGCAATTCTTTCACATGGCTTCACATGTGGGATAAGTGCACATGGCTTCACTTGTGGGATGATAATTTATGGGCCAATTTGATCAAATAACAACAATCATAATGGGTCAAAACTTGGTGAATTTCGTACATCCCGTTGGCAGCTACGACTTCACCATTTTGATCATAACGTCTTCGTTAGACCTTCTATTTGAGTATTTTTGCGTCCACGCGATCTTCTCTTCCTGAGATTTCTATCCATATAAAGAACTCTCCGAAAACCCAACATTTGAGTATATAACAAGTCACGCAAAGTGGCACAGCAGTTCTGTTCAGTACAGCTTGCGCAACGTCACTACTTTGATTATAACTTTTTCGTTTGGAATCCAATTGAAGTGTTCTTTAAGCCCACACGACCCTCTCTTCCGTGACTTTCTAATCATATCTCACACGACCAGTTTCAACTTCGAAAAAAATATAAAAAATTATAGAAAGTGCACGTCTGTTTCTTGCAAGTAGTACAAGTTCACCCTTCATTCCAACTTTGCTAAATTTTATCCCATTTTTTTTATCAAAATACAACAAAATACCTCTTAATCACCTATTTAGTCAATAATATATATATATACACACACACATATATATATAAGGTGGGTATTACAACCTACCCATACATTTATTAACATATATACACTTATATTTGTAGTTTTTTAATGAAATTTTGAATATAAAAAAGTAAGGCAAAGACTTGCAACTTGTGTGAGAACGTCTTACGTAATATTTCAATGAAAAAATAATACTTAATTGATAATTTATAGTATATATAAAAAATATAACATTTTAAAAAGAAAAGAGATAATATTTTTAATAAAAATTGTAACTACTCCATCCCGAAATGTGTTTAATCTTTACTTTTTCACATTATTTAAAAAAGATATTTTTTAACTAACTTTATTGACTTTTGGGGTATTTTAATATTTTTTAGGTAATAAATAAAGTTTAAAGTAATATTATGAGTGAAAAAATAAGTGATAAATTTGAAATTAAAGTAATTTTTAAGGTTATTGAATAAATGTGTGTTACCTTGTTTTTGGGGTGAATCTTATTGAAGGAATGAGGAAAATGTGTAATCTATTATGAGACTGAAGAAATAATGACGAAAACGTAAAATGATCTCACCTTGATCTCACATAAGACTGCCCAAAAAGTAATAGCAAGAAACACACGAGTACATTATTGAACAAAATTAATAATGGGGTACGAGATATCAGTCTTTTAAATTTAAGTATGTTTGAAAATAAAAGTGAAACAAACATAACAAAAACTTATTTAATGAGAATTAAAAACATAAGAGCAGCAATGATGAAACATGTTATTTGAGTAAACAAAGTCAGTGTAGAAGTAAAGTTTTGATGATTTCGGAAGCAGCAACCCTAGTAGTGTTGGAGTTTTTGGCTGCTGCAGCAAAAGCAAACAAGAAAACAACAAGGCGGCGAGCAACAGCAACTCCATCATGGCCCTCAACAGCAGCACCAACAACCTTAACAATGGCACCCACAACGGCCTCAACAGCAGCACCAACAACAGAAACCGTGGTAGGAACCCCCATGACAGCAGCAACAGCAACACCAACACCAACACATGCTGCTACTACTCCACCCACAACAAGAGTTTTTTTGAATCCACTCTCAGGGGCAGATTCTGCTTGGTTTCCTCTCCACTCAGTTTCTGCCTTAAACAACCTCCACAACTTATGGCACTCAACTGGTGTGATCAAAGTCTTTTCTGGAGGGACCTAATTTAATCATACATTATAAACTTAATTATGACAGACTTATTTACAAATAATTGAAGAAAGACAGAAAAAGAACACCCCACACCTGGTTCCATGTGGTTGAAGCCATATTCCGGTATGGAGTGACATCATTTCTGTTCATCAGCTCGTCGATCAGAATCCCTTTTACATTGTCACTACTGTCTTCATCAAGACGGAGTACAGCCATTGTTGACAAAAGCTTCAAACACTGCAAAACAAAAACAATAATTCTTGCTTGATCACTGCATATATATATGTAGAGTCTAACATAATCACATCCAATATTGGATTGGATATTACCTCAAGCTGAGCTTCCCTTGTGATAGCAATTTTGTTGTTTCTTCCAATCGCCAAAGCAGCTTTGAAATGAGCATGAAATCTGAATTTTCCCAAGCATAAACAGAAATTTAGAAAACCAAGTCAAATTAAAAAAATAATGCACGTAGAAACACGAACCTATTGGTCATGAGTAAAACAACTCTTCGAGCCTCCTCTCTTGATTTCCTCTCTACCACCACTTTAGCATGTTCCTCCAGCTCAGCTACCATCCTCTCAACTCTTGATCGGCTTAAAGCAAAGCCCCTAATAGCAGAAGATAATTCCAATGCGGCTGCATCACTCTTGCGTCGTACGAGCCCTCTAATAGAAGCCCATGTATCTGCGTCACCAGCTTCAAAAAGAGCTTCCACTGGTTGACACAGAGCTTCACAAACCTTGTTCTGCACGTGAATGCAAATTCAGTCAACCACTGCATCTTAAAAAGTCATAAAGTCGTAACATAAGTACCTTAAACTCGTCTAGTACGTGTGATAACTTTTCATCACCAACACGAGACGCATGATCTTTAATATCTTGGAGAAGTTGAGCACCTGAAGCATGCCAATATTCCTGCTCGATGGTAGCATCTGAGAAAGTATGTTTTCTTATTATCAGGACACTGAAATATAAAATTAATGATGATAAATATGGCATGTGCATGTGCTGCACCTGAACATCCCTTATGAAACATAAGCATTGAAGCCTGCTTGCACGTATCAACAGAATTGGCAAATTCTTCTCCTCTGCCCACACTCATTTCTAGTTCAGTTTTGAAGTATTCAAATGTTTCGGAATGCAGATGCGTCAACACCTTAATATACCACGATTTCAACAACTGCATATTAGTAAAAATTAATTGTTAATCATCATTGGCGAAAATACACAGCGGAAGAGACATATAGTTTGATGATGCTGGAACTTGGAGAATAAGACTCCTGTTAGGAATAAAAAAATGGACTACCCACACTAAATTAAACTATGGAATTAAATCAAACAAAATTAAAAGAAAGACTTTAACACTAGGTCACCTTTCGTTTTTCCCTCACATGATACATGAGAGATAACACAAATGCCTACCCGTTTCCCAACACAAACTTGCATTTATTTACTTATTATTATTATCTAAAATAGAGAAATATGACAACATGTGGCTTGCCTGCAATGCTTTAGACTTGAGATGTTCACGTCTTGCCTTCCTCACATCTTCTTCGTAATATGTAGTTTCCAAATCATATCTGTGAAAGAAAGAATGGTTTAAGCTAGCCTCTGACTTTGTTTTTGTTTTTCAAGCTCATAAATAGGCATGCATACTCAGAGAGACATTTGTTCAAGATTGAGCTTCCAATTCTTCCAAAGTCGGAGAGTTGGCCAGTTTCTACAGCTCTCTTCAGAGCTACCCAATCCTGTATGTAATCAAGAATATAATCATTGATCACGTACGTAATAGGATAAGATAACCATGGCAATACAATTGCAGAAAAAACAGACACCTCGCTAGATGCTAAACAATTGAACTTCTCATCAGCAATCTCTTCACACCGTGTTTTGGCAGCCAAGACCTAAGGACAACAGAGTTGCATGGTAAGGTAATAGTAATACAATACAGCTACAGGAAGCAATTATGAAATCTACTAAAGGTGACCTTGAGAGCAGGAAGGTCAAGGTCCTTATTTTCTTTGATGTTTTTCCATATATTCTCTGCATGTGAATAAAATCCCGATGCAGGGACTACACCCCGTCTATCAGCAGGAGACGGAGAATGGAAATACTTGTGCCTGAGTTCAGCAACCTTCAAGGTAGTCATAGTATTTGTAATATTGCAATTAGGAACTGCATCTGAATAGAGGTACCTACCTGTTCCTTGAATTCTTCTTCTTTCTTATTACACAATGCAATAACTTCCACCTTCAAGTACAAATATGACATAGAAATAATCAGAAACAAATTAACAAGCTGTGTTATCAAACATCATGCAATAGATATATTTCTTGCATTGAAAAAATCACTGAGAGGGGTGTCCTCGTGTTGAGGTGGCTTGGGAACTGCTTCCCATATCTGCAAAGTGGAAAACAAGAAAAAAATTAGGTGTATACATATGACCAATTTCAAAATAAAAAAGAACTAAAATGAAAGAACAATTTACCTTATTTATATCCTCTCTCAAGATATCCTCCAGATACTGAATTGGGGTCTACAGGGATGTAATGGAAATAATCAATTTAGGAAAAATTGTAAGCAACATGAGAAAGCAGAATACTCATCCTACCATACCTCTGTCTTGTCACGTAAAACAAAGAGGAGAGTTGTTTTACGAGAACTAAACAACTGCATCATAACCTTAATTTCAAAGTAAAACAAACCAAATTATGATATATACTGAGGGAAATTAATTTTTTTTTTTTTTTAAAAAGTGAAAAAATTCCAAGCTAATCTGAAATAGGAAGATATTCACCTTAAACACAGTTTCCAGAAGAGGCATATTGGCGGCCTGCTCCCGGCCAATATCATGGCACCACCTGTACACATGAGAGATCGATGAGATATATATATATATATCAAAAAACAGGAAGAGAATTATTGTGATGCATACATGTAGATGTGTTGAGAAATACACCATCAATGCATATGCACTACAAAACTGGGACTTACATATTTATGAGTACAATGTCAGCAACTGCGAGAGCAAATAGAGCACTTTGTTTCTCGAACGCAGTATCATCCTGAAACCAAATTGAAGGAATATATATGCTTCAACTGTCAGCCATGCATTAAATGTATGAACACATTAATAACTGAATTCAATCAATCTTGTTCAGTTCTACTAAAGGCTGTTTGCCTCAATTGATCTTGCACTACATTTATATTTCAGCATATCAAGTTTGCTGTGTCAAGAACATCAGCCATCAAAGCAGCAGAAGATATTCATTTACAGAAATGGAATTAATCGAAATAAATATACCTGACCCCTCTCTCGGCCATCTGTACCCTCCAAGTCCATGACCAGGGTAAATGGTTCTATTCCCTCGGCCTTGCATATCCATATGCCCTTCGTCGTCTGGCTCCTACACAAATACAAAAGCAATATGAAATCCATCTCATATATGAGCTTAAATATATATACAAACCATAAGCAAAGCCTAACCTTCCCTGCAATGCATTCATCTCGCGGAAGTTAGTGTGAAACAGATGATTCAACAATGTGCTCTTCCCTGCAGTAGGTACATTAATTCTAAAGATGATTATGGAAACAAACCATTCTAAAGATTAATTGTTTCAACTAATAACATATAGCTAGGATAAGCATTTGAAATCATCCACCATATCACCCAATCATATTCCCAAATTAGTAACATACATACCACTGCTTTGAGGGCCCATGATGGCAACTACATCATACGAAACCCCACACTCATGAAGCTTCGTGGAGTTCATAAAACCCCTTAGATCCAAAGAATTGAACTCTCCGTCGCTGGAAACCATCTGCGTGAGGCAACAATCTCCCACTATCTCAGCCATCTCAACTGCGTGTTGTGTTGGTGGAGTTTCTGTTGGTTGAAACAGGAAGCGGAGCAGGGTTGATTGCCTGGGCAGACTGACTTCAAGATATGAATGAAACTACTTTCCCAGCCTAAAAGGAAGATCACCTCATAGATATTGCTTTTCCTTGCGCATCAAATTCCTCAAAGGTGGACTCAGAACTGGTTCTTCATTCTGGACCTGCCCGGAATAAAAGTTAAGCAAAGAGATCTTTTCATTCTGGACCTGCCCTGAAATAAAACTTTTCATTCTGGACCTGCACCTGCCCGTGAAAAAAGGTAAGCGAATAGATTTTTCATTTTCAACTCACTTTTTGAGAGAGCCAGATACCCCCGGAATTCAAAAATACATGCTCCCTTCGTCCTATTTCAATGCTTACATATTTCTATTTTGGGCGTCCCACTTTAATATTTATGTTTCTTTTTTTTGGAAAATATGGAACCCACCTAAAACAATTAATATATCACTATGGTCCCCACATCCAACACTAATACACATACCCACTTTACATTAAATATTATATCTTTCCACCCACTATCTATTAAAATACTATACTCCTTAATCAACGTGCAAAAAACAAATCAACGTGCAAAAAACAAACATAAACATTGAAACGAGATGGAAGGAGTACCTTTTTTTCAAAGGGTTACTTTTTTCATTTTAGGTGTCTCACTCAAAAAATTCCTTTTATTTTTTTACACACATGACAGTCACACATACCTACTAATACAATTAAAATATGAGCCAACACATCCACTAATACAAACTATTCACTACACATTATATAATAATAATCCTTAATTCACAATCCCTTCGGATGATGGTAGGGTTTGGTGGATGAAGGAAGATGTGTGTTGTCTTGTGTTGTGTGTCTTTTCCTCATGCAAAAGCTCTTCTTTTATACTCATAGGACCTCCTTATGGGCTTAGGATGAGCTTTTGCTTGAAGCACACGTCAAATTTAATAAAAGATATCCGGAATTATCATAAATAGCATCAGCGATACGCCGTTCGACCAAAGCATACTGGTCGAACAAGGAGCTACTAGTCGAGCAAGCTCTCTGGACGATTTTGGCATTCTATTCGACCAAACTTCTCTTGCTCGACCACATTGATGCTTGGTCGAGCAAGCCCTTCAAGTAGAACGAGCTCACTGTAAGTTTTGTCCACTTTGTTCGATTTCTTCTCATCTGCTCGACCAAGCTGATATTGGTCAAGCAACACCTACAAGTCGAGCTATTTCTCTGGACGGGTTTCGGCAATCTGCTCGACTTGTCACCCTCTGTTCGACCAAACTGATGTTGGTCAAACATGCTATCTTGGTCGAACAACACTCTAATCTCGCCTCCAAAATCGTGTCTTTCAATTCCGAGCCTTTTTCACCTGTTTTTCTATACAAATATGCTCAAATAGCCCTTGTACCCTCTGATTCGTGACTTTTCCCATAAACGTACTGATTCGTCTCAATAAAAGACTAAATCGTACTCCATTTCCACGCAAATCAGAGCCCAAAACATGTGAATTTACACTCTCATCATATTGTACGGAGTATACATACAGAAGTTCAATTAACTAGATAAAACCTTCATAAACCATAGAACTACCATAGTGTTTCTAGCCCATAATGCTTCGAAGAACGTTCATGGTATTTGGATATATCTTACCCATAATTTTGAGAATTACAAGAAAGATTAAGTTGCGAAATAAACCTTAGGTATGGGCTCCATCGCTTCTCGCTCCGTCTTGAATCTTCACTTAGTTCTCACTTGATTTGCTGCACGAATCTCGCTCGACAGCTCCTACGGATGGAGTTAGGGTTCGGATGTGGTGTAGGATGGATGTGGAATATAACTCTCTTCTTGATGTGATCTGCATCCTTTTTTATACTTGTAAACTCTTCTTACGGACCTTTACTAGGCTTTTTCTTGGAAAATACGTAAATTCACGCACTGGAAGTTCGAAATTACCAAAAATAGAACTCCGTGTCCCCACTCGACCAAAATGGTTCAGGTCGAGCGGGCTCGGCCGGTCGAGAGGCGGTCGAGCGGACTCTCTGAGAGCTGAAACTCTGTACTGTACCTCACTCGACCAAATCTGATGTTGCTCGACCAAACTGACTTGGTCGAGCGGCTCCTCCCGAGGTAGAGCTGTTGGATTGTATACTAAAAGTCTAGCTTTAGTATGAACAATGTTATAACAATATTTGAAATGAGAATCATATGATCAAATGATTGCATCTTATAATTTATTTTATATGCATGATGCAATAGTCCATTTACTTTATACTGTAGATAATATGTTGTGCGACAACACGCGGAAGATCATATTATCGGTTTCCTTATAAAGTATAAACAGATGCTCACAACTGAGATAGACGAGGACTCTCTATCGGTATGGTTGTAGTGTGGTTTGGTATTAGCTTGTCTTGGCTATAGAATCACATTAGTGCACTTGTGTGTATTGAGCAGGACCGCCTGAGATCGTTCGACTTATACTGACTTATAGAAGAACTTGATCTCTGTTATTATGGAAGTTCGTGCTCTTAATCCCTATACAATAACCTCGACACGTAGGGCAGTATGTATTTCTTTGATTCATCAATGGGTGAGATTTATATGTATTAAATCAACAAACTCGGTGAGTTGGGAAGTAGTGCTGTATCTATGGTGTGCTGTTGATTGTAGAAGGAATCCATGTCCGTCATAGGTTGATGATGTCCCCTTGAGGAGCTCATAAGGTTTATCATGTAAATCTTGCAAGTGGATTAATTTCCGGCATGATAAAAAGGTTGAGTGGTACTACTCTCGGACGAGATATTAATTAATTAGAGTTGTCAGTAACTTAATTAATTAATGGACATTGAATATCTTAAACATGGAGAGACTATCGGGCTCATAATAAGAAGGAGCCCAGAACATAATTTGGGATTGGACGGGTAGTGCAATAATAATATTTTAGTGGACTATATTATTATTATTGGATTTAATTAAAAGCTTTGGGCTAAGCTTGGTTAATTAAATTCAATTGAGGCCCAGCCCAATTTCTCCTCCTGGTCCCTACTGTAGCCCTTTATAATAGTCTGCTCAACTCCTGGATGCCCTAAGAATTGAGAACGCCGTTCTTTTGTCTAAAAAGTGGTTAGGAGCAGATTGAGTGATCCTACAGACTGTTGACCACACAACAGTAGGATTGACTAGGGTAATACAGTAGAAGAACAAGAGGTAGTTCTTCTCAAACATTCATCCTCTACTCCAATCCAAAAGTACGGTAAACATGATTTTATTGCTTCCGCTGTATATGTATACCTGATTACTTTTAATGAATCGCATTCACCACAAGATCCAATTGCCAACAATTGGTATCAGAGCCTGGTATCATGGTGAATCGTGATTCATTAGTTTATGTGACTATGTGATTTTCTAATAAAATCTTGATATAGTTACATATGCATTTGGATTTGAATAATATGATATTATTTGTCAATATCCTTTGTATTCAGTTATCGATTGAAAGCATGATTTAGGGATTGGGTTTGTCTTATATCTCCTGTGTTTTATCGATAATAATGGGATGTGTTCATTGGTGTTTGTTGGTGAATCGTACACTGGATACACACACTTTTGTTGTTCACTAGACCCTACGTTTTTTTTTTCTCCACCCACCCCTGCTCGGTGGATGTTCTTCCGGTCGCGAGTGAGAAGACAAGCAGGCAGTCGGGTCTGTAAGGCGCCGATCATCGACGGTTGGTGGCTTCGGCCGACCTGATTCTGTCACGGCGATACACAGCTGGGTTCCGGACGAGTGGGCGGAGGCTTCTGAGCGAACTGATAGCCACGCATCAAAATGACGATCGGAGCTGGGCACTTCAACGACGCCGGAGATCCACAGCAGATTTCGACGAGTCTGATGCTTCTGCAGATTGAGTCTCGATCATCGGTTGATGCCTGGACTAGGCAGCGAGAAAATGAGGCGTTTGGCAGCGAAATCCGCATCGGATGCCGTACGGTGGACTGACGGCGTTCATGCAGAGGGCAGCGGTCACCGGTGTGGCTGCGGACCCTTGATTGGAGCAGGTGCGACTGATCCCAGTCGGTTGCGCCGGCAGTGTGCTGTAGTCGCGCCGCTGTTCGTCTTCCAAGCTGGTGTCGACTGGCGTGTGGTGTGGTTGTCGGCGGCTGTCGATTGGCGGCGTGTACGTCGCTGGAATCCATGGCGGCTGGCGGCTGGAGGACTAATGGCGTGACTCAGGCGGCTGGCGGCCGGAGGACTGTCGGCGAGACTCGAGTTGTCCGGAGTAGAAGCAGTCGCCTTCGTTGATGCTCGGCGCTGTGATTGCTTGCCGATGGATGGAGCGTTGGGCTGACGGCACGAAAGCTGATAGCAGCGGCCACCAGTGATGGCTGGCGGTTGCTCGGCGCCGCTGTATTCGCCGGTGCTTGCTGAGTGGTGGCTGATTGCGGCTGTGAAGAAATAGGGCAGCGTTTGATTGTAGCTCAGCTGCTGGGCCTTATTTTTTATGTTGGGCCAAGTTTAATTGCAGGGCCCTTTGCCTAATAATTGTTTTGGGCTGTTGGGCCTAAATGTTTATTAAGGTGTATATTGGGCTGGCAGGTTTATTTAAAGGGCCCAATACAGTAATATATTAGGGGCTGCTCATTTTTTTTAATTTGGTTTTTGGGCTGTTGGGCCCAAAATTTAATTAAATGGTAATGGGCTGCTGGGCCAATATTAATTGCTGGTTTTAATTAATTGTGGAATAAATGTTGGGCCTGGTTTTAAATAATGGGCTAGACCTTAATGCAGAAATTGGCAAGATAAATGGGCTTAATTATTTTAATAATGGGCTGTTCATTTTATGCTAATAATGTTTGGGTCAGCTGGGCCTATTTAAATTATCCAACATTTTATACAATTAATTAATGATATATAACTGATTTAATTGTTTTAACCTGGCAATTAATTGTTATATATGATAGGCATGTTCTATGTGATTTATTTATTTAAATTGTTGTTAATAGAAGCATGTCAAAGTTGTATATTTTATTCAGGAATATTATATGCATGTTAAAAACCCTCGGTGTTAAATAACTAAGTGGGAGAGGGGATTGGTTATAAATTTCCACGGCCTCCATTATTGGTTTGTTAGCGATGTGAATAGACTTGCGCGTCGGCATTAGAGCCTTCCTCCCCATCGGATGAGTTTATTCATGGATTGCTGGAACAGACTTCATTAAATAATTACGTTTGTAATGTGATGCATATGAACTTGCGCGTTGGCTTAGACCTTCCTCCCTATCGGATGAGTTTATATGCGGTTCACTGGTACAAACTTGTAATTGATGACTGTAGGAAGTTATCCGAGCGCGTGTGCACTTCTCTATCTGTAAGGCACACAAGCTTGGGCCGCGGACTTGGGGTCAAATAATGGTGTACACTTAGATGTAAATAATAAGTATCCTCCCCATCGGAGTCACTGCTTTTATTTGCATGGCTGAAGAGGAACCGACTATTAATTATTTTGTCATAAAGTGAGGTTGACAAATGAAATTAATGGGTAAAACCTTCTCTTGTAAATGTTCAGGTTTGTAAACGTCCACACTATCGTGGCTTGCAGACTCACGGTGCTTGAGATGTCGGTGAATTTTATTTTATATTGTTTTGAGGGAAACAATATAAAAGGATAAAATTCGAAGTTTTGATCAGTAAATTTAATCGTGATTCTCTGTATTTCGAATAGTTTTAGTCTCACTAATTGTTAACTAAAAGAAATTATATTTACTTGTCCAAATTAGTTGATTAGAAAAGAATCCTGTTTTTGAAATTTACTGCTTAAGAAAATACATGTGTTCTCTCAAAGGACGGCTCATGATGCCTATTAAAGTCTTTAGTGAAGAGATGAGAGGATCATAGAAATATGATGAACTCATGTAACTCTTCAGATACTTGAGTAATTTAAAAGGCGCAAGATCATGATAGAATTTGATGAATGAATTGGAAATATATATGGAATAGAAGTTGAAAGGGAAACCTAAGTCAATTTTATTTTCCATAATTGCCTAGATGTTTTTGAGAAAGTTCCACCTCAATTACAAGATGATGTAAATGGTGGGAAACTTCTAACAAAACATGTGGCAAAGGAAAGCCATTTTCATCATAAAGTGAACAAGTTTAATATCTTATTTACTAATAGCCTAAACATGATTAGTGATGGCATCTACTGACACGAAGTGTGTAGATACAGGAATCACTAAATGTTTTTCACTTAGTAAGGATAAGATTGTTAATAACATGGGTAAAACTACGAAGGTAGTGGCTATTGCAGTGGGAGTTGTTTATTTATCTCATGATAAGAATAAACGATTGATTATGAGAAATTGTCTTTACGTACGTTTCATAGAAAGAATTTAATTTCGGTTTCTATGCATTAACGGATGGATACTTCATTTCATTTAAATGACATGGTCATAGAAATGAGGAATGAGGCTATAATCCGTTAAAGTACATTGGTGGATAATTTGGATACTCTTGAATCATGAACATCCCACAGATGCAATAAATAGTAATTAAATAATGCATCTTCTAATATTAGTAAGAGAAAGGAACCTTCGGAAATGAACTAAACATACATTTGGCGTCTATGACTAATTCATTTTACTTAAGTAAGATTCAAAAGTTGATAGCCGATAGACCGTAAGGTTTATCTGAAGTGGAAACTATCGGACTTGCGAGTTGTGCTTGGAAGTAAAATTGATTAACTGCCTTTTCAAGGCTGTGGGGTGTAGAGCCAAAGATATATATGTTGGAATTAGTTCATTCTGATTCAAGCGAACCTAATATTACCCAGGCGAGAGGTGGTTATGAATATTCGAAGATTATTCTGGAAACCAATATATTTATATGATGCACTGCATGTCTAAATTCTTTGATTAATTCAAGAATTGTAAGGCTGGTACAGTGAAGCATCATGGAAAATATATTAAGTCATTACGATTTAATCGTGATGGCGAGTACCTCTTAGGATAGTTAGGAGTTGTTAATCAGAAGTTGAGATTAAATCTCAAGTTGACTACACCGGGCATGCCCCAGCTGAATGGTGTGGTGGGTAGAAGGTATTAGGCTCTTATGGTTATGATTAGATAGATGATGAATTATTTAGAATAATTAAATTCATTTTATGGATATGCCCTAGATACAGTAATTCGTGAAACGTTTGTCTGTATATGGGACATCCTAGAAAAATGAAGGATGATTTATTTAGTCCAAAAGATCGAAGGGTAATTGTTAACACAATAACTAGATTTTTGGAAAAGGACTATGTAATAAATCACAAACCCATGTATGAATTGTTCTAAAGGAAGTGAGAGGAAAACACTAAGTATAAGTACCAAGTGTACAAGAGGATATGCCACAAGGTAAACTGCAACGCATGTCACATCTGATACACAATTACGTGTAGTACCTTGTCGTAGTGGGAGGGTTGTTCGACAACTCGTAAAATATATATTTTGGGAGAGTCGTGAGACTTGGTCCCTAGTAAATATGGTATTATCCCACGGATACGACTTAGCACTACAAGATTAAAATGCGGAATCTTAGTAAGTTGTAATGAATGATGAAATAAAAGAGGATCATACGGTAAGGTGAAAACCTTGGAAGCAAAGCTTGTTGCGAAAAGGTGTACTCAGAAAGAAATGGTTCGATTATGAGAAAACCTATTCGCTTGTAGCTATGCTTAGTTGATTCGGATTCTTTTAAATTTTGCTGCTCATATTGAATTATGAGGAACAGCAAATAGATGTCAAGACAGCTTTCCTGATGGGAAGTCTTGAGGAAAACATCTATGTGAAGCAATCAAAATAATTCATTGCAAAGGGCTAAGTGCATTTTAATAGTAAGCTTATAGGTGTCCATCAAAGGACTAAACCAAGCTTTGAGATTGTGAAACATCTGTTTTGAAAAGGAAATCCATAGATATGAATTTATTCAATGAGCGGATGTATCTTGTATATTGTAAAGAGTGACGAAAACGTGGTGGTAATTCTTGTACTATACGTAGATAGTATCTTGCTCATTGGAGACAATGAAAGAATATTATCGGGCGTATGGGTATGATTAAGAAAGTAGTATGATATGAAGGACTTAAGAAAAGTAAAATATATCCTTTTGATCACGGTAATACGGATCATATGAAAGGATGTTATGCTTATCTCAAGTTTCATAAATGATACAATCCATACTCGTTTAGCATGTGTATTTATCTTATTGGATGTGTCTTGAGACATAAATGAAGATAAAGGAGATGAAAGCGGTTCCTTATGCTTCGGCAAATAAGGAAGCTTAATCTAAAGAATGCTATGAACGAGATTGGATATTTGTTTTGCTGAATGCATGAACAGTGGGTATCAACGTAACCCGGAACAAGAATGATGAACTATGGTAAGACATATATGAAGTGCCTGAGAAGGACTGGAAATCATATATAGATTTACTGAGCAGATTCATTGCTTCTTGTGGATTACGTAGATTCAGATTTTTAGTCAGATTGGACGGTAGTAAATTCTCCTCAAAGGTTATGTGTTTAATTTTAGGAAGTAGAGTCATAATGTGGAGGAGTGTTATATAGAAATATATTTCAGACTCCGGACTCCATCATGGAAAGATGATAAATTGGAGCCTCTGAGGCTGCCAAAGTATCTATATGACTCTAGAAACTTCAAGATGGACTTTGAAATGTTTCTAAGTTTGCCCAAGATTATCACAATTTATATTGCTGATATTGGTGCAGTTGCAAACTTGAAGGAATCACGAGTCCATAAGGCAATTAAACACATGGAGCGCCAGTACCACCTGTTACGAGAAATCGTATGATGAGGGGAAGGTTGTTGTCGCCTAGATTGCATCGGATGATGACCTAGTAAATCCATTTACGAGGACCTTAAGGCGAGAGCTTTTTATGGTCGTGTAGTGGGAGTAGGAATCAGATGTATGGCAGAAGACATGACAGCATAGTCTTTTAGTATAAGTGGGAGATTGTTGGATTGTATACTAAAAGTCTAGCTTTAGTATGAACAATGTTATAACAATATTTGAAATGAGAATCATATGATCAAATGATTGCATCTTATAATTTATTTTATATGCATGATGCAATAGTCCATTTACTTTATACTGTAGATAATATGTTGTGCGACAACACGCGGAAGATCATATTATCGGTTTCCTTATAAAGTATAAACAGATGCTCACAACTGAGATAGACGAGGACTCTCTATCGGTATGGTTGTAGTGTGGTTTGGTATTAGCTTGTCTTGGCTATAGAATCACATTAGTGCACTTGTGTGTATTGAGCAGGACCGCCTGAGATCGTTCGACTTATACTGACTTATAGAAGAACTTGATCTCTGTTATTATGGAAGTTCGTGCTCTTAATCCCTATACAATAACCTCGACACGTAGGGCAGTATGTATTTCTTTGATTCATCAATGGGTGAGATTTATATGTATTAAATCAACAAACTCGGTGAGTTGGGAAGTAGTGCTGTATCTATGGTGTGCTGTTGATTGTAGAAGGAATCCATGTCCGTCATAGGTTGATGATGTCCCCTTGAGGAGCTCATAAGGTTTATCATGTAAATCTTGCAAGTGGATTAATTTCCGGAATGATAAAAAGGTTGAGTGGTACTACTCTCGGACGAGATATTAATTAATTAGAGTTGTCAGTAACTTAATTAATTAATGGACATTGAATATCTTAAACATGGGGAGACTATCGGGCTCATAATAAGAAGGAGCCCAGAACATAATTTGGGATTGGACGGGTAGTGCAATAATAATATTTTAGTGGACTATATTATTATTATTGGATTTAATTAAAAGCTTTGGGCTAAGCTTGGTTAATTAAATTCAATTGAGGCCCAGCCCAATTTCTCCTCCTGGTCCCTACTGTAGCCCTTTATAATAGTCTGCTCAGCTCCTGGATGCCCTAAGAATTGAGAACGCCGTTCTTTTGTCTAAAAAGTGGTTAGGAGCAGATTGAGTGATCCTACAGACTGTTGACCACACAACAGTAGGATTGACTAGGGTAATACAGTAGAAGAACAAGAGGTAGTTCTTCTCAAACATTCATCCTCTACTCCAATCCAGAAGTACGGTAAACATGATTTTATTGCTTCCGCTGTATATGTATACCTGATTACTTTTAATGAATCGCATTCACCACAAGATCCAATTGCCAACAAGAGCAACACCTCGAAATCCGTGTTTTTTGATTCTAAGCACTTCTAACATGTTTTCATGTATAAATATGCTCAAATAGCCTTAATAACATCTTATTCGTGAATTTTCTATAAACATCCCAATTTGTCATGATAATAAACCAAATCCTATTCAATTTTCATGCAAATTAGAGCTCAAAATACGTGAATTATCACTCTCATCAAATATCAAAGCCAATCACAAAATAAATTCATAAAACATGATGGTAATCACAATCCTAATCAATCATGTAAATTATTTGTTGGGTTGGGTTTCAAAATATGTGAAGAGCCCAGTAGCCAAAAAGGTGAAAAAGCCCAAGTAGGCTCGATACTTGGTGTTATCTTGCACCGGAAGTCATTGAGGGAAGATAGAAGAAAAAAGAGGGCAAAAAAAAATTCACATTTTTTATGGAGAATCTAACGCAGTAATATTACAGAAGAAATAACTAGAGTTTCAACCGTCGGATTTAAGTGAATTTTGGTCAGCGCGTTCGGTACTTGAGAAAGTACATTTTGAACGGTTGAGATCGTGTTTGGAGTTTTGTGTTGATGGAAATAGGCCGAGAACAGAAGTTAGGTTTTTGGGCGATCTGCGCAGTCGAGGGGAAAGAGTTGTATCTCACAAACTAATCGTTGGATTGAGCTGTAATTTGGATAGCATGTTAAGGACTCATAGGGGTAGATTCTGGACGGTGAAGATCGGGTTCTAAGGTTTTTAGAGTTGCAAACACTGAACGGAAGTTGGTGTTGTAGGGTGAGGTCTTTCTAATCTCGTTGTTCAAGTATTGAGTGTCTTGATATGTGTGTGATAGTACGTCTGTGGTGGTAGATTGTAACTCTTGAATTTTTGTCTCATAGTGAAGTTTTTGGTGGGCTTCGGTCCCATAAGTTTTTACTCCTCACTCAATGTTTTCCACGTTAAATTGCTGGTGTTGTATTTTATTAATTATTTGTTTTATCGTGCATCATATTATTAGGATTGCTTCCTGCTAGATTCACACAAGAGAGGGATAATTGATTATTCCGCTATGTAGACGAATAGTTTATTATTTGATTATTCGTATAATCTTATTATACCAAAACTAAAGAAAACAACCTAAAACAAATGTAAGAGTGACATACCTTCAATCAGATATTGAATCTTTGTTGCAGTGGGCATCGAATTCTTTCCTGCCCAACCAACCAAATTTAAAAATGCAATCACATTATTTTTTTTAACAAGTTAAGGAGTACAAGTTTTTTCATATCATCACTTGCATATCATCACATATTTACTCATTATGTATAATACTAATTGTTGATGAAAAAAATTATTTTGGCCTTTTATTCGATCAAGTGTTACTTTCTATTAAAGGTGTTAAGGGTATGTCTACGGAAGGAATCTTAGCAGTGGAAGAGATATTAAAGTCAGAATTTTACATGCATGAATGACTTGGGGGAGGCTACTCTTAGAGATAAAAATTGACAGAAACAGATCCGCTGGATTAATTGTATTGCATCAGAATGTATATTTGGAAAAAGTTCTCAAGAAATACAACAAATCATTTGTGCAAGTCAGTGGCTACACCAATGTAGCAAGGACTTAGCTTGTCAGCTCAACAATCAACTCAAACAAGAGAAGACGATGTGTTTAAAAGTATGATTCTTATATAGGTAAAACATGTTTATTGATAATTAAAATATGGAGTACTTGTATAGTGAATTATATTATAACACCTAGAATCATACCTCATCATTTATCTTACTTTAAAAAATATATTTTGACTACTAATAAGTATATTTTACCAATATAACAGTAATATTTTAACACTTTTCACAAAATGTCTCATATAAGTACCTTTTTACAAGAAACGTTATCATGAATAAATACTTATTCAAATTGGAATTAATAACTACTATGCAGAAATGTAAAGAATAAAAATATAATAAGACTAAAAAAACAAACAAATAAAATTAAAGAAATATAAATAAGGAAAAAAATCACACATTCCGATTCATAGACAAATCTGACATGTATATTACCTGCTCGGATTTCCTATTACATTTCCATGTTACACCGATCAGATGGGTGACACGTGTACCAAGAGAGAGAGCCTGCTAATGTTGCACTACCCTGTGCTAAACAGCTATATGCAAGGGAAAAAAGTATATATTTAGAGTAAAGATTCTCTCTACAATTTCTTCCCAAACCTTCCATGGTTCAAGGAGGGCACTGCTTTTATAAAGAGGCTACATTGATGAGTTCATAAGGAACTTACACCCTTGTAATTTAAGAACCAACACATGTGAACTTATCATAGAACTTTTTTTTTTTTTTAAGAATAGTGTTTGCTGCATAATGATTCTATTATTTACAAGAATGCATATAAATATATGTTACAACAATGACAAAAATAAACCTAATGGGCTATGGGATTGATGAACAATTAATTAGTGTTACACCAAGTGAATTGCCAAATCCAATTAAGAAAATGAGTACGGATTTGGCGAGAAACAATGAAATGATAATTAAAAATCAAATAAGAGAAATCAAAATAAAATAGAAGAATATAGAAATGGAGAATTGGTGATGAAGGCAAGTGGTAAGATATGAGATTATAAATAATTATAGTGCCTTAGGATTCATTTTATCATGCCAATATATAATTCATACATCACAAGACTCATGAGAAGAAATTAAATATCTAATCATGTCCAAATCAACATATAATATCCAATTGTCTTTTGAACTGTAATCTTTTTTTCTCGTTTTCATCTCGATTTACATTTCTTCCTCTTCTGATTTTTGCTTAAATAGACCTCATTCCTATATGAAAAATAACATGATTCAAACTTTTTTCTCTAGCAGATTCCCCTGGGGCCCAAAATTTATTTTCTCTCTTTTAAATCTGCAATTGTCTTTTGAACTGCAATCTTTTTTTCTCGTTTTCATCTTGATTTAATTCTCATTTCTTCCTCTTCTGATTTTTGCTTAAATAGACCTCATTCCTATATGAAAAATAACATGATTCAAACTTTTTTCTCTAAAAATACGAACTACACAAAATACGGAATTGAATAAAAAAAATAATACTCCCTCCATCAGCTCCAAAAAGTCACATTTTTTTATTTTGGGCGTCCGCCCCCAAGGGTTTCAATTCATTTTTTACACATTGGGACCCACACCCACCCACTAATACAACTAAAAAATGAGACTCACATCTCCATTAATACAACTACCCACTACATATTAAATAATAATACCCCTTAATCCACGTGAAATAAGTAAATGGAGGGAGTATAAAAACACACAAGAATGCACATGAACACAACTCTAAAATCTAACAAATTTTCACGCTAAACAATAATGCTCTACAGTTCAAAATTTCATTTAGGAAATTCTACTAACACTAGGTATGCGTTAATGAGAATACTAACAATATGATCAGATCAAGAAAGGGAAGAAAACAAGACATGAAAAAAATCCAAAATCAATTAAGGTTGAGCCGATAAATACTCCCTCCGTCCATTGTCAATATATCTATTTGCTTTTTGCACGTGGATTAAAAAATATTATTATTTTATGTGTGGTAGTAGGTAGTTGTTTTAGAAGTTATGTGTAAGTCTCATATTTTATTTATATTAGTGGAAGGTGCGATCCCATAATCTAAAAAGAAAAATTGATAGATTAAAGATGGATAATCCAAGATAGTAAAATGAATAGATTAAGGATGGATGGAAGGGGTATAACTGAAAGTTTCAAACAACACTTATCCTATTACATTATAATGAATTTGGTCAGAAGTTTATACATATTACTTTTTGTGGATTGATGACAGCACATTGAGATCAGCCTTACTTGAATAATCCCAATCCTATTGAGTAAAATATGTCATGAATCACAAATGTATAACTAAACATGAATAATAAAGTGAAATTACAACTATTATCTTTAAAATAAATCAAGAATAAAGTACCACAAGGATTTAAATAAGCAATGAAGATACATTTTAAAATTAAATAAAATAATACTAGTAAACAAAAAGAGTAGTCCAAGCAGCAATACCTTTTGTACATGTGTAACCCCACCATTCCATGTTCTCTTTCACGGAGTTCTATAATGTTTTATCTATTGATTAATTCAGAATAAGCACTTGTTTCACATTTTCATATATATTTTTTAAAATTATTATAAATCTGCAGATCTAAGGCGTGCAAAAAAAAAAAAGCCCTCCAAAAGGTTTAATCTATTCAAAAGACCACTGCCCCAACTAGTAGTAAGGTGAGTCGTGGGATATGTTTATGGTGTCCCCTTCTCATCACCTTTCGACAAATATATTACTCCATCTCATAATAAAATTCACATTTTCGACCTTCATTCATTCTATAATAAACTTTACTAAATAAAAATAAGAACGAGCATAAATTCTATAACTTTTAATTTAAAATATCATCATCACCTAACATATATAACATACTTTATAAATCATTTAAGTATTACTTAAAAGAACGACATTATCCTTTAAAAATCAATAAAATTAGTATTCCCTCTGTCTCACTCCAACGTTTAAATTTATTTTTCACGTAAATTAAGGAATATAATATTTTAATATGTAGTAAATTGATTTTACTGGTAATTTTATTTTTTACCCAAATTTTAATTTGAATTGATGAAAAATTGTGTAATATTATAAATTATGTGACTTGTAAAAGAGATGCAATTTTGAAATTGATTTGTGTTTTGGATTGTGTGTTATTTCTTATCTTGAAAGTGTAAACTTATTTATAAGATGGACAAAGTGTGAATTAGTTTATGAAAATATTAAAATTAAATATATAAAAAAAAGAGTGGTGCATCGGTGCTCCTGTAACATCTCAACCTTTATATTTTAAATCATAATTAATAATAATAACAAAACGTGCACCCACCCTAAAAAGAAATTAATGTTGAAAAAAATATAAAATTGAATTCAGGAATAATTATAGGACTAAAATAAGTATCAAATTCATAATTAATAATAATAACAAAATGATGATCGGACACAATATACTTAATCATAGCCATAAAGCTCATCGATGCATTCGTATCCGATGCATAATACGGGAAGGCCAGCATCCTTCATCTACTCCAATTTCAAGCTAGAGTTTTGTGCTATATATGGATTGATTCAATCTATAGATATACTAATTCGAAGTGTTCAGAACTTACCGTCCACTAGCGTAGCTCAATGTTGTGTATGGAATATTTCACAGTCGTTGATCACACCTAATCTTATCTTATATACTTTAAAAAAATTTATCCTAATCTTAAGACTTTAAAGAATTACCTCAAACCTTCACTAAACTATTGACAAAGCTATAATTAACTAAATAGAAGTACAAATACAAAAGACAATCCTAGAGACATGGATAATCTCAAACCCAATGTTTTAGAAATGTGATTTACTGTTTAAGCTTATGGCACATCATCATATTTTGCTTCCCTTTCTCATTTACGCCACCTTCTTACTGCCCTTTCAGTTCAAAAACACATAAGCATCTGCATCAACATCACTATGACACTGTCAAACGAGATGTGGCAACATAGACATTCCCTATCCATGGACGGAGCCACGCTGGGGCCAGGAGGGCACTGGGTCCCCCTCAACTTTCAAATTTTATTACTATATATGTCATAAATATTACCCCTCCGTCCCCTAGAAGTTAACACGCTTTCCTTTTTGGTTTGTCCCACTAAAGTTGACACATTTTCTTTTTAATACATGAGACCCACACAAAAATAATTAATCTATTCTCATTGGCCCCACATATCACCTCTAATACAACTACCCACTACACATTAAATATTATTTCTCTCACTTCATTTTACTCCACTTTACATTAAATTATTATACTCTTAATCTCCGTGCCCAAAAAAAATATACCAACTTCTCTGGGACGGAGGGAGTAACATATATGAGGATAGCAAAGATGGTAGATGTCTTTTTTACCTTGAAAAGGTCAAGGGTTCGACCCCAATATACCACTTCCAATCCTGGCTCCGTCCCTGTCCCTATCCATTCGAAATCACCTGCAATGACACTACTGGTTCTGCCACACTGGCTATGTCCGGCACCGGAGATGTAGACGCGATCTCCATCTCGAATCACAGCCTACGATACGGCTTTCACTCTCTGTCTCTGCAGTTCAACGAATCAGGGGAGATCAGTGAATATGCGGGCCACTCTTTCTACTTGGATTTAAGCAATCATCTATCCATATCTCCCACCAAGAACAAGTTCATTGTAGTGGGGTGTGATTTTGATGCCTACCTTGTTGACTACAAAACCAAGGACTTATTGGGGGGCTGCGCGTCGCTCTACAACCGCAGATGAGTCTGCTCATAGACATGAGGAGATTGAGCCTAACTGTTGGTATTTTTTAGGAGTAGTAGCTGGGTAAGTGGCGTGAGTTATATAATGGAAGAGAGAATTGGTTTAGTAGGTGAGTGATTTTAGAGAGGGAGTAAATAGCTGAAAAGATTTGGAATTGGGTTTTCTTAGTTACTCCAATTTACAACTAATGACCTCACCTCTATTTATAGGCCATCTTTCATAATAATCTAGATTTTTCTAGTCTATTAATAATTTATAGAGAAATACCACAATTTGTCCTATATGGGGAAGTCAACATTTTTTTTACCCTACATTTTCTAATACATCTAAATTGCCCTAAAAATACATGCAATGCCATGAATACCCTCAAGGATGGTCCACCTTTTTGTATTGGGAATGAGTTGACAAGTACAGTTGCATGCAAAATAGATGTGTCAGGGAATATGTTGATTATTTAGGGGTGACACATTAATTAAAGAAGAAATAAATAAATCTACTAAAATATAACCCCTAATTCGGCGGACAAGTTGAATGAAGTGAAAAAGCCAAATTTTAAGCGCACACCTACAATTTAAAATTCACGAAATTTAATTTTTAAATTCCTTAAATTGTTAGATTATAATAGGCTTTTTATTAATTAACACATGCAGTAATTAGGTGATTAAACACATGCAAAATTAACTACCTACCACTCCACTGAAACACACTTCATTAAATGGGGTGAAAATTAAGGCACTGTGTTCACAATCAGTTCATTTATGTAAATTCTTGTCACATTAAGCTCTCAACTATCCCCACCAACCAAATAACTTCACCACCAACAAACAAAAAAATTGGGCACAGTAGATTCAAACTTCATTTCTCTGTATCCACAAATTATTGGAGCATAAAAAGGTGATCGGCTCCCATATTTACCCACCGTTTTTGTCGACGGATCCATAGTTAGAGCCAAAGGTAAGATACGAACGCTGTTTGCATTGTATTTTATTTATTGTTTTCTTTCAATGTTGCTGTTAATTTATTTAAAGGTCGCAGGGTTTTTAATGTTTTAGGGTTTTTAGGGCTTTAGGGTTTTAAAAATGCATGTCCGCTGAGTGAAATGGTTATATATATCCATGTACGCCAAAGAAATTGGTGAAGTATGCATGTAATATGCTTGTCCGCCGAGGAAAATAGTGAAGTATGCATGTAATATGCATGAATACCACTACATACACCCATCATAGACTTGTCCGCTAATATGCATGGTTAATTGTGCTTGTCCGCCCATTATTTGAGACTTATCGTCCATGTCCGCCGATTTTTGTGGCCTAATTGAGTGTGTCCGCCTATTATTTGACAGTAATTCAACTTGTCCGCCGAAATTAGTAGCCCAATTTAGCGTGTCCGCCAAAAGTAGTTGCCCAGTAGAGCCTGTCCGCCGAAAATTGAGCCTGTCCGCCGAAAATTGAGCATGTACGCCGATGATTTGACCATAAATGAGCCTGTCCGCCGATAATTTCACCATATTTGCACATGTCCGCCAAATCTGTACCATATATGACCCTGTCCGCCTACTATTTGACCCTATATGAGCATGTCCGCCGATTTTCTCACCCTAATTTATCATGTCCGTCGATGTTTTGACCCTAATTGATCATGTCCGTTGATTTTTTCACCCGAGATGGTCTTGTCCGCCGAATTTTCTTTCCTAAGTGAGCATGTCCGCCGATATTTTCACCCTAATTGAGCATGTCCGCCGATTATTTGGGCGTAATAGATTGTGTCCGCCGATTTTCCCACCGTAATTGGGCATGTGAACTGATTATTTGACCCTAATTGAGCATGTCCGCCGAAATGTTACTGGTTTTTGAACATGTCCGCCAATTTTTAATGCATAATTGAGCATGTTTGGCCATTTTTTAAGCATATTATATCATGTCCTCCAATTATATTTGATTACCTGAGCATGTCCGTCAAGTTTGAGCAAAATTCAGCATGTAAGTCATTATTTTTTTAGTATAATAGACCTGTTCGTCGATTTATGGACCTTAATTGAGCTTGTTCGCGTACGTACGACTTAATGTTTAACTTTCATGTGTGCTTGATAATTTAATGCTTAATTTGTGTGTACCTACTAAATTGGCGTATCAGAAAATACTTTAATAAATCATGTGTCAATATAACAATTAATTATCCTTTTGTTGAAAGGTTTAGGCCTTGGATTGGAAATGAGAAATTTTTTTATATGGTGGGACGACTGGTGGCAAGGTTTAGAGTATGTACGTGGCCAACACAAGAGCTTAGTTTTAAATTCAGATCAGCTGATGTTGGATTTTATTATTGGGCATGTGCACAGTTTAGTTTGTGCCGATTTGAATCATTTTAAATATGTTATACACACACTTGTGGACATCGGTTGTTGTATAACAAAACATAAGGTGAAGGATGATATGGATATTAGGGGCTTGTATCAGCAGGTTGATAAGCCGATGTTGTTTGTCACAGTTAAGACCATACCACAGCAATCAGTTGATAATTATTGCACTAGTGCGGCGCCAGTGGGGAGCAGTTATTGGACCGACTTGCTTCGTTCACAAATTCCATATGTCAATATTCATAGTCCCGTAGATTTGGCCGGATCGAGTACGAGTATAGGTGTGGGCGTGTCGAGTCATACGACAAATATTGATTTGAACAGTGAGTACGCTAGCGAACAGCATGATGAAGAAGAGGTGGAGAATGGAGATGAGATGTGCTCCTCTGATGGGTTTGAGGGTTCAGAGGGTGATGGGTTTGATGGTTTTGCTGGTTCTCAAGACTATGTGTCCGATGGATCACAAGGCCATGGGTATGATTCATTTGAGGGTCCACAGCGTGAGGATTTTGAGGGTGCTGAGGCTTCGCAAGATGAGGGGCGCGATGGTGATCAACTCAATGCTGAAGATGAGGATCCTGAAACTGCTCTATTCGAGAGGTTCTGTTCCTACATCAGAGCCAAATGAGGAATGAGTTTCCTGGAACCCGTTACCACACACATGCAGATGCCCACACCAGTACGTCCTAGTCAAGACATAGATAGGTCTTGCAGCCGTCTATGGAGCATTCCAGGTATGTGTTGAATATAGTACCCGGTAATTTACTGCACCTTATTGTATTCTAATACCAATTGAAGAATAACTAATCCATCGTTGCAGGGTTCTTGGAACAGTGTAATGTGGACAATGAAGTTGAAGACAACAACAACATTGATACTTCAGTGGAGATTCATGAAAAAAGTGCCTTCGATAAAAAAGGTGATTGCCAGTATGCGTTGGGTATGTACAACTTGCGGAATCAAGTTGAGACACGGGTCAAGAAATCTGACACCTACAGGCTCAACGTCGTCTGCAAGTACCGAGTGGAGCAGGGTTGTATGTTTGAGATGCATTCTAGTGGCCTAGGTGGAGTATGGAGGGTAATTAAGTTCGGACCTCCACATGTATGTCGTTTGAACCCAAATGTTGCGTGTTTTCGAGTGCCCACAAATAAATCCCCAAGTGTAGGGATATCGACTGTAGCAGCAGGCAACCAAGTTTTAATATCGAATCCTAAGGACGACAAACTACTTATTTTCTAAAATTACTAAACTAAATAAGATATGTGAAAAATTCAATTCTTTGTTGATTTTTAAAACTAATTAATACTCGCAAAATTAAATAAGAGCAATTAAATAAAATACGAAAATTCAAGAATGAGAAATAGTAGCTCTAGGGGTTCTGGATTAAGCTAATTGATTCAATACTTTGATGGTCGGGTTCAATGCCTATATATACTTATAAAAGAGTCACTAAACTTTACTAATCCACTTATTTGGTCTAAGCAAATTAGTAATTTATCTGGTTCATCTCCTATGACTCTAGGTTAATAATCTTATCTCCCTCTCTAGGTACTTACTATATTATTCCCTCCCTTGTCAGGTACTAGAACTAATATGTGTTCTCTTTTTAGGTACTATAATTTTATTACCTAATTTCCTGAATATTACTAATATGACAATTCATCAATATCAATAACACCCATCACAATTTCTATATCTAATAAGCTAAAGAATCAAGTCAATTACTTTAACTTATAGGAAATAACCAATTAATTTAATTCTGCACACAAGTTATAATTATTCCAAGTATCAGTCAATATCATGAAATAATCACAAACGTTACACAATTTAAATTAAATAGCCTCCAAGAAATTCATAGAAAAGCAAATAAACATTCTACAAGTTTTGAACCAATCATCAAGTATCAAATCAAAAATAAATTAATCCATCTAACCCTAGAACTACTCAAAGTATTTACCCCATGGAGTTACATGCAACGTCCATGGGTGTAAGAAGTTCATACCAAAATTCATATCAACTGGAAAGAAATTGAGTTTAACCCTAGAGTGAAGAATAGTTTCTGCTCTTCTCTCCGTCTCCTCCAATTGTATGATCTCCCCTTCTCGAATGGCACACACCGGAATGATGAAGTGAATGGGTGGAATTAGTGAAGGTGAGCGTGTGCGATGGTGATGGCCGGTGCGTGAACAGACGTGTTCTGCCTTCTTTTTTTTCTACGCTCCAATTCTGTCTCGGCTCTGTTTTTCTCGCCTCTAATAAGGGATGTGTATAATGGGCCAAGGCGTGTGTTGGAAGCAGCATGGAAATCAAGGAATGGCATGAGAGATAACTGGGCCCCTCCGCTTCGTTTGGAAATTAATCCACGAAATCCACAATTGAAGTCTTCAAGTTATTTGGCCCTGTTGACTAATGGGCCCACTAATTCCAATCTAATGCAATCAATTACGTGGCAAGTGCAAACCAATTCTCTTTATGAATCTAAAATGATCCCATGTGGCACTTGACACATTTGCATGATTTTCTAATTAGCAAGCAACTCACGACTTCCTTGATGAGTACGTGCGCAGCTGCACCACTTCGTTTCTCACCTGTCACAACTTTTGATATTTATCAATTTCACTCCAAAATTAAGTTTAAAATCTGCAAAATCTTAACAATACTCGTGAAGTTATAGAAAATATAAAATTAAGAAATAAACTTCACACTTAAAACTAAAATTATGCAATAATCATATGAAAACGGTCTGTGAAAAGCACGAATTTTCGTGCTGAACAAACTCCCCAAACTTAAACTGTTGCTCGTCCCGGGGCAACAAAAAGAATAAAAGAAAAATAGGACGTGACATATGATTATATTGGTTTCAGAAAATTTTAAGAAAAATAAATTCAAACCAATCAAGTAGACAAGCATGTGATACATCACAGAATCACTACTAACTAGATTTAATGCCTTGGTACATAAAAACTCACTAGGATAAGTATATCACTCAACTCTCAAGTATATAGGCTTCAAAACACTCAACATGATTTAAATGCAGTGTTTAATCATAGGCTTGAACATTTTCTCAACTCACCTTTTACTTGTAGCTAGCAAAATTATGGATCAAAAAGGACTTTGCATTTGGCGGTAATGTTAGGCTCTTTGGTTAGGGAAAGATAAATATAGACAAGTAACTCAAAACTCAGATCAATCAAGCGGCCGTCCATCATGATCATTAATTTTTTTTCTCATCACTTTCATTAAAGTACTACTCTCCTCCTCAACTCCAAATTATTTATTTTTTTCTTCAACCACAATAATAAGAGCATATTTTCTTCTTCTCTTTTAGCTTCAGGGGGTATTAAATTTGCGCGCTACCCCACTATTGTTTTTCTTTCTCCCACTTTTTTTTTCTCAACTCCTTCTTATCTCCTTCTTTTTCCATTTTTTTTCTTTTTCTACTCATTTAGGATTTTTATATCCTTTTTCTACTCATTTCTCTTCTAACATCCTCAACATTCACCCAATTGATCCAAGTAAAACAAGGAAAAATCAAATATGTATAAAGCTCAATGGGTTATTCAAAGAATGGATTTTCAAGGCTCAACGGGGTGACTAAGGATTAAATGAATTCAAGTAAAGTGTATGAAAAAAGAATTGGTTAAAAATCAAAGATGGCCAAATATCATTTCCATAATCCACTAAACTATTCTTGAATATTCAAGGAGATTCAGGGCAAGTTCTAGAAACACATCACAGTTAATCAAGAAACTCACCAGAATAAAAATAATCTTGTAGAATGCTCATGATTTTCAAAAGGCTCAAAAGCTCACTAGGTATAAAATAATTCCAACAACCAAGGCTATCTAGCAATTCATGATTCATGCAACAACACAATTTCATCCACTCAATTAATAAGAATTTTCAAGTTGAGCATAAAAAATATTTTCATCATAAACCAAATCATGTCACATACCTCAAATTCTATCAGAAGTGTTCAAGTTCATGGAGTAGTCAACAGAAAGTTATGCTTCTCATATCACAACATGCTAACAATAATCACTCAACTCAAAACTTAGCTCAGAAGGATAGCTTACTTACCTCGGCTGGCAATCTCCTTTGACAATCTCTTTCGCTCTCCATATCAATAGAATAATTTCAAGAAACCACCTCCTCCTCCCCAAACTTATTTTTGATATATCAAAATAAGTTCAAGAAAAAGTATATGGGTCTTGAAATATAAAAACATAAAGCAAAAATAATGAGACAAAAAAGAAAATAAAATACTTACCTCGAATGTGTTGCAGCCGACTTTTACATCCTTTTTAGCTCATGAACAAACATCCGAATCAAAAGAATCCAACATCAGGCATCCCATTACCAATCAAACATCAGGAGAAAACTCATACTCAACCAATCATCAACCAAATCATTACCTCCATATCTAGGGTACTCATACAACAGGACACTACGAAAAAAATTTTATCCCTGGTGCATATGAGACAAGGTAAGAACATCACTCTCCCCCCCAAACTTATTACGAACAAAGTTAGAAAATAAGTTTGAAAAGGATGTGATTGCCTTAAGCGAAATCATGCACCGATGATAAAATTTCCAACAAACAACACGAAAATAAAATAAAATAAAATCAAAGCAAATAAAACGGGAGGGTAGCCCCCAACATGCGCTCATTTTTAACGTCGTTGAGCACGACGTGATATACATTCAATGCAAGTGATCAAGAAAAAGAACTTCCCTATCTTGTGGCGATTTATAGTGCTTCAAACGATGACCATTAGCCACAAAGATATCTCTGTTCTTATCTTTCAACTCAAAGCTTCCGCCTCCACATGCTCTATGAACCGCAAACGGTCCCATCCACTTGGATTTCAGCTTGCCTGCAAAAATTTTCAAACGAGAGTTAAACAACAATACCTCATCTCATTCATGGAACTCCTTGTGGCGAATCTTAGCATCGAGCCACTTCTTCACTCTCGCCTTATATATCTTTGCATTCTCATAAGCCCTCTCTCTGAATTCATCAAGCTCATTGATATGGGTCATCCGCAGTTCCTTTGCATCAGTCAAACTCAAATTCAGTTTCCTTATCGCCCAATAGTCTCTATGCTCAATCTCCACCGGAAGGTGACACGATTTCCCATAAACTAACTGAAATGGCGACATCTCCAAGACGGTCTTGTAGGCGATTCTGAAACCCCATAGAGCATCATCCAACTTCAATGCCCAATCTTTCCTACTCACTCCAACCGTCTTCTCCAACACTTGCTTCACTTGCCGGTTTGAGACCTCGGCTTGCCCATTTGCTTGAGGGTGATAGGGTGTTGCTACCCTATGTTTCACACCATAGTCCTTCAATACTTTCTCCATCAATTTATTGACAAAGTGTATCCCCCCATCACTAACAAGCACCCTACTCCAAATCTTGAAAATATGTACTTCTTCAGAAAATTTTGCACCACTCTAGCATCATTCGTCCTAGTTGGAATTGCTTCCACCCACTTTGAGACGTAATCGACAGCTAGAAGGATGTAGAGGAATCCATTAGATGGGGGAAAAGGCCCCATAAAATCAATCCCCCATACATAAAAAATTTCCACCACAATGCTGGGCTGCAACGACATCACATCCCTTCTTGAAATTCCCCCCATCCGTTGACATCTATCACACGTCTCCACAAAAGACTGACATGTCTTGAATAAGGATGGCCAATACAATCCGGATTGTAATACTTTTGATGCAGTCTTTTGAGCACCAAAATGCCCCCCATTTGGCTGTGAGTGACAGAACTCAAGCACACTATTCCATTCAGCTTCAGGCACACATCTACGAATTATGGAATCCGTGCAAATTTTGTAGACGAAAGGATCGTCCCAAATGAAGCTCTGAACATCATACATGAACTTTGTTAACTGATGCTTGCTCATTTGATACGGCTTAGTCCCTATTGCCAAGTAGTTGACATAATTTGCATACCAAGGGGTTTCTTCTTGTGTGGTCAACGCATAGATCCTGTGGATATCCACCTTTAGTATCTCCTCATCGGGGAACACCTCTTTGATCACCTCACGAGCATCATCGCAGTGTTCTCTCGTCTCCAACCTATACAAGTGGTCCGCCACAACATTCTCACTCCCCTTTTTGTCCCGAATTTCCATGTCAAACTCTTGCAACAGCAAGATCCATCTAATCACCCTCGACTTTGCATCTTTCTTCTCCATCAGGTATTTGATTGCCGAGTGATCAGTGTAGACAACTGTTCTCATCCCCACCAAGTATGGCATGAATTTGTCAAAAGCATACACCACTGCTAGAAACTCCTTCTCAGTCACGGTGTAATTCTTCTGTGCTGAATCAAATGTTTTGCTAGCATAATACATGGCACGAAACTTCTTTTCCCGCATCTGACCCAACACAACTCCAAGTGCAATATCACTCGCGTCACACATCAGCACAAACGGCTCAGTCCAATCTGGAGTGATCAAAACTGGAGCAGTCACTAATGCTTCCTTAAGAACCTGAAATGCACTCAAACAAATATCATCAAATACAAAAGGCACATCTTTTTCTAACAAGTGAGATAGTAGCTTTGAGAATTTAGAAAAATCCTTGATGAATATTCTGTAAAATCCAGCATGCCCCAAGAACGAGCAAACTCCCTTCTCATTGGTAGAGGTGGTGGCAACTTCTCAATCGCAACTACCTTTGCACGATCCACCTGTAAACCTGCAACAGACACATAATGACCAAGAACAATACCCTCTCTCACCATGAAATGGCATTTCTCCCAATTCAAAACGAGATTAGTTTCTTGATACCTTTTCAATACAAGAGATAGATAAAACAAGCAAATATCAAATGAAGAGCCAAAAACTGAGAAATCATCCATGAAAACTTCTATTATTTTCTCAATTAGACCCTCAAAGATAGCCATCATACACCTTTGAAATGTCACAGGTGCATTGCATAGACCGAAAGGCATCTTCCTAAAGGCAAAGGTCTCATAGGGGCAGGTGAAAGTGGTCTTTTCCTGGTCTTCAGGAGCAATCACTATCTGATTATATCCTGAATACCCATCCAAGAAACAGTAAAATTCATATCCTGCAAGCCTATCCAACATTTGGTCCATGAAGGGCAAGGGAAAGTGATCTTTTCGCGTGTTTTCATTCAACTTCCTATAGTCCACACAAACACGCCACCCCGTAGGTATCCTTGTAGCTAGTACCTTACCATCATCAGCCTTCACTATAGTCATCCCCCCTTTCTTTGCTACCACATGCAATGGACTAACATAAGGGCTATCACTTATAGGAAAAACGATTCCAGCATCTAACCACTTCAAAACCTCTTTTCTAACCACCTCCTGCATAGCAGGGTTCAACCTATGCTAGTATTGCATAGAAGTCTTTTTCTCATCCTCTAACCTGATTCTATGCATGCAAACAGCAGGATTAAACCCTTTAAGTCATCTATGGACCATCCTATAGCTGACCTATGTTCCCTAAGAACCTCTAGCAATCTTTCAAGTTCAAATTTAGATAAAAAAGAGGATACTATTACCGGAAATATCTCATTGTCACCAATATATGCGTACATGAGATGATCTGGCAATTGTTTAAGCTCTGCTTTCTTTTCTTCCTTCACATCTGGCTCATTCTTCTCCAATGGTAAGAACTTTTGATTCCACCTCGTCTGCTCCAACCTTGCTGCTTCTTCCTTAGTATACCTGCAATCATTTAAACTATGTAAGCATTCAAGATATTCAAGACAAAGTTCATTAGATAAGTCATCCAACTCCGTGGTGGGAAAAGTGAGAGACTCGCTGATACACATCTCCAGAGGATCCTTAGACAGGATAAGAGACATGCTTTCATTCACAGTCTCCTCCACCACTTCCAAGCTCTTGCACTCTTCCTTATCTTTTGGCCACCTCATCGCTTTCTCTAGGGAAAAGACAATCTCTTCATCATTAACCCTCAGTTTCAATTCTCCATTTTGAACATCAATTAATGCTCCCCCAGTAGCTATGAAAGGTCTTCCTAGGATAAGAGGTACATTATTGTCGTCCTCCATGTCGAGCACCAAGAAGTCCACTGGAAAGATGAACTTATCGACCTTTACCAATACATCCTCTATCACCCCCTTTGGATAGGTTAGAGATCGATCAGCCAACTGAAGTGCTATCGATGTTGGCTTCAACTCCCCCAAACCTAACTTTTTGAACATGGTGTACGGCATCAGGTTGATGCTGGTTCCAAGATCGCATAAGGCCCTCTCCCTATTTCGCACGGAATTGTAAAATTGCCAGGATCCTTAAGCTTTTCAGGTAACTTCCTCTGAATGATTGAACTGCAATTTTCAGTGAGATTCACTGTCTCTACACCGATCAAACTTCTCTTCTTGGATATAATATCCTTGATGAACCGGGCATAGTGAGGCATCTGCTCCAAAGCCTCTGCAAAAGGGATATTAATTTGGATTTTCCTAAAAATTTCCAAGAATCTCTTGAACTTCTCATCAAGCCCTTTCTTTAGGAGAAGTTGAGGAAATGGAAGGGGTATCTTGGTTTTTGGAATTCCCCAACTATCTCTCTCTGGTTCCTCAACCTTCTGTTTTTCTTCCCTCAACCACTTAGCCGCTTGCCACTTTTTCTCAGGAATTTCATTCTTAGCTTGAATCTGAGACAAATCTGGAATTTCTGGAATCACTGCATCACTACTTGACTCCAACTCAATTTGAGTTGGGTCACTATCAAGCTGAATTGGCTCATTATTGCCCACTGTATCATCTGTTTTGTCCACTGGCATCTGTGGTCCCTCATACTGCTTCCCAGACCTCAATGTGATAGCTTTGCACTCTTTTGGGTTGATTTACGTTGTCGATGGAAATTTACCCTTTTGCTGCTGTGAACCCATTGTAGAAGCCAGCTGACCAATTGAGTGCTCCAACCCTTGCAACTGCTTGGACATTGAAGAGTTCATCCCCACAATCACTCCTTCCAACTTGGTGATTCTTGATTCATGAGCCTTATGGGTTGCTTCGTTATTCACCATGTACTGCTTTACCAGATCCTCGAAATCTGGTTTTCCTTCCTCAGTCTTTGCACCATGATCAAAGTTGGCTGGAAACTGGACTGCATTATTCTGATTTAATATGAGAGGTTCTCATGCCTTCTTTGTCCTTGCCAATTTCCACCTCCACTTTGATTGTTCTGATTGCCACCTTGATTCTGATAGCTACCCCCTTGGAAATTCCTATTGTTAAAATTTCCTTGGTTGTTCCTATTCCCTTGCCAATTTCTACCTTGGTTATTAGGCAGCCCTCTGTATCCTTGTGTGATCTGACCCATGGCCCATTTAGCATCCTCAACTTCTTGCAAGTTCATCACTATGCCATCACTGTCACTTCCTTGACTGCTTCCCCCACTGTAAAGATTGCTTAAGTGCTTATTCATTTCTTCCAATTGAGTAGCAACCTTATCAAACTTATCTGCTTCAGCCACTTTCTCCTCCACTCGTTCAACCTTTCCAAGCACATAGCTTCCACGAATTCTATCTGAGGGCCAGTCTCTTGAGTTCATGGATATGTCATCAAAAAGCTTCTCAACATCTCTCGAGCTCTTCCCAAAGATGGTTCCACCAGCAGATGCATCTACTAAAACTCTCAAATCATTATCCAGACCATTTTAGAACACACTGATAATCTGAGACTTCTTGAGGCCATGTTCTCCTTAAAGCTTCTTTAAATCTCTCCCATGCCTCATTGAATGTCTCATCTCTTCGCTGCTTAAACTGGTTTATCTCTTGCTTCAGAGCCATCACTTTTGATGGTGGCATGAAGCGTTCCACAAAAAGCTGTGGAAGTTCAGTCCAATTGCTGCAGCTCCCTTGCTCCAGGTTATCGTACCACTCTCTTGCCTTATCAGCCAAGGAGAACTAAAACAACCTCATTTTTCAAGTATCATCATTGGCATCTGCCATCTTCACCGTGTTGACATAGCTGTTATAATGCTTCAGATGCCCATACGGCTCATCAAACACACCTCCCGCGAAAGGATTTCTTTCCACCATAGAGATCAGGGCTGGTCTGATATCATTTGTTTCATTGACACCTCCAACTACGCCTGTCCCTCCCAGATTAGTGGATTTGAAAGTCTCGCGGAGTATTATGTCATCCTCATCTGGCTGTCTAACGCCTGCCATGATCACTGTTTCAAATTCCTCTTCAACTTCTTGCAAGTTGAGGTTCTCAGTTTCCTCTTCGACTTCTTGCAAGTCGCGGTTCTCAGTTTCTCCTTCTACTTCTAACACTGTAGACTGCTCTGCCACTTTCGTCTTATCTTTCTTTTTCGGAGCTTTCGCAGTATTAGGTGTTGTGTTAACAACTCTTCCTTTTTCCCTTCTTCTCCTTGCTGATGCTTCGATTTTCGGATCAAATTTTAGGAGTGGAAGTCCCTTCTTTGATCTCGTGTGCATACACCTGTGAAGAAAAATAAAAGTTTAAGAAATAATAATTAACTAACACAAAAATAGTCTTAAATAATCTAGCAACTAAAAGAAAAATAAGCAATTATGCCGTCCCCGACAACGGCGCCAAAAACTTGTTGCGTGTTTTCGAGTGCACACAAATAAATCCCCAAGTGTAGGGATATCAACTGTAGCAGCAGGCAACCAAGTTTTAATATCGAATCCTAAGGACGACAAACTACTTATTTTCTAAAATTACTAAACTAAATAAGATATGTGAAAAATTCAATTGTTTGTTGATTTTTAAAACTAATTAATACTCGCAAAATTAAATAAGAGCAATTAAATAAAATACGAAAATTCAAGAATGAGAAATAGTAGCTCTAGGGGTTCTGGATTAAGCTAATTGATTCAATACTTTGATGGTCGGGTTCAATACCTATAGATACTTATGAAAGAGTCACTAAACTTTACTAATCCACTTATTTGGTCTAAGCAAATTAGTAATTTATCTGGTTCATCTCCTAGGACTCTAGGTTAATAATCTTATCTCCCTCTCTAGGTATTTACTATATTATTCCCTCCCTCGTCAGGTACTAGAACTAATACGTGTTCCCTTTTTAGTTACTATAATTTTATTACCTAATTTCCTGAATATTACTAATATGACAATTCATCAATATCAATAACACCCATCACAATTTCTATGTCTAATAAGCTAAAGAATCAAGTCAATTACTTTAACTTATACGAAATAACCAATTAATTTAATTGTGCACACAAGTTATAATTATTCAAAGTATAAGTCAATATCATGAAATAACCACAAACGTTACACAATTTAAATTAAATAGCCTCCAAGAAATTCATACAAAAGCAAATAAACATTCTACAAGTTTTGAACCAATCATCAAGTATCAAATCAAAAATAAATTAATCCATCTAACCCTAGAACTACTCAAAGTATTTACCCCATGGAGTTACAAGAAACGTCCATGGGTATAAGAAAGATCATAGCAAAATTAATATCAACCGGAAAGAAATTGAGTTTAACCCTAGAGTGAAGAATAGTTTCTGCTCTTCTCTCCGTCTCCTCCAATTGTATGATCTCCCCTTCTCGAATGGCACACACCGGAATGATGAAGTGAATGGGTGGAATTAGTGAAGGTGAGCGTGTGCGATGGTGATGGCCGGTGCGTGAACAGGCGTGTTCTGCCTTCTTTTTTTTCTACGCTCCAATTCTGTCTCGGCTCTGTTTTCTCGCCTCTAATAAGGGATGTGTATAATGGGCCAAGGCGTGTGTTGGAAGCAGCATGGAAATCAAGGAATGGCATGAGAGATAACTGGGCCCCTCCGCTTCGTTTGGAAATTAATCCACGAAATCCACAATTGAAGTCTTCAAGTTATTTGGCCCTGTTGACTAATGGGCCCACTAATTCCAATCTAATGCAATCAATTACGTGGCAAGTGCAAACCAATTCTCTTTATGAATCTAAAATGATCCCATGTGGCACTTGACACATTTGCATGATTTTCTAATTAGCAAGCAACTCACGACTTCCTTGATGAGTAGGTGCGCAGCTGCGCCACTTCGTTTCTCACCTGTCAAAACTTTTGATATTTATCAATTTCACTCCAAAATTAAGTTTAAAATCTGCAAAATCTTAACAATACTCTTGAAGTTATAGAAAATATAAAATCAAGAAATAAACTTCACACTAAAAACTAAAATTATGCAATAATCATACGAAAACGGTCTGTGAAAAGCACGAATTTTCGTGCTGAACAAACTCCAAAAACTTGTTGCGTGTTTTAGAGTGCACACAAATAAATCCCCAAGTGTAGGGATATCGACTGTAGCAGCAGACAACCAAGTTTTAATATCGAATCCTAAGGACGACAAACTACTTATTTTCTAAAATTACTAAACTAAATAAGATATGTGAAAAATTCAATTGTTTGTTGATTTTTAAAACTAATTAATATTCGCAAAATTAAATAAGAGCAATTAAATAAATCACGAAAATTCAAGAATGAGAAATAGTAGTTCTAGGGGTTCTGGATTAAGCTAATTGATTCAATACTTTGATGGTCGGGTTCAATGCCTATAGATACTTATGAAAGAGTCACTAAACTTTACTAATCCACTTATTTGGTCTAAGCAAATTAGTAATTTATCTGGTTCATCTCCTAGGACTCTAGGTTAATAATCTTATCTCCCTCTCTAGGTACTTACTATATTATTCACTCCCTCGTCAGGTACTAGAACTAATACGTGTTCCCTTTTTAGATACTATAATTTTATTACCTAATTTCCTGAATATTACTAATATGATAATTCATCAATATCAATAACACCCATCACAATTTCTATGTCTAATAAGCTAAAGAATCAAGTCAATTACTTTAACTTATACGAAATAACCAATTAATTTAATTGTGCACACAAGTTATAATTATTCCAAGTATCAGTCAATATCATGAAATAACCACAAATGTTACACAATTTAAATTAAATAGCCCCCAAGAAATTCATACAAAAGCAAATAAACATTCTACAAGTTTTGAACCAATCATCAAGTATCAAATCAAAAATAAATTAATCCATCTAACCGTAGAACTACTCAAAGTATTTACCCCATGGAGTTACAAGCAACGTCCATGGGTGTAAGAAAGATCATACCAAAATTAATATCAACTTGAAAGAAATTGAGTTTAACCCTAGAGTGAAGAATAGTTTCTGCTCTTCTCTCTGTCTCCTCCAATTGTATGATCTCCCCTCCTCGAATGGCACACACCGGAATGATGAAGTGAATGGGTGGAATTAGTGAAGGTGAGCGTGTGCGATGGTGATGGCCGGTGCGTGAACAGGCGTGTTCTGCCTTCTTTTTTTCTACGCTCCAATTCTGTTCGCTCTTCTCGGCTCTGCTTTTCTCGCCTCTAATAAGGGATGTGTATAATGGGCCAAGGCGTGTGTTGGAAGTAGCATGGAAATCAAGGAATGGCATGAGAGATAACTGGGCCCCTCCGCTTCATTTGGAAATTAATCCACGAAATCCACAATTGAAGTCTTGTTGACTAATAGGCCCACTAATCCCAATCTAATGCAATCAATTACGTGGCAAGTGTAAACCAATTCTCTTTATGAATCTAAAATGATCCCATGTGGCACTTGACACATTTGCATGATTTTCTAATTAGCAAGCAACTCACGACTTCCTTGATGAGTAGGTGCGCAGCTGCGCCACTTCGTTTCTCACCTGTCACAACTTTTGATATTTATCAATTTCACTCCAAAATTAAGTTTAAAATCTACAAAATCTTAACAATACTCGTGAAGTTATAGAAAATATAAAATTAAGAAATAAACTTCACACTTAAAACTAAAATTATGTAATAATCATATGAAAACGGTCTGTGAAAAGCACGAATTTTCGTGCTGAACACCAAACACTAATGCGCCAAGGCAAGTTGGTTTGAAAACTGTTGGCAGATACTATGTAGCTCGACAGTTCAATAAAACCACAGCATTGTGTCCTGCTGGAATGGCAGATGAGATACGTAAAGAATTTGGTTTCGACATCACAACATTTTGGCCCTTATATTTGTTTTCATTGAATCTTCTCATAAGTTCATCAACCAGGACCCTCTTCGAATGAAAGGTAGCAAACAAACTGTCTGCTGGTGGCAGAAATGAATCATTCGGGTCAATATCCCCACGGTCCTCAAACCCTAGTCCCATAACACGCATAAACTCCATGGGTGTGAAGCTAAGAATTGTATCAGACACCCTGAAGTACCGGGAGTACATATCTGAACCAGGGATTACAACCTCCTGAGCCATCAGCTTAAATAAAGCTTTAGGAGACCCATAATCCGAATCCAAATCCCAAAAATGCCCGAAACAAGATCTTCTGAACCTCCGCACTATTTGATCGCCACTCTTTGTAAGCACCTCGCGTATGCAATTCATATCTTTGGAAGGCCTACAATAACCTTTAATCCCAACTTTTCGAGATTGAAGTCCACGTCGTTTCCAGCTCCACTACAGTGCATGCCAACTCGATTAGATATAAGACGTGACTACATTTTATACATAAAAATTTCTAATATAAAATAATTAAAAATATTATTATACTCCTACATTTTTAGGAATAGGTATCAAATTACACTAAAATTACGTCTTAATTTACCAACTACCATGCTATTTAAAGCTTGAAGTATCAGCGGTGATGTAAATTAAAACTTATTCATCGTCGGACTTAAGCCACAAAATCAGCGGACAAGCTATTTTATGAAGAAATAATGGAAAATTTAGCTAAATAATGCTAAGAAATTCCATGGACAGCCTCAATTAAACACTTATTCATCGGCGGACAGGCTCAATTAAGGCAAAACATATGTGGACAAGCTTTTTTATGAAGAAATAATGGCAGATTAAGCTAAAAAATGCTAGGAACTTCGGCGGAGAGGCTATTTAAGGCTTGAATATTCAGCGGTGATGTAAATTGAACACTTATTCATCTGCGTACAGGCTAAATTAAGGCACAACATCGGCGAACAAGCTATTTAAGGCTTGAATATTCAGCGGTGATGCAAATTGAACACTTATTCATCGGCGGACAGGCTAAATTAGGGCACAACATCGGCGGACAAGCTTTATTTATGATGAAATAATGACAAATTATGTTAAATAATGCTAAGAAATTCAGCGGACAGGCTATTTAAAGAGGAATAAGTGGTGATGCAAATTAAACACTTATTCATCGGCGGACAAGCTCATTTAAGGCATAACATCGGCGGACAAGCTATTTCATGCAGAAATAATGCCAAAATAAGCTAAATAATGCTAAGAAACACGGCGGACAGGCTATTTATTGCTTCGGGTATCACCAGTGACAAATTATGGACTTATTCCTCGGCGGACAAGCACAGTAAAGGCACAAAAACGGCGGACAAGCTATTTTATGCAGAAATAATGGCAAAATTATGCTAAATAATGCTCAGAAATTCGGCGGACAGGCTCAAAAAACGCATAAAATCGGCGGACAAGCTCAATCAGGGCAAAAAAATTAGCGGACATGCTCAATTGTACTACAAATATTGACGGACAAGGTCAATTTACATACAATTATCGGCGAACATGTTCAACTACGCTAGAAACATCGGCGGACAAGCTCAAAAAGATTAGAAAAATATGCCGACAAGTTCAATTACACTACAAATTATACTGAAATTTTCAATTATACTCAAATAATTATCGTCGAACATGTAAACTTAAAATTCGTCGGACATGGCAAATTCATACAGTAACAACTCCAAATTCAGACTCTACTTCCTCGAGGGACAAGAACAACTTCAAATTCAGACTCTACAGTAACAACTCCAAATTCACTATACTTTAATTAAATCGCAATTCTGCAAAACCCTAAAATCCTAAAGACTGAGTACCTGGTTATCCAGATTTGCTGCTGCTAATTTTCGACGTGGAGATGACGATGGATTGAACGACATGCCGGAGGCCCGGATGGAGCGCTGTGTCCGCCAGAAAAATTGAGAGTTTGAGAGAGAGGGAGAGGGAGAATATGGGTGGGATGAGGGCCGATGAAAAGAGAGAGAGACAGAGAGTAAAAAACAAATTTTGAAAAAAAGGGGTCAAAGATTCTCTCCCCAATTTCAACGCCTCTAAAAGCGGTACTTTTAACTGCTGGGCTACTATTTCGAGATTCCAAAAAGAAGGGAAAAATATGACATGTGTCAGGGGGTAAATTAGGAATATACACCAAAAACAGGGCAAATTAGATGTTTTAAAAAGGATAGGGCAAAAAAGATGTTGCATGGGTGATATAGGGCATAAAAAGTGATGTCCCTAATTTATACTTGGCCTAGGATATTCTAGATCATCTACATGCCTTTAGAATGCTCTGCTTTCGTTCTCATCTCTTCTAGAGATTAGTAGAATAATAATTCTAACACTTTTCTTAATTATGCATGAATAATCTAGTATTATGCACCACTTATTTTTAATAGTGGACACCATAAATACTGAGAAGAAAACATGGAAGTGTGGTGTGTTCACTTTTGGTCAAGAATTACCCTCTCCAATAAGCTTAACTTCTCCACATGTGAAGATGACTACACTGTCCCAGTAGTGTACGAATGGACAGTGGGGAATACGAGCTGCGAGAAAACGATTGGGCGTGAAGAGTATGCTTGTGGCCACCATACTGACTGCATTGACAGAAATCTTGGAGAGGGGTACAGATGCAGATGCAAATGCAAGGATGGCTTCAAAGGCAACCCTTATCTCCTTGATGGATACCAAGTTAATTGTTTTATGGAGTATTTTTTTTCCAAAGAAAAATGCTTCAGACAGCATATCATAGATATGTAATAACTTGTTTCTTAAAATGATTTCCAGATTTTGACGAGTGTGAAAACCAGGCTGATCACAACTGCCCTTTGCAAAATCTTTGTGTTAATACAGAAGGCAGTTATTATTGCCTGCCTAATCGTAGCCGAATTTTGGGGCTGCTCATAGTCATAGGTAATTACACTTCTTCTCTATTATTTTCACTTCCACATTCTAGGTTTCTGCTAACACTAGTTGAAATAACAGGAACTGGGGTTGCTGTTGGTGTTCTATTTTTGGTAGCTGTTGGTCTCTGGATGTGGCGTAAGCTTAAACAGAGGAATTATCAGAGGAAGAAACAGAGTTTTTTTAAGAGAAATGGGGGTTTACTGCTACAGCAGCATATGTCCTCAAGCAGAGCAAGTGCATTACCAGAAGTGACACTTTTCAAGATTGAGGAGATGGAGAAGGCCACGGATAGATTCAACTATAGTCGTGTTCTTGGCAAAGGAGGTCTTGGCACAGTCTACATCGGAATGCTGTCGAACGGAACGATTGTGGCGGTGAAGAAGGAAAACAGAGTTGATGACAGTCAGATTGGACAATTTATAAATGAGGTTTTCATTCTGTCCCATACTAGCCATTGGCACATAGTCAAATTGTTAGGCTGTTGTTTGGAAGCTGAAGTTCCATTACTCGTATACGAATATGTATCAAATGGGACACTCTTGCATCATATTCATGTCGAGGCAAACGCCTCTGCTCTGTCATGGGAGATTCATCTGCGTATTGCTGCAGAAATCGCGGGAGCAATAGCTTACCTGCACTCCTACGCCTCAACAACCATATATCACAGAGACATTAAATCAAGCAACATATTGTTGGATGAGAAATATAGGGCTGTAGTGTCTGATTTTGGACTGTCAAGGTCAGTGTCCATAGATAGGACTCACTTAACAACACTTGTGGGAGGCACATTTGGGTACTTGGATCCGGAGTACTTCCTATCAGGACAATCTAAACGACAAGAGCGACGTGTATGCATTCGGGGTTGTTCTTTCTGAAATACTTACAGGACAGAAGGCAGTGTCTTCTGCAAGGGATGATATGGGGCTGGCCCTTCGGTTTAGATCAGCAGTGAAGGAGAACTGTTTGTCTGAAATATTGGATAAAATTGTGGCAGAGGAAGGCGAAGAGGACGAAGTTCTTGCAGTTGCGAAGCTGGCGAAGAGATGCATGAAGTTGAATGCTTGTAAAAGACCAGGAATGAAGGAAGTGGCAGCAGAGCTAGACCAACTACGACAACAGACTTGTGTTGATGAACCTCATTCCACTAGTGAAAAATGCTTCAGTGATTTAGGAGTTAAATCAGAGTCCGAGGATGATCTAACCATATCCAACATGGGTTATCTCTGCTTCTTCGTGTGGATAATTGCTAGAGATGTATTTTGACTCATTATATTGATTAGATTATCCTTTTTCTTTTTTTTAAATTACTCCACCTTTTATAGGACTGTTAGGGTTTGAAGCTCCAAATCTGATCAAGATCGCTACACACACTCACTCGCTCGTTTATATGATATTGTGTGTGTGATGAAGTGTAAAACGAATTGAAAAGCAAAATGAATTACGTGGTTCGGTTCTTCGAACCTACATCCACGGTTCGGTTCTTCAATGGCGGGGGGTGGCCGCAATGTGAAGTGGCGGATCCAAAGCGGGACGATTTGCGGCGGCAGCGCGCACGGAGGTCGGCAGGAGAAGACAACGGCAAGGATTCCTCCGGCTCGTGGCGGTGGAAGCTCCGGTGACGGCCGCATGGTGGAAATTCCTGTGCGGCTTGACGGCGAGCAGCAGTTGATGGGTTGCGGAAGAGATGATTTCCATCGAAGAGAGCTATCTGCCTCTGGATGAAAGAAGTCCCATTCCCACCAATTTTGACCCTTCAAATGGGCTTAATTTTGGATCACACTTAGCCCAATAAATTTGATTTAATTGGGGCCCGTATTGTTTTGAACTTGAGTCCAAACTTTTAAACCATGAACTGGGCTCATATTTTAGATATTGGGCATGAAGATAGTTCGGGCTTAAACCAGTTTAAGCTTTGGGCCTTTATCTTCAGCTTCCAGGGCCTAAATTAAATATAATTCATGTTATATGCTAAGTTTAAATTTATTAAACTTACTCATGAATTATTTTAACCATCCCCATCATCATCTTTACCTCCTTTATCGTATGTACTTAATTTATAATTTTGAATTTAGTAATTAACTGACCCATTTATATTTTGGTCATTTAATTAATTAAATTCATAAATTTAAATTAACTTGTACCCTTCTTTTCCTCATCAAATTTTTTTACCCATATATTTTTTTTGCAGTTGACTCAATTTCAAGATTGTCTAATTTGTGATTGAGAAGACGTCCTCTACAACACGTAAATTGGTGATCTTTAACACCGGGCGCCAGCAAGACAAGACTCGTCTCCCGATCGAAAGACCTCTCTTAGGTAAGCCTATAAAGAAACCCTCCCCTGAAAGCGAATTTGCAATGACATAATGGACTAGAGATATGTACGTTGACAAAATCAAGGATTCAATCTGGAGAGGAGCCCATCACATCAAAGAGAATCTAAACCGCAGCTCCTTTGCACACACTAGGGGGCCAGATAATCTCTAATAATGCCGCGTGGGGAACAATATCGGCCCGCCACTATTCTTTTGATGGAATTAACAAAGCAATATCAATATCGCCACGCTTCCATCTTTTGTGATGAAATTGACAGAGCAGCATCAACATCGCCACTCTTCCATCTTTTGAGATGAAATTGACAGAGCAACATCAACATCGCCACTCTTCCATCTTTTGAGATGGAATCGACAGAGCAACATTAGTCTCGCCACTCTTTCTTGAGATGACACTTTTGCTTCTTTTCCTTGCACTTTATTTATGGCATGTATGCTTCAACTCTTTATTTCTCTCACAAGCTTGATAAGAATAACTTGAATCATGACTGAACTTAGTGAGCTACTAAGCTGCCTACATCCCCTTTTGCAGAGGATTAAGTCATTACGTAGTTCAAAGGTACATGATTTTGATTTGGGGGGTACCGTGCACAGTTTATACTCATGCGGGCCAGGAGTGTGTCGTACACAGTTTATACTCGTACGAACCTAGAGTTTGTCGTACACAGTTTATACTCGTGCAGACTAGGAGAAACATGCAGTTTAGGCTCATGCGTCATGGAGTGTTGGATTTGAATTTGCTGACAGTTTATACTCATGTCAATGAGTCTTGAATTTAAACTTGTAAACAATTTATACTCGTGTCAAGGAGCCTTGTGTGGATATTTTTTACTCGTGTCGAAGAACATTGCGTGGATAATTTTCTCTCGTGTCAAGGAGTATTGTGTGGACAGTTTTCTCTCATGTTAAGGAGTATTGTGTGGATAGTTTTTTCTCACGTCAAGGAGTAATGTGTGGATAGTTTTCTCTTATGTCGAGGAGTATTATGTGGACAGTTTTCTCTCATGTCAAGGAGTATTGTGTGGATAGTTTTCTCTCATGTCGAGGAGTATTGTGTGGACAGTTTTCTTTCATGTCAAGGAGTATTGTGTAGACAGTTTTCTCTCATATCGAGGAGTATTGCGTGGATAATTTTTTCTCATGTCGATGAGTATTGTATGGATAATTTTCTCTCATGTCGAGGAGTATTGTATGGGATTTTGGATAGTTTTAGCTCATATCAAGGAGCATTGTGTGGGTAGTTTTAGCTCATATCAAGGAGCGTTGCTTGTGTAGACTTGGGAGATTTCAGATAGTTTAAGCTCATATCAAGGAGCATCATGTGTAGATAGTTTTAGCTCATATCAAGGAGCATAATGCAGACAGTTTTGGCTCGTATCAAGGAGCATTGCTTTTGATTTATCAACAGTTCATTGCCCCTAATCATGGAATGCACTGTTTTCTCTTGCTTCCACTTCATTTCTATGAATTTTTATGGGAACTGCAGTCTTTGTTTGTGGTTCATCTTCCACGAGCTCATCAGAAGGCATGTCCTCAAACTCGTAGGAGTCTTGAATAGATGGCCATTCAATATCATTTGATGTTAAGCTCAACTCCATGTCGTGAGCTCTTGTAGCCTACTCTTCAAAAGTCTTTGGCTGAATTCCTTGGAGTATGTAGCGAAGATTCCATGGTATCCCATGAATGCACATTTCAATAGCTGAAGTTACTGATAGCTTCTCTTTGCAATTGAGGCTGAGGCTCCTCCATCTGTTGATGTAGTCGATGACATATTCTTCATCACTTTGACGAGTATTTGTTAGCTCCATCATGCTAACAGTTCTTCGTGTGCTGTAGAAACGGTTGAGGAACATTTCTTCCATTTACCCCCAACTGTCGATGGAGTTGACTTCCAAGTTGATATACCAATCGAACGCATTTCCTTTAAGAGAACGGACAAATTGTCTCACCCTGTAATCTCCGTAGGTCTCAGCATCATTTCATGTCTCGATGAAATGAGCCACATGTTGTCTTGGATTGCCTTTGCCATCAAATTGTTGAAACTTGGGAGGTTGATAGTCAGTTGGCATCCTCAAGTTGTCAATTCTCTTTGTATATGGCTTCTTGTAGGCAACAAGGGATTTTGAGCTCCCTTCAAACTTGTCTTTTATCGTTTCTAAAATGATGTTCTTCAGTTGGTTCACAGGAAGCATTTCGTCAGTTGAAACTTGTATTTTTTCTTCAACTGGCTTCCTTTCAAAATGATGGTATTTCGCTGAGTCTCCTTCCTCGCGCTCATCCTCAACTTGTTTCTCATTTGTATGACTTGTCTTCACATTCTCCATTTTCTTCATAAGTATGGAGATCTTTACGTCTTGAGCTTCCATGTGCTTGTTGAGTCCTTCAATGGCTATCATCATATTCGTAAGTTGTTCCTCGATAATTATCGTACTCGTCGTCATCACTGCGGCTGTAGCTAATGCAGATGGCGAGCTTGGCGTTGAACGAGGAGTTGAGCAAGTAGAAGCATTTTCACCACTCTTGTCTCCGTGCAATGGCTTGTTGAGAGTAATCCCCACCATATGGTTTGCCTCTATGGAGCCTTCGGGAATAATTCTTGTAACAACTCCATCCTTTTCAGTTTGCAACTCTGGAGGCTTTGATGCAGCAGGCCTTCTTATCGCAATCTTGAGTGGAGCTATCTTTTAAATCTCTTCAGTTTGCAACTCTGAATGCTTCAAGATAGAATGTCTTCTAACTGCAATTCTGAGAGGAGTCATGCTTTATATCTTTGAGCTTGTAGAGAGAAGAGATGAGAGGTAGAGATGGTGCCACTGGGCGTGTCAAATTTTATAACAATAAATTTTGTATTTATAATAGAATAAATACAAATTGGGTACAAAGATAAATTTCAGATGGATTTAATTTGGAGAAGATGTAAGCGAGTTACAATCTTTAATCAATCCTCTGATTCTTCTCTCGAACCAACGTGGCTTTGACTTGACTTTGACTTTACTTGACTTTAAATTGTGTGTTGACTTTGACTTCTTTGACTGGAGTGTATGCTGACTGTGTTGTCAGCGTGTATGTTGAGCTGGATCTTCAAATGAAGCTTGTCCGAACTCGGGTGTGTAGTCTTGAATGTTGATCCGGAGGCGTTGAACCTTTATTTGGATTGAACGTTGACTGGGGAGCTTTCCATAAAGAACGCTTGATCTGGGGGACTTGGAGCCTTGATCCCGGATTGGTGGTAGTTCTTGGTTTGAAGCTTGCTTGAAGATGCTTTGAAGATCTTGAGCTTGAAGCTTGACTTGCAGTTTGAAGATCTTGAGCTTGAAGACTTGAAGATTCCTTGAAGATCTTGAGCTTGAAGCTTTAGAGGCTTGAAGACTTGAAGCATTGTTGAAGATCTTGAGCTTGAAGCTTTAGAGGCTTGAAGACTTGAAGCTTTGTTGAAGATCTTGAGCTTGAAGCTTTAGAAGCTTGAAGACTTGAATCTTTGTTGAAGATCTTGAGCTTGAAGACTTGAAGACTCGAAGGCCGTTTGAAGGCTTGAAGATCTTCGAAGATCACTTGAAGACTTGAAGACTCGAAGGCAGCTTGAAGGCTTGAAGATCTTCGAAGTTCACTTGAAGACTTGAAGATCCGAAGGTCACTTGAAGCTTTGGAGGCTTGAAGCTTTGAAGACTCGAAGGCCGCTTGAAGGCTTGAAGATCTTCGAAGATCACTTGAAGACTTGAGGTTGAAGGCTTGAAGATCCTCGAAGGCCTTGAGCTTGATGCTTTAAAGATGCTTTGAAGATCGCTTGAAGACTTGAAGATCCTCTAACGTTCTTGAGCTTGAAGCTTCGAAGACTTGAAGATTGCTTGAAGTTCTTCGTTCGTTCTTCGCTAGAAGATCTTGAGGGAGCTTTACTCATGTTATCGATCTCTTCAAGAGTGTCGTCTTCGAGTGCTTGAATGTCTGTCTGTGTCTCCGTTTGAGTGAATGGCGGAGACCCCTTTTTATAGGTGAGAAAGGAAGTCCAGGCCACCTTTGGGCCTTACTTAACGGGCTTGGGCTCCAACTTGACTGGACCATAATCGGGCCTATTTGACTTGGGCCTGATTTAATTTATCTGGGCTTATTTGACTTGGGTCAAGCTTCTTTTGACTTGGGCTTAATTGACTTGGGTCAGACCTCATTTTACTTGGGCTTAATTGACTTGGGTCAAGCCTCATTTAATTCGAGCCCATTTAATTTATTGGGCTCAAATTAATTATCAATTATTTATTAATTTACTTTAGGAAATTGATATTTAATCAATAAAATTCACGTGTCGCCATTTAACTGAATCGTAAATTTTAATTGCTTACAGTAACAATACATGGTAAATCTAATCTAATATGAAAAGCAGAGTGATGGTTGGCTTTTTGTAGATCAATTTAGACGGTTCCCTTTCTAGAGTTTGCTGTCAATTTCAACTGCCACAACTAGCATCCTTTTGCCCATTGGTTAATAGGAAGTAACTTGCTAATAACAATCCAAAGTGATCTCCACCGTTCATCACATAGAGCTCCAAATAAGGCTGCATCCCATAGCTCCATTCAACTGTCCTTTCTGTTACAACTGTAAATCCAGCTGGTTAGCTACTTCATGCACCCATGCCCCATGTCAAACTTCTAAAATCATGTAACACTTGGATTCTTGTATTTCATGCACATACACACTCACAATAACTGCTCAACGTATTTGAGCAAAGTTGAGAAGTTTCTAGTTCTTTTTAGGGTTAATTGCAAAAAAAGCCACGAACTTTACTTCTATTGCAAATTAATCCTCACTTTTGAAAAATTACAAAAAAAAACCACCACCTTTAAGTATTGTTGCAAAGAACCCCAAAAAAACCTACTTTTAGGGGGTGTTTGGTATGTTTTGAGGAATGGGAATGAAAGTATTAAGGAATGAGAATATGTATGGATATTATAAGTGTAGTATTTGTTTAATATTTGGAATCACTGTCATAGTCATACATTTTGTTTGGTTTATTCAAAATTTTAGGTATGAAATTAAATTTTTATACTCCCTCCGTCCAGTTACAATGTACGCGTTTGCTTTTTGCACGTTGATTAAGGAGAATAATATTTTAATGTGTAGTAAGATGAGAGGAATAATATATTAATGTAAAGTGGGTAGGTGTATTAGTATGACATGTATGTCCATAGAGAGAGAAATAATTAATATGTGTGGGTCCTCTTTACCAAAAAGGAAAATGCACATTTTGTATTGGGACAGATCAAAATGGGAAAACGCGTATGTTTCAATGGGATGGAGGGAGTATATTTTTTTAAATTTTAATTGAATATAAATGAAAAATATTATTAATATTATGCATTTCATGTAAAACAAAATAATAAATAAATGAAAAAGAGGAGTGATAATGAATAGAGAATTGGATGGAAACTCAAGCGCTGGAATGATAGTCATTCACCCCATATTTCTAAGGAATGGATGATTTCCAAATTCCATGGAATCATTTACTGTTCACTAGAATGATAGTTATGAACCAAACACCTCATTTTTTATTTGATTCTCATTCCCTCGTGTAAAGGGGCCAACCAAACAGCCCCTTAATCATAAATTGAGTGCGTTTTAAACAATACTTAAAGATGATGGTTTTTTTTTACAATTTCTCTAAAGTGAGGATTAATTTACAATAAGAATAAAGTTTGTAGTTTTTTTTTTTGCATTTAACCCTTCTTTTTATGTGGATAGTTATCGCTTTTCATTTTTTCTACAAATATTTTGTTGAGAAAGAATGATTATAGCAGATTTAGTGCTGCTGCACTTGGACAAATACTAGGAAGAACATATATGTAATTCTTAATTACATTTATATTGTTGCCTCGTGTTCAGCACAAATTTTATGTGTTTTCACAAGAAGAATATAGAATCTTATAAAGTTAAATCCACTCTGTACCACAAGGCGTAGCAGACCGTCGGTGTGCGACGCTGAATTCTCCGGTGAGAGATATCTCGATTATGTACCGACGTTGCCGGAGTTCATGTCGATGTACTCGTAACTGCCCGACGAGCAGCCCCCCTTTTTCTCCCACTTTGATTTGCAGAGGCCTGTAGTACACATCAAAAGAAACGAATGGAATAACCTAATCCATTGAATTAGATCCAAAATTCTTTGAATTGTGCAGAGCCTCACCGGCATCAAAGCTGTTGGCACGCAATCGTGTCATAAGCCGCCGTTTAAACTCCGGCGAAGAACTTTCATCGCCGCCGATGGCTTCCACCGCTCTTTCGACCGCTGAATAAGTTTTAATGTCGACATCATCATCGCGTCGGAATAATGTCCTCAAAGAAGCTTGCAATTCATAATCCTGAGAGTTGCTAAGATCAGATTCATCATCAATTTCAAAATTTCCATTGCTGTCCTGCTCAATCTCCTCGCTCCTTGCTCTCTAATCTCTCTCTCAAAAAATGAGTACCGACTGTGTGTGTTGGAATTTCTTTTTTATTTATTTAATTTAACTATTTTAAGATGACTTAGTGATCTGATTGGTCTATTTTTATTTGAATGTCACGTTGGGTATGTAGGATGGATTGCCTAATTTGAAGGGTCATGTGCCGTGCACATGACTTTTTTTTTTTGGTGGAAATTCGAAGTTCAGATCAAAATTGGGATGGATTGCCTAATTTGAAGGGTCACGTGCCGTGCACATGACTTTTTTTTTTGTGGAAATTCGAAGTTCAGACCAAAATTGGGTAGAAATTGACGAAATCAAGAAATTATTTATTTGGGGATTTCAACCACTACCCCTTGGGGATTGGGATAAATGTAGATCCCTGCTTACATGCATGTACTTAAAATTATACTCCCTCCGTCCAGTTTAAGGTATCTATTTGCTTTTTGCACGTGAATTAAGGAGTATTATTATTATTATATTTAAAGTGGGTAGTTGTATTAGAGGAAAGTGGTGGGCCATATTGTGTACTTTTTTACTAAATAGGGGAAATGAATACCTTTGAAGAGAACGCCAAAAATAGTAAAATTGATACCTTAGAAGCGGATGAAGGGAGTATGAATTTTTACACCAAGAAATGGAGAGGACCCACCACTTTAGCTCATATTGCATAATTTTTCTGTGTTTTTGTGGAGCTTAAATTGGTGGTGTGATATAAGGTTGGTAAGCCATGGAAGAAATGATCGTTTTGGCGCAAGAATCGCTCAAATAAAAGTTCGGACGAGGAATTTATACTCAAAATCGTGAGGTCGCGTAGCTGCAGATGAGAATTTCCAAATATTTTCGAAAATTAACCCATTTTTCAATTTTTTAGAGCACAATTAATTTCCTTATGATTCATGATTCTACCATATATTTTTGGATATTTTATTTCCTTATTTGATACCCTTCTCATGCCTATATATATTTCACATAATTATTCATGTGATACGATCATCCTACTCCACCTCCCAAGGGGATCACCCCCACACTATCATCCACATTTAAGAAAGGTGATCATTACACCAAGAGTTTTCCTCATTCTTTTCTTCTATTTTCTAATTCTTTTCTTCTATTTTCTAATTTTTCAGATTATGGGTAAGATCTATCCAACCCCATGCGTGTTGCTTGTAACATCATGTGCTACTATCTTTTTGATAGTGTTAGGATTTTGAATGTTTTTATAAATTAATTAAACTCTCTTGTATACTCCCTGACATTGTATACTCTCTGACAACGCTACTTGGGGATTATTTTGTGTGCAAAGAAAATGCGTAACAGTCGAATTTATCTCCAACAGAGCCGAGCCTAGTTAAGGTTGGTTCAACCGAGGGTGACGCGAGGATGCAGAGCTTGTACTAGGCCGGCCTTATGTGTACATGTTCAGCCTGATTTGGGCATTTATCCTTCATGGCCAATGGGCCTTCACTTATTGTTAGTATTTCATTTGGGTCGACCTTATCCTTAGCTAGGCTTGTTGGTTGTTGGGCCTTGTGGCTTCTTTGGCCCATATATTAAATGGGATATAATACCCATGACAAGAGGCAAGTATGCAAAGAAAATAAAAGGAAAAAGATTAGCTGTAGGAGTTGCTGGATTTGCTATAGATAATGGGTCCTACTCTGGTTTTCACGATCAACTTTTAGTGATTATTTTATCGTTGAAAATTTGAAAAAAAAAAAAAAGTAAAAAATGGTGCCTCTACCGATCGAATTGAGCGTGTGCAAACGCCACTCATGACCCACCCATCCGAAATAGTATTCTAATTGGAATCAAATTATTGTATCCTGAAATTTTCAAAAATTTTATTTTGAATATTTTTTCCCCTCATAAATTATTTTATTTACTTTTTTGAAAGAAAAAAAAACAAAATTTTTTAATGATTTTTAAATTATGATGAGAATTATTCACGCAATTTTTATTATTAATATAAATATAATTATATAAGTTAATAAATATTATATTTAATATATGAATTGTTTTACTTAATCACATAATTTTAAAAAATATATAATAATTCATCTGAAAATATTATTTAACCACGAATTGTTCTAAAAATATACTCCCGCGTGAAGGTTTACGTTTTCCATTTTGAATTGTATCAAGTTAAGGTTTACATTTTCTTTTTTGTCATGTTGAGCCCACAAAAAATAATTAATTATTCTATGTAGGGCCCACTCACAATATTAATACAACTATCCATTTTACATTAATTATGGATTATTATTTTTCTCAACTCACTACACATTAAAATATTATATCTCTTAATCTCTGTGCAAAAAGCAAACTTCAACGTTAACGTGGGACGGAGGAAATATATGTAATGTAATTATATACGGTAAATTAATAGATATATGTAAATTTATTAATATTATTTAATCATCAATTTTTGTACGACAATATTAAAAAATTATAATTAAAAAATTCATCTATAAATATTATTTAATCCCCAATTGTTTTATAATAAATACATATGTAATATACGAATATTATATATTTTTTAATATTTAATAAATAATTTTTTTATTATGTTTTACTATATTTAACTAGTACAGTGCCCGCGTGTGACGCGAATTATCATATTTGTTATTTATTTATTTATTATTTTTAAGTTTAAAATAATCATATCTATTTAGGATAATTGAAAGAATAACATATTGTTTGATCAAGAAAAAAATGTTTTAAGATGTGTAAATTTAACCAAAGTGAAAAACATGCATTCTCTATTTATTTAACATAAATAGAAAACATTGTTAAAAGTGATCCTCCTCGCCATCATCATATAATATCAAAATAGATATACTGATTGATATGTCAAATACCTTGGAGATCATATACGAATATTTGGTGGAATTAATATCTGAAACTTTAAAAATCATTTAATCTCGTTGAAAATTTTTAAGTTCTTCAACAATGTACTTTCTTCCTCTAGTAAAACCCGTAGTAAGACCCGTAGTAAAACCTCTATGTACTTTATTATAGTTATAAATCTCAAATTTAATATTACTTAATTTATATTTTAATTTATTTAATTTTAATACTCCCTCCGTCCCACGTATTTTTACCCACTTTCCATTTTGTGGTGTCCTACGTATTTTTACCCATTCCATTTTTGGCAAAAATACATAATATTTTACTACCTACTTTTACAATCCCAACAACTTTAATTACTTTTTTACACTTTATTCATCATTCCCAATAACTTTATTCACTTTTTCTTTTTAAATTACTAATTTATCCTTACTTTCTCTTACATTATATATTTAAAAAATAAAATGTCTTAATCTCCGTGCCCGTATAAACGGGTAAAAATACCCGGGACGGAGGGAGTAATATAAAAAAAAAGAGTTAAATAATCATAAATATCAAATACACTTTGACACCTCACATATTTTAATTTTATTTCAAAAAACATATTTTACTTATTAAAAATAATAAAGAAATGAATTACAAAATAATAAATTTTATAAACAAATAATAATAAGTCATCTCATAATTTTTAAACTGTACTCCCTTCGTCCCATCCTAATAGTTACGCTTCCTTTGTAAATTACAAAGGAAGCGTAACTATTAGATTTACAAAGGAAGCGTAACTATTAGGATGAGACGGAGAGAGTAATAAATATTGGATGAACCCTGCCATCTGACATTTCGTAAATTTAAATTTGGAAACTTATTTTGTTTTAATATATAAGAAGATGTGACTTTTATTAATTGAGTTAGTGATATATGTTATTAATATAAAAAATCGAAATTTGTAAAATATAAAAAAAAATCATTTATTTAGTTTAAAAAAATAGTGATAAAATAGAAAAAATCATTAATAGGTACACACTTTCACCCTAAATTATTATGAGATACAATGAATTCAAATAATTACTCTTACATACAAAATATTAAAGTAAAATATCAAATATAAACTTATAATCCCATACACTTTTAAACCACAAATCCTACCCCTCACCCACCCACCCACTGCCGCACTGCCGCCGGCCGGTCGCTGGACTGCCACCACCGATCGTCGAATCGCCGCCGGACCGTTGCCTGACCGTCGCCTGACCTCCGCCGCCGGTTGCTGGACCTCCACCGGAATTTAAAATGTGCAAACAAAATGAACAAAAATAAAATTGTGCAAAACAAATTGTGCAAAATAAAATTATACAAACTAAATTGTACAAACACATAGGGGTATTTATGGTATCACAATCATAATTGTGTAGTTATGAGTATTAGTGCTTTAAGTCATGTAGTTTATAGCAATTATGCATTATGTTATGTATCCAATAGTAAGTGACCCATATTCTTTTTATTAATTACATACACAATTTTTATTTTATTTTTTTGGGGTACTTACTGTTAGGTACATTGGAATCTCCTTAATTATTATGAGATACAAACATACAAATATTATACTACTAACTATATAAATATATAGTGATATTCTAATATTACACTTACAATATACTGCACATAAATGTTTGTGTGCAACATAAAAGTTCGTGTGCAGCAAAAGTTATTTGCAGTAAAAAAGTGTGTGCAGCAAAAAAGTGTGAATCATAAGTATCATGTGCAGCGAAAAAATTAAATACTCCTACTCTCCTGCGGCGGTGGTCCGGCGGCCTACGGTCCAGCGACTTTCCGGCGGTGGTTCGACGACCGACGGCCGTGGGTGGGTGAGGAGTTTAGGGTTTGTGGTTTAAAAGTGTACAGAATTATAATGAATTAAAGTTATATTTGGTATTTTGCTTTAATATTTTGTATGTGAGAATAATTTTTTGAACTCATTGTATCTCCTAATAATTTATGATACAAAGTGTGTACTATAAGTAATTTTTCCTTTTAATAAAAAAAGTTCATAATTGAGAAAATGAGAAAAGGTCATGTATTTAATGTAATTAATCCATACTATTTTTTTTTGGTAGGTCTTGTGCGAGACCGTCTCACGTGGGATCATTTTACATTTTTAAAAAAGTTATCACTTTCGCTATAAAACGTTATCACTTTTGTTATAAAATGTTATCACTTTTCATTTATACATAAATTGTTCATGAAATAATATTATCACTTTTCATTAATTTATTATCACATTTTCAATATAAAGGTTATAACTTTTTGACCGTCTCACGTAAGCCCTTATGTGAAGTGGTTTCACAAAAGTCTTTGCCTTTTTTTACATGTTAAGAGTAAAGGACCAATAGATATTCGACACCGCGGGAACGTAGACATACAAGTCAAGTTCACTTGTTAATCATGGAAAACATTAAATTAATGAAGATGGAGTTAATTTCGTGCACCTAATACATTAATAAATAAAATGTAACAGCCCAAAATTTCATTTTCATAAATAATAACTTAAAGTGCGGAAGATCAACAATTAACAGTTTCATAATATACTTAATTTCATGAAATATTAATATTTGAGTAAAACACGTTTACATACATAAGATTTCCTAAAATGATACGCATATACGACACGATAATATGCCTACAGAAGTTTCAAAAGTTCATGAGACTTTAAAGTACAAGGATGGCCTATGATCATCTCATTAACCTCCACCAATCGGGCTCATTCCCGTAGTCCACTAGCAAGTTCTAGCTTACCAAGTCTCAATCGATTCACTCATGAAGAAATAACCATGGATGCATGATTGAGGCTCAAATGCTCACAAGCTTTTGCCCGACCTTTAGGAACTTATTACACCTCAATTCAACTCAAAATTGAACAAGTTAAATAGAACATGTCATAATTTTAACTAGTAGAGATCCTTAACATAATTCGCCATCACTTATCACAAACAACACATCATCACTCATATTCAAGAAAACGACTCATGACATCCCAAAACAAACCACCAAATAACCCTATACAAGAATAAAAATACAAACAAAATACATAAACAGAGACTCACCAAACAAGAAACAATACAAAAACACATAACATGCATAAACGAAAATTCCATCCATCAAGAGAAAATTAGGCACATATCCTCAATCATCCAACATGTAAGCTCAAGAATTTACCACCACATTTAAAAATAAAAATAAAACAAGTAAACCTCCCTAGTACATAACACATAAAGTAGCATACCAATCATAAGCAATCTAAATCAATGTCAAGTATATGCTAAGCAAATGGAAATAATGAATCATAAAATGAACTCCCTAAAAAGGCATTCGAAGGGGGAAATGGCTAGCACGGACTGGGTTGCCCTGTTCATATGCTTTCAATATTCCTCATATATGCTCAAAAACTCATAAAAAATATTAGCTCCACAATTACTACAAAATAATGAGCTAGAATGCACTTCAACACAACCACACTAACCAAAATCAAACCAATACTCATGAGAAAAAATTTTAACATTTACCCCATTTTGCAAGAAGATCTCTCAATCATCATAATAAGCACACTCAAGTGGTGTGTTACACCACGCACTCTACCCCCAAACTTAAATCAAAACAAGAGTTGAGAATTAAGTTTACAACAAGTAGTGAGACTTACCCTTGTAGTTTCCAACAATGAGCTTCTCGTAGAGAAGTATATGCATCACAGCAATTTAAGATACGTCCACCATGCAATATAACCCCCAAACTTAAATTGAAACACGGGTTGAAATTTAAGTTTGCAATAAGTGGTGCGACGTTCCTTCACACTTCAATTCAAGCACTTCTCGTATCTCCAATACGCATTCTCCTCAATGAGTACAATCAACCTACATGTCAAAAATATAAGAAAACTAAATAAAAGCAATTAAATGAAAGCAATAAAGAAAACGATGGGTTGCCTCCCATCCAGCGCTAAGTTTAACGTCTTCAAGCCAGACAGAACATGGAGAACTCATCGAAATGGCCAAGGATATCATTCGTTCTTGTCATTAAATTTTAATCTTTGTGCTTTTTCCTCTATTAGACATTTCTGGCAAGTAACGACCTCAGTAACGTCCTTTAAGATTGACTTTAAAAACTCAACTCGTTTGAGCTTGCATTCCATTGACCGCTCCTTTCATGACCACCACTTATTTCTTCTTATCAAATATGTTCCCAACATCTCTTCAAGCTCTATTTTGTACCTAAGGCATTGAGAAGAATCAATAGGTAATACAAAGTCAATATAAACAATATTTTAAAATTCAATGAAACTTGAAGAGTTAAAAGGTTTAGAAATGCTCATTTCACTCTTCAAGCCATCATCAACTGTTTCTAGACTTTGTTCCTTTTCATCAAATTCATTTGCCTCAATAGGCTCTTCAAACATCTCTTTTGATTCATCATCTTTACTTGAATTTTCCTCCTCTAAGCTTCCTTCTACCTTGTCTTCCTTATCCTCAATAAGCTTTTCATCTCTTGAGTCTTCATCCCCCGAACACTCTTCTACCTCCAACTCTTCTTCAATCTTTTCATCAAAATTCTTCATTTCTTGAAGAGTCTTATGTTCATTTATCATTTGGCTCATTTGACGTTCAAGGCCTCAAATCTCCTCTTATTTTCATCATCTTCTTTCTTTCTTTCTTCCTTCTTTTCTTTCTTCAATCATCTCATACATCATTTTCATAAGTTGTCCAATTCGATATTCTACGGGTGTCTTTATCTCTTCACTCGGTGGTTGCCAACTTTATTCTTGGAGATAATTCCCTTGATTTTGAAAATTACTTCCTTGCATATAAAACATATCCTCTACTTGAGAACTTGACATCATCCACTCTTGTTGCACCGTAGGATACGAAGTCGACATACTTTGAAGATCTTGAGTCTCATAACTAGGAAGACATGGTTGAAAACTTTGCCTTGTATCACTTCCACTAGCATATCTTCTAAACAACTCCATTAATGCATTATTTTCGGATAAAGATTTAACCAGAGGAACCTGGTTGTTGGAACTTGGTATGGAATAAGTGTATGCTTCATGAGGTTGGAGCGTATTTCCATTGTAAGCACTTTGCCATTCCTCATAACTCCCATTGTTGTAGCATTGAGAGCTTGCTTGACTCATTTGGCAATTATACCCATAGTTGCTCTCATTCATGTAGCCAATTGATTGTTGTGGTGGAACCAAACTAAATAGATTTTCATAGTATTGGTTCTAACCATCCATGTCCATACTCTTCTTTTCATGGCTTGCTGCAACTTCCTTCACTTTTTATTTTTGGTTGCTCCTTCTTCTCTTCTATCAAGGTTGGTGTACCTATCAAGAAGAACAAGTTAGAACAAGATTTTCCAAAGCAAATATATATGCAAAAATAAAAAAAATGTCCTAAGTAAAGCTAACAAATTCAAACACGTTACACCGAAGCCTTTCTCCCCGGCAACGGCGCCATGAACTTAGTCTCAATTTTGGTACAAATTGATAAGAGTAAGTGTACTCTATCGTTGTGTGTAGACATGGTGACCAAGTGAAAAAATTATAATATCGAACCCAAGGGAGAAAGTGATGTATCCGTATTTGAAATATGTTTCACTCTAGAAGGACTAAATCAATAAAGGGGGAGTTTAATTACACTACAAACTAACTAAGAAAGCAATTAATGATAGAACATGTACAAATGAGATGGATGATGGATGATGGTGAGCAATCTAAGAAGTATGTAAGACAAACAATATCATGGAAAAGGCTCATGTAGACTCACACACACATATATTGAAAGTCATCATGTTATGATATTAAAGGCAATCACTTATGTACCCCTAATCCCTATGACCAAGGTAATTAGGTTCTCAACTCTTTTACAAGTTTAAATCTCCTAGGATTATCTTTTACTCTCAATTCCCATTAAGGTATTATGATCGTAAGTTGGGTTCCCCTCACTAGTTCATCACTAATGTCCTATCATGAGGTTCCAAGCACAAGAAGGGTATGACTTACCTCTCCTCACACTAACTAAGTCATCTCATGCAATCAATGATTCAATTAAACCACTAAGCATAATATTAGAATGCCATCCTAACACTATGAATAAAGAATTTAACCACACAAATCATACATAAAATGAGAATAAGCATTCATGATAGAAAATATTCATAACAATCATTTATTCGAACACGTGGTGCGCAAAATCTACATTATCCTTCACCAATCATATTACTAGCCTCACATGAAGACTAGCCACTACAAATCATAATAAAATCAATATTGTCCATGACATGCTCCAATTGAGCTAAATAATGAAGAAAACAATAAATTAAAGGTTGATAGGCTTCCCTTTTGAAGTTGGTCTTCTCTTCCTTCAATATACTCCAATCTTCACTCCTTGATGTTCTTCCTTTTTTAACTTGGTGGATTAGTGGAATGGAAGGATTTGAGGAAATCAAGAGGAATGGATGGATGGATTGAAGGATAGAGGGATGAGATAGAGATGGATGAAGATGGAGATGTAAAATAGCTAGAGTGGTGTGTGATGTGTGTAGGCTGCTAAAACCCTTGAAAACCCCCTTCAAATGTTGATATTATGGGTATTATACCCCCCTCAACACACCTGAAAATCATACAAAGTTGTAAAACGCGATTTTGGCCAAAGTGCAAGAAAACACGGGTGTGTTTTCCTGCACTTGACCGTATTTTTCTAAAAAATTTTAGCATTCTGTATATTTGGTCACTTGCAGAAAAACACGGGCACTACATAAAAATACGGGCGTGTTTTTATGTATTTTGGCCAATTTTCTATTTTCTTCAACTTTCTCCTTTCTTCATGCTTTTTATCACCATTTATCCTCATAATTACCTATTCAAAGACATGAAAATCATCATCATCAATTTCCCAAAATACAATATAAAAAGATACAAAAATACGAAACAAAAGGACGAAAACACACACAAAAATGACATAAAATTAAAGTGAAAATAGTGACGATTAGGTAATAGCATGATTAGTGAACAGCGTGATTAGCTAATAGCGTGATTAACGTATACAGATTTTTATCAAATATTTAAACTAAATTAAGCAAATATCCTTTATCAATACGTCAAATATACTAACAAATGTTAGTAATCACAATAATTATGCACGACTAGCAATTATTCAAAATTTAAATCGACATGGCGTCACACAATTTTAAGATATCAGAATGCAATATTCAAATCCTTTAAGCCATGATGATTACGGATGTGGCAATATCAGCAATCGTTAATATAAATTAATATTAATATAATTCTTAATATACTCCAAATTATCTTAATTGGAATAAAGTTCTGCCATAGGTAAGAGTCAATAACTGAATTTACCATAACACCCGCAATAACATAATCATGACACCATTAACAAAATAATATATTGAAATTAAATTCAGTTAGAAAAACTATCAATCCTTGTGGGAATATTACTCAAACTGGTCGTTTACATACTGTGATGCTATATCATGTGTACCAACTTGATAAGCAAAATAATACTATTAATTAATCAAGCTAAAATGCCAATACACACAATTAAATTAATAAAAAAATCCAAAAGCATTATATATTGAATATAATATTCTCCAAATTAATGTGATGCTGCACTGTATAATTCAACCATGCCAAAATTAAACTTTCCACAAAATATAACGTAATTAATGTGAATGGTAATATGGTACAGTAATTAATGCCTATCTTTTAATTATGATGAAAAATTATAAAAGGCAATTCCTCAAAATCCAAAATCTCGATCTATATATTTATATTAATGATGATCCGTTTTCACATTCATGCGGTTGCATATATCCATATTGAAACATTCGATGATAACTGAATAAATTTCACCATAGAAATACAACTATCCAATCGAATCATTCAACTAAAATATTCTAATTTACAAAATTTTGTAAAGATACCAATGTATCTATACATATATCAATTTATGTCATAATCAAGGCAACCTGAAAAAATTCATTATTCTGTATAATATTTATTTTCAATAAAATTTCAATATAATCATTATGTCATCACGACATTCTCAAACAACCATATCCCATAATCAACATATGAGAACAAATAGGGCACAATTTATTATTTTATGCAATCATGAATTATAACATTCATTTGCAAAATTAATACAGTATCTGATAATAAAACAAATAAAAAATATGATTTAATAATCACAATTTAAATCAATAATTAAATCCATCAAACCACAATTATCCAAAGAGTGAGGCTTGCGTGCGCCCGGGCGCACGGAACACATTCCGTGCGCCTTTAGAAATTTAGTATTATGGGTAAGGGTACATTGTTTTGGTCTAAATGGTATACACTTTAACAATAAAAGGTACACCATTTTGTTCTAAAGGGTATACACTTTTCATTAATATTTTTTTTTCTTTAGAAAATAAAGGGTACACATTTTTATACTAAAGGGTATACAATTTAAGACAAAATTCTAAAGGCGCACGGAGTGTTGTTCATGCGCCCAAATACACACAATAATTTTCTTTAGAAAATAAAGGGTACACATCTGTATACTAAAAGGTATACAATTTAACCCAAAATTCTAAAGGCGCACGGAAATGTGTTCCGTGCGCCCGGGTGCACAGGAGCTTTTGCCTTATCCAAAATGAATTACAAAAGTGAATTTTAGTTCCGATGTAATCTTTAACCGTAAAATCAGAAATCAATTATCAATTATAAATATAATTGATCACACATTCATTAGAAGGTCATATATGTACACATATATATTGCTGAACATACATATTTCAATATCACGAAATCAACTCATCATGAAAATTGAGAAGCAAGTTCAAGGTATTCACTACAAGAAACAGTCGGAATACCGATGGATTTACCGACGGAAATCGGTAATTAGCGACGGATTACTGACGGATTACCGATATTTTATCGATTTAATACAATTTATTTTTAAAAAAATCATCAAAAGAAATTACCGACGGATTTTGCGATGGATTACCGACGGCATTAGCGACGGAAATCCCAAAAATTTACTGACTAAATATTTTCGTCGGTAAATATGTAAAATCCGTCAGTAATTTTATTTAAGAAAAAAATAATTTTAGTATGTAACTTACCGACAGATGTATCCGTCGGTAAATTTATAATAATTTATTTTAAAAAAATTAATTTCAATTTTAATTTACCGACGGATATATCCGTCGGTAAATTTATAAATTTTTAATTAAAAAAATCAATTATTAGTCTTTAATTTACCAACGGATTAAATCCGTCGGTAGTTTTATTTAAGAAAAAAATAATTTTAGTATGTAACTTACCGATGGATTAATCCGTCGGTAAATTTATAATAATTTATTTTTAAAAAATTTAATTTCAGTCTTTAATCGGTAAATTTATAAAATTTTATTTTATAAATAATCATTTATTAGTCTTTAATTTACCGACGGATTAAATCCGTCGGTAATTTTATTTAAGAAAAAATAATTTTAGTATGTAACTTACCGACGGATTAAATCCGTCGGTAAAGTTATAATAATTTATATTAAAAAAACAATTTTACTCTTTGATTTACCGACGGATTTAAATCCGTCGGTAAATATATAAAATTTAATTTTAATAATTAACGACAGATTTAATTCGTCAGCAAAAAAAAATAAATTTTATAAGTGTTATTTTGAGCAATCGAACATCTGGCACAAATACAACTTCACAATTTCAAATAACCCTAAATTTCTTTTACTTCTCATTTTCCCCCAAATTTCAATTCACGCTGCTGCCATGGAGAAGAACCCTACCACCACGCTGCATCGCTGCCATCAAGATATCGAGCCGCTTCTCGAAGGCTCTGACTAGATCTTAGCCGTCGTCGTCCTTCTCGCTGTCGACAACAAGCACCTCACCAACAAATAGCCCAACTGATACGCCATTCACTATCCCCCAACCGAAGAACACGCTCCGGCCCGCCAGCGGCCGCACTCTGCCCTGCTCTTACTCCCCTGTCGCGACGCCAACAACTCTCGCCGCTGTACCTGCCTCCAGGTCACCGCCGCACCTATCGCCATTGATGTCGGCTGCTCTAGGTGGCTTCTGCTTCACCTTCCTGATCTTGGATGAGCACTTGAGGTTCCCTTCTCTTTCTTTTTTATTTCAAAATTTTAATCAGAGTTTTGAACAATGTTATTCTTATTTTTGTTATCCTTAAATTGGAAAAGATGATTGCCATTTTTGTTATCCTTATTTTCTAGGTTTTGCTCTTCTCTTTCATTTACTGCTGGAAAAATATTCAACTCTTATACTTGGCATCAATGTTGGTTGCAAAAGCTGGTAAGGTTTTCAAAAGCTGGTAAATTGGTTGCAAAAGCTGGTAAGGTTTTCATGATTTTATTTTGTTTTTCTAAGCTTTTGGAAATGATTATCTCATATAATTTTAATACCAACCTAAAGGATCATTCCCTGTTTTATATTGCCATATCTGGTTCTTGTTCTGGGTTAACACGATTAATGCAGGTTAATAACAACTGAAGATCTAGTCCTTTTTAGACAACTCTTCCTTTTTATACAAGATTAATGCAGGTTAATAACAATTGAAAATCTTGAAAAGTGGTCACAAGAGTATTATTGCAGTGGTATGCATGGGGCATGCAATCTTACCTGTTTTTGTATATTTCAGAAATCAAACTTATTATTACGATGTGAAATTTTACTTCTCTCTATTTAGTTCTCATTATATTTTCTGATTGGCTATAGTTTGTCCACAAACCAATATAGAGGGAGGAAATTCAGTCTGTCTATAAGCTATAAGCTGCAAGTTAACAAAATAAGGAAGTGGATCAGGAAGTGATAATACTTTTATGGAAGGATTTAGATCTCTTGCATTACTTTACTGATTTTTGCATGTAGTTATGAAAATGATATTTGCACCTGTTCAACTCGAGCACTGCAGCATGATGGAGGTAAGATGCATTTCAGCTTTCTAATTTTGTCTACTCTTGCATACTACCATTGTGTAACTAAATCTTGCTGAAGAGATTGGATCTTCAGTGATGAGCATGTTCTTGCCACATTATGTGATGTTTTATGCTATATATATCATTCTATTCACTTATTGATGTTATGATAGGGCCAGAACCAATGGATGTTTGCACTACTTCACCTTTCTTGCCCTGTGAATTCCCAAATAGTGATGTAACTATTTTGCAAGGTCACACTTCTGAGGTATGGTCATATTTTTACAGTTCTTTATCTTTATGCCTAATTTTAAGAGGAATTGAATTGTGTGTATCTTGATAAATTGTGATGGATACCTTACTAACGTTTTTATCTTTTAAATCTTCACAGGTCTTTTCATGTGGTTTTTTCCTTCTCGCTTTTAGGTAAGCATAAACTAGATAAACTTCTTATTTCAAGAATGTTTTTCTTGTCTTAATTTTCCCCCATTTTTATTCACATTGTTTCCTTAGTTCCACTTGTGAAGCTTACTTGGTAATGTTAAGAAATTTATAACTTTTTTTACCTTTATCTGAGTTAAGTAAACAATATGTTATTGGGTGAATATGTTATTAAATGCTGCACTTGTATCAGCAAGTTAAGAGGAGAAACTATAGGACCTGTGTGGTTGTCCTTTTTACATGTTAGAAAGGTTAGGCCCAGTCAACTGAGTAATGCTCTTTGTTTTCTTATATTTAAGTAGGTTGCGTGTGTACCTTAAGATCTAGCCAAGCTCTATGTATTCTTGAAGAAATGGTAGCTTCTGGAATGAAGCCTGACAAAGTATCCTTTGAGTGGGTCCATTCTTCCTTATTTGCATATTTTCTTGAAAATGTTTGAAGTTTTTTGATGATCCTACATTAGTTTCAAGTGCCATGACCAAAATGTCCTCTTAGGGTGATTTTTCTTTTCTTTCTTATTTTGTGTTGGAACAGTTGCTAAAATAGACCCTTAAAACACCTGTTCAAGCCATAAGAATTTTTTTCTGGTTGTTAGACACGTAGCAAATTGTTGGATATGTGTTAACCTTTCGGTAACTTCATCTAACATGTGGCAAGAAAATTCAATTGTGCTTGCATCCTTTTCCATTATACTCCACCAAATAAGGACAGTTTTAGTATGAAGAAGATTGTTGTACTGATGCACATCTACATAGAGAAGTACAAATAGGAGAAAATGTGTAAAACTCAAGTTCCATGTCATTGTGCTTTGCAGGCCTTCCTTTTCTTTTTTCAATAAGCAATATCCAAAAAAAATATATGAAATTAAATACATCTGTATTATTCATGCGATACATGTGGTGCTAAATTTTCTCACACTATTGGTAATTGTATAAGGCTACCAAATTTTCCTCTATAGTTTGCAAGAGATGTATTGTTTGGTTAATATTATAGAGATTCAATGTAATAAGCTTTTACGATTTAGTCATAGAGTTGATCCCCTCCTAGTAATTGAGGTGATCCCCTCCTAGTAATATTATTAACTTGGTTCATGGGAATGCACATAATCCTGGCTGGACAGGGGTAAGTGCTAATAGCAAAACTTTTGAGAAGTAAAATTATATTTCTTGCCTCGTGGCTGGTGTTTTTGAATGCGTAGATCGTCCCTTTTTTGTCAAATTAAGTACTCATTTCTTGCTTGTATATCTCTATTTTAAATTCTATGCACATAAAGCTGCTGAGTTATTTCTGTCTCTATTTTAAATTCTATGCACATAAAGCTGCTGAGTTATTTCTGGCTGTATGTATGCAACTGATAGTTAATTTGTGTTATTATGTCCTTCAGGGTGATAGCATCCTGGCAGATTCTGGCACAGAGCAGCTAAAATTTATTTGACGGGGGAAAACAAATTGTGCAGCTTTTGTTGGGTTGAAGGTAGATCAAATTGAAGTAATAGGAATGGTTAGAGTTTGATAAGTTTGAACCTTTGTTGCAGCTTTGCTTGGACCTAATGTAATAGGAATTGAAGTAGGTAGACCAAATCCTTGTACTTTACTTACCCAAAATTGTTGTAAATTTAGAGACAACCTTTTGCTCTAAATATTTGAAATTATGTAGAGTTTTTTAAATTTTAATATTATATTGAGTGAAGAATTTATATTAGGTGGTTTTTTGAAGATTTATTAAATTGAATTTTTTTTTCCTTTTGCATTTTACCTACGGATTTTTCCGTCGGTAAAATTACCGACGGAATAATCCGTCGGTAAGTTATTATGTATTTTAATTTTGAATTTTAATTTACCGACTGATTATTTCCGTCGGTAAACTTACCGACAGATTTTTCCGTCGGTAAAAACGTCACTATATTATAACTTCCGACGAATTGACATTGTATAATTACCGACGAAAATTTTTCTTTACTGACGAACAAATCCGTTGGTAATTATCGATGGATTTAAAATTCCGTCGCTAAAAAATTACCGACGCATGTTTTCGCGATAAATCCATTTTCGTCGGTAATCCATCGGTAAATTATTTACCGACGAATTTTTTATATGTTACCGATGGAATTTTTCCATCGGTAATCTTGCAGTTTCTTGTAGTGATTGAAAATTACAGTGACCAAGATAAAAAATTAAATTGACTTGTTGATATTGACTATTCAAATATCAGTGACACAATTTCCACTTTCAAATTCATTCTAAAAATGGGTAGTGGATACAATCATACAAGTGTCTAATTCAATTCAATTTATAGTGTCTAATTCATCATGATCAACAATGTAATTTAAACAAGATATTGAAAGCCGAATGCGTTAGCTTAAAAAGAAAACACAATCAACATTCTTAATCCCCAATTAAAATAGTTCACCTTTCCATTGATAGTACAAAATACCCCAATTTATTTGAGGTTACAAACACAACAGTCGAAACATGCTCTATATCATTAGATACACATAAACAATCCAATTTAATCCGTATATGGATTTTTCACATTATATGTATATTATACAAAAAGCGGAACAAAATCGAGGCCTAGCATGTTCGAGAATTTGTTAATGATTATACAAAAATTGTATTAATAATCATAACTTTATCAGATCTCAGAGAATCATATATCACTGCAAAAAAAGTATTTTTTAGCAATCAAATTTAGCAACGGGATTCAATCCATTGGTAATTAGCAATGGATTAGCAACAAAAATGATATTTTTATTTTAGCAACTAAATGCCAACGGATTTATTCTCTATTTTAGCAACGGAATTCAATCCGTTGCTAATTATCAATGAATTACCAAGGGAATCATTATATAAATTACCAACGGAATTATTAGCAACGGATTATCAATGGAATTATTTACCAACGGAATTGATTTTTTGTTGCTAAAAATTTACCAACCATCACTTTACCAATGAAATTTTACCAACGGATTCCGTTGCTAATCCATTGGTAAGCCAATTTAACAATGGAATTAAGACTTTTAGCAACGGAATATTCCGTTGTTAAAAAATAGTTTTTTTGTAGTGTATATAGGGTAACTCTGATGAATGATAATTTTACCTAAATTTTAGTGTCATTTTACGTGTGTTTTCGTATTATTTTATCCATATTTTATGTGTATTTTGGTTATGTTTTGTATTTTTATAAAAATATATGAGAATGAGCTTAAATGTATGATTTCTAGGTAAAAAAGATTTTAGACGCGAAGAGAAAGATGTAGAAAAAAATAGATCTCAATTCGGAGTTAAAACGAGGGAGAACGAGCCAAAACAGTGAAGCATCGCGAAGCTGTCACAAAAATTCGTTCGAGTTTTCAGAAATTCGGTCGAATTTTTATGCATTTTTTCAAAAAACACGGGCGAAAATAGAGCATCGAAGGCTACACATACTGTAAGAAAAATTTGATCGAATTTTTAAAACTCGGTCGAATTTTCATGCAAAATTATCTGCTGTACACTTCGAAATTAGGGTTTTTCAAGGGGGTATAAATACCCAAAACTTCCCAATCCTCTATAAGAACAGATTTGGGGATCAATTACACACACCTCACACACTATTTCCTTCAATTCACACCATCCCTCTCATCCATTCTTCATCCATCCATCTACACTTGATCCCCTCTATCAAATCCACCATCCAAGTGATCAAAGAAGCAAGGGAGAGTGAAGCTTACAAGAAGAAGAAGGAGATCTCCATTGAAACACTTCAAAGGGGGAACCTATTTCTAATTTTTGTGAACTTCTTTATAGATTTGTTATGGGATTTATAGATACAATTGTCTATGTTGTTTTCTCTAAGACTATGATAGGCTAATCTCCTTTGTGAGATTAGCTCCATGATTGGTGTTGGATAATTTAGTTTTTATGCAATTTGATTTTAATCTTGAATGGGCTTTTTGTATTTCTATTATTGAATGTTGATTGCTTGATGTATATGATGAATTGTGTGATTAATTGTTATGGGCATGTGATTAGATTGGCAAATTAATTATATGTTTGGGATAGTTCATTGAATCATTTCATCATATACTTCATGTGCATTAATTTAGAATAAGATAGGTCTATCCTTCAAGATTTAGAACCCTTTGATAGAACATTTGATTAGCTTAATCGAGAGATTAGTTGATTAGATGAGGAGACCCAAGCTATTCGTGAATTCATAGTACCTTAAAAGGGAATATTGCCTATGATTTAGTACATAATGAGAAAAATCGTAGAGTAATTAGTACCTAGTGGGAGGTGTTCACTATGGTATCGATCTTAAGTTCTTTTGGGAGCCTTATTGAGGGCCTACATCCTATCCATCTTGGTAGAGAGTTTAGGTGGAATTAGTGATCGCTCCTATACTATGTCCATGATAGATTATAATTAATTCCATGATTACTTTATTATCCATGCCATGATTATTGCTAATCTCATCCTTGCATTATTTGGAACCCATTTATCTTGCATTCATTTAATCATTTATTTCTTGCATTAGTTTAATTGCATTCATTTGCATCTTATCCTCATTTTCTATCGTCCTTATAAAATCACGATAAACTTGATATCGCTTAAGCTCTAGTACCTATCTTCCTTGGGTTCGATAAATTCTTTAATTGGTCATCCCGACTATATACGACCAATCAAATGGCGCCGTTGATGGAAAGGTAACAGTCGCTAGTAGTTTGACGAAAGATTATTTAGAGTGGTCTTAATAAGGACATTTATTTTTATTTTTGCATCCTATATTTGCTTTAGAAAATTTTTTAATTTTTCTTTCTCTTATAGATGCATACCTTGAGAAGGAAGAAGAAGGAGAACAAACCCAAAAATATGAGCTACATGAATATTCTTCGAGATATGGTGAATAGAAGTGTTTATCCCACTATGAACACACAAGGAAATTTTCAAGGATTTCAAATGCCAAATTTTGGGCCTAATTTGCAACCGGATTTTGGAGTACAAGATATGTAATTCCAACAACACAGTTATGAGAATTTTGGAGTTACTCATCAAATGTGTCAACAAGTATACCCTCAAGGTGTGGAAGATGTTTTTCATGAAAATTTTTCTAGACATCAAGAAGGAAATCAACCACAACTATGGGGAGATTTTCAAGACTCCAACACCTCCTATTTTACCCAAAATGACCACATAGCGATGCTTGGAGAAAAGTTGTTTGAAATGGTTATGGATCGCTTAGAAGAGGGGAGGAAGTCTAATCAAGCGTGGATTGATAGAATTGGAAATTTGTGTGAAATGATGACGAATACGATGATAGCATTCAATGCTAAGTTGAATTCATTGGAGCACCAAGTAAGTCAAATCGTGTCCACCGTGGAAAGACTTCAAGAAGAGAACAACAAGTCTTCTATCTCTGGAACAAAGAGTGAATGCATGGTCGTTAAAGATAAAAAAAAATGGCTATTTTGGGGGTTGATGAGGTTATGAAGGAAAGAAGAGAAAGGGTGCCTAAGTGGGTGAAAGCTAATGAATTGAAAGAAGAGTTGAATGGGGAATTCGATAGATTTGTCGAGTCTCTTAAAGTGATGGTTGAGAAAGTAAAGCTTTGAAACCAAGAGGAGATTCATGCCCTTATGGAAGAAAATAAGCCTCCAGAAACTAAGATCATTGACGATACCCTACACAAGCCAAAACCTTCTCATTCTATTAAAATTTCAAATTCTCTTAAGAACTTCCATGATTTTATTGATAAAAATTTATTTGGTGATTGTAGGAAAAAGGTTGCAAGAGGACAACAATACTTGTCAATTCCCGAATTCTTACCGGGGGATGTGGTTGAAGTTCAAAACTCATATAAAGCCCCATGGAAAAAGTGAAACAAGTGAAAAGGGTTATTCCTTGTGAAGAATGCCTTCAGAGAACAATTGCTTGAATTATTCAACAAGAAAGGACACGTTCTTGTGGTTAAACGGGAGAACACAAGGCAGTACTTCAAGAAGAAACCTATGACAGTACCTAAGGACTATTCTAGACCACCACGAGCTTGACAATATCGTCTGGCTTGAAGACGTTAAACTTAGCGCTAGATGGGAGGCATCCATCATTATCTTAATTGCTTTATTTAATGCTTTCAATAAAGATTGTGGATTTGATATTGTTTTGTTATTTTTGGCATGTAGGTTGATTGTGCTCGTGAGGAAGATACGTATTGAAGATACGAGAAGTGCTTGATTTGAAGTGTGTAGGTACGTCACACTACTTTTTGCAAACTTAACTCGAAACTCTTGTTTCAATTTAAGTTTGGGGGGATATGGCGTGGTGTGGCATACTTTGTTTTAAAGGTATATACTTTTTGTATTTTTGGACTAATTTTAAAAATTTTCTCATGAGTATTGGTATGATTTTGGTCTGTTTGGTTGTGTTGAAGTACATGATAGTCCATATTTTTAATGATATTGTTGAGCTAATATTTTTGATGAGTTGTTGAGCATGAATGAAGTATAGTGGAAGTACGAATTGAGCTCGGAGATCAAGTCGAGATTCATTGTGTATTCAATCCGGAAGCTAGTGCCAACCATTTCCACTACCAAATGCCTATTGAGGGAGTTCACTCTATACTCTACCACTTCTAGTTGCTTGACATGAATGTTGATTTGGATTGATGTGATTAGCATGTTAATTCGTTGTCATGTTTTTGGGATGTTTACTTTTTGTAATTTAAGATTTCTATTTTCAATCAAAGAAGGGGATTTTTGTGAGCTTACTTGATCATGGATGATATAGAATGTGTGCTTTATTGTTAATGATGGTGATTTTTATTTTTGCATGTTATGTATTTTTGGTTGTTTCTTGTTTGTTGAGTCTTTATTTTATGTTTTGTGTGTTTTCTTATTCTTGTCTAGGGTTGTTTGGTGGTTTATTTTTGGGATGTCGTGAGACATTTTTGAATATGAGTGATGACATGTTGTTGTGATAAGTGATAACAAGTTATGATTAAGAATCTCTACACTTTCGAATTGTGACATGTTCTATTTAACTTATTCAATTTTGAGATGAATGTAGTGTAATAAGTTCCTTAAGGTCCGAGCATAAGCTTGTGAGCATTTGAGCCTCAACCGTGCATACATGGTATATTTTTTCATGAGTGGATCGGTTGTGTTTGATAAGCTAGAACTTGCTCAAGGACTATAGGAACGAACCCGATTAGTAGAGATTGATGATATGATCTAAGGACATCTTTGTTATTCACAGTCATTTCCAAATATTTTCATACCATGAACATCATCCTTAGTCAACCACTTTGAGCCTTTAAGCCTATTTCTTGTGAATTTAGCACATTACAAGCCATGATTACCCACTTAAGCCTTATATACCTTTTGTGTGGGTGATTGAGGAGATGGTAGCTAGAGAGTTGATGATTTATTGCGCGAAAGAAGAAAAGGAAATGGTAAACAATTAAGAAAGAGGGTAAAAAAGAGCAAACAAGAATGGACATGCAACCTTTCAAAACAAGAAAATGAGCAAAGAAATAACAATATGCTCAAGTACTCAAAAGTTCAAAGAAGGATGCATGAATCAAAAGAAGATAAACAATCAAAGGAAAGTTGATGATTAGTGCTTAAAATTTGCAAAGAAAAGAAAGGAAGAAAGATAAGTGAAGAAGTTGGAGAAATTTGACATCTCTTCGATTACTTACATTTGTTTAGTCACTATTATCCATATTCTTCCTACATTACCAAAGAGTCTATCATTACATCCTAAGTAATGACCTTTTTTATCATTAATTAAAACTTTGGTGGTTTGTGAATATAGTCTGCGAGCAAGCTTATAGCGAGCTAAGCCAACCGGTTAATGAGTGTCGATTTACCTTACCTTAAATAGTGTTGAGTGACATTGATATCCATTGTGAGGCTTGGACCAAAAGGGACTATATTACTCTTTATTCTCTTGTGATTGAACTAGTTAATTCTTCATGTTATGAGTTTAATGTTGTAGGATGACTTAGCATAGTTTGTAATTCTTATTGCCATTGATGTGTTATTGCTTATGTTCGTTTAGTCTTTTCCTAGGTGACAATCACTCCTCTTGATTTATCATTTTTATTGTTTGGGGACGAACAACACTTTAAATTTGGGGGTGTGATTATGAGTGATATTTTCACCTAAATTTTAGTGTCATTTTACGTGTGTTTTCGTATTTTTGTTATCCATATTTTATGTGTATTTTGGTTGTATTTTGTATTTTTATGGAAATATATGAGAATAAGCTTAAATGTATGATTTCTAGGTAAAAAGAGATTCTAGATGTGAAGAGGAAGATGTAGGAAAAAGTGAATCTCAATTCGGAGTTAAAACGAGGGAGAACGAACAAAAACAGTGAAGCATCGCGAAGCTGTCACAAAAATTCGATCGAGTTTTCAGAAATTCTGTCGAATTTTTATGCATTTTTTCGAAAAACATGGGCGAAAACAGAGCATAGAAGGCTACACATACTGTAAGAAAAATTCGACCGAATTTCTAAAAACTCGGTCGAATTTTCATGCAAAATTGTCTGCTGTACACTTCGAAATTAGGGCTTTTCAAGGGGGTATAAATACCCAAAACCTCCCAATCCTCCATAAGAACAGATTTGGGGATCAATTAAACACACCTCACACATCATTTCCTTCAATTCACAACATCCCTCTCATCCATTCTTCATCCATCCATCTACACTTGATTCCCTTCATCAAATCCACCATCCAAGTGATCAAGGAAGCAAGGGAGAGTGAAGCTTATAAGAAGAAGAAGGAGATCTCCATTGAAACATTTCAAAGGGGGAACCTATTTCTAATTTTTGTGAATTTCTTTATAGATTTGTCATGGGATTTGTAGATACAATTGTCTATGTTGTTTTCTCTAAGACTATGATAGGCTAATCTCTTTTGTGAGATTAGCTCCATGATTGGTGTTGGATAATTTAATTTTTATGCAATTTGATTTTAATCTTGAATGGGCTTTGTGTATTTCTATCATTGAATGTTGATTGCTTGATGTATATGATGAATTGTGTGATTATTTGTCATGGGCATGTGATTAGATTGTCAAATCAATTATATGTTTGTGATAGTACATTGAATCATTTCATCATACACTTCATGTGCATTAATTTAGAATGAGATAGGTCTATCCTTCTAGATTTAGAACCCTTTGATTGAACATTTGATTAGCTTAATCGAGAGATTAGTTGATTAGATGAGGAGACCCAAGCTATTAGTGAATTCATAGTACCTTAAAAGGGAATATTGCCTATGATTTAGTACCTAATGAGGAAAATCGTAGAGTAATTAGTACCTAGTGGGAGGTGTTCACTATGGTATCGATCTTAAGTTCTTTTGGGAGCCTTATTGAGGGCCTACATCCTATCTATCTTGGTAGAGAGTTTAGGTGGAATTAGTGATCGCTCCTATGCTATGTCCATGATAGATTATAATTAATTCCATGATTACTTTATTATCCATGCCATGATTATTGCTAATCTCATCCTTGCATCATTTGGAACCCATTTATCTTGCATTCATTTAATCATTTATTTCTTGCATTAGTTTAATTGCATTCATTTGCATCTTATCCTCATTTCCTATCGTCCTTATAAAATCACGATAAACTTGAGATCGCTTAAGCTCTAGTACCTACCTCCCTTGAGTTCGATAATTCTTTAATTGGTCATCCCGACTATATACGACCAATCAGGCTCTAATACCACTTGTTGGAAATACTACATTTAGGTCCAAATACCTTAAGCCCCAACATGATTAACGAGATCTAACCGTAAAGTAGAAGCGTACCTTGGATCCATTGAGTCCTCTAGGCGGAACACAAACTCGATGATCGGTAAGTATTATGGTCTTCCTCAACTAAGCCTCCTCATTCCTTTATGGGGACCATCGTAATCCCTCCCGATGGGGAGAAGGAAGACCATATGCAGCTTAGTATTTTGGGGACCATAACCTGTGAGCCTTTATATACTACATAACTGGGCCACCCATTATCACACAGTCATTTATCATTGGGTATCTACTCAATTGGTTCATATCGTTATTATTATATCCCATGGATTTTACACTTTAATTGGGTCACTTAATTAAGTCCATAAAATAATTGAATAACTAATATAATTACACAATAATATATTGCCCACAATTAGATTATATAAGAAATAAAAAAATTTCCAACAGACCACACTTTCCACTTAGAAATAAGCAATGGTTTATCCATATCTCCCACCAAGAATATCTCATTGCAGTGGGGTGTGATTTTTATACCTACCTCACTGACTACAACACTGACTTACTGGGCGGCTGCGCGTCTCTCTGCAACCGCAATGACATTGTCCCCTCGCGCTCTTTGTCCTGTTCCGACCTCAACTGTTGCCAAATAAATTTACTGAGAAATGTGAGAAGGTTGATGCTAACTGTGCACACCATAAACACTGAGAAGAAAACATGGAAGTGTGGTGTGTTCACTTTCGTGGAAAAGGATTACCCTCTCAATAAACTTAACTTCTCTACATGTGAAGCTCATTACTCCGTCCCAATAGTATACGAATGGACGGTGGGGAAAACGAGCTGCAAGAAAGTGTTTGCCTATTTTTAGCACTCACGAGCAAGAATACTCGATCGTTGTAGTAGTATATCCCAAGAAAAATTATCAATCCAATAAGGAGTTATGTTCGGACTAACAAAATACGTGAGCTCATGTTCATGTTGTTTTTGTAAAGATGATCGGGGGTTTGGAGATTGATTAACAACTAAAGCAAGGAGCAAGTAAATAAGGATAGCAAATAAGAAAATGACGAGTAAAGATAACGGGTGCTAAAGTTCAAGTATGGAAAAACATGGGATTAGAAACATCCAAGCATACTCAATTCATATTATCATGCAAACGGAATTCAACTCAATTGATGTAGACTAAGGGTGATCACGATTGTATCCTAAGCTCCCTTTCGGGTTACAAAGGTTGTTGATCCATTTTAGACTCCCAAAAGCACTTAAGATCAAAGTCCAACATTAACCCCTTCCATCTAGGTACTAGTTAGATTAAACTCTCCCTTTTTGTGTACTAAGGCCAACGAATGGATTGGTTCCCCTCATTGAATTCAAATATCCTTTCGGTCAAACCCAAACTCAATGTCTAATCATGCCTTCCTAATACTATAGAGGGTCGTTTCCGTCTCACTCCAAGCAATACATACATGAACATCATGATAGCATTTAATTACCACAAATAATCCATTGATCAACAATCCATTAAACCAATAAACATTCATGAATAACAAACCATGTCATCACAACATCAAGACAATTAAACTCCATGAATAGAAATCAACATCAATTAAATCAAAAACCAATTTAATCCACATGATAATATAAATCTAATATGCTCTTCATATTCCTAATCCCACTAGAGGGATTAGCCTAACATGATAAAAGTAATAAAACAAATAAATGATTCATTACAAATACCCATAGTCTTAGATCTAAAGAAATACAAAATGAATGGATTCTTCCCTATCAATTTCTTGAAGAGAATCTTCTATTCTTCTTGATCTCCACCTCTATCTCTTGATTTGAAGTCTTTAGCACCAAAAATGGAAGATATGATGGGTGGATGAAGATGGATGAAGATGATGGTGGAAAATGGAAGAAATGGTGTGTGAGGTGTGTGTAGATGATAGGATTTCGGATCTGATCTACAAAGTGTTGAAATGGGGTCTATTTATACCCCATGTGGGCCTTCTAGAAGATTCTGATTTTTTAGCAGGAATTACACCTACACGGCTCGAGCTCTGCACACGGCCACAGGGGTGGCCGTGTTGTGTAATCTGGTGTCCGCACACGGCTTCTAGGACAGGGCCGTGCGCGGTACACGGCCCGTGTTCTGCGCTCGACCCGTGCTCTGCGCTCGGCCACAGGGGTGGCCGAGTTGGTGTTTCTGGCGACATCACACGGCCTCATGCACAGGCCCGTGTGCGGAACTCGAGGCGTGTTCAAGACACGACCCGAGTTCCTGCACACGGCCGGCCGTGTTGTGCAGCTTCTTCTCCTCTTTCACTATTTCGGCTCGTTCTTCCTCGTTTCAACTCCGAATTGAGATCCGCTTTTTCCTACATCTTCCTTATCATGTTTAGCATCAAATAAAAAGTGAAAATCTTAAGTTTAAGCTCATTCACACACATTTAAATAAAAACACAAAACACAACCAAATAACACATAAAATACGGATAAAATAATACGAAAACACATATAAAAAGACACTAAAATATAGGTGAAAATAGCTCTAATCAACCCCCCAAACTTAAGGTGTTGCTCGTCCCCGAGCAACGAAAATGACAAACCAAAAAGAGAAATTTTCACCTAGAAAAAGACTAAATGAACATAAGCAATAACATATCGTTAGCAATAATAACTACAAACTATGCTAAGTCATCCTACAATTTTAAAATCATGACATGAGAAATTAATAAGTTCAATCAAAAGAGAGTAATAGTGTAATATAGTCCCTTTTAGTCCAAGCCTCACAATGTATATCGATGTCTCTCAACACTCTTTTGAACTCGGATAAATCACACTCATTAATCGATTGGCTCGACTCGCTATAAGCTTGCTCGCGGACTATATTCACAAACCACCAAAGTTTCAATTAATGATCAAAAAGGTCTTTAATTAGGATGTAATGATAGACTCTTTGGTATGGTAGGGAAGATATGGATAATAGTGACTCAACAAGTGTAAGTAATCAAAGAGATGGCCAATTTCCTCAACTTCTCCACTTTTCTTTCTTCCTTTCTTATCTTTACAATCTAAAGCACTATTCATTAACTTTCCTTGGATTGAGCTTCTTTTGATGCATGCTTCCTATCTTTGAATTTTGTTTACTTGAGCATTTTGATGTTGATTTGCTCCTTTCTTACTTTGAGGTTGCATGTGCATTCTTGTTTTGCTCTTTTCATCATTTTTCTTGCTTGTTTACCATGTCCTTTTTCTTCTTTTGCTAATCAATCAATCCTTTCTAGCTACCATCTCCTCAATCACCCACACAAAGGTATATATAAGCTTGAATGGGTAATTAAGGCTTGTAATGTGCTAAATTCACAAGAAATAGGCTTATAGGCTCAAAGTGGTTAACTAAGGATGATGTTCATGGTAGGGAACATATATGGCAATGACTATAATAACAGGGATGGCCTTAGATCATTTCACCAATCTCCACTAATCGGGCTCGTTCCTATAGTCCTTGAGCAAGTTCTAACTTATCAAACACAACCGATCCACTCATGAAGAAATACCATGTATGCATGGTTGAGGCTCAAATGCTCACAAGCTTGTGCTCGGACCTTAAGGAACTTATTACACCACATTCATCTCAAAATTGAACAAGTTAAGTAAAACATGTCACAATTTGAAAGTGTAGAGATTCTTAATCCTAATTTGTCATCACTTATCGCCACAACATATCATCACTCACGTTCAAAAATGACTCACGACATCCCTAAACAAACCACCAAACAACCCAAGACAAAAATGAAAATACACACCAAACATAAAAATAAGGACTCAACAAACAAGACACAACAAAAACACAAAACATGCAAAAACACAAAATACCATCATCCATAAGAAAATTAAGCACACATTCATCCCAACCTTTATTGAAAAGGAAACCTAATATACGAAAGTAAACCTCCCACAAACATAACACATGAAGTAGCATGCTAGTCGCATCAATCCAAATAAAAAGTGAAAATCTTAAGTTTAAGCTCATTCACACACATTTAAATAAAAACACAAAGCACAACCAAATAACACATAAAATACGGATAAAATAATACGAAAACACATATAAAAAGACACTAAAATATAGGTGAAAATAGCTCTAATCAGAAAGCGATGGTACGAGAAGAGTATGCTTGTTGGCAGAATACTGAGTGCATTGACAGAAATCTTGGAATGGGATACAGATGCAGATGCAAGGTTGGTTTCCAAGGCAACCCTTATATCCTCGATGGATGCCAAGGTAATGATTATGCTTCTAAAGAAAATGCTTCAGACAACATATATGTAATATGTCTCTTGGAATGAGGTCTAGATGTTGATGAGTGCAAAAATCAGGCAGACCACAACTGCCCTTTGCAAAATTTAGTGTGTTAATACACAAGACAGTTACTACTGCCGGCCCTAATCGTAGACGAATCTTGGGGCTACTCATAGTCATAGGTAATTATACTTCTTCTCTATTATTTTAACCTTCCACAGTCTAGGTTTCTGCTAACACTAGTTTAAATAACAGGAACTGGGGTTTGCTGTTGGTGTTCTATTTTTGGTAGCTGTTGGTCTCTGGATGTGGAGTAAGCTTAAATAGAGGAATTATCAGAAGAAAAAACAGAGTTTTTTCATGAAGAATGGAGGCTTATTACTACAGCAGCATATGTCTTCAAGCAAGGCAAATGCATTAACAGAAAAGTGACACTCTTCAAGATTGAGGAGACGGAGAAGGCCACGGATAGATTCAGCAATAGTCGTGTTCTTGGCAAAGGAGGTCTCGGCACAGTATACATAGGAATGCTGTCGAACAGAACGATTGTGGCGGTGAAGAAGGCAAACAGGATTGATGACAGTAAGGTTGGCCAGTTTATAAATGAGGTGTTCATTCTGTCCCAAATAAGCCATAGACACATAGTCAAATTGTTAGGCTGTTGTTTAGAAGCTGAGATTCCATTACTCGTTTACGAATACGTGTCTAACGGGACACTCTCGCGCCACATTCATGTCGAGCCAAACGCCTCCGCTCTGTCTTGGGAGATTCGCCTGCGTATAGCTGCAGAGATCGCGGGAGCAATAGCTTACTTTCACTCCTATGCCTCAACAGCCATATATCACATAGACATAAAGTCGAGCAACATATTATTGGATGAGAAACACAGGGCCGTAGTATCAGACTTTGGACTATCAAGGTTCGTGTCCATAGACAGGATTCATTTGACAACACTCGTGGGAGGCACATTTGGGTACTTGGATCCAGAGTACTTCCGATCAGGACAGCTAAACGACAAGAGCGACGTGTATGCATTCGGGGTTGTACTTGCTGAGATACTTACAGGACAGAAGGCGGTGTCCTCTATTCAGGATGATATGGAGCTAGCCCTTCGGTTTAGATCAGCAGTGAAGGAGAACTGTTTGTCTGAAATATTGGACAAAATTGTGACTGACAAAGGCGAAGAGGACGAGAGATGCATGAAGTTGAATGCTCGTAAAAGACCAGGAATGAAGGAAGTGGCTGCAGAGCTAGACCAAGTGAGAAAGAGACGACAAGAGAGTTGTCTTAATATTGAAGCTCATTCCACAAGTGAAAAATACTACAGTGATTCAGGAGTTAAATCAGAGTTCGAGCATGATCAAGAAAATATAGATCATTCCTCTGCCTCCCTCTCATCACACTAACTCATCCCTTTGTAACACTGAAAACTATATAACCAATCAAGTGAATCCAACAGATTGTGTTTTTGTTTGATTTATTACATTTTATGATTACAGACCTGCTGTTCATAACTGTGTTCAACGTATTTACAAGAAAATACTTGATGAGCAAAGTTAAGTAGTTTCAAGGTGAGAAGCTCCACTTTCTTTATGATTATCTATCGTTTTTTATTTATTCTACAAATCCTTTTGTCAAGAATGAATCCTTATAATCCACATAATTAAGCCCAAATCGAACTGAAAATCCAGCTGCCCACTCGATATTATCCATCAATTACCACACAAAGTATCCCTTCACACTTGCACCATCTTTCCCGCCAAGAAACACCACTCGTGTAATGATACAACCCAAGAAAATAGAGCCCAACATTGCGGCCCTAAATGTTTATGAAAATAGCCAGCCCAGCCCATCTTGTTATAGTATAAGAATTAGGGATTCAGCTGGACTGCAACATCAGATATGTATTTGGCTAAGGCATTGTGCTTTCTTCCCTCTGTTTCTTCCCTTGTTCCCCTTTCATTCTTAGGAGTTGAACATTGGCTCGAATCAGTGTACTGTATTCGCACTATTTCGTTTATAGTTTATAATTTCCGTTCTCTATTAATTTGGGGGTGTATCATGTAACATGTCAGCAGAAACAAATGAATGGAATCCATGTTTATTAATTATTACCTGATGAATGCTACTTTAATGGTATCCATTATATTCTGTACATAGGGAAAAGAGATGCAATGTTATGTAACCGCATACAGACGAAGTAGGGCTTGCCCTATTAGTTGGCCCAAAATGAAAAATAATAAAAGCCCACAATAATATGGAAATTGAAGGCCCATGAATAAATACAGCCTCAAAATAAAGAACTCGATGACCAAAATGAGGAAACAGCCTCAACATAAATACAAGAGAATTAATCAATCAGAGATTAATTTTGAGATTTATACTACTCTCAATTGATCTTAATTTCTTTTTTTGAGACAACCCAATATTTTCTGTCCAAATTCCCTATTCCACAATGGTATACTAATGAGTGATATTTTCACCTAGATTTTAGTGTCTTTTTATATGTGTTTTCGTATATTGTTATCCGTATTTATGTGTTATTTGGTTGTGTTTTGTGTTTTATAGAAATGTGTGTGAATGATCTTAAACGTATGATTTTTAGGTAAAAATGGATCCTAGACATGATAAGGAAGATGTAAAAAAAAGCGGATCTCAATTCGGAGTTGAAACGAGGGAGAATGAGTCATATCAAGCAAAATGCTGAAAAAACGCACGTCCAACTTGTGTAATTTTTCTGTACTCTTTTAGAGCTCAAAACAAGAAGTGTAATACATGGTTGGAAAGCCATAGAAAATAGGATTATTTTGGTATGAGAAACACTTCAATTGGAGGCGAAACGAGAAAGTTATGATTAAAATGGTGACGTCGCGCAAGCTGTTCCTACTCAGCACTGTTGTGCTACTTTGCATGACTTGTTACACCCTCAAATATTGGAAGTTTTGTCAGATCTTTATATGGATAGAAAGCCAAAGAAAAGAGGATCACATGAGCGCAAGAATTACTCAAATCAGAGATCGGATGTGGAAGTTATGCGCGAAACGGTGAGGCTGCGCAGCCCGTGTTACGCAACACGACCCGTGTTACGCAACACGGCCCTGTAAGCCCTGGCCGTTTTTTGACATCAAAAACGCCTACACGGCCACCCTGTGGTCATGTTGCAGCACACGAGTCGTGTTGCTGCAGCATCAGAAACACATCAGAATCCTTCTAGAAGCCTCCCAAGGGGTATAAATACCCAACACTTCAATATTTTGAGATCAGATCCGAAATCCACTCTTCCACACACACCTCACACACCTTTTCCTCCATTTTTCACTTTCAACTTCATCCATTCTTCATCCTTTGGATCTACCATTATCCAACCATCAAATTCTTCATCCAAGTAGCTAGAGAAGCAAGGAAGAGAGGTGAATTGCAAGGGGAAGAAGAAGATCACAATTGGAGACATCCAAGGGAGTTTTCATCTACACTTTGTATTGAAACCTATTGTTTATCATGTTTTGTAAGGATTTTAATATCTATGTTGGATTCCTTGTGACCATGAGAGGCTAATCTCCCTTGTGAGATTAGCAATATGAATTGTGTTGAATAATTTTGGGGATTTGTGTATTTGAATTCATATGTTGATTGGATCTATGATTTTCTATCATTGATTATTAATTGCTTGATTTGTATTGATGATTTGTGTGTTTAGTTGTTTTAAATATGTGATTAGATTGAGAAATCAATGATATGCTTAGGATAATTGAGTGAATCATTTCATCAAACACCTCATGTGCATTATAAATTGTGAAGAGATTGAGAAATCCTTCAGAGTTTAGAACCCTTTGGTAGGACATTCGATTAGTTTGATCGAGAGATTGATTAATTGTGTGAAGGGACTCTCATTTAAGCTTAGTACCTAGTTGGAATTGTTTAAGTGAGAACCAATCCATTGAGCTATTTGATATCCATATCATATTCATTCCGAGAGGGAGTTTAGGTGATCTTAGTATTGGCCCTTAGTCTTCAATCCATGACACATATGAATTTGATACATGATACCTAGATTTTCCATGCTTTAAGTATTGATAGTCTCATCTCTATCTACTTGGCTCATTCATCCATCTCCCATTTATCTATCCATTTATTTTATTGTAATTTCTTGATTATCTTCCCTTCTTGATCATCTCTATAAAACTATGACAAATACGAGATCGCTTAAACTCTAGTACCTTCCTCCCTGTGGTTCGATAATTTCTTTAATTGGTCATGCCCACTATATTACGACTAATCAAATGGCGCCGTTGCCGGGGAGGCAACGGTTGCTAGTGGTTTAACGAATGAGTGTTTCGATTGGTATTAATAGAGATATTTTTATTGCTTTTTATTATTTATTTTGGAAAATTTTTTATCTCACTTTTTCGTTTTGATAGGTACGTGAAACTACCTTGAGAGAAGAGGAAGGGGGATCAAAGCCAAAAATAGCAAGTTGGAAGAAGAATTGTAGTAAGCCTTGAGAAGAGCATTCAAATGGATGGTTGGAACAAATTCACAAATGTCTTTGATGATCAAAGTTATAGGGTTCCACCTCCACAATCAAGAGGCTACATGAATGAGAGCAACTATGGGTACAACTTCCAAATGAATCAAGATAGCTCTCAATACTACAATCAAGGAAGAAATGGAGAATGGCAACAAGCTTACAATGCAAATACATTCAATCCGTATCAAACATACACTTATTCTCCACCAAATCCCAACACCAACACTTCTCATCCGTTCCAAAACTACACCTTACTTGAATTATATACCCAAGTTACTTTGGAAGTGACAAGACAAATAAGGATGATGAATCAAGGTGCTTATGGTCAAGTCTTGTCTAGTTCAAGTTTGGAGGGTGCTCAAAATATGCAATGTGTGTCGATTCCTAGTCCTATGGAGCAAGAAGAGTGGAGGATGCCTACGCATCAAGTAGGAGATATTTCTTTCATGGGAGTGGATGATTTCCAAGGAAATTTTCAACATAACTATGAAGGAAGTTTTCATGGGAATTATCCACCAATGCAAGGATGGAATTTTGACAACCAAGAGGGAGGAGACTTTCAACAAGTCGAAGAAGAAAAATCATCTGTAGACGTCTTGATTGAAATGATGATAGCAAACCTTGAGGAGAGCAAGAAAAGAGATGAAGCTAGTCTTGAGGAGAGAAAGAAAAGAGATGAAGCTAGTTTTGAGGAGAGCAAGAAAAGAGATGAAGAGAGGTTTGAAGCCTTAGAGCATCAAGTGAGCCAAATTATAAGTGCTTTGACCAATTTTCAATAAGTTGAAGACCTTGAAGGAGAAAGTAAGGTTGAAGAAGAGCTAGAGAAAGAAAAGAATTTGGGAGATGTAGAATCAAAAGAGGTATTCGAAGAGCCTGTTGAAGCACATGATGTTGAAGAGAAGGAACAAAGTCAAGAAGCAAATGATGATGACTTGAAGAGTGAAATGAGCATTTCTAAACCTTTAAACTCTTTAAGTTGCTTTGAATTTGATAATATTGTTTACATTGACTTTGTCTTACCCATTGATTTTTCTCATATCCTTAGAAACAAAAGAGAACTCGAAGAGATGTTGGGGGTCTATTTGGTAAGGATGAATAAGTGGTTTTCAAGAATGGAGAGGGCAATGGAGTGTAAGCTCAAGAGAGTCGAATTTTTGAAGCCATGCTCAAAGGATGCAATTGAGGTCGTCACTTGCCATAAATGCCTAATAGAGGAAGAAGCACAACGGTTAAAATTCGATGGCAAGGACGAAAGATATCCGTGGCCATTCCGATGAGTTCTCCATATCCCGTCCGGCTTGAAGACGTTAAACTTAGCGCTAGATGGGAGGCAACCCATCATTATTTTTATTGCTTTATTTATTGTTTTCAATAAGGATGGTGGATTTGCTTGTTTTGCATTTTTGGTATGTATGTTGATTGTGCTTGTGAGGAGAATGCGTATTGGATAAACGATAAGTGCTTGATTTGAAGTGTGAAAGTAAGTCACACTACTTTTTGCAAACTTACCTCGAAACTCTTGTTTCAATTTAAGTTTGGGGGGATATGGCGTGGTGTGACATACTTTGTCTTGAAAGCATATACTTTTCGTATTTTTGGGCTAATTTTAAAATTTTTCTCATGAGTTTGGTTTGATTTTGATATGATTGGTGGTGTTGAAGTGCATGATAGTCCATATTTGTTAAATGCAATTGTTGAGCTAATGGTGTTGTATGAGTTTTGAGTATGAATGAAGGGTATTGGAAGCACAAATGGAGCTTGAAGTTAACGCTTTCCTTACCAAATGACTATTGAGGGAGTACTCTACACCTTATCACTTCTAGTTGCTTGACATATTTTGATGTGAATTGATGTGATTAGCATGCTACTTCATTTGTTATGTTTGGGAGGTTTCCTTTTCAATCAAGGTTGGGATGAATGTGAGCTTAAATGTTATGGATGATATAGAATGTGTGCTTTATTGTTTAATGATGGTGATTTTTATTTTTGCATGTTATGTGTTTTTATTTTGTTTCTTGTTTGTTGAGTCTTTATTTTATGTTTTATGTGTTTTCTTATTTTTGTCTTGGTATGTTTGATGGTTTGTTTAGGGAGGTTGTGAGTCATTTTTGAATATGAGTGATGATATGTTGTGGTAATAAGTGATAACAAGTTATGATTAAGAATCTCTACACTTTCGAATTGTGACATGTTTTATTTAACTTGTTCAATTTTGAGATGAATGTGGTGTAATAAGTTTCTTAAGGTTCAATGCATAAGCTTGTGAGCATTTGAGCCTCAACCGTGCATACATGGTTTTTCCTTCATGAGTGGATCGATTGAGTTTGATAAGCTAGAACTTGCTCAAGGACTATAGGAACAAGCCCGATTTGTGGAGATTAGTGAAATGATCTAAGGCCATCCTTGTTATTATAGTCATTGCCAAATATTTTCATACCATGAACATTATCCTTAGTTAACCATTTTGAGCCTTTAAGCCTATTTCTTGTGAATTTAGCACATTACAAGCCATGATTACCCACGTAAGCCTTTTATATATACCTTTGTGTGGGTGATTGAGGAGATTGTAGCTAAAAAAGATTGATGAGATGGTAAAAGAAGGAAAAGAAATGGTAAACAAGAAAGAGAGAAAAAGGATGAAAAGAGCTCAAGAAAGAATGAACATGCAACCTCAAAATAAGAAAATGAGCAAAGCAACAACAATATGCTTAAGTATTTAAAAGTTTAAAGAAGGAAACATGCATTATAAGAAGCTCAATCCAAAGGAGAAAGTTGATGATTAGTGCTTGTGAACAATAAAGACAAGAAAGGAAGAAAGAAAAGTGGAGAAGTTGGAGAAATTGGCCATCTCTTTGATTACTTACACTTGATTAGTCACTCTTACCTATATTCTTCCTACCCTACCAAAGAGCCTATCATTACATCCTTAATAAAAGACCTTTTTGATCACTAATGGAAACTTTGGTGGGTTGTGAATGTAGTCTGCGAGCAAGCTTATAGCGAGTCAAGCCAATCGGTTGATGAGTGTTGATTAACCCTACTTCAAAGAGTGTTGAGTGAAATTGATAAACTTATGTGAGGCTTAGACTAAAAGGGACTATATTGCACCTTATTCTCTTTTGATTGAACTTGTTAATTTCTCATATCATAAATCTAATGTTGTAGGATAGCTTAGCATAATTTGTAATCCTTGTTGCTAATGATGTGTTATTACTTGTGTTCGTTTAGTTTTTTTTTACTAGGTAGAAATCACTCTCCTTGGTTTATCATTTTCGTTGTACGGGGACGCACAACACTTTAAGTTTGGGGGTGTAATGAGTGATATTTTTACCTAGATTTTAGTGTCTTTTTATATGTGTTTTCGTATATTGTTATCCGTATTTATGTGTTATTTGGTTGTGTTTTGTGTTTTATGGAAATGTGTGTGAATGAGCTTAAATGTATGATTTTTAGGTAAAAATGGATCCTAGACGTGATAAGGAAGATGTAGAAAAAAGCGGATCTCAATTCGGAGTTGAAACGAGGGAGAATGAGTCAAATCAAGCAAAATGCTGAAAAAAACGCACGTCCAACTTGTGTAATTTTTCTGTACTCTTTTAGAGTTCAAAACTAGAAGTGTAATACATGGTTGGAAAGCCATAGAAAATAGAATTATTTTGGTATGAGAAACACTTCAATTGGAGCCGAAATGAGAAAGTTATGATTAAAATGGTGACGTCGCGCAAGCTGTTCCTACTCAGCACTGTTGTGCTACTTTGCATGACTTGTTACACCCTCAAATATTGGAAGTTTTGTCAGATCTTTATATGGATAGAAAGCCAAAGAAAAGAGGATCACATGAGCGCAAGAATTACTCAAATCAGAGATCGAATGTGGAAGTTATACGCGAAACGGTGAGACTGCGCAGCCCGAGTTACGCAACACGACCCGTGTTACGCAACACGGCCCTGTAAGCCCTGGCCGTTTTCTGACATCAAAAACGCCTACACGGCCACCCTGTGGTCGTGTTGCAGCACACGAGTCATGTTGCAGCAGCATCAGAAACACATCAGAATCCTTCTAGAAGCCTCCCAAGGGGTATAAATACCCAACACTTCAATATTTTGAGATCAGATCCTAAATCCACTCTTCCACACACACCTTTTCCTCCATTTTTCACCTTCACCTTCATCCATTCTTCATCCTTTGGATCTACCATTATCCAACCATCAAATCCTTCATCCAAGTAGCTAGAGAAGCAAGGAAGAGAGGTGAATTGCAAGGGGAAGAAGAAGATCACCATTGGAGACATCCAAGGGAGTTTTCATCTACACTTTGTATTGAAACCTATTGTTTATCATGTTTTGTAAGGATTTTAATGTCTATGTTGAATTCCTTGTGACCATGAGAGGCTAATCTCCCTTGTGAGATTAGCAATATGAATTGTGTTGAATAATTTTAGGGATTTGTGTATTTGAATTCATATGTTGATTGGATCTATGATTTTTTATCATTGATTATTAATTGCTTGATTTGTATTGATGATTTGTGTGTTTAGTTGTTCTAAATATGTGATTAGATTGAGAAATCAATGATATGCTTAGGATAATTGAGTGAATCATTTCATCAAACACCTCATGTGCATTATAAATTGTGAAGAGATTGAGAAATCCTTCATAGTTTAGAACCCTTTGGTAGGACATTTGATTAGTTTGATCGAGAGATTGATTAATTGTGTGAAGGGACTCTCATTTAAGCTTAGTACCTAGTTGGAATTGTTTAAGTGAGAACCAATCCATTGAGCTATTTGATATCCATATCCTATTCATTCCGAGAGGGAGTTTAGGTGATCTTAGTGTTGACCCTTAGTCTTCAATCCATGACACATATGAATTTGATACATGATACCTAGATTTTCCATGCTTTAAGTATTGCTAGTCTCATCTCTATCTACTTGGCTCATTCATCCATCTCCCATTTATCTATCCATTTATTTTATTGTAATTTCTTGATTATCTTCCCTTCTTGATCATCTCTATAAAATTATGACAAATACGAGATCGCTTAAACTCTAGTACCTTCCTCACTGTGGTTCGATAATTTCTTTAATTGGTCATGCCCACTATATCATGGCTAATCATATACCATAATAAATAATCATTAAACCCAAATCCCCTATTTCACAATGGTATACCATAATAAATAATTATTAAAATCCTTGATATATGTGGAGAAAATTTAGGCATTGATTATTACACATGGTAAGAATCTAATAAATGAAATAGGAGATAAAATATAAAATGAAATAGGTGATCCCATTTGCAATATTTTCCAAGAAACATTTTTCACCAGTCAAACCTTCCAATGAATCTTTCCTTGTATTGCTACACTCGTTCAACGGTTCCATCCTTAATCCGAATGTTCCTCCCAGTAAGAAAAGAATCAAGACAAAATATGTACTCATACCACATAAATCACAACAATAACAATGAACATATATACTTTTTGGCATTTAAAAATAAATAAAAAATAGTAAACAAAAAGAGTGCTGATTATTGATTAATTACCACCTCGGAGTCCACACGGTAACACCTTTTGCACAAGTGCAACCCCACAACCCCACAACCTTTAAACAAAAATAGTATATATTCTAAATATTTCGTGAAACATTAATAAAATATTTCTACATTCGAGACAATTTATAACTTATCAACAAATATATTATGCAGAATTCATGCTTTGATATATTATGCAGAATACATGATATGTAACCTATAAATTCTTTTAAAAATTCATAATCGAATTTACAAAAACCTGAACAAAAATCAAATTGAATATTTTAGTGACCTTTTCATTTAATCGTATTGAAATTCTAATCATTATATCTTCTTTCGATGTATAATATATTTGTATCGTATTAGTTTGCGAGATAAAATGAAATTGCATGCAGAGTCGTACTTTGAAAAATGAAATTGGGGGTTTTAATATGAAAATTAATTTTATTTATGTGAAAATTAAGATTAAGTGAGAATTTCGATTAGTTGGGTGTTTAAGGAAAAAAGGGAAAGATTGGTGGTATTCAGAATAGTGTCGTATAGAAGATGGGTTGTTGATGTTCAGGATAGTGTCACGTGAAAGATGATTTAGGGATATATTAGGTATCTCATTATAGTACATTGTATCTGTCAGTAATAATTTTATCTTATTGTATCTAATAGTAATATAAGAGTATAATATGTATTGATAGTAATAAATCCTTATTTTAAATAGTAATCCAAGAGTTCCTATTCATGAATAAAATTTAAATGAATCATGAATTATTAATAAAAATTAAATTAATAAATTTATTAATATAATTAATAGGTAAAGAAAATAGATGAGGGCAAAGTTGGAAAAAATGTTAACACTTGCTAAGACACTTTTAATATACTAGTTTATAAGACGTGCTCTGCACGTCGCATGCATGTCATATTTTGTGATAATAATAATAATAATAAGAAGAAGAAGAAGAGAGAATCTCTTGTGGAATGGATTTTTGTGAGACGGGTTAACCCATTATTAAAATATACTTATCATATAGCTAAAGTATGCTTATTTGTAGTTAAAGTATGTCAATAATAAATCATATTATAATATTCTAAAATTATACTTTAATTCATCATCCATCATATTTTAAAAAACATACTTTAATAATCATTAAACATACTTTATCTATATAATAAACATGCTTTAATACGTCTCACAAACGGTCTCACATAAGTAGCGTCTCACAATAATAATAATAATAATAATAATAATAATAATAATAATAATAATAATTGGGTAGGTCTGGCGTGAGACCGTCTCACGTGAGACCATTTTACACTTTTTAAATAATTATTACTTTCGCTATAAAATGTTATCACTTTTATTTATATTATAAATTGTTCATGAAATAACATTATCACTTTTCATTAATTCAGTATTACCTTTCAGTATAAAAGTTATCAATTTCTGGGAAGTCTTTCCCCTAATAAACTTAAAAACTTACATGATAATAGGAAAGGCGTTTACGAGCACCAATAAATCAAAACCATAAAATTTGGGTATGTTTCTTACCACCAAAAAAATAAAATAAATAAATAAATAAATAAAAATCAAAAGCAAGAAATGTTCAGCAAGCTCCACCAAGCCGAACGCTCAAACCTGGTAGGAGAGATTGTTTCAGTTTCTTAGCTTTCTCGGAGTCAAACCTTCTCAGTTGGCCAACTTCTCATGGCTTCTGATCAGCCTTTTGTTTAAGAAAAGAAAAAAAAAAGAAAACAAAACTGCAACCATATAGTGATGTAAAAAATTGCTTGACCACCTTACATAAAAGTGAAGAAAGTTAATTCCACATAATAATTATTCGTACATAAAATGGTGGATCAAATAGTATAGATAAAAGTGCACAATTCAAATAAAAAGAAAAAGAAAATATAAGACAACATAAAACCACAATTACCTTCAAATTTCTGGACTTCTTTTAATTCATCATAACAAAAAACTTATAAAAATCAAGGGCGATACATAAACAAAGCTTACACAAAATCAGTTTTCCTTCAGAATCTTTAAGAAAGAGAGAGAGAGAGAAAAAAGAAAAAACCAACTACACAAATCATATATTGACTTTTAAACCATAACAATTCTCAATACATTAATGTTGCTATCTCCAATGTGATGCCACGTCCCTTCTCATCTAACTAAACATTCGAGAAGCTCTCAATTATTGTAGAGGATCCGTTCATGGACTCCACTTTTGACATCTTCATCCCAAGGTCACTCCACATTTTATAATGTTTAATGATTTGTCTCTTCATATTATTCATTAAATGATTTTATGAATTTATTGTAATTTATGGAGTAATAATTGATTAAGAGACTCTAAGTGATTTGGATAACCTAAATGAATACAAATAGTCTAAAATTATAAATAATTTATAATTAATTAAGGTTTAAAATGTAATAAAAAAATTAGGTGGGGGATAAAATGGGAAAAAATGTTAACCAATATGCTAGCCACTTTTAATATATTATGATTATGATATGATAAATTCTCACGTATTATGTACACAACTTTGTTGTTTAGAACTAATTGGGAGAGATATCATCACAAGCATAGAAGGAAAAAGACTCACAGCAAAGAGGATAAGAATATAAGCTAAAAAAACTCACAGCAAAGAGGATAAGAATATAAGCTAAAAGACGTAACTATTGAAGAAGGTCAAAAGACTACATTCATAAATTATGAAAGGGAATAGAGATGGACATGTTAAATTAAAAATTAAGAGGTAAAAATAAAATTCATGACTTCATGAAAATTAATGATATGAAAATAAAAAGACATCACATTTATATTTCACAATTAATAATGTTATTTTTAATATAGCATAAATCATAATATGATAAATATAAATAAAAGGATAAAAATATAGTAAAGAAAATTATAAATGAAGATAAAGTGGAAAAAAATGCAAAAAAAAAAAAATTATGACTTCATGAAGATTAATTATTAAAATAAATATGAAAAATGAAAAGACATCACATTTATATTTTACAATTAATAATGTCATTTTTAATATAGCATAAATTATAATATGATAAATATTAATAAAGGGGTAAAAGTGTAGCAAAGAAAAATAGGTGAGGATAAAGTGGGAAAAAATGTTAACACTTGCTAAGTCACTTTTAATATATTATGATTATGATTATAATATGATATGATTGGATGTCCTCTTGTTCTAGATGAAAAAAAAAGTTATTCTTATTCATTCATGGAATAAATTGGATAAAAAGAATTAGCTGTCCGCTTGAATAAAAATCATTAGAATAATATTTAACAGATAATATTGTTATCATATTCATTATTATACTATTTAAAAATAGTTTAAATATTTTGAATAATAATAATAAATTTTTTTTTGAATAAATAATTAAAATAATTAGCTGTCCGACTAGCATAAAAAATCTTATTCGTGATTAACTGTTTCATTTTTTTCTCTCCAATATAGACGGACGTGATTAATTTGGCCCATATTTTATCTGACATGTGATAGGTTCCTCATACATCTGTCTAGCCTTAAAACTGGCATGTGGACCATCTTTAGGGGTATTTCAGGTAGTATGCTTTTAAAGTGTGTATTTTAAATGTAATCTAAACATGTGGGCAATTTAGATGTTGCACATCCCTATATATATATATATATATATATATAAAGCAAATTGTGGGATTTCCCAAAATATTTTATGGAACTAAAAATGTGTAATTTATGACCAAATTGCATTTTCCCCGCAGGTTAAATCACACCATTAATTTAGTAAAAATGAAATTATGTTACTCAAATTTGTTTCATATTCTTGAGAGAATGTTCGTATTTGGGTTTATTTTCAGCCAAACATTCTTGGGGAATTGTTCTGGAAAATATAATTATTATACCTACATTTCTAAGCTCATAGTGATTCAATGTTTTCACATTGTTTATAGCAAATTATCATTTGCATCCATTCACCTCAGAAATTTAATTATATGCTTATAAATAAAATATTTATATCTTTAATATACTAATTGAGAGTTTATTTTTGACTATCTACCGTTTTCAAAAGCCTCCTCGATAACGTGTCAATTTGTGATTAATTTAAATTAATTTAATTATTTATTGTCTATTTATTTGATTTAATTATTTTAAAATATTATTTTTATAAATTTACATGAAGTGTATAGTTATATTAGTGTTGTGTGTGGGCCCCAACATAAAATAAATAATTATTTTTTGTGGGCCCAACTTGATAGAAAAGGAAATGTAAACTTTAACTTGAGAGTTCGAACAAACCAAAATTGAAAACGTAAACATTAATGACGGGATGGAGGGAATAAATATTTAGAACATTCTATATTTATCTTAAAATAATATTCTTACCGAATCTATATATAATTAATTTTAACATTTCATTTCATTCCATGCTTTTTAATTTTTTAATTAATAAATATTTATATATAAATAAATACATAAATTTATTTTAAATTTTGAATATGAATATTATCAAATCAAAATTATTACTAACTAAAGTTTAATATAGATAAATACATCGATTTATTTTAAAATTTGAATATGGATATATGTGATCAAATAAAATAAAATCTTACTTACATGTATATAAAAAAAATATACATAGTCAATTTTCCCCACTTATATATAAAGTTCTCCTCCACCCAAATAAATTATTCTACTGAAGGAACGTTTTTCCAAGTTCTAAAAAATTGACGGCATGTGATTTTATTTATTTATTTATTTTTAATTTAAATTTAAATTATATTTCTTTTGATTAATTCGTGTATTAATATGCCCAAGAATGCAATCCAAGTTGTGTATGTCAATGTCCTACTTTTTCTTTTTCTTTTCTTTTTTATTTGATAACGATGTTTTTGCCGTCCTGTATTAGAAAATATGAAATCAGAGAGTATTTATATGTCCAAGAATGCAATCGAAGTTGTGTATGTCAATGTCCTCCTCCTCATTTTTTTTTTTTTTTTTTTTTTGATAACGATGTTTTTGCCGTTCTGTATTAGAAAATATGAAATCAGAGAGTAATTAAAAAGTTTTTAATATGAGTGTTTAAATAATCCAAGAACAAAGAAACATAAAGTGGAGTGAACTAAAGCTATCCAAATGGTTAATTAAGGATATATCAAGAAGACTTGTCTGCTTAAATTTGACTTTCTTTTATCAAATCAAAACACAGATTATGTATGCAATTAAAACTCTCTGATATTTGCAGTTTTCAGCTACTGACTAGTACTGTAATAATTAATTTGGAGCCATGTATAGAATTTGGTATTACATTTTTGCGTATGCATTAATCCTTCACCCACTAATAATATCTTGTGTGGCCCAAACTATCAATGATGATGAATACGCTCTTGTTTCTCTAAAATCTCATGTCACCTCAGATCCTTATGGCATGATTACGAGAAATTGGACGAATTCAATCTGTGTTTGCAGTTGGATTGGTGTCACCTGCGGGCTACGCCACCGCAGAGTGACGACACTCAATATGTCGAGCATGGGTCTCTATGGAACTCTTCCTCCACACCTCGGAAACCTCTCCTTCCTTGTTTCTCTGGACCTCAGGTACAACCATTTTGGTGGAGCTTTGCCTCAACAGTTGTCTCAGCTTCGCCGCTTGAAGTATATTCAACTCTATGAGAATAGCTTCACAGGAGAGATTCCACCTTGGTTAGGCCAATTATCAGATCTACAAGTTGTAGATCTTTCTTTCAATTCCTTCCGTGGTGAGATTCCACAAGAGTTGGGGAGACTTGATAATTTGCAATATCTTAGCGTGCAGTACAATCGTCTGTCGGGTGTTATACCATCACCTATATTTAACATGTCCACCTTAAAAGGAATTAACTTGATGTCAAATGAGTTGAGTGGGCAGATACCCCCTGCAATTGGGAACTTGACATCTCTTCAGTATTTGTATCTTGGGGGAACCAATTAACCGGTGAGTTAGTCTCTTATAAACCTGGTTTACCCTGTAGTCCCCCTTAATTTAAATACCCTAACAATACATAGGGTATATAGGATTTGAAAGGAGGATCACACAAATGTTTGTGTTAAGTGGTATGCCCATAAATTCTAGATCATTCTTTATACATTAGTCTTAGCTCTTACTTAAAATGTTTTGAACATTAATCTAATTCAGGTAGCATACCAGATGAGATAGGCAATCTTCATAACCTGCTTGTGTTTGCAATTGGAGATAATGATCAGATTACAGGCACACTGGATCATATTTTCAAAAACATGTCTTCGTTGCAATATTTAAATCTATGGCGCAATAGACTGAGCGGCCAAATTCCGGCAAATCTATCACACTACACTCAACTTCAATATCTCTCATTGTCTTATAACTCTTTGAGTGGGAAGATACCACCTGAAATTGGCAAGTTAAAATCTCTTCAAATTTTATATCTTGGGGGAAACAAATTAACTGGTATGTATAATGTACCTTAATCTTTTTGTTGGATATACCTATTTCAATCTTCACAGTGTATTAGTACTTAATTCTTTTTAACATACTGGTGTATTAATACAGGTGACATACCACATGAAATTAGCAATCTTCAAAACCTGATCGAGTTTGCAATGGAACGGAATCAGATTACAGGCACACTAGATTTTATCAAGAATATGTCTTCTTTACAAATGTTAAATCTACGGCGAAATAAACTGAGAGACAACTTTTCAACACAAATTTTAAATCTTACATTGCTGACACACATTTACCTCGGAGAAAACGAATTAACAGGTACGGATATTATTTTTCATTCAGACCAACAGATGTTCTTAACTGATCAATATCTTAATCAATTATTTCAAAAAAATTACTCTAACATGTATGCTGAATGATAAATCAAGATTAATACAAACATTTTCTATTAATTTTTATTGATTCATCCATCATTCAAATTCTTTGAAGTCCAAATTTCACTACAAAAAAAATGACTTTTTAATGACAGAGATCCCTGTACTAAAGATCTTTACCTACAGAAGCAATAATGACGGGACGAAAGCAATAATGACAGTCACTATTGATCATATTCCCTGTCATTAAAGATCTATACCTACAGAAGCAATAATGACAGCAACTTTGTCATTAAAAGTCATTTTTCTTGTAGTTTTTTGTATTATTATCTGTTATGTTCTCTTTTGTTAAGTCGGCAGGTGTCCTGCCTCGAGAAATCAGCCAACTTAACCATCTGCAAGCATTGGAAGCGGACTTTAACTCATTGAGTGGTTGGATCCCGGAAGGGCTCTTTAACATATCAACTATTCAAAGCATTGCACTTACTGAAAACAGTATGTCAGGATCTCTTCCCATAAATTTCTGCTACAGCTCGCCTCTTCTCGAAGAACTCTACCTTGCCATTAATACCTTGAGTGGAGAAATACCAATCTCTATCCATGAGTGTGCTCATCTTAGAATTTTGGATCTCTCTCATAATACGTTCACAGGGGTTTTACCTCACTTTCTTGGTAACCTAAGTCTCCTTGAAGTGCTAAACCTGGAATATAATGATCTAAGTATTGAACCATCTTCTGCAGAATTGAGCTTCATCACTTCCTTGACAAATTGCAGATTTTTGAAGGTTTTTTCAATTTCTAACAATCCTCTGGTTGGTGTTATTCCATCTTCCATTGGGAATTTATCACCCTCTCTCCAAATATTCCAAGCTGCCAATTGCAAAATCAAGGGTAGCATTCCTACTGAGATTGGCAACTTGAGCAATTTGGTGAAACTTTCTTTATCCAAGAATGAGTTATATGGCAATATTATTCCTCTCACTTTAGTCAATCTACAAGGATTATATCTTGATAGCAACAATCTCAGTAGTTCAATTCCAGAGTATCTGTGTCAACTACCCAGCATCAGTGAATTATATTTAAACCAGAATCAATTATCAGGTCGAATTCCGGAATGTTTAGGACATGTCTCTTCTTTAAGAAAACTTAATCTGCGTTCCAATGGATTGACTTCAAGCATACCATCAAGCTTGTGGGGTCTTAGAGATTTATTAGTACTAGACCTATCACACAATTCCTTAACTGGAATTTTACCTCCAGAGATAGCTAATATGGTGGGAGCAGTTTTTATCAATATATCAATGAATCAGTTGTCAAAGTCTATCCCAAGCACAATTGGGAAGCTGGATAATTTGATAGGTTTGTCTTTGGCACATAACAAATTGGAAGGAAATATTCCTGATTTTGTAGGGAGTATGACTAGTTTGACAACTCTAGATCTCTCTTTCAATAACTTCTCTGGTCCTATTCCAATGTCCATTGAAAAACTTCAACAACTTGACTACTTCAATGTCTCTTACAATGCTTTAAGTGGAGAAATTCCTGCTGATGGTCCTTTTAGAAACTTCACAGCAGAGTCTTTCAAAGCTAATAAAGGATTGTGTGGAATCCAGAGGTTCAATGTCCCACCTTGCCGCCGCGTTTCCAATGACAGATCAAAGAGGAAAAAGATTAAAATTTCTTTATTTGTTCTTGCTGGGGTGGCTGCACTTAGCACTGTGCTCTCTTTAGTCTTTATCTTCGTAAGATATCGAAGGAAGGATAAGACATCTAATGGTGCTGAAGAGTTGGGGCTCTCTGTAATGCCGGAAAGAATTTCCTATTACGAGATCTTGCAGGCCACGGAACAGCTCAATGAAAGCAATTTGCTTGGCACTGGGAGTTACGGTTCTGTTTATAAAGGGATTCTAAGAGATGGGAGGATTATTGCTGTGAAGGTGTTTGATTTGCAAGGTGAAGATTCGTACGGGGGTTTTGATGTTGAATGTGAAATACTGCGCAACATTCGTCATAGAAACCTATTGAAAGTCATAAGCAGTTGCTCGAATGAAGATTTTAAGGCGTTGGTTCTTGAATACATGCCCATGTGTAACCTTGAGAAATGGTTGTATTCCCACAACTATTTCTTGGATGTCATGCAAAGGCTGAACATAATGATGGATGTTGCATGTGCATTGGAGTACCTTCATCATGGAAATTCAACACCCATCGTGCATTGTGACGTGAAGCCGAGTAATGTGTTGTTAGATGAAGACATGATTGCTCACGTAAGTGATTTTGGGATAGCAAAGTTGTTTGGTGATGAGGATAGTACTGTGCTAACTAAAACTCTTGCAACATTGGGGTACATTGCACCAGGTAATTATAATTTATTTCTTCAAATTCAAATTCCTTTATATCTTCAAAGTTGATGGTTTCATAACACATTGTGATTCTTTGGGTGCAGAGTATGGTTTGGAAGGACTAGTTTCGACAAGATGTGATGTTTATAGTTATGGCGTCATGTTGATAGAAACGTTCACTAGAAAAAGGCCAAGCGATGATATGTTTGGGGGAGAGTATTTAAGCTTGACGAGTTGGGTTGAAAGCTTGCTTCCACATTCGCCAAATGAGGTTATAGATGCCAACTTATTCATTGATCTTGATGTTGAAAAACAGGATAAGATCATGCAGTTTGTATCATCCATATTGATGTTGGGCTTGAAGTGCTCTGCTGAGTCCCCGCGAGACAGGATAACCATGAAAGAAGCTGTATCCGAGCTACAAAAAATCAAAAGTCGATTTTCCTAGTTGGTCGACCTAACATGACATTTCAATCTCTATGTTCTGCAGCAGTCCAAATTTCGTTACTATATGTCAATGAGTCCTCTATTTTTTCTCCTGATTTTTTGTTCGAATCATAGTGCTCCGTCTCCTGGGCATTTAATGATTTGTCTCTTCGGTTGGATGCTTTTATCAATGGGGATGATTGTTGTAGTTGGGTAGATTTACTCTTTAGAATTTTATCACATCTGTCAAGAGTGATTGTTTTTTACTTCTCTCCTTAAAGGGTTGTCGTGTAATTGTTTTCATAAACACATCGTAATATGTTAGAGTGACTTGATTAAGTATTAGACTGTTCATCTCACTATCAGTTTAAGCTTTTTAGATGAGGATCGTAATATGTTAGAGTGACTTGATTAAGTATTAGACGGTTCATCTCACTATCAACTTAAGCTTTTTAGATGAGGTGGTCATTTAACATGGTATAAGCTTAAGTTTTTTAGACGAGGTGATCATTTGACATAATAATGATTCTTTTGCCCTGAAATCACGCCTGGTTGATGAGGTGGTTATTTAACATAATAATGATTCTTTTGCCCTGAAATCATTGCTGATGAAACACCCAATAGAAAGTTTTGTGTTAATCTCTCATTTTATATTTTTCTGCTGTGCTTCTTGTCGTATTTGTTACATCATCTCTTGCAACATCAGTCTCTCTCTGCATTAAGGAATCCTCAAACTGCACACTAGGTCTTTCATGTTGGGCCTTTTCCTAAGCCCATATGTTTTTTTGGCCCATGATAGTTAAAATTTGAGGCTCAAAATCCTTAATTTCTACCCTAGAGATGTTGGTGGCCTCATTTCTCTTTCCTATCACACTGCTGCTCACTTCTTCTTCTCTTGAAATGGCCGAATGGAGCAGCCCACTTATCTTGGGAATATGACATGTGTCGTAATTCATTACTGCTTTGTCTCTGATTATTTTCATTTAAATGGGTCTCTTCTTCTCCAGTGAAGAGTGTGAGGGAAGAGAGCATTCTTGAGTGGGGATTAGGGAGTAACGTGAGGTATGCCATCTTCATTGTGTATGATTCTTTATTAATCAAAAAATCTGGCCCTTCCCTTCACCGATCAACCACCGAATCCGAAACCACAGGACCTAAGCCCATTCCTTCTCCGACATCTCTCAAGTATAAACAAAAAGGTATTGATTAACAACCATCTCAAACTCCACATAACGACATCTTTTGTACATGTGCAACTTCACACTTCCATGTTCCCTGCATGAAAAGGAGCTCTGTAATGTTTTATTCATTAAGAATGCACACTTGTGTCACATACAGACACCCATAAATATATACTCCCTCCGTCACACAGTTTGCTTTTTGCACGAAAATTAAGGAGTATAATATTTTAATGTATAGTGAGGTGAGATAAATAATATTTAATGTAAAGTGGGTAGTTGTATTAGTGGTGTGTGTGGGTCATAATAATTAATTGTTTTGTGTGGGCCCAACTTGACAAAAAAGGAAATGTAAACCTTAACTTGGAACAACCCAAAATGGAAAGTGTAAACCTTAACGTGGGACGGAGGGAGTATTAAATTATTATAAAGCTGCATATTATAAATTATCCAATATATTAAACTAGTATAACCGTGCTAAAAAGTTAATGAATCAGCCAAAAGGGTTTATACTTTAATCTACACAAAAAGACGCATTGCTCCAACTACTAGCTAGCAAGGATGAGAAAGGAAGATTATACGCTTTAAGGAAGCAAATTCAGATTTCACCACTAAAGAGTTCACATTCTAGCTGGGGAGAAATAATTTCCCTCCCATCCTTAATGAAAAGTATAACATTTATGTACGGCGATTGTTATCTTCTTCATGACAAACTATTACCGTTTCGAAAGTGAATCAATTTTCTATAATTTTTAAAGGATAAAATTTTTCATAATGAATTATAGTTATCATGTATATAACTTAGAAGGATAATATTTCGAAATTTATTCCACGAACCAGTTCCATGAAATAACTTTTTCTTTTTCTTAAGATTTAAAAATTTTAAGGATATAATTATATTTACAATTTTAAGGGGTGTTTGGTTGATGTCTTTTGAACATTAAGAATGGGAATAGAATGAACCATTGTTTGTTTGGTATGATGTTTGGAATGGAATGATATCCCTGAATCAACCATTCCTCAGGTATGGGTTTGATTACAAACCTCTCCAACCCCACACCCTTCCATTTCTTTTCCCATTCCTTTAAATTTTACCAAACACCCCTCAATGTTTAAGCCTGTGGCAACTTATCATATTTTGCTTCCCTTGCTCATTTGCACCATCTTCTCACTACTCTTTCAGTGCCAAAACACAGAAGCTGCAGCTGTATCAACAGCATCACTACAACACTGCAGAAGGAAATGTGGCAACACAGACATTCCGTATCTGTTCGGAGTGACGAAAGGATGCTACCTGGATGACTCATTCGAAGTCACCTGCAATGACACAACTGGTTCCGCCTCACTGGCTACGTTCGACGGGGATGTAGGTGCAATCTCCGTCGCGAATAACAGCGTACGCCACATCTTTCATGCTCTCTCTTTGCAGTTCAACAGAGCAGGAGAGATCAGTGAATATGTGGACCACACTTTCCACTTGAAATAAGCAATGGTTTATCCATATCTCCCACCAAGAATAAGTTCATTGCAGTGGGGTGTGATTTTTATACCTACCTCACTGACTACAACACTAAGGACTTACCGGGCGGCTGCACGTCTCTCTGCAACCGAAACGACATTGTCCCCTCGCGCTCTTCGTCCTGTTCTGGCCTCAACTGCTGCCAAATAAATTTACTGAGAAATGTGAGAAGGTAAGGCTAACTGTGCACACCATAAACACAGAGAAGAAAACATGGAAGTGTGGTGTGTTCACTTTCGTGGACAAGGATTACCCTCTCAATAAACTTAACTTCTCTACATGTGAAGCTAATTGCTCCGTCCCAGTAGTATACGAATGGACGGTGGGGAACACGAGCTGCAAGAAAGCGATGGTACGAGAAGAGTATGCTTGTGGGCAGAATACTGAGTGCATTGACAGAAATCTTGGAATGGGATACAGATACAGATGCAGATGAAGGTTGGTTTCCAAGGCAACCCTTATATCCTCGATGGATGCCAAGGTAATGATTTTATGTGAACAAACATATGCTTCCAAAGAAAATGCTTCAGACAACATATATGTAATATGTCTCTTGGAATGATGTCTAGATGTTGATGAGTGCAAAAATCAGGCAGACCACAACTGCCCTTTGAAAAATGTGTGTTAATACACAAGGCAGTTACTACTGCCGGCCTAATCGTAGACGAATCTTGGGGCTGCTCATAGTCATAGGTAATTACACTTCTTCTCTATTATTTTAACCTTCCACAGTCTAGGTTTCTGCTAACACTAGTTTAAATAACAGGAACTGGGGTTGCTGTTGGTGTTCTATTTTTGGTAGCTGTTGGTCTCTGGATGTGGAGTAAGCTTAAACAGAGGAATTATCAGAAGAAAAAACAGAGTTTTTTCATGAAGAATGGAGGCTTATTACTACAGCAGCATATGTCTTCAAGCAAGGCAAATGCATTACCAGAAGTGACACTCTTCAAGATTGAGGAGATGGAGAAGGCCACGGATAGATTCAGCAATAGTCGTGTTCTTGGCAAAGGAGGTCTCGGCACAGTCTACATAGGAATGCTGTCGAACGGAACGATTGTGGCGGTGAAGAAGGCAAACAGGATTGATGACAGTCAGGTTGGCCAGTTTATAAATGAGGTGTTCATTCTGTCCCAAATAAGCCATAGGCACATAGTCAAATTGTTAGGCTGTTGTTTGGAAGTTGAGATTCCATTACTCATTTACGAATACGTGTCTAACGGGACACTCTCGCACCACATTCATGTCAAGCCAAACGCCTCCGCTCTGTCTTGGGAGATTCGTCTGCGTATAGCTGCAGAGATCGCGGGAGCAATAGCTTACTTTCACTCCTATGCCTCAACAGCCATATATCACATAGACATAAAGTCGAGCAACATATTGTTGGATGAGAAATACAGGGCCGTAGTATCGGACTTTGGACTATCAAGGTACGTGTCCATAGACAGGATTCATTTGACAACACTCGTGGGAGGCACATTTGGGTACTTGGATCCAGAGTAATTCCGATCAGGACAGCTAAACGACAAGAGCGACGTGTATGCATTCGGGGTTGTACTTGCTGAGATACTTACAGGAAAGAAGGTGGTGTCCTCTGTTCAGGATGATATGGGGCTAGCCCTTCGGTTTAGATCAGCAGTGAAGGAGAACTGTTTGTCTGAAATATTGGACAAAATTGTGACTGACGAAGGCGAAGAGGACGACATTCTTGCAGTTGCGAAGAGATGCATGAAGTTGAATGCTCGTAAAAGACCAGGAATGAAGGAAGTGGCTGCAGAGCTAGACCAAGTGAGAAAGAGACGACAAGAGAGTTGTCTTAATATTGAAGCTCATTCCACAAGTGAAAAATACTACAGTGATTCAGGAGTTAAATCAGAGTTCGAGCATGATCAAGAAAATATAGATCATTCCTCTGCCTCCCTCTCATCACACTAACTCATCCCTTTGTAACACTGAAAACTATATAACCAATCAAGTGAATCCAACAGATTGTGTTTTTGTTTGATTTATTACATTTTATGATTCCAGACCTGCTGTTCATAACTGTGTTCAACGTATTTACAAGAAAATACTTGATGAGCAAAGTTCAGTAGTTTCAAGGTGAGAAGCTCCACTTTCTTTATGATTATCAATCGTTTTTTTATTTATTCTACAAATCCTTCTGTCAAGAATGGATCCTTATAATCCACATAATTAAGCCCAAATCGAACTGAAAATCGAGCTGCCCACTCGATATTATCCATCAATGACCACACAAAGTATCCCTTCACACGTGCACCATCTTTCCCGCCAAGAAACACCACTCGTGTAACATGTCAGCAGAAACAAATGAATGGAATCCATGTTTTTTAATTATTACTTGATGAATGCTACTTTAATGGAATCCATTACGTTCTGTACATTGGGAAAAGATGTAACCGCATACAAACGAAGTAGGGCTTGCCCAATTAGTTGGCCCAAAATGAAAAATAATAAAAGCCAACAATAATATGGAAATTGAAGGCCCATGAATAAATACAGCCTCAAAATAAAGAACTCGATGACCAAAATGAGGACGCAGCCTCAACATAAATACAAGAGAATTAATCAATCAAAGATTAATTTGGAGATTTATACTACTCTCAATTGATCTTAATTTCCTTTTTGGAGACAACCCAATATTTTCCGGCTCGGATGCTCTGTTACACACCCGTATTACATCTCCTGTTACACTAATCGGATGAGCGACACGTGTACTTAGAGAGATAGACTACTAACATTGCTCATACCGTCCGTTAACAAAGTTAGGCAAAGAAAGAAATTATATTAAGAAAAATAATATTTTACCAAAAATTATTCTTCCCAAACCCTCATAGATTTACTTTCCTGGGAAAATAGTAATTGGACAATTATGAAGAATTTAAGACTATTAATACACCATTTTCTAGAGCTTCTTTCACTTTCTTCACTGCTGCATCAATCACTAAATTCAATGAAACTTAGGTTATGGTTAAAAAATTAAATAAACAATGGCTGCTTCATCTGCATTCGCATTTTTGTCCTTCAACGTAGTCCACTCTGCTGTCTCTGAGTAAAGGCCGAGAGACGATGATACATAAGATTATTGTAGGAGGATGCAAAATTAATTGATTTCCAAGGAGATGGCGTTAATTAGAAGATGACTATATAGACATTACACCGGAAAGATTTCTTGCATACTAAATTTAAAAATGTAGTAAAATACTACGAAAAATATACTCATTTGGCCTATCTCCAATTGCTCATTACATTCCTGAATTTAAATTGCTGCAACTTATGATTGAGAATGGCGAAGGGAAAGTTGTGAATTTTTTGAAGAAATGGTGGATTCAGAGGAGAATCGTTGATTGATCGAATTGTTGGGGTGATTCCATAATGGAAGGTTTGGGAAGAATAATTTTTAGTAGAATATTATATCCTAATATAATTTCTTTCCTTGCCCAACTTGTTAACGGACGTTATGAGCAATGTTAGTAGTCTATCTCTCCAAATACACGTGTCACTCATACGATTAGTGTAACAAAAGATGTAACACGGGAATGTAACAGAGCATCCGAGCATAATATTTTCTGTCCAAATTCCCTATTCCACAATGGTATACCATAATAAATAATCATTAAACCCAAATCCCCTATTTTACAATAGTATACCATAATAAATAATTATTAAATCCTTGACATATGTGGAGAAAATTTAGGCATTGATTATTACACATGGTAAGAATCTAATAAATGGAATAGGAGATAAAACATAAAATGAAATAGGTAATCTATTTGCACTATTTTCCTTATAGAGAAACATTTTTCACCAGTCAAACCTTCCAATGAATCTTTCCTTGTATTGCTACACTCGTTCAACGGTTCCATCCTTAATCCGAATGTTCCTCCCAGTAAGAAAAGCATCAAGACAAAACATGTACTCATACCACAAATCACAACAATAACAATGAACATATATACTTTTTGGCATTTAAAAATAAATAAAAAATAGTAAACAAAAAGAGTGCTGATTATTGATTAATTACCAGCTCGGAGTCCACACGGTAACACCTTTTGCACAAGTGCAACCCCACAACTCCGAGTTCTCTTTAACAAAAAGGTGCTCTATAATGTTTTATTTATTGATTAAGAAAGAGCACTTCGTGTTTCACATTTTCATAGTAGTATTTTTTTAAAATTATTATAAATCTGCAGATCTAAGGCGTGCTAAAAGGTAAAGAAAAAGGCAAATAACTAGTGTGCATGCATGATGGAAATATCGGCCGCTTTTTATTTTTATTTTTAAATTTTTTATGCTATAAGTAAAGACAATTGTATCTTAGTTCTTAGAGAATTTTACTCTATTTTACCTTAAGGATTTAGATATAATTTAAGCAGGGCCGATCCTATAAAATTTCAAGCCTGACTCGTATTTTAAATTTGAACCCTTTATTTTGCTTTTTATTAAAATACAATATATATAATAAAAAATTAATAATTAAAGATAATATTATAATTTTTAAAATACAACGCGTCTAACCGTTTTGATGGCAAAAGTATTAATAAAATCAGTATAATCAAGTTGTTCTGCAAGTTCTTTCATCATTATTCTCTACGACAATCTTTTTATTAGAAATAAAGTATTTATTGATATCACCAACTTGACTTTGAATTAAATCTTCAATTCTCGCTTTCTTTTTTCTCATTTGATATCCAGACATATATTTGGTTTTTCTCATTTGATATCCAAACATATATTTGGGAGGCATGATTCTAATTAAAAGAATCAAAATGAATTTAAGAACTAACTAAATAATTTAATCATAATTTATAAATTAACATTAACAAAAAAACAAAGCAACAAATATAGATAATCATTAAAAAAAATCATATCTACTTAAATTAAATAAAATGATAACATATAAGAAAATACGTATACCAAAATATACATGTATATTTCTCTAACCATTTGGACAAGAGTCCAATTTTATAAATTCCTCTAAATATATATAAAGAATTTTTTTAAAAAATATGGACCCCTAAATTTCACCAAAATTTTTGGGCCTGAGTCGATCGACTCACTCGACTCAAGTAAGGACCGGCCTTGAATTTAAGACAAGGTCTCTTGTGTAACGGTGCTTATGTAAGACTTGTTGTGAGACGTATTAAATTAGTATGATTATTGTATATGTAAAGTATGTTTATTAATAGTGAAAGTATATTTTTTAAAATATAATTTTTTAGAGTATTATAATATGATTGATCACTATAAATTTACTTTAACCAATAAGCACTTATATAATTAACATACTTTAGTAATGGAATAACCCGAGTGCCTATTAATTTAATTAATTCCTACAGCATGTTTGAAATTTCTCCCTCTGGTTCATGGTGTATTTTACCCTTGTAGTCTATGTTATATTTTACCCCTACAATTTATATTTAGTATAATTTTAAATTTTAGGGTATAATTATTATTTTACTCTTATGGTTTATGGTGTATATTATCTGGTTTACTAAAGTTAATAAGTGAGTTAATAAAGTTTGTAAATATTGAGATAAGCAAGGAATGAACATAAGAATTCCCCAATTTCATATTAGTTTAATACGATATTATAACTCACCTAACCTCAAAATTGTATTTCACCGAGCCCCTGTATTTTACTAACGGGCGTAGATGAAAAATTAAGTTCACATAAGAGCAACAAATATAATGCATAAATAAATTCTCTAATTTTTAACAAAATTTAATGTCTAAGATTACTTTAATGTGAAACAAACACTCTCTGATAGTATATATCCTATATATACTCCTAGGATTTATGCTTTACACTTTTGTTTTCGGTTTTGAAATCCGATTTGTGATTATCAAAATCTACACAGATTTACAAAGCCACCTTGTATATATACACTTATAAACTCTATTACACACTTACTCATCCATCTTTAATACTCCATCCATCCCAAAGATATTGACACACTTTCCTTTTTGGGTTGTCCCACAAAAATTGATATATTTTCTTTTTAAGCACATGAGACCCACCCAAAAATAATTTATTTATTTATATGGCCCACACACACATCACACTCACCACTAATACAGCTACCCATCACACATTAAATATTATTTCTTTCACTTCACTTTACATAAAACTGTTATACTCCTTAATCTCCGTGCTAAAAAAAGGCGTCAATTTCTCCGGGATGGAGGGAGTATTTTTCTCCTCACTTAATATTCATTCTCTATCTCTCTCATCGTTTAGATCAATTAATATTCTTTTACACCTAACATCAAACATCTCTTACATATTGATTTGAAATAAATAAAAATTTAAATCCAAAACAAACATATACTACACTATTATTCACTGATTTATCAAAACTCAGGTAAATCGATAACAGCATAGCATTAGGGTTTAATGGTTTAATGTTAATTTTAATAATATAAAGATCTTTTAATTATAATTAAAATAAAAAAAAACACAAATATATTACAGATGTACTCCACCGGTCTAAAATTCTTAATTAACAACCCTCCCATGTTTTGATAAAAAGATATGCGCATATACATGTAAAAAGTTAGAGACTTAAAATTTAATTTTTTTTTTTTATAAGATACTCATAATTTTTTTTTAACAGATAAAGAGGCTCTCATGACTCTCATAATCAATGTGATTATGATAATAAAAAAGAAAATGATGATTGGACACAATATATTAATGTACCCACAAAGCTCTAATTAACTTAAAAAGCCAAACTAAGTAATAGACAAGTATAGATAATGATCTCTAACCCAATGTTTAAGGAATGTGATTATTGATTTAAGCCTATGGCAGCTCTTCATACTATACTAATACCCTTGCTGATTTGTAGCAGCTTGTTTCAACTCCAGAAGGCAGAAGCAGCCATATCAACAGCCTCACTAAAGGGTTGCAAAACCAGATGTGGCAACATTGATATTCCTTATCCGTTCGGAGTGAAGAAAGGATGCTACCTGGATGAATCATTCAAAGTGGCCTGCAATGAATCAGCAGGATCCACTTCACTGGCTATGGCAGAAGATCACATAGACCAAATCTCTCTCTCAGATCACACTCTGCGATACAAAGATTTTGTGGCTCTATCTTTGCCATTTAACAAATCCGGAGAGAGTGATTATGGCCACAGATTCTTCTGGGAATTGGGCAACCATTTCTCCATATCCCATAGCAGGAACATGTTTGTTGCAATGGGTTGTGATTTTTATGCATACCTTGTTGATGATGAGAAGAGGGACATACTGGGAGGGTGCGCGTCGCTCTGCAACCGAACGGACATCGTCTCTTCCCCTGCTTCGTCCTGTTCAGGCCTGAATTGCTGCCGGATGAATTTCCTCAGAGATGTAAGGATTTCCACTACTTTGAATGTGGACACTATTAATACTGAGAGTAAGTCATGGGAGTGTGGGGCTTTTGGTTTCGTGGACATGGATTACCCTCTCAGTAAGATTAAGGTTAACTTCTCTACATGTGAAGTTGATCACACTGTGCCAGTGATATTGGAATGGACAGTTGGGAATACGAGCTGCGAGGAAGCGAAAGGGCGAGACGAGTATGCTTGTGGGCAGAATACTGAGTGCATCAACAGTACTGATCCAAGCATGGGGTACAGATGCGCATGTAAGGATGGTTTTACAGGCAACCCTTATCTCCATGATGGATGCCAAGGTAGTTATATTTTTCTCTCAGTAATTACATACTTATATATCAGTGCTAACATATGAACATGACTTTTATTTGAATTCTTTGGAATACTGATGTCTAGATGTTGACGAGTGTAAAGACCAGGCTTACTACGACTGCCCGGCGCAAGATCTTTGTGTCAATACAGAGGGCAGTTACTACTGCCTGCCCAATCGTAGACGAATCTTGGGGCTGCTCATGGCCATAGGTAACTACTGCTCGTGCTATTCTTCTCTATTATTTTCACCATTTGATTCCACTATCTGGGTTTCTAACACTAGTTAAAATAACAGGAACTGCCGTTGCTGTTGGTCTTCTATTTTTGGTGGCTGTTGGTCTCTGGATGCGGCGAAGGATAACACAGAGGAATTATCGGAAGAAAAAACAGAGGTTTTTCTTGAAAAATGGAGGCTTACTACTACAGCAGCACATGTCTACAAGCAGGGGAAGTGCATTACCAGAAGTGACGCTTTACAAGATTGAGGAGCTGGAGAAAGCCACGGATAAATTCAGTATAAGCCGTGTTCTTGGGAAAGGAGGTCTTGGAACAGTCTACATAGGAATGCTGTGGAACGGAATGATTGTGGCGGTGAAGAAGGCGAACAGAGTTGATGACAGTCAGATTGGACAATTTATAAATGAGCTGTTCATTCTGTCCCAGATAAGCCATAGGCACATAGTTAAATTGTTAGGCTGTTGTTTGGAAGCTGAAGTTCCATTACTTGTATATGAATATGTTTCGAATGGGACACTCTCAAATCATATTCATGTCGAGCCAAACGCCACCGCTCTGTCTTGGGAGATTCGTCTGCGTATAGCTGCAGAGATCGCAGGAGCAATAGCTTACCTGCACTCCTACGCCTCAACAGCCATATATCACAGAGACATAAAGTCGAGCAACATATTGTTGGACGAGAAATACAGGGCCATAGTATCCGACTTTGGACTGTCAAGGTCCGTGTCCATAGACAGGACTCACTTGACAACACTCGTGGGAGGCACATTCGGCTACTTGGATCCGGAGTACTTTCGATCAGGACAACTAAATGACAAGAGTGATGTGTATGCATTCGGTGTTGTTCTTGCTGAAATACTTACTGGACAGAAGGCAGTGTCCTCTGTTAAGGATGATATGGGGCTTGCCCTTCGGTTTAGATCAGCAGTGAAGGAGAACTGTTTGTCTGAAATATTGGATAAAATTGTGGCGGACGAAGGGGAAGAGGACAAAATTGTTGCAGTTGCGAAGCTGGCGAAGAGATGCATGAAATTGAATTCTCGTAAAAGACCAGGTATGAAGGAAGTGGCAGCAGAGCTAGACCAACTACGACAAGAAACTTGTATTGATGAAGCTCATTCCACAAGTGAAAATGCTACAGTGATTCAGGAGTTAAATCAGAGTCCGAGGAGGATGATCAAACCATATCCAACATGGGTTAGCTCTGCTTCTTCGTCTGGATAATTGATGGAGATGTATTTTGATTGATTCAATATATTTGTTTTTATCTGATTTGCCTTTTATGATTCTAGACCTGTGATTCATAACTCATCAGCGTATTTGATCTTTATTTATAAGTAATAATAAAGTCCAATAACTTAGCAAGATAAATTAGCTACGTATACGCTGAGATGATGTCCGAGTTGAGTTGGAATGCATTCTGTAAGTCCGGGTTCTAACTTGGCTTGATTCAGTTGCCGCGTCATCTCTACCCTGTGATTGGTAAAATTCTTAAATAATTGGATCCATTTTTAGTTAGATTATATATAATTAAGGTCGTTTTTGTGATTAATTTCTTTAATTCTTTTATTTTAGTGGAGATTGGTTGTTTGCTGAAAATTGTAAGATTTTGTGCTTCAATGTGCTTCTTGAGTCAATTACAAAAATATCGAAAAAAACGGAACTCAATTCGAAGTTATAACAAGCAAATATGGCAAAAACAAGACATGTTTGCAAGCTGAAAATTCTTGCTAAAATAGTGGCGGCCCAATCACTAATAGTGCAGTACAATTTCTTGAATCAAAAGAACATACCAGTGATTGATCGTTATAGTTCGGATGACCAAGCAACAAAATATCGAATCCAAGGAAATTTAGGATTCAAGGCCTTTAGGTATAGCATCGTGATTAGTTAGGGATGATAGAAAATGAGGTTTAAAAATAAAAGAACATAAAATGCATAGAAAAATAAATCTAATTACAATATTTTGAATTTTCAATGACATGGTAGTTTTCATGATGCGCTCATATAATCAATCATCCAACATTCTTTAATTGTTTTTCATTTTTAAGCAAATCATGGAAAGGACACTCACGATTTCCACCTATGACATATCCCAAATGGCCATGGTGAATAGGATGTAGATTGTTTTCACAACCCCTAAAAACTCCTAAGATCGATCCTACTTGAAATTCCCTTCAAGGTACTATGTTCGTGTGGATGGGGTTCCCTTCACTAGTTTAATTCTCGGGCCTAAGTGATCTCCCTAGTGTACATTTACGTTGTTCTAAACATAAGAACTCCTTGGCTAGGCACCCCCTTATATTATACCCTCATGTAATTGTTATATAGAAATATATTTCGGACTCCACCATGGTAATTGATAAATTGGAGCTTTTGAGGCAGCCAAAGCATTTATATGACTCTAGAAACTTCATGATGGACCTCTAAGTGTTTCTAAGTTTGCCCAAGGTTATCACAATTTATTTTGATGATAATGGTGCAGTTGCAAACTTGAAGAAATCACGAGCCCATAAGGCAATTAAGCACATGGAGCGCGAGTACCACCTGTTACGAGAAATCGTATGATGAGGGAAAGGTTGTTGTCATCTAGATTGCATCGGATGATAACCTAGTAAATTCATTTACAAGGACCTTAAGGCGAGAGCTTTTGATAGTCGTGTAGTGGGAGTGAGAATCAGATGTATGGCAGAAGACATGACAGCATACTCTTTTAGTATGAGTGGGAGATTATTGGATTGTATACTAAAAGTCTAGTTTTAGTATGAACAATATTTAACGATTTATTTAAAATGAGAATCAATGATCAAATGATTGCGTCTTATAATTAATTTATATGTTCGATGTAATAGTCCACTTACTTTATACTGTGGATAATATGTTGTGCGACAACACACAGAAGATCATATTATCGGTTTCCTTATAAAGTATAAACAGATGCTCACAACCGAGATAGACGGGGACTCTCTATCGGAATGGTTGTAGTGTGATTTGGGATTAGTTTGTCTTGACTATAGAATCACATTAGTGCACTTTGTGTATATTGAGCAGGACCGCTTGAGATCGTTCGACTTGTACTGTCTATATAGAAGAACTTGATCTCAGTTATTATGGATGTTCGTACTCTTAATCCCTATACAATAACCTCGACACGTAAGGCAATATGTATTTCTTTGATTCATCAATGGGTGAGATTTACATGTAATTAAATCAACAAACTCAGTGAATTGGGAAATAGTGCTGTCTCTATGGTGTGCTGTTGATTGTAGAAGGAATCCGTGTACGCTATAGGTTGATGATGTCCCCTTGAGGAGCTCATAAGGATTATCAAGTAAACCCTGCAGGTGGATTTATTCCAGCATGATAATGAGGTTGAGTGGTACTACTCTTGGATGAGATATTAATTAATGAAGTTGTCAGTAACTTAATTAATTAATGGGCATTATATATCTTAAACATGGGGAGACTAACGGGCTCATAATAAGAAGGAGCCTATAACATAATTATGGGATTAGAAGGGTGGTGCAGTAATAATATTTTAGTGGTATATATTATTATTATTGGACTTAAGTATAAGCTTTGGGCTAAACTTGGATACTTAAGCCCAATGGAGGCCCAACTTTAATTTCTCCTCCTGGTCCCTGCTGTAGCCCATCTATAAGTCATCTTAACTGTCCGGAAACCCTAACTGAAAAGTAATTTATGCCTAACACTGTGAGGAGGGTGAGAGAACAACATTTGAGAAGATCTCGAAGATCATCGCCCACACGACGTTGAGATTGAACTTGGAAATACAGCAGAAGATCGGAAGATTATTTGCTACTGTCGTTTGTCAACTTCCATGATTTTTTTTTAAAATCGTGTTGAACTCTAAATTGAATGTGTGATACTCCATTGGAAAGCCACTGAAGAGAAGATTGTTTTGGCGCGTAGATTACTCAAATCCAAGATTGGATGAGAGGGTTATGCCCAAAACGGTAAGGCTGAGCAGGCTGCCAGCGAGAATTCATGTTCTTCTTCAACATACCCTGGTGAAAGGTAATACATTTCTATGTTTCTTGCTTCTGTTGATTTAGAAACGCATTGAACCCTAATGGTTCACGTTAGCCAAATGGTCGAATGCCAATAATTGGTATCAGAGCTTCAGTTTTGGGGTGAAGCGTGACACATTAGGCTAGGGTTTATGTGTTCAATGTGATTAGGGTTTAGTATATTACATGTTATGCTTGTATACCCTATACGTTGATGGTTACTCACGGAAGCGACGAGCGATGGCTGGATGGATGCCGTGTGATGATGATGATCGGCAAGCCAACATCAAAGACGGCAACTTGATATCGCGACGGGGCTGACGGACAGCGGCTGTTGGAAAGCTCATGCAAGGCTGGGGCTGTTGCGGTGCACGGCTGCACGGGTAGCGCCGCACGATAGGTGGTTGACGCATGATACTGTTCGCTGGTGTTCCTCGCTGCACGGCACGAGGTGAGTACTGAAAAATGGTAGACGATGCCTGGCTTGGGGCGCAAGACATCACGCGTGACAGTGTACTGCGCGTGCACAATAGCATACTGGGCGCACACGAAATCACATCGTGCAAGAAGGCAGGCAGCTTGATGTGTTTTCGGGCGGGCCTGAAGGAGATGCGAGTGGGTCTGATGGGATTTTCGAGTGGGCCACGCATCATTCTGGTTGGGTCTAGCGGTGTTTTGGACAAGTCCTATGTTGGCCAGATGGAGTTGGCGTGCAGGCTGGGTCAGGACTGCGTATGGGCTGATCGAGTCTGTGAGATCGATGTGCGGCACTGAACCATATGCACAAATGGTCGACAGCTGGAGAAGCATTGTTGTTGAATGCTTGATGGCCATGGACGATCAGGCTGGTGAAGGCGGCAGGCTGCAGCACGGCAGAAGCTTGGGCGGCGTGAGTCTGAGGGAATTTCCAAGCAAGTGCAGCTCCTTTCTGTCGGGTCTGGTCAAATTCGAGCGGGTCACCCTCTTTTTCGAGCGGTTCAGTGACCATGGTAAAGTTTCAATCGAGTCTGAATGACTTCCGAGCGGGTCTGCTCTGCTGGTCGATGGGTATGGCTTGCAGCACGGTGGGACAATGTGATCGACATTTAATATTTAGTGGCAACGATTATCTTCGATGGTGGAGCTGCTATATGGCGTTGGTGGGACGTTACACGGGTGATAGAAAAAGCAGTCATGCATTTCTGGTTTGGTCTGCTCAAGGCTGGGTTGCAGTCAGCATATGACTGGGACAAGTCAGACCACTTTCCGGTCGGGTCTCCAGCCAATTTCGATCGGGACTCCAGCTATTCCGGTCGAGTCTCCAGAATTCCGATAGGGTCGGTGCAGTCTGGGTTTGGCGTGATAGCTTGGCAGGCATGACATGCGCTGTAGACTTTGCTGTTGTGGACAATACGCTGATGCAGCCTAGTATGATGGACTGCCTTGGTATGCAAGACAGCTTGCTTGGCACGCAAGGCAGGTAAATAGGGGGCGATGTGTCGGGCAGGCGTATTTGGGAGATTCCACAGAAGTGTGCTTGGCACACGGCAGGCAGGGCAGGACACCTATCGGCATGCTAGGATACTTGCAGCAGCCATGCAATTTTCGCACGGTGGAGTAGGCTGCTGGGTAGAGAACATGGTGGATGGGCCGCCCTGCATATGGATGTTGAGTAGGGTGCCGGAGTGGTGGAGCAGGTTGGTTAACAAGGAATTAGAGGAATTTTCTACATAAGATTCTTCCAGAATTTTATTTAGGTTTTGGGATGCTGCCCCGAACCCCACGACCTGACCAGGCAGGTCGGTCCCTGCGATCTCGGTGGGGAGGTCGATCCCCATCAGCATTGCATACATTCGTACTAGGTGGCAAACAATCGAATTCGCCGATATATAACTGTTATAATTGATTTAATTATTTGATTGTTGTTATATATGTTATGCATGATTCTCTGTGATTTACCGCCTTATGTGCCGTAATAGGAGCATGCTAGGATGTGTATTTTATTTGTAATATTATATACATGTAAAAACCCTCGGTGTTAAATAACTAAGTGGGAGAGAAAATTGATAAATAATTCCCGCGGCCTCCACTATTGGTTTGTAAGTGATGTGAGTAAACTTGCATGTTGGCAATAGGCCTTCCTCCACAACGGATGAGTTTATTCACGGATCACTGGTACATACTTCATTAAATAATTATTGTTTGTAATGTGATGCACATGAACTTGTATGTTGGCATAGACCTTCCTCCCTAACGGATGAGTTTATATGCGGTTCACTGGTACAAACTTATAATTGATGATTGTAGGAAGTTATCTGAGCGCTTGTGTACTTCTCCAACTATAAGGCACACAAGCTTGGGCCGCGTACTTGAGATCAAATAATGGTATATACTTAGGTTCAAATAATAAGTATCCTCCCCAATGGAGTCACTGCTATTATTTGCATGGCTAAAGAGGAACCGACTATTAATTATTTTGTCATGAAGTTATGTTGACAAATGAAATTAATGGGTAAAACTATCTCTTGTAAATGTTCAGGTTTGTAAACGTCCACACTAACGTGGCTTGCAGACTCACGGTGCTTGAGATATTGGTAAATTTTATTTTTATATTATTTTTGAGGGAATCAATATAAATGGATAAATTCAAAGATTTGATCGGTGTATTTATTTATGATTCTCTGAATTTTCAAAATTATTTTATCTCGCTTATAGTTTACTAAAAGAAACATATTTACTTGTCCAAAATTAAATGATTAGAAAAGAATCTTGGTTTTGAATTTTACTGCTTAGAAAAATATATGTGTTCTCACTAAAGATGTTCTGTGATGTCTATTTAAGTCTCTAGTAGAGAGGTGAGAGGTTCATAGAAATATGATGGTCTCATGCGACTCTTCGAATACTTGAGTAAGGTTGAAAGACAAGAGGTCATGGATAAGTTGATGAATGAATTGGGAATGCTTGGAGTAGAAATTGAAGGGGAAACCTAGATCAATTTATGCTTCATAAGTTGTCTGGATGTTTTGAGCAAGTTCTACCTGAAATACGAAAGATTGTATATGGTGGGGAACTTCTGACAAAACATAAGTCGAAGGAAATCCAATTTCATCAAGATGTGAACAAGGTTAGTATCTCATTCAATAGTTGTTGAAACATGATTAGCGATGGCATCTACTGACACGTTGTGTGTAGATACCGAAATCACTAAATATCTGCAATTAAGTGATGATGAGATTGTTATAGACATGGGTAAACTACGAAAGTAGTAACTGTTGCAGTGGGAGTTGTTTATTTATCTTACGATATGAATAAACATTTTGATTTTGTGAAATTATCTTTACGTACGTTTTCATAGAAAGAATTTAATTTCAAGTTTCTATGCATTTACGGATGGATACTCTATTTTATTTAAATGACATGGTCATTATAATGAAGAATGGAGCTATAATCTGTTGTTGTACATTTGGTGATAAATTGTACACTCTTAAATCATGTTTATCACATGGATACAACAAATAGAAATTAATAACGCGTCTTCTAATCCTAATAAGAGTAAGACTCTTGTGGAAATGTATAGATAGATCATGAGTTATTTGGAATTATTAAATTCATTTTATGGATATGCCCTAGAAACAATATTTCGCGTGAATGTTTGTCTGTTTGTGGGATATTCTAGAATTTAGTCCAAAAGATCGAAGGGTGATTGTTAAAATAAACACTAGATTTTTGGAAAATGACTATGAAATAAATCACAAACCAATGTATAATTTGTTCTAAAGGAAGTGAGAGGGAAAACACAAAGAATTAGTACCAATTGTACAATAGGATATACCACAAGGTAAACTGCAACGCGTGTCACGTCTGATACACAATTGCGTGTAGTGCCTTGTCGTAGTGGGAGGGTTTTTCGACAACCCTTAAGATATATATTTTGAGAGAATCGTGAGACTTGGTCCCTAGTAAACATGGATTTGACCCACAGATACGACGAAGCACTACAAGATAGAAATGCAAAATCTTAGCAAGTTACAATGATTTCTGAATAGGATCTATGGATTCTAAATCAAATCTGGGAGCTTGTACGACCACTAAATGGTGTAAGAGCCATTGGAAGTGGTTATACAAAATAAAAGAGGATCAAATGATAAGGTGAAAGCCTTGGAAGCAAAGCTTGTTGCGAAAAGGCACACTCAGAAAGAAAGGATTCGATTATGAAGGAACCTGTTCGCAGGTAGCTATGCCTAAGTCAATCCGGACTCTTTTATTTGTTGTTGTTCATATTGAATATGAGGTACAGTAAATAGATGTCAAGACAGCTTTCTTTATTGGAAGTCTTGAAGAAAACGTCTATGTGAAACAACCAGAGTGATTCATTCCAAAAGGCTAAGAGCATTTTGATTGTAAGCTTAAAGGTGTCCATCAATGGACTAAAGCAAGTTTCAAGATCATGAAACATCCGTTTTGATGAGGAAATCCAATGATATGGATTCATTCAATGCACGAATGTGTCTTGTGTATTGAAAAGAGTGACAGAAATATGGTGGTATTTTTTGTACTGTACGTAGATAATATATTGCTCATTGGAGACAATGAAAGAGTATTTTCGGGCATATGGGTATGGTTGATAAAGAAGTATGAAATTAAGGACTTAAGAGAAACAAAATATATCCTTGCGATCATGGTGATCACAAGATGGGATGTTGTGATACAATCCTTACTCGTTTTAGCATGTGACTTTATCTAAGAAAATCTGTCGTGACACAAAAGAAGATAAAGGAGATGCTATGCACGCGATCGGAAATTTGTTTTGCCGTAGGCATGGTCAGTGAGTATCAAGGTAATCCAAAACAAGAATGATGAACTGTGATAAGACATATACTTATGTACCTGAAAAGGACCAGAAATAATATGTGGACTTACCAAACAGATTCACTGCTTCTTATGGGTTACATAGATTTAGATTTTTCAAATCAGATAAAGACGGCAGTAAATCCACCTCAAAGGTTATGTGTTTAATTTTAGGAAGTAGAATCATAAGATGGAGGAGTGTTATATAGAAATATATTTCGGACTCCACCATGGAAAAATGATAAATTAGATACTCTGAGGCAGCCAAAACATTTATATGACTCTAGAAACTTCATTATGGACTTCGAAGTGTTTCTAAGTTTGCCCAAGGTTATCACAATTTATTTTGATGATAATGGTACAGTTGCAAACTTGAAGGAATCACGAGCCCATAAGGCAATTAAGCATATGGAGCGTGAGTACCACCTGTTACGAGAAATCATATGATGAGGGGAAGGTTTTTGTCGCCTAGATTGCATTGGATGATAACCTAGTAAATCCATTTACAAGGACCTTAAGGCGAGGGCTTTTGATGGTCGTGTAGTGGGAGTGGGAATCAGATGTATGGCGAAAGATTGTTGTGCGACAACACGCATTAGAGATTGTTGGATTGTATACTAAAAGTCTAACTTTAGTATGAACAATGTTTTAACGATTTATTTGAAATGAGAATCAATGATCAAATGATTGCATCTTATAATTTATTTCTATATTCTATGCAATAGTCCACTTACTTTATACTGTAGATAATATGTTGTGCGACAACACGCAGAAGATCATATTATCGGTTTCCTTATAAAGTATAAATAAATGCTCACAATCGAAATAGACGGGGACTCTCTATCGGGATGGTTGTGGTGTGATTGGGTATTAGTTTATCTTGACTATAGAATCACATTAGTGCACTTTGTGTGTATTAAGCAGGACTGCTTGAGATCGTTCGACTTGTACTATCTATATAGAAGAACTTGATCTCAGTTATTATGGATGTTCGTGCTTTTAATCCCTATACAATAACCTCGACATGTAAGGCAGTATGTATTTCTTTGATTCATCAATGGGTGAGATTTACATGTAATTAAATCAACAAACTCGGTGAGTTGGGAAATAATGATGTCTCTATGGTGTGCTGTTGATTGTAGAAGAAATCCGTGTCCGCTATAGGTTGATGATGTCCCCTTGAGGAGCTCATAAGGATTATCATGTAAACCCTACAGGTGGATTTATTCCGGCATGAAAATGAGGTTGAGTGGTACTGCTCTTGGATGAGATATTAATTAATGGAGTTGTCAGTAACTTAATTAATTAATGGGCATTGTATATCTTAAACATGGTGAAACTAACGGGCTCATAATGAGAAGGAGCTCATAACATAATTATGGGATTAGAACGGTAGTGCAGTAATAATATTTTAGTGGTATATATTATTATTATTGGACTTAAGTATATAAACTTTGGGCTAAGCTTGGATACTTAAGCCCAATGGAGACCCAACTCTAATTTCTCCTCCTGGTCCTTGCTGTAGCCTATATATAAGTCATCTCAACTGTCCGGAAATCCTAACTGAAAAGTAATTCATGCCTAACACTGTGAGGAGGGTGAGGGAACAACAGATTGAGAAAATCTCAAAGATCATCGCTCACACGACGTCGAGATTGGACTTGGAAATACAGTAGAAGATCGAAAGATTGTTTGCTACTGCTGTTTGTCAAGCTCCACTATATTTATAAAATCGTGTGGAACTACAAAATGTACGTGTGATTCACCGTTGGAAAGCCACTAAAGAAAGGATCATTTTGGCACATAGATCACTCAAATACAAGATCGGATGAGAGAGTTATGCCCAAATCGGTGAGGCTGCGCAGGTTGTCGGTGAGAATTCATGTTCTTCTTCAATATACCCTGGTGTAAGGTAATACGTTTCTATATTTCTTACTTCCGCTGATTTAGAAACGTATAAAATTCTAACGGTTCACGTTAACCAAATGATCGAACACCAACAGTAATAAATGGAGGAAACTCACATATGATAATCATGCAAAGCAACTAAGGGTAAAGCAACGACAAGACATGCCGATACACAATACACAATCTAATAACTATACACTAATACCAAAGGCATAAATCCCATATTACTACAAGTATGCGAATTTTATAAATGAAACCTAATCAAAGCCAAAAATTTAATCAAAACATTTTCATAATTTAATCGATAATCATGTCTTCAATCAACCACCAAAACATAGAAAATAAAAAGATAATAATTAGGATTAGATTACATCTTAATGAAGTTTTTACATTCATGAGGATCATCATTTCTTTGGTGTCCTCACCTTCTTGGAAAACAACAAATTTCTAATCTAAAAAAAATTGAAACTACGGATCCCTCGTCCCGAAAGGGGGAGAGATCTCAACTATGGAGATCTTTAATTAAAAATCTCTCTCAACTATTTAATGGGGAATTTAAAGGATGAAGAAATGGAAATTGGGAGCTCCAAAGATGAAATGAGGGTATATATGTGTGTGGAGGATTAGGGCAAAAATGGGGTAATGGGCTAAAGTGGATAAATGGGCTTAAGTAGAGAAATGAGGTTTTTGGGCTTAAAAATCGAATCCAGGAACATGGTTTAATAAATATTTTGAACGGTTTGGATACATGGACTGGTTGTAGCCTAGCGGTAGCATGTGCGAGCATCCAGCCGTGAGTTCGCTGGTTCGATTCCTCATCAGCGCAATTTACTTTTTTAATTACAAGGAGCCGTCTTGTAAGCGCGAAATACAGGATAAAAACCCTCATCAGCAAAATTCGACCGTGGAGTGAAATACTCGAGCGGATTTCTCTTACAGTGGCCTTCCCCTGTTTTCTTCAATAGACAACAATTTTAAACTGTTGTCTTTTAAGCGTTGTCTTTCAGAAATGTTGTAAAATGCTACCAGCTGTTGTCTATTGCCATATTTTTCATTTTTCTCGTCTTTTTTATCTCGACTTAATTCCCGTTTCTTCCATCGCTTTTTCAAGTTCAAAAACACCCATTTTTCTGCAAAAATAAATAAAAATACCTCTCTCCAAGTAATTAAGCAATTAATAGTATTTTCATTAAAACATACTTAATTATTGAATTAAATCCAAATAAATTCATGCAATTAAGCCCAAAATATTACGTGAATTTCACGCCTATCAACCAGCAGAAAGTTGGGCCACCTCATGATTAAAAGAAATTGAAGCATTCCAATTTAACTTCAACCTGCTGGGCCCACCATATGATTAAAAAGAATTTTGATTAAGGCGACACTATTGTCACCCGGGATTTTGCTTAAGACACCTGTATTGAAAACAAAAAATGTGTGAAATATCAATTATATCCCTAACTCATTTAATAAATTCTAACTCATTTGTTAAATAAAAAAAATTGTACACCCAACCACCACTACACCTAAAACACACACTAAAAAATACACATTCACACCAAAATTACACACTTACTCACACACACATCACACGACTGCAAAGAGAGAGAAGAGAATTTACCGTTAAAATTTTATAATCTCTCTCTTTTGGGTTTTGGATTAGTAAAATTGTATAATTAAGTTTTAAACTATTGATGGGTTAATAATAAAATTATAAATGTAATTTGAATTTAATAAATGATAGCAATATGAATTTGAGCTGTAACTTGTTTGAATGTTGAAAATCAAAATTGTAAAATTTCATGACTAGTTCACTGAAATTATTATCATATTTTGGCAACATATAGCTGAAAATATGTAATTTTTTGGAATTATTAATTATAGGTGATTAGCGTGAAATTCACCTAGAATTATGGGCTAAATTGCATGAATTTAATTGGATTTATTTGAACTTAATTCAATAATTAGGCATGATTTTAATGAAAATATTATTAATTGCTTGATTACTTGGAGAGAGGTATTTTTGTGTATTTTTGCAGAAAAATTAGTGTTTTTGAGCTTGAAAGAGCGATGGAAGAAACGAAAATTAAATCGGGATGAAAAAAAAAAAAAGGGTTGCAGCTGAAAAGACAACACATTTGAAGAGGGCTACGGCAATACTTTTTCTGGGCATTGTGGAAGAATGGCATAGACAACGGCTGAAAGCGTTGTCTTTTAGGGCTTCGGAAGTGTTGTCATAGGTATGAAACAGAAAGCTTGTGGACAATGCCACGTCACCCTATTCTGCTCTTCACGTAAGAACCCCTGCTGATGGGCCGGGCCAGCAACTTCTCTTTAATTATTTTTTGCTGATGGGCCAGCTGATTTGGGCCGCTGCTACATGGGTTGCTGGGCGCAAGCCTTTAATTAAAAAAAAAAGTGAATTAAATCGGGAAGGCCGGGTTCGAACTCGTGACCTCCGCATATTGAGGGCGCCTCACAAACCACTGGGACAAGGCCGATCTTTGGTAATCAAACTGTACGGAATTATTCTTAAACTTGTTTCCTGGAACCAATTTTTGAGCCAAAAAAACTCATTTCTCCCCAAGCCCATTTTATTCAATTAAGCCCATCACCAAAATGTTGCCCTAATCCTTTTGAGTCTCCATACATATAAATATCCTCCTTCTCATCTTTAGAGGACACAATTCTCATTCCACCATTTTTTTTGAGGCTACACCACACCTTTCTTCTTCATCCATTAAATTTCCCCAATAGATAGTTGAGAGTGTATCTCCATAGTTAGATCCCTCTCTCTTTCGGGGCGAGGGATCCGTAGTTTTAATGTTTTTCTAGATTAGGAATTTATTATTTTCCAAGAAGGTGGAGACACCAAGGAATGAATAATCTTCATGAATGTAAAACTTCATCAAGGTGTAATCTAATCCTACTTATTATCTTTCTATTTTCTATGTTTTGGTGGTTGATTTAAGGCATGATTATTGATTAAATTATAAAAATGTCTTGATTGTATTTCCGGCTTTGATTAGATTTCATTTATGAAATTCACATGCCTTGTAATAATATGGGATTTATGTCTTTGGTATTAGTGTATAGTGATTAGGTTGTGTATTGTGTATCGACATGTCTTGTCATTGCTTTACCCTTAGTTGTTTTGCATGATTATCATATGTGAGTTTCTTCCATTTATTACATGAGGGTTTAATATAAGGGGAGCTTAGCTAAGGAGTCCTTATGTTTAGAACAATGTAAATGAACACTAGTGGCCATTGGGGATAGGTGAAAATCATGATCGCCCTTACCATGATTTGCTTAAAAATGGAAAACAATTAAAGATGTTGGATGTTTGATTATATGAGTGCATCATGAAAATTATCATGTCATTGAAAATCCAAAAATATTGTAATTAGATTTATTTTTCCATGCATTTTATTGTCTTTTATTTTTAAACCTCTCTTTTTATCATCCCTAACTAATCACGATACTATACCTAAAGGCCATGAATCTCAAATTCTCTTGGGTTCAATATTTTGTTGCTTGATCGCCCGAACTATAACGACCAATCAATAGGTAAAAATTATAAGATAATATTACTACTAGATACAATGTATAAATTAAATTACTATCAGGTACAAAAGTATGCAATGTAAAGTCTTAATTACCCTTTCATAATCAGCTGAATATATAATTCATAATTAGTTAGTTAGAAATTCATGTAAACTTGTTTTATTTAATTTTTTATATTTTAGTTATCTCTCCTCAAATTAATTTATTTCTGAAATTCTTCCCCCGGTGTGATTACATATCAGAGTCGAATTGTAGAAAATTGTTGGCCGTGGTAATCATCTCAATTTGAAATCACAAACATGTAAGTATTTGTTTAATTTTGAATATTTGTTTAATTTTGTTAATAATCACAAACATTCAACGGTAATTTATGAGGGTTTAAACATAATTTTGTAAGTACTTTTAATAGTAATTTTGTTCTACGGGTGTAAACATAATTTTGTTTAATTATTGGTCAATTGTTGTTTTCCTCTTTTGTTTATAATCTATTTCCACTTTTTTTCGCGTAAAATGGTGTGAACAAATTTATCTAATTAATATAATTTTGAAATTCTATAATTTATGAGATCTGTTATTAATGTTTTTCAGAATACAATTTTAATACTTTCTAATGTATGCGTTCTGTATGGTTACGATTTTTATTTAATTCCATTATAAGATTTTTATGAATACCAACGATTGATGTCCTTAACTATGTGTTTTGTATGGTTACGTTATTTTCTGAATACCATTATAAGATTTTCCTGAATAATAACTGTTGTTGTTCTGATGTATGCGTTCTGTATGGTTATCTTTTTTTTCTTAATACCGTTATAAGATTTTTTCTAAATACCAAGTCACGTGAGTGAATATTTTTTCATTGTAAAATACTGAGAATGCTACATACACGATATACATCCTATCTCCGAAATCAATAGTCTAGAATTCGAGTCTAAAAGTAAATATAAGATTCTTGAACCCATTTTGAAATGCCCGTCGGGTTGACCGAAAAAAGAAGAATACCTTCCTATGGAGAATATTCTAAGAAAAAGAGGAAAACACCCGTTGAATGGTAATTATCCTTTGTTTCTTACTTATATATCAGAGTTGTTCTTACATTACTATTTGTAAATAGTAATGTAAGAATCTTAAAAGTAGGACAAACGCGAAAATCTGCGCAATATTGAAAATGCCACCTCATTTTTTCTCCTATATTTTTTCCTTCAAATTATTGCACACTATATATTGGTTCGTTGAAGATACAGTTTGCATATATGATTAATATGCTTCTTTTATTTACATACGATGTTGAGTGGATAGAACTTCTATTGAACACATCTATTGCTTATGACTCGTTTTCTACCTCTCAAGTTGTATTGATGACATTATACATTTTAGAAGTGGAAGTTTGTCTTCATTTTATGTTTTAGGAATGAGAGTTAGATTATTGAGTTTGTGGATAGAGAAATTGATATTGCAAATAATAATTCCTATCGACTCTTTAGGTGATATTTCAATGTTTGTATTAAAAAATATAGAACTTAATATTCCACAAAATATTCAAATGTATTCAAGATATTTCACATTCATTCATTGAAATGGTTTTGTATTCAAAATTAGTAAATATTTAGAATATTTAATGTTGAATAACGAGGTATTAAAATTGTCTTCTCAATATTCTACGAAATAATTCCTTAAAATATTTTTGTATTTAAAATTAATAGGTATTCAAAATATTTAACGTTCAGTAACATGTATTCAGAAATTAATTACCCAAAATATGGGGGTCAACTCACGCTTTCTATAAACATGGAATAAGTTGAATTAATCCCAACGGATTTTTAGGATAAAAAGATTGAATAAACTCTATTTTTAATTTTAATATAAAATATCTTTACATTTTAATATATTATTGAATATAATCACATTAAGAATTTAGAATATTTCAATAAATCAATAAGTATTTAGAATATTTAATGTTCAATAATGATGTATTCATAAATGTTTTCAACGAAATATTCATAATGTATTCAATATTTGATATATTTCAGATTCATTAATTGAAATGCTTTTGTATTAAAAATTAGTAGTTATTCAGAATATTTAAGGTTCAGTGACTTCTGAATACATAAATTTTGAATAATATATACAATCATAACGTGACAGATTATATTGACTAATCTCAACCTATTTCCTAGATAATAAATTTTAGTAGATTTTTGAATACAAATATATTGAACATAAATACTTTTGAATACATAAATTTTGAATAGCATACTTCTGAATACATAAACTTTGAATAATATATACAATCATACGTACAGATAATATTGACTTATCTCAACCTATTTTCTATTTCCATGGAGAGATTAATGTTTAATTAATTTCTAAATAAATTAAATTTATAATAGGGTTAAAAGAGGTATTTGATGGGTTGAATTTGTAGTGGATAATATTTTAATTTGAATATTGTAGCTGCTAATAATATGAGTAGATAAATTGTACCTATAAGTAATGGACCCTAATTGATCTTCATTGACGACATTTTTTTATCCAAAAATTCAATTGAAAGTAGCCGAATTTTTGACAAAATTTCGATAAGGTTCATTCGAAATATTTTTACACCACTGATTCTATACAAAAGACAACTCCTCTATTATATATATATATATATATATATATATATATATATATATATATATATATATATATATATAAATAAATAAAGGGTTCATGGAAATTGTAGAGAGGTAGGGGACCTATAAAAAATTCAACTATGAATCTCTTTTTTCTTTGTGGTTTTGAGATTTGTGTGTTGGCCTGTTTGGTGTAAATTCAATTATATCATCTTCTCCTGTATCGTCTCTCTTTTTTACGGTCATCTTCTCCTGTATCGTCTCTCTTTTTTACGGTCTGTGATGTGTGTGAGTGAGTGTGTGTTATTGGTGTAAATATATATTTTTAGTGTATTTTCGGTATAATGGTGAGTGAATAGGTGTACAATTTATTTAATAATAAATTAGGATTTATAAAATGGAGTAGATATATAATTGATATTTCACACAATTTTCGTTTTCAATACCGGTGCCTTAAGCAAAACCCCGGATGGTAATAGTACCGCCCTTTCGATTAATTCAACTTGAATTGCTGTCTAGTTGCCAAACAAGCATTAAGCCCACCAATTTCCTAATTAAAAAGGCGGCAGAAGTGTGATTATAAAAGGCAGAAGCCAATTCCAGCAGCAAGGGAGATTCTTCAATTCCATTTTCCCCATCTCCCCATATTTTTGGTGTCGACTACAACACACCAATTACTCTTCAAAATTTTTATGAATGAAAAATATCATTCTACAAATTTTTGCATCTCGATTACTTTTTACTATATGAAGAATTATTCTTTATAGAGACATTATTACTACTCTGAATGAAAAATATCATCCTACTTTTCATTTTTTCATTTTAAATAGTAGTTTATCTCTCTAAAATATGGCGAACGTTGTACCGGGTTCTCAAGCATATGGCGCTAGATGAGAACAAAGAAATAACATAACATACAATAAAATATGAAGGTTTTATTTGTACTTATCCAATTACATTCTAGGGGATTTGTACGAATAATATTTATAAATATTATTTTTGGTACGTCAACGATAACAAAAAGAGATCGATCTTGTTTAAGAGTAACCCTAACTTTAAGACTGTGTTTGGATTGGAGGATTTGAGGAGGGATTTCATGTGTTTGGATTGGAGGAATTTCCTCCCTCAAATCCCTCCTTCATGTTTTAAAATCAAAGAATTTATAAATTTAAGATATTAAATTAATGGATTTGGATGTGACTTTGAGTTTTTTTAGTTGTTTTGGATATATTTTCAAATAATTACTTAAATCGTATCATTTGAAATCCTTTCGATGTGTAATTAATTACATATTAATTAATAAAAATAAAAATAGTGTACAAAATTAATAAATTAATTATTATATATATATATATATATATTAAATTTTAACACCTACCACCCAATCAACCCTCTACCCACCCCCCACCCCCACCCCCACCCACTCCAAATAAAATTTTAGATTTTAAAATATGGCGTGAACTAAATACATATCCCTCTTTATTAATACATACCCTATTATAATATTATTAATATATTGTATATTTAAAAAATCTATATTACCCTTAAAATCATTAAATACACACCCTATATTTTAAATTAAACTACATATTTTACATACATCTTATCTTATAAAATCCTTAATATCCCCATTCTTCGATTCTTTTTCTCTTGTCGTTGAGTTCTTCTTCTTCATCACGCCTTCTCGATTGTTGCCCGAATTTTCAACTGATGTTTTTATTTATCTTCTAATGTCAATCGTATTTTTTAGTCTAATATTGTCACACCCCAATTTTCATAATAAAGAAATTTCCATATTATTCCATAAATAGAGCATTAAATAGGGCGTGATAAAAACACTTGAGTTTTTTTTCTTCTTTTTTTTTTAAATAAATAAATGAGCATCCAAAGATAAAGGATTTAAAATAGGGGACAAGTCCCATAAGTTTCATCAAAGTTTAACCAAATAATATAAAGTAAAAATTTAAATAAGGCATATGTCCTAAGTTTTAACAAACTTTAAGCAATGAATGCAAATATAAGGAATTAAATAATGATTTATTCCTATAAGTTTATAAAAATTTCCAAAGTTATAAAACCTCAAATACTGGCCCTATGTCCCACGCATCATAACTAACACACTTACGGCAAACAACCCCAACTCTGCCATATTCAAAATAATTTAAAGGAAACATACAAGACCATGCCTATTTCATTTTTCTTTGAATTTTATCCTTTAATTAAATAAAATAGGAAAGCCAACTATACCTACTTATAATTGAACAGTCAAAATAAAAATAAATAATTAAATAAATAATTAAATGAAAGATTCGGTAAAAACTATTTAAGACTCAATGGGGCGGTTTAAGGTGGAAGAAAAAGGATAGGCAGTCACTAAGCAAAATAAGAGAGATAACTTATAACACTTAAGATTAATAATATCCAATCCAATTAACATAAATTGAGTATTTCCACATAATGATTCCACTGATAGCCCAACATAATTATTAATTCAATAATTTGTGACAATACCAAAACCCATTCAATCCTACGAATTTTTAATGAATGACACTGTTCCACCAAAACAGTTTAGACAATACCATGACTTGAGCAATTAATTTATGAAAACAGATTATGGAATTTCATCCGAAACCCAATAGTAATAAATCCCTAGATCATGCACATTACTACAGACAAAGACCCCCAATTCACGAAAGTAAACAACTCCGTAGTGCCAAATATAACCACTGGACATTTTATTTCAAACTGTTATCAAAACACGAAATTTGATTCTGAAGCCAGTACGAAAGAAAACAACAAAATCACAACTAATGTCTTCATGCCATGAGTAAAATAAGGACAGCAAACTTATTAAAAAGATTTATTTGTCTCGTCTTGCACAACGCTCCCCGTCCGTACGCTATCGCCACACTTTTAATCTGAAAGGAGGGAAAATTTGGGGTGAGCAACCACAAGCTCAGTGAGGTTTAAATCATACTTACACGCATCAAACAATTCATATATGAGAATTAAATTTCCACTTACAATACAATCCTGTCATGTCAATAAGGCACCTTTCGACCCATTATTCATGAAATACGATATCGATTCGTTGGTAAGGCACCCCTTCACGGCCCTTACCCATGCTATAGTATGGCACTTATTTACAGCCCATACCCATGTAATAGTAAGGCACCATTACAGCCCTTACCCGTGTAATACATTCCATTCACATATTCCAAGTAATTTCAACTATCACATACGAAATAATGTAACACATATAGGATGAGAGAATCCCCACCTTTCAATTACGTACAAGCGTTGAATTTGAGAAAAGACCGTCGCGATCAGACCCCTTCGAAACCTATAATCAAATAACTACACGTCACTACCCACGGCTTAATAAAAATAATGAAATCCAAGGAGAAGAATAAGGATAATAGGATCCATGGAAGTGAAAAGAAAAGGAGCGATATTGAAGGCATTGTTACCTTCTACTCTTGTATAAGTGCAGCCGTGTAGAGAAATAAATATTGGATGTGTGATCGTTTAGTGATGCTTGAGTTTTTAAAGTGAAGAGGCTGTGATCAAAAGCCCTAAAAGAACTAACGCGTACGGTGCCAAAACTTTCCTTAGTGAGGGAAATAAATTTGGGAGTGATTGCAGGAAAAATATCTCTTTGAGATTAGACGAGATTTGATGATTTCTTGAACAGGAAGAGATTTGCTTAATTAAGGGAAAGTGTATGATACTCTGATATGATCTGCATTCACGCGGCTGCTAGAAATTGATGGGCTGGATTTTGCTTTGATTTGGGCCTCTAAGGATTTGGGCTTTAAATAATTCTAGTAAATAATTTACGGGGTGTTACATCCTACCCTTCTAATAAAAATTTCGTCCTCGAAATTCTCTTATAATTTAAATGTCTTACCCGACATGAAAGAGGGGTATCTTGCTTGCATTTCGTCTTCTCTTTCCCATGTAGCTTCGTCTTTCGTGTGTTGACTCCATTGGACTTTAACAAGTGTCACGTCATGATTCCGAATTCTTTGGACCTTTCTATTCAAAATCAACACAGGTTCTTCTTCATATGATAGATCTCTCCAATCTCCAGTGTCGAGAAGTTCACCACATGATTAGGATCATGTACGTATTTTCTCAACATTGAGACATGAAAAACATTGTGAACTGAGGATAATTTCGGTGGTAAAGCCAAACGATAGGCGAGATCCCCAATTCGTTCAAGAATTTCAAAAGGTCCGGCGAAATGGGGCCTTAGCTTCTCTCTTCTTCCAAATCGTATGACGCCCTTCGTGGGTGCCACGTTTAGAAACACATGGTCTCCGACTTCAAAATGCAAGTCTCTTCTTCTTTGATCAGCATAAGACTTTTGTCTATCCTGGGCAGACTTGATCCTTTCTCGAATGATTTTGATCTTGTCCACTGCTTCTTCTATCATTTTTGGACCTAGGACAGCCCTCTCACCAACATCGTCCCAATATAATGGTGATCTACACTTCCTTCCATAGAGTGCTTCATAAGGGGCCATCTTGATGGTCGCTTGGTAACTATTGTTATAGGCAAACTCGACTAGAGGTAGAAACTTTTCCCATGCTTCATCAAAGTCAAGTGAGCATGCTCTTAACATATCTTCCAAAATTTGAATCGTTCTCTCCGATTGCCCATCGGTTTGCGGGTGATAGACAGTACTAAAATTTAATCTAGTTCCCATGGCCTTGTGCAGACTTTCCCAAAATCTTGAAGTAAAGCGCGCATCTCTATCGGACACTATTGAAATTGGTATGCCATGAAGCTTCACTATCTCTTGAACATATAACTGAGCGAACTGCTCTATCTTGAATGTCATCTTCACTGGCAAGAAGTGAGCCGACTTGGTCAATCGATCGACGATGACCCATATGGCATGATTTCCCTTTGAAGACCTTGGCAAACCCACTACGAAATCCATGGCAATTTGCTCCCATTTCCACTCAGGAATCTCGAGTGGTTTAAGCTTTCCGGCTGGCCGCTGGTGTTCAATCTTAACTTGTTGGCAAGTTAAACATCTTTCAACAAAGTATCCGATGTCTCGCTTCATGCTTCTCCACCAAAATCTTTCTTTCAAATCTTGATACATCTTTGTTCCTCCAGGATGAGCGGTGTATGGTGCTCCATGTGCCTCTTTTAAAATTTTCCCTCTTAATTCTTCAACCATTGGAACACATATTCTTTCGTTTAATGTCAACACTCCCTCATCGTCCACTTTGAAGTCATTGTATTCGCCTCCTTGTGCCTTCTTCTTCATTCCTTGCAAAAAGTGATCTTGCTCTTGAGCTTCCTTTATTTCTGTTTTCAGACTTGGCTGGATTTCTAATGATGCAACGATTGCTTTTGTGTTGGAAGGTGATGTTACCAACTCAATTTGAATTTTAGCAAATTCATTGATCAACTCTTCTTGATTGGTATGCAAACTATTGAGTTCCATTCTGGTTTTTCGACTCAAGGCGTCGGCTACCACATTAGCCTTGCCTGGATGGTATTCAATTGAGCAATCATAATCCTTTACCAATTCTAGCCATCTCCTTTGTCTCATGTTTAGCTCCTTCTGTGTGAAAAAATACTTCAAACTTTTATGGTCCGTGAAGATTGTACATATTCCTCCATAAAGGTGGTGTCGCCAAATCTTCAAGGCATGCACCACGGCCGCTAACTCCAAGTCATGAGTAGGATAGTTCACCTCATACGGTCTTAGTTGTCTTGAAGCATAAGCGATAACCTTCCCATGTTGCATCAGTACACATCCGAGTCCTTGTTTCGATGCATCACTGTAGACTATGAATTCTTCATTTGGATTGGGTATCGTCAAGACCGGTGCTGTAGTCAGGTCATCTTTCAACCTTTGGAAACTCTCTTCACACTTCTCAGACCAGACAAACTTTTCTCCTTTGCGAGTCAAACGTGTCATTGGACCGGCTATCTTCGAGAATCCTTCAATGAATCTTCGGTAATAGCCTGCTAACCCCAAGAAACTTCGAACTTCTTGAACATTTGAAGGCGTCTTCCATTGATTCACCGCTTCTACCTTGGATGGATCCACTTCAATTCCTTGTGATGTCACCACATGTCCAAGGAATGTGACTTGATTCAACCAAAACTCACATTTCTTGAACTTCGCGTAGAGCTTCTCCTTCCGAAGTGTCTCGAACACTATTCTCAAGTGCTCCTCATGCTGTGTTTCGTCCTTGGAGTATACCAAAATATCATCAATAAATACTATGACAAATTGATCAAGATATGTATGGAAAACTCGGTTCATTAAATCCATAAACACAGCAGGGGCATTACTCAATCCAAAAGGCATAACGACGAACTCGTAGAGCCCATAGCGAGTTCTAAATACAGTCTTGGAGATATCTAACTCCTTTACTCTTAATTGATGGTATCCGGACCTCAAGTCAATCTTGGAGAATGTACTTGTAGTTGATCAAACAAGTCCTCAATTCGGGGCAAAGGATACTTGTTCTTCACTGTCAAGCGATTAAGCTCTCGATAGTCAATGCACATCCTCATCGACCCATCTTTCTTCTTGACGAAAAGGACCGGCGCTCCCCATGGTGATACGCTTGGGCGAATAAGTCCCAAGTGTAAGAGCTCTTGTAGCTGGACCTTCAATTCTTGTAGTTTTATGGGCGCCATTCGATATGGAGCTTTGGATACTGGTGCTGATCCTGGTAGCAAATCTATTGAAAACTCCACTTGACGGTTGGGAGGTATCCCTGGTAAGTCCTCTGGAAAAACATCGAGATAATCACGTACAATTGGTACGTCACTCGGTGATATCTCCATAGCATTGGGGTATATTATGTTGACTAAGAATCCTTGACAAGATTTCTTCATCAGCATCATCGCAGCCTTTGCGGCCGACAAGACTCTTGGTATGACGCCACTTCTGATCTTGTGGATGATTTCTCTTTTGGATCTTGGTTCCCTTAGGACCACTTCTCGTTCCTTGCATCTGATGTTGGCTTGATGATAGGTAAGCCAATCCATTCCTAATATCATATCGAATCCGTGCATATCCAAAACGTATGGCTTGACACTAAAATCTACTCCTTCAATACTTATATCTACTCCTTCTACCAAAGAATGTGCAATGATTCTCTCTCCCGAGGGTAAACTAATCTCAAGAGGTTCATTGCTCTTAACTTGTTTACAATGAATCTTTTGGCAATACTTTGCGGAAATAAAAGAATGTGACGCACCCGTGTCAAATAAAGTGAAGGTTCGGGATTTACCCACTGATAAAATACCTGTCATAACATCAGGGCCCTTGCTCCCCCCAGCTTGATCCATGGCGAAAACTCTTCCTTGTCCTCCAGTGGGTTGCCTCGCACTTTCCCCCGCTGGCGGTCCCCTTCTATCAGGCCTATAATTGGATGGCTTTGGGTAGTCTTGTGCTCTATGTCCAACTCCATGACACCTATAGCATTTGTTTTGTCCCATGAGACATTCTCCATGATGATTCCTCCCGCACTGTGCACAGAGAGGCTTTGGCTTTGGTGTAGTTGCAGCTGGATTGTTATTTGGCCTTGTCTGCCTGTTATTGTTGTTGTTCCTTCCTTGGCCAGAGTTCTCCCATTTCCTCTTATTGGGGTTCTCCATCTGCTTGTTGTTGGCTCGCCCTTTCAGCATGCAAGCCTCGACCTTCTGTGCTCTCATAAACGTATCAGCATAGTTCATGTCAGGTAATGCCGACATCTTCTCTTGTATATCCTGGTGCAGTCCATTCAGGAACTTCTTTGCTTGTTTTTCTTCCGTGTCGACCAGCTGCGGTGCCGATCGGCGTAGTTGATTAAATTTTCGCTTATACTCGATCACCGTCATGTTCCCTTGTCTAAGATTGTAAAATTCATGCTCCATCCTTTCTCGATGAACTTGTGGGTAATAATTTGCCAGGATTATATCTTTAAACTCATTTCAGGTGATGGCTGATCGGTGTGAAATTCACCTAGAATTATGGGCTAAATTGCATGAATTTATGTGGATTTATTTGGATTTAATTCAATAATTAAGCATGATTTTAATGAAAATATTATTAATTGCTTAATTAGTTTGAGAGAGGTATTATTATGTATTTTTGCAGAAAAGGGGTGTTTTGAGCTTGAAAGAGTGATGGAAGAAACGGGAATTAAATTGGGACGAAGACGAAAAAAAAGAGAAAATTTGGCAAAGACAACATAGAAAAGACAACACTTTTCAGAAAAGTGTTGTCTATTCAGAAGTGCAAAAATTGTCCAGAGAGCTGAAAAATTGCAAGAAAACACGGGCAGATGCATAAAAACACGCCCGTGTTTTTATGCACTTTTGAAAGAAAAATATGCGGAGGCTGGATTCGAACCCGAGACCTCATGCATGTACAAGGGCGCCTCTAACCACTTTGCCAAGCCATCACATGTGATTAATACTCGCCCAATTTATTCTTATACTAAATTCCTGGAACCGAAAATTCTATAAAATTCACTCTTGTCCCACATCGAAAATCATCACAAAATCCACTCACCCTACACCTATAAATACCCTCATTTGGACCAACTCTTAAAGAACCAATTCCTTCATCCATTTAAATTCAATAAAATTGAATCTTTTCAAGATTCAATAGTTAAGAAAGGGCTTTTTAGCAAGATCTCCATAGTTGAGATCCCTCCCCCTTTCGGGGTGAGGGATCCGTATTTTTAATATTTTTCTAGTTTAGGATTTTTATTTGCTTTCCAAGAAGGTGGAGACACCAAGGAGAAGATGATCTTCATGGATGTAAAAACTTCATTAAGGTGTAATCTAATCCTATTTATTATCTTTATTTTCTATGTTTTGGTGGTTGATTGAAGGCATGATTATTGATTAATTTATGAAAATGTCTTGATTGAATTTCCGGCTTTGATTAGGTTTTATTTATGAAATTCACATGTCTTGTAATAATATGGGATTTATGTCTTTGGTATTAGTGTACAGTGATTAGGTTGTGTATTGTGTATCGACATGTCTTGTCGTTGCTTTACCCTTAGTTGCTTTGCATGATTATCATATGTGAGTTTCTTCCATTTATTACACGTGGGTTTAATATAAGGGGAGCCTGGCCGGGAGTCCTTATATTTAGAACAACATAAATGAACACTAGTGAGATCACTTGTGCCCGAGGATTAAACTAGTGAAGGGAACCCCATCCATACGAGCATAGTACCTTGAAGGGAATTGTAAGTAGGATCGATCCTAGGAGCTTTTTAGGGGTTATGAAAATAATCTACATCCTATTCACCATGGCCCTTGGGGATAGGTGGAAATAGTGATCGCCCTTACCATGATTTGCTTAAAAATGGAAAACAATTAAAGATGTTGGATGATTGATTATATGAGTGTATCATGAAAACTACCATGGCATTGAAAATCCAAAAATATTGTAATTAGATTTACTTTTTCATGCATTTTATTTTCTTTTATTTTTAAACCTCCTTTCCGATCGTCCCTAACTAATCACGATACCATACCTAAAGGCCATGAATCCTAAATTCCCTTGGGTTCGATATTTTGTTGCTTGGTCGCCCGGACTATAACGACCAATCAAATGGCGCCGTTGCCGGGGAATTTAGTTGTATTTGTGACTTTGGGTTTGTTGAGTGGTTAGGATAGGGACATTTTTTTTCTTTGATTTGTTTTTCGTTTTATGGTTGTGTTTGTAGGGACTAAAGCGTGGAGCCATGGTATTGTCCTTGAAGAGCAAAGGAGTGGTGCAAATTGAGGTAACGAATATCTTCCCAACTTAAATTCGACTTTGTCTAATTTAAGTTTGGGGGGCATGTCTTTTGTTACTTGACTTTTCTACGGTTTGAATTATAAATTGTATCCATGAACTCCTACTTGAGCATATTGCACCGGCGCACGTTTAAGTCCTTACTCTTTTCCTTGGCACGTATTTTCTCCTTTTTTGTTGTTTTCGTTTTTTTTTTTTTTTTCATGCTTTTCTCGCTTTTTCTTGCTTTCAATAAGGAGAAAATCTTTCTTGGCTCTCTTGTGCTTAATTGTGAGAAATTTTGAGGCTATGATTTTTGGTTGGAACTTGTGACTTGGTGGATTTTTACTTGTGTACTTGTTGAGTTATGGTTTATGCTTGTTTCGTGTTTCTTTCACTACTACAAACCCGTGAGCTTTTGAGCCTTAAAATCATGAAATCAAATGGTTTTTCCTTTCTTGTGTGTGCATCGTTCTTTTGTGTGCATTCTAGAACTTGCCTTTGTGTCTTCTTGAAACTACACGTGTGTGAAGATTGTTGGAAATGATTTAAGGCCATCTTTGTTTTGACAAGTCACTTAGCCAAATTTATCCTACCAAATGAAATCATTTCGTAGTTTGCCCCTTTGAGCTTATTATCCTTATTTCTTTGGCAACCTACAAATTTAGCCATTTTATCCATATTTTATATCCTAATCACCTTTGTCGATTAGTAGAGGATTAATGGGGATGAAGTGGTTGAATTGAGCTTACAAGAGAGTTTGGAAAGAAAGAAATTGTGAAAGTGTAAGAAAAGAGGGAGAAAAAAAAATGGAGGTTGTGTGAAAAGAAAAATTGAGTGAAGCTTGTATAAAAGAAGCATAAGGAACTCTAGTAGAAAAATGGAAAGAGAGCCCTTGGGGAAAAGAGATAAAAAAAACTCAGTAGTGGAAAAAGAGAAGAAAAAGGTTCTTTTAGTTGTTGGATGGATAAAATTATCTTTGTGATTAAGGTGGAAAAAGAAAAAAAAAAGTGGGAATGAGAGTTGAGGCTACCAACCAACTTGAATTCTTCACTAATTTGAGAAAAGAGAGAGTGAGAGTTGATATTGGCCGTCAACTCAAATTCTCTACTAATCTTGAGCTTACTTTTCCTAAATATTTTTCCTACCCAATACCAAAGAGCCTACATTGCAATCCCATATAAAGACCTTTTTGATTCAATAATTAACACACATAGAAGTGGTGGAGAGCGTAGACTTTTGGCAAGCATATGGTAATGCCATTCATTTGAATTGATTTATGAGAGTATACACTTCTCCCATACACCCTTTGAGTGTGAGAGTGAAAAGCAAAATCTAGAGAGGAGTAGTGAAGGTCTCACTTGCTTGTATATTTCCTAAGCTTAACTTGTATGCACTTAAATTGATGTCTTGTCTCTTGTTTTGATTGAATTGAAATGGTTTTGAAATGACTTGATATCTTGATTCAATTCTAGGTGAATTCCCCTCCTCGTTCTTTCTTTTCTTTCGTTGCTCGGGGACGAGCAACACTTTAAGTTTGGGGGGTTTGATCGGTGTGAAATTCACCTAGAATTATGGGCTAAATTGCATGAATTTATGTGGATTTATTTGGATTTAATTCAATAATTAAGCATGATTTTAATGAAAATATTATTAATTGCTTAATTAGTTTGAGAGAGGTATTATTATGTATTTTTGCAGAAAAGGGGTGTTTTGAGCTTGAAAGAGTGATGGAAGAAACGGGAATTAAATTGGGACGAAGACGAAAAAAAAGAGAAAATTTGGCAAAGACAACATAGAAAAGACAACACTTTTCAGAAAAGTGTTGTCTATTCAGAAGTGCAAAAATTGTCCAGAGAGCTGAAAAATTGCAAGAAAACACGGGCAGATGCATAAAAACACGCCCGTGTTTTTATGCACTTTTGAAAGAAAAATATGCGGAGGCTGGATTCGAACCCGAGACCTCATGCATGTACAAGGGCGCCTCTAACCACTTTGCCAAGCCATCACATGTGATTAATACTCGCCCAATTTATTCTTATACTAAATTCCTGGAACCGAAAATTCTATAAAATTCACTCTTGTCCCACATCGAAAATCATCACAAAATCCACTCACCCTACACCTATAAATACCCTCATTTGGACCAACTCTTAAAGAACCAATTCCTTCATCCATTTAAATTCAATAAAATTGAATCTTTTCAAGATTCAATAGTTAAGAAAGGGCTTTTTAGCAAGATCTCCATAGTTGAGATCCCTCCCCCTTTCGGGGTGAGGGATCCGTATTTTTAATATTTTTCTAGTTTAGGATTTTTATTTGCTTTCCAAGAAGGTGGAGACACCAAGGAGAAGATGATCTTCATGGATGTAAAAACTTCATTAAGGTGTAATCTAATCCTATTTATTATCTTTATTTTCTATGTTTTGGTGGTTGATTGAAGGCATGATTATTGATTAATTTATGAAAATGTCTTGATTGAATTTCCGGCTTTGATTAGGTTTTATTTATGAAATTCACATGTCTTGTAATAATATGGGATTTATGTCTTTGGTATTAGTGTACAGTGATTAGGTTGTGTATTGTGTATCGACATGTCTTGTCGTTGCTTTACCCTTAGTTGCTTTGCATGATTATCATATGTGAGTTTCTTCCATTTATTACACGTGGGTTTAATATAAGGGGAGCCTGGCCGGGAGTCCTTATATTTAGAACAACATAAATGAACACTAGTGAGATCACTTGTGCCCGAGGATTAAACTAGTGAAGGGAACCCCATCCATACGAGCATAGTACCTTGAAGGGAATTGTAAGTAGGATCGATCCTAGGAGCTTTTTAGGGGTTATGAAAATAATCTACATCCTATTCACCATGGCCCTTGGGGATAGGTGGAAATAGTGATCGCCCTTACCATGATTTGCTTAAAAATGGAAAACAATTAAAGATGTTGGATGATTGATTATATGAGTGTATCATGAAAACTACCATGGCATTGAAAATCCAAAAATATTGTAATTAGATTTACTTTTTCATGCATTTTATTTTCTTTTATTTTTAAACCTCCTTTCCGATCGTCCCTAACTAATCACGATATCATACCTAAAGGCCATGAATCCTAAATTCCCTTGGGTTCGATATTTTGTTGCTTGGTCGCTCGGACTATAACGACCAATCAATGGCTTCCGGTTCTCATTTGGCCTCATAGCCCAGTATGCGTCCCACCAATGGTCCACATCCTCAGCCAGTTGGTTGGATGCGCAGAGCACCCGCTGTTCATCATTGCATTTTAAGAGGCGAAAAGTCCTCTCAAGCGATCGAAGCCATTCCTCCACGTACTCGGGTCCCTCATTACCTTTGAAAAAAAGTGGGTGGTTTGCACGAAACTCCTGCACTATCTTTGTATGAGCATCTTGATCAGCATTTCGAGCATTTTGTGCGTATCTTCGGGGAGGCATCCTTCAATTTTCAATGTAAATAATTTTAATAGAATAATATTGCATGTCATCACATTGTTAGGGCAACAATTACATGATGGAGGCACATAATTTAAAATAATAAACTTTATATTCAGTATTAAGTGAATAATTATTTTCAAATAAACGAAACATAAAAATCAATTACTTGAAAATTAAAAATTTTGTCCCTAACATACGGGATATTTATTTTTTATTTTTTATTTTTTTAAATGGAAAATTTAAACTATCATTCGCATGAATCACTTATTCATCATCTTCTCCCATATCTTCTTCAGGGTCTTCTTCTTCTTCGGAATTTCCATCATTGGGTGCGGGTTCGGGCATCGCGTAGTACTGATCACGCATTAACTCTCCCCATTGCGTCAAAGGTCCTTCGGGTGGCACTAAACGAACTACTCTATCAAACAATCGCAGAGTGAAACGAGTATAACTGGTTTGTGGAACAGTCGAATTGATGGTGTATCGTAAGCCAACCAAAAAGATTGGGTTGGCTATGTCCTTCCAAACCCATGGCAGTGTGTCTATCAGCTTTAAACAAGCCCAGTAATCAGTAATCCCTTCGCCAACGTCCTTAACTTGCCTCCACAATTGCAACATGTGAGCAATGTGGGTAAATAGGTCGTGTTGGGCATTTTGCTGATAGTTCCGATAGGCTTGTTGTAGTTGTAGGCCGTTCATCTAACGTAAAAAAAAAATTCTTCTACTTATCATGTTATTTCGCATAAAAATTTCTAATTCCATAACTATTTATAAGAATTCATATATCTCGCATATATCATGACTTGTATTTAAACTTCACATGTAATCAAATTTGCAATTTAATACTTTGTACCTTGATTGAAGCGGGCGTCGTACTCGGTGGATGCGTGGCAAGATACTTTACTTTCTTTTAAAAAAAATTTTTTTTCAATCAATACCATGTAAAACATTTATATTATGCTTATGCGGAATTTAATAAAAATTTTGAACAAGTATGCAGAATCGCATACCTGCTCTGATACCAATCTGTCACACCCCAATTTTCATAATAAAGAAATTTCTATATTATTTCATAAATAGAGCATTAAATAGGGCGTGATAAAAACACTTGAGTTTTTTTCTTCTTTTTTTTTTTTAAATAAATAAATGAGCATCCAAAGATAAAGGATATAAAATAGGGGACAAGTCCCATAAGTTTCATCAAAGTTTAACCAAATGATATAAAGTAAAAATTTAAATAAGGCATATGTCCTAAGTTTTAACAAACTTTAAGCAATGAATGCAAATATAAGGAATTAAATAATGATTTATTCCTATAAGTTTATAAAAATTTCCAAAGTTATAAAACCTCAAATACTGGCCCTATGTCCCACGCATCATAACTAACACACTTACGGCAAACAACCCCAACTCTGCCATATTCAAAATAATTTAAAGGAAACATACAAGACCATGCCTATTTCATTTTTCTTTGAATTTTATCCTTTAATTAAATAAAATAGGAAAGCCAACTATACCTACTTATAATTGAACAGTCAAAATAAAAATAAATAATTAAATAAATAATTAAATGAAAGATTCGGTAAAAACTATTTAAGACTCAATGGGGCGGTTTAAGGTGGAAGAAAAAGGATAGGCAGTCACTAAGCAAAATAAGAGAGAGAACTTATAACACTTAAGATTAATAATATCCAATCCAATTAACATAAATTGAGTATTTCCACATAATGATTCCACTGATAGCCCAACATAATTATTAATTCAATAATTTGTGACAATACCAAAACCCATTCAACCCTACGAATTTTTAATGAATGACACTGTTCCACCAAAACAGTTTAGACAATACCATAACTTGAGCAATTAATTTATGAAAACATATTATGGAATTTCATCCGAAACCCAATAGTAATAAATCCCTAGATCATGCACATTACTACAGACAAAGACCCCCAATTCACGAAAATAAACAACTCCGTAGTGCCAAATATAACCACTGGACATTTTATTTCAAACTGTTATCAAAACACGAAATTTGATTCTGAAGCCAGTACGAAAGAAAACAACAAAATCACAACTAATGTCTTCATGCCATGAGTAAAATAAGGACAGCAAACTTATTAAAAAGATTTATTTGTCTCGTCTTGCACAACGCTCCCCGTCCGTACGCTATCGCCACGCTTTTAATCTGAAATGAGGGAAAATTTGGGGTGAGCAACCACAAGCTCAGTGAGGTTTAAATCATACTTACACGCATCAAACAATTCATATATGAGAATTAAATTTCCACTTACAATACAATCCTGTCATGTCAATAAGGCACCTTTCGACCCATTATTCATGAAATACGATATCGATTCGTTGGTAAGGCACCCCTTCACGGCCCTTACCCATGCTATAGTATGGCACTTATTTACAGCCCATACCCATGTAATAGTAAGGCACCATTACAGCCCTTACCCGTGTAATACATTCCATTCACTTATTCCAAGTAATTTCAACTATCACATACGAAATAATGTAACACATATAGGATGAGAGAATCCCCACCTTTCAATTATGTACAAGCGTTGAATTTGAGAAAAGAACGTTGCGATCAGACCCCTTCGAAACCTATAATCAAATAACTACACGTCACTACCCACGGCTTAATAAAAATAATGAAATCCAAGGAGAAGAATAAGGATAATAGGATCCATGGAAGTGAAAAGAAAAGGAGCGATATTGAAGGCACTGTTACCTTCTACTCTTGTATAAGTACAGCCGTGTAGAGAAATAAAGATTGGATGTGTGATCGTTTAGTGATGCTTAAGTTTTTAAAGTGAAGAGACTGTGATCAAAAGCCCTAAAAGAACTAACGCGTACGGTGCCAAAACTTTCCTTAGTGAGGGAAATAAATTTGGGAGTGATTGCAGGAAAAATATCTCTTTGAGATTAGACGAGATTTGATGATTTCTTGAACAGGAAGAGATTTGCTTAATTAAGGGAAAGTGTATGATACTCTGATATGTTCTGCATTCACACGGCTGCTAGAAATTGATGGGCTGGATTTTGCTTTGATTTGGGCCTCTAAGGATTTGGGCTTTAAATAATTCTAGTAAATAATTTACGGGTGTTACAAATATCATACTCCAATTGAATAAATTTTGAAATAGAAATTTGTACAAAGAAGGTTTAATTAAATTACGTCCACCACCATCGATAATTTCAGAGCAATTATTTTTTGTTTTTTCATATTCCAGAATCACAAAATCTGTGTTATATCAAATTAAAGGAACATAATTATTTATTTAAATTTGATTTTGAGCTCAATAAACACTGTAACCAATTCTACCTTTTTATTAACACATGCTGTCATTGTTTCTCACTTCCCCCTAATCTTTCTCATATTTTGCATCCTTGTACGAAATTCTCCTCCACTACGACAGACAGACGACAATACATGAACAATTACCATATTTGAGTAATGAAGGGAATTATTATCCGTAAAAAAATTAATTCAGCCATGAATGAATTAAACTCGTGAATTAGGGTTGATTGCGGTTTATATGAAGGAATTTATCTCCCTCATCAAATACGTTAAACTTACCGTTTAGAAAAGTGTAAAGAAGTTTTTATTTTAATAAGAAGAATTGGGATTTTTTTGTGGGTGTGTATAATTTTAATTTTAAAAAGGGTAATTTTGAATTTTTAAGGGGTGTGCATACAATAAATTTAAAAGATAAAAAGTTTAAAGGGATGTGTATTCAATAAAAGGTGTGTATTTAATAAAAAGGGGTGTGTATTTAACAGTATTATTTTAATATTTAAATAATAAAAATATTACCACCCACTCTACCCCTACCCACCCATCCCCCTCGTACCCACCTCCATCCCCAAATTTTAATTTTTACTTTTTTTTAATTTTAGATTTTAATATTTAAATAATAAAAATATTACCTCACCCATCCTCCCACCCACCCCAATTTTTTTTAAATAAAATTTTAGATTTTAATATTTAATATAATAAAATTTTATTATTTTTATTTATCATATATAAAATTTTATTTTAAAAATAATGGTTGAAATATAGATTTAAAAATCCTTTCATGAATCCAAAATGCATCCAAACAGTGAAAATTAAATGAATTGATTTAAAACCCAATAATTTTAAAATTCATAGATTTTCAAATCTATTAAATTTGAAATGGCTCAATCCATAATAAATTGTTAATAATATACAGTATGAATTGCAAAACAAAATATTATAATTATACTAAATACCATATAGTATATAGAGAATAAAGTGCGCTATAAAGACAGCAATTTTTTTTTTTAAAACGATAAACACGGCGATTTAAATAAGCAAATGAACATACTTTTTCCATTTTAAAATTAAATAAAATAATACTAGTAAGCAAAAAGAGTAACTCACCAATACCTCCTGTACATGTGCAACCCACCATTCCATGCATGATCTCTTTAATGAAAGTAGTTCCACTTAAAAAAAATGTGCACTTCATGTTTCATATTTTAATACACTGTTAGGCATATAATTAAGTTAAGAGACCTAATTTCACCTAAAATCACAGCTGAAAGTGAAGGGTTGACCCTCCACGTATATGCTATTCTATATTTGCATGTGGAACCGATATGGGATATCGTAACAATCTATTCCTCTTCGAATTAGACGTCCATAGACGGCACATTTTGGGTGGCAGCCCACACACCAAGGCCCACAACTCTGGGTGGGAACCTTCCTCGGGCTCACATCCAGGGTGGCAATCCCTGGGCCCACCATTGGGTAGCCCCTTCCCATAATCCGTCCGAATTCGACAGGTCGAACCAATTGATAAGAACAGATTAATCAATAATAATGTCATAGATATCCATAAACCCTAATCCACTGCTTAAATACTAACTAATACCCAGCCCACGAAAGTGGGCCTAATCCCGTCCCTATCGGCGATAAACCAGCAAGGCCCGTGATTTTTCTATCCACATTGGGGGAGGTCCGAATAAATTGGGAAACTCTGACTATGTCCTTTGAATGACAAGGCAATCGTGTAATGTTGAAAGGAGATACAACTCTTTGGCGTAGCCAGGTCAATTTAAAGACTTTGTGCAGTATTCGAGATGCTGATTTTGGGCGATAGTGTGGGAGATTTGTCTTGGTCTTTTTTTATGATATATTAATCTACAGTCGTACATATGTGAACTTAGTCTCAATTTTGGTACAAATTGATAAGAGTAAGCGTACTCTATCGTTGTGTGTAGACGTGGTGACCAAGTGCAAAATTTATAATATCGAACCCAAGGGAGAAAGTATATGTATCCGTATTCGAAAGATGTTTCACTCTAGAAGGACTAATCAATAAAGAAGAGGTTAAATTACACTACAATCTAACTAAGAAAGCAATTAAAGATAGAACATGTACAAATGAGATGGATGATGGGTGAATGTGAACAATCTAAGAAGTATGCAAGGCTAACAACATTCATGGAAAATGTATATATAGACTCACACACACACACATGCATTGGTGATCTTCATTTTATGATATTAAGGACACTCAAAGAGTGTTTCCAATCCTCACTATTCCTATAGGTACTTACGGATATTAATATACCGGTATAGAGATATTATCACGAAGAATTTTCTCTAGTAGGTAGGGACGTTTTCCTAGTGTTCCCTTTCTAAGGTCAAGTGAGAATTAGCTTGGTTCCCCTCATCATATCAAACACTTTCACAAGTAATTATCAATAATGTCCTATCATGAGGTTCTAAGCACATGAAGGTTATGGCCAAACTCCCCACATACTTAACATAGTCATCTCATGCAATCAGTGATTCAATTAAACCACTAAACATAATATTGGAATGATCATCCTAACACTATGAATAGAGAATCTAATCACACAAATCATACATAAAATGAGAATAAGCATTCATGATAGAAAATATTCATAACAATCATTTCATCAAACATGTGGTGTGCAAAATTTACATAATCCCTAACCAATCATATTGCTAGCCTCACATGAGGACTAGCCACTACAAATCACAATAAAATCAATACAATCCATGGCTTGCTCCACTTGAGCTAAATAATGAAGAAAATCACAAATTAAAGGTTGATTGACTTCCCTTTTGAAGTTGGCCTTATCTTCCTTCAACATGATCCAATCTTCACTCCTTGATGTTCTTCCCTTCTTAGATTGGTGGATTGGTGGAATGAATGGATGGAAGTGAGAAATCAAGAGGAATGGGTGATGAAAATGGAGGAATGGATGATGGAATGATGGAGAAGAGTGTGTGCAACCCAAAACCCTTGATTTTTCTGCCTTCAAGTGGTGATATTGGGGGTATTTATACCCCCTTGGCAAATCTGGAAATCGTACTTGAGTTTTGACACTTTTGCAGGAAAACACGCCCGTGTTTTCTTGCATCTGCCCGTGTTTTTATGCAAAATTTCAGTATTCTGTAAATTTGGTCCCTGCAGAAAAACACGGGCACTACATAAAAACACGAGCGTGTTTTTATGTATTTTGGCCAATTTTCTATTTTCTTCAACTTTCTCCTTTCTTCATGCTTTTTATCATCATTTATCTTCATAATCACCTATTCAAAGACATGAAAATCATCATCATCAATTTCCCAAAATACAATATAAAAAGATACAAAAATACGAAACAAAAAGACGAAAACACACACAAAATGACACAAAATCTAGGTGAAAATAGCGATGATCAATATGGGAAGAACATCAGAAGCACTTAAAACAGCGATGAACAAGCTTAGACCACGGAAGTGGGCCTAATTCCGTTCTCGTCGGCGGTAAACCAACAAAGGTCGTGATTTCTTGCTCATGCTCCCTATCATACACTTTATATTTATTTTTTAAAATTGTTATGGGGAAGTATTGTGTGACTTACGCGAGACGGAATACTCAATCGATGAAAATTGATAATGATTCATTAAATCATTTCATGAACAATTTATATTATAAATAAAACGTGATAAGTACATTTTATAGTGAAAATAATAATATTTTATCACTTTTTATTCATCTGACGAAAAGCTTTCATAAGACGACGGTCTCATACAATTTTTTTTTCAATTGTTAATTATAAAGTTGCAGATTTAATGCGTTCTAAAAGGTCAAAAGAAACCCTCCTAAAAGGTATAATAATCTACACAAAAGACCACTGCTCCAACCACTAGCAAGGGCGACAACGGTAAATTGTAGGATTCGCTTTAAAGTTGGAATCCTCACTCTTAAACGGTACGGTATACCGAAAATATTGAGGCATATCGTATACCGTATTTAAATTATTGGTATTAAAAAATAGATATCGATACCGTATCGAAAATTTTGGTATACCAAAATTTCGGTATATTAATTACTAATACCGTATTTTTACCAAATACCAAAATACCGTTCTATACCGAAAATATATGAGACGATTTATGTTTTAAACTCTACATTTTAGCGTCCAAAAATTAAAAACATCAGATCAATGAACCTCAAATTATATTTTAATTTTTAAAAATATCGTTCTCATCTAACACAAATGACATCTACAAAATTTATTTATTACTTAAAAATATTACTTCCTCCGTCCATCGATAATGTAATTGTTTACTTTTTGCACGTGGATTAAGAAGTAAAGTGTGTAGTTGTATTAGTATTGAGTGGTTGGTATGTGTGGGGCTTTTGCTAAAAAGAGAAAATGAATATCGTTAAGATGGACGACCAAAATGGTAAATTGGATACCTTATCAGCAGACGGGGAGTATATTATTTCTTAAAAATCAATAAAATTAATAGAAAAAGTAAAATTTCTTTAATTTTTTCTAAAGTAACTTTAATCTAAAAGATCGACCTAGTGTTGAGAAAGTTAGAGAATTAATTAAATTGAATTCATGAGTATTTATAGGATTAAAATTGTATAGTAAAGATGATTGGACACCATATAGTGTTAATTAGAGTTCGGTCTTTTGTGTTCTTAAGTGTACAAGGTGTGTAAGTATACAACATTTTGTTTTAAGGTATACATTTTCATTAAAAAAAAATTAAAGGAAATAAAGAGTACACGTCCTTATACTAAAGGGTATACTCCTTCCGTCCCATCTAAATGGCATCATTTTACTATATTGGGCGTCCTATCCAAATTGCACAATTTTCCTTTTTTTAGTAAAAAGAGTCCACCAATGACCCACCACTACACATCACATTTTGCTAATACACCTACCCACTTTACATTACATAATAACACTCCTTAATCTAGCGCAAAAAACAAACGGTGTTGTTTGCTCGAAACGAAAAGAGTACTATTTAATACTAAAAGGTACGTGGACGGCACGGTGTCCCAGCATAGCCAGTCCCGCAAAGCTCTTATTAACTAATGAGCAAATTAAAAGGCCAAAGTAATTAGAGACACAGATAATTATCTGTAACCCAATAAATGTTTAAGGAATTGAATGTGATTTAGTGTTTAAGCTAGCCTATGGCACCTCATCATATTTTGCTTCCCTTCACTACTCTTTCAATTCCAAAACACAGCAGCTGCAGCTGTCTCAACAACATCACTACAACACTGCAGAAGGAGATGTGGCAACACAGACATCATCTATCCATATCTCCCACCAAGAATAAGTTCATTGCAGTGGGGTGTGATTTTTATGCCTACCTTGTTGACTACAAAACCAAGGACTTATTGGGCGGCTGCGCGTCGCTCTGCAACCGCACGGACATCGTCCCCTCTTCGTCTTCATCGTGTTCCGGTCTCAACTGCTGCCAGATGAGTCTGCTCAGAGAGGTGAGGAGATTGAGCCTGACTGTGGACACCATAAATACTGAGAAGAAAACATGGAAGTGTGGTGTGTTCACTTTCCTGGACAAGAATTACCCTCTCCATAAGCTTAACTTCTCCACATGTGAAGATGAGTACACTGTCCCAGTAGTGTACGAATGGACAGTGGGGAATACGAGCTGCAAGAAAGAGATTGGGCGAGAAGAGTAAGCCTGTGGCCACCATACTAAATGCATCGACACAAATCTTGGAGTCGGGTATAGATGCAGATGCCAGGATGGCTTCAAAGGCAACCCTTATCTCCTCGATGGATGCCAAGGTAATTGTTTTATGGAGTATTTTTTTTCCAAAGAAAAATGCATCAGACCGCTAGCATATGTAATAACATGTTTCTTGGAATGATTAATTTCTAGACTTTGACGAGTGTGAAAACCACAGCTGCCCTTCGCAAAATTATTGTGTTAGTTAATACATAAGGCAGTTACTATTGCTTGCCTCATCAAAGAGAAATCTTGGGGCTTATCATAATCACAGGTAACTAGTACTTGTACACTTGTTCTCTATTATATTTACCTTTAAATTCCACATTAATAACATTACCAGAAGTGACACTTTTCAAGATTGAGGAGATGTAGAAGGCCACCGATAAATTCAGCACAGTCCGTGTTCTTGGCAAAGAAGGTCTCGGCACATTCTACGTAGGAATGCTGTTGAAGGTAAAGGAAGTGATCACCTTCACCAGATTTCTATGGCGAATTCTGCGTAGTATCTGGCATTCCGTGTTAAAGCTCCTGAATGCACCTTGTACGTCCAAGTTGAACACCTTAACTACAGCAGCCATTGCATCAGAAAAGTTTCCCATGTACACTGATCCGAAGCTTCCTCTCCCAATCAAGTTTTCTTCATTAAGATTTCTCGTGGCATGTAAAATTGTGTAAAACAAGATCCTCTCATGAGTGGCTACAAGAATTGAATATGAAGGTGGGAGGTTTCTACCGCGCAGTCTCAAACCAAGATGAGAAAAATAGCTGCAACTGCAGCTGAAGCCATTACCGGTAACACGAAAAGCTTCCTCTTGGTTGAAGGAGCAATGCTGCTTCTTTTGCATGCCCCCACTTTGAATTGAGGCACTCCACACAAGCCTTTATTACCAGAAAAACAATCCGGTGTGAAGTTGAGAAAAGGGCCTCCGTATGGGATTTCCCCAGTGAGCTCATTGAATGAAACATTGAAGACTTGAAGATTCACAAGTTTCTCCAATGATGTGGGAATGAGACCTAAGGATTTTGGGAGTCGTCCTGATATAGGATTAAATGATATATATATAGATGAGTTAAATATTTGTTTGGTCCCGTAACTTTTTTTCTTTTTAATTTTAGTCCCAAAAAAGATATTTGTTTATAATTAGTCCCATAACTTTTATTTTTCGTTAATTTTGGTCCAATTTTCGCCGAATTTGCCACCTGTTTCCGAAATTGGCAAGTGATGCTGACATGACGAGTCCAACCAGCCAAATATTGATGAAGCTTAAGAAGAAGAAGAAGGATAACACCAAAAATTGCAAAATGTTTATGTATGGGGTGACTATAAACGTTTTTGCAATCTTTGGTGTTGTCTTCATTCTTCTTCTTAAGTTTCATCAATCTTTGGTTGGTTGAGAAATAATTGGACTAGCCACGTCAGCATCGCTCGTCGGTTTCCGGCAACAAGTGGCAAATCCGATAAAAATTGGACCAAAATTAAAGAAAAATTAAAGTTATGGGACTAATTATAAACAAATATCTTTTTTGGGACTAAAATTAAAAAGAAAAAAAGTTACGGGACCAAACAAATATTTAACTCTATATAGATCGGAGAGAGTTGGAAGCAGAGAAAGAAGAGAGGAAGTCTTGTTCGGGCATGGACATATTATTGGTGAAATCATTCTCCCAAAGACTTAGATATTCTAGTCGAGGCAAGTTGCCAAGAGTAGTAGGTATATGTCCAGTGAATGAATTACTAGAGAGCTCAAGTATAGTAAGTTTTGAGAGATTTGAGATTGAGTTGGGTAGGTTTCCATCAAACCTATTGCCATGTAAATAGATTCCTTCTATGTTGGGAAGGCCTTTACCTATTGAAACAGGAAGTTTGCCTGACAAATTGTTGAAAGAAAGTGCAACTACTTTTAATTTGGAGAGATTGAAAATAGATGGTGGTACCTCACCTTTCAATTCATTCATTTCCAGTTCCAACCACTTTAAATTGGATAGATGCCCCATTTCTGAGGGAACTCTCTCATCAAAGCTGTTATCCTGAATGTCCAACACCTCCAGATTGGTAAAATTGGTTATTGAGGGAGGAATTGTCCCATGAAAATGGTTCTGCCCAAGGTGGAACCACACCAAGTCACTCAAATTGGCAATTGAGGAAGGAATTGTACCTCTAAATTTATTGCCCCCCAGAGACAGTATCTTAAGAGAGTGACAATGGTTTAACACGGAAGAGATGTCCCCTTCAAATTGATTACTGAAAAGCTCCAAGGCTTGAAGGTTTGCAGAATGGGTGCATATATCTTTTGGAATGCTGCCGGACGTGATTTTCTCCCACATCAAAATTCTGGAGGGAAGTTATATTCAACAATACTGAACTACTCAATTCTCCTGCCAATTCAACCGTGTAAATGTGAAAAAACTTCTGATCCAATCACAAAAATTACAACTCGATCAACAAATAAGAACTATTTACTACTTTTTGGGCAAAAGAAAAAGTTGATAACAATCACCAATCAAAGTTAATACAACGTGCACCCCAATTAAATTATATTACTCCCTCTATCCTACTAAACTCTTCACTCTTCTGTGTAATAACTGAAGAGTGAAGAGTTTAGTGGGATGAAGGGAGTACAAAATTTTCAAAGAAGGCAAACAGGATTGATGACGGCCAGGTTGGCCACTTTATAAATGAGGTTTTCATTCTGTCTCAGATAAGCCATAGGCACATAGTCAAATTGTTAGGCTGTTGTTTGGAAGCTGAAGCTCCATTACTCGTATACGAATACGTGTCTAAAGGGACACTCTCGAATCATATTCATGTCGCCTCCACTCTTTCTTGGGAGATTCGACTGCGTATTGCTGCAGAGATCGCGGGAGCAATAGCTTACCTGCACTCCTATGCCTCAACAGCCATATATCATAGAGACTATTGGATTTTTATAAAAATAGAATAGAATGATAATGGGAGTAGACATAGGATAAATAAGTGGGGCGGTGATGTGAGGCATCTCATTTTGTAGATGGGAGTTTAATTAGTTACTCCTCACACACACTTTACAATGCATGATACAATGACCTATTTATAGGGGATAATACTTAGTTGCTAAGTATTCTTAGTAACTAAGTAATCTTATATCTTAGTTACTAAGTATTCTTAATTACTAAGTAATCTTTTTATCTTAGTTACTAAGTAATCTTTTATCTTAGTCAATAAGTAATATGTTATCTTAGTCACTAAGTAATCTCTAGTAAATGTGCATCAACTATTTTAACACTCCCCCTTGATGCACATTTGGATGATCCGAGCTTTTCTCGTAGTATCTCGAACCTTAATCTTGGTAGATCTTTTGTATTGTTGGCTATTTGAGCCTTTTTTCTTCAACTTTCACCAGGTCTCTGTTGCCCAGTTTCTTGATCTTTCACCAGGTCTCTGTTGCCCAGTTTCTTCGTCTTTCACTAGGTCTCTGTTGCCCAGTTTCTTCATATTTCACCAGGTCCCTGTTGCCCAGTTTCTTCGTCTTTCACCAGGTCTATGTTGCCCAGTTTCTTGATCTTTCACCAGGTCTCTGTTGCCCAGTTTCTTCATGTTTCACCAGGTCTCTGTTGCCCAGTTTCTTCGTCTTTCACCAGGTCTCTGTTGCCCAGTTTCTTCATGTTTCACCAGGTCTCTGTTGCCTAGTTTCTTCATCTTGTTGTTGCACCCACTTGTCATACTCCTCTTTTAGTATATCTCAGGCTTCTTTGGATGTCTTTGCTCCATTGATCCTGGAAAATAGTGATTCTGCCACAGCCACCTGTTGTATGTAGATCGCCAAGTTGTCCTTCTCCTCTTTTTGTTTAGTTTTCTTTGTCTATATTAGACAAAGATGTTTTGTCCGTTGGGACATGTTTTTGTTTAGTTTCCTTTGTCTGTATTAGACAAAGATATTGTGACCGTTGGGACATCGTATCCTTTATCAACGGTCTCTTCATTTTGATGGCTCAAACACTGTAGCCTTTGTCTGTTCCCAAATGACCTTGAGACATTAAGTATGTCTTCATTTTGATGGCTCAACACTGTAGCCTATGTCTGTGAAGGTTGGGATCGGATTTCATATGTATTGGATAGAGAGGACATTTTTGGAGGCTTTTGGAATGGTTTGGATAGTAGTTTGCGGAAGCTTATTTTGAACCCAGTTATTGATCCAACCGGGCTCTGATACCATATTGGATTTTTATAAAAATAGAATAGAATGATAATGGGAGTAGACATAGGATAAATAAGTGGGGCGGTGATGTGAGGCATCTCATTTTGTAGATGGGAGTTTAATTAGTTACTCCTCACACATACTTTACAATGCATGATACAATGACCTATTTATAGGGTATAATACTTAGTTGCTAAGTATTCTTAGTAACTAAGTAATCTTATATCTTAGTTACTAAGTATTCTTAATTATTAAGTAATCTTTTTATCTTAGTTACTAAGTAATCTTTTATCTTAGTCACTAAGTAATCTGTTATCTTAGTCACTAAGTAATCTCTAGTAAATGTGCTTCAACTATTTTAACAGAGACATAAAGTCGAGCAACATATTGTTGGACGAGAAATACAGGGCTGTAGTATCCGACTTTGGACTGTCAAGGTCCATACCCATAGATAGGACTCACTTGACAACATTTGTAGGAGGCACATTTGGGTACTTGGATCCGGAGTACTTCCGATCAGGACAACTAAACGACAAGAGTAATGTGTATTCATTCGGGGTTGTTCTTGCTGAAATCCTTACAGGACAGAAGGCAGTCTCTTCTGTAAGGGATGATATGGGGCTGGCCTTTCGGTTTAGATCAGCAGTGAAAAAGAACTGTTTGTGTGAGATTTTGGATAAAATTGTGGCGGATGAAGGCGAGGAGGATGAAATTCTTGCAGTAGCGAAGCTGGCGAAGAGATGCATGAAGTCGAATGCTCGTAAAAGATCAGCTATGAAGGAAGTGGCAGCAGAGCTAGACCAACTACGACAAGAAACTTGTATTGATGAAGCTCATTCCACAAGTGATAAATGCTACAGTGATTTAGGAGTTAAATCAGAGTCCGAGGATGATAAAACCATATCCAGCATGGGTTAGCTCTCTGCTTCTTCGTGTGGATAATTGATAGGGATGTATTTTGATTCATTATATTGATTAGATTATCTTCTTCTTTTTTTTTCTTTTTTCTTTTTGTTTTTTTGGCTCCACCTTTTATGATTCTAAATCTGCTATGCATAATTGTTCAACGTATTTGATCTTTATTTACAAGCAAAAATTTGTTGAGCAAAGTTGAGAGCGTCTCAGGGTGAGAAGGTTTGACTTTTTTAATGATTAGTTATAGCTTTTCATTTATTCTACAAATTCTTTGTGGGGAAAGAATGATTATAGCAGATTGTCCTAGATAAATACTAGGAAGAATATATATGTAATTTTTATTGCAACATTAAATAGATGGAAAATTATTGTAGTGTTCAACACGAATTTTACATGTTTTTATAAGAAAAATACAGAATATTATTGGTCCAAGTTGTCTTGGAGAGAAAATGTTTGAACCAGATGGCAGAATGTTTAGGGTATCTTCTCAAGAATGGATCCTTATAATCCACATAATTAAGCCCAAATCGAACTGAATATCCAGCTGCCCACTCGAAATTATCCATCAATGACCACACGAAGTATCCCTTCACACGTGCACCATCTTTCCTGCCAAGAAACACCACTCATGCACCATATTAGCACTAACAAACGAATGTAATGTACATATAACATGATAGATGTTGTAATGTGAAATTAGGTAAGACTCACTTGATGGATTCATGAAGACAACAGAGGTGATCATGGATGTAGTCTCTCCTCTTGTCGTCTTTAATCGCCTCGGATAGTTGTAAAGTTTCATCTGTCGCCTCATCAAGCCCTGCATTTCAATCGTAAACTTGGGATCATACGAACAACACGTTTACGTACAATAGTGGCATGGAAATCAATCAAACCGTTTTCCGTGATGTAAATCACAGGATCATTGTATCTTTGTTTGATGTGTCTGAGGATTTCACACAGCCCCTTGGGATAAATGTAGATCTTGCTTGTGTTTCTTCCCTGTTCACCTATTGCCTCTCCGTTTCTCTTCCCTACTCCAAAAATTAATGTTGATCATCATCATCATATGATAGGAGACTCTCCATTTCAGTAGTGCATGATAGCTCAAAATTTTAGCAGAGGCCAATCAGTAGAGGTACAAGGGTACAGCTGTACCACAAATTAAAATATAAGTTACCAATATTTACTAGCAGCTTAGTGGTTATGGTGAAAATAAGACCTATACACATAGGATGTACTCCCTCCGTCCCATACTCATCTGCACCAACACCGTAGATACGTAGTTTAAAAAAAGTTATTTTTGACTAACTTTATTAACTTTTTAAGGGGGTATTGTGGTACTTTGGGTAATAAATAAATTATAAAGTATGTTGTGTGTGTTAGGTGGTAGTGATATTTTTGAAATTAAGATAACTTTTGGGGTTGTTGATTTATGTGAAATTTCCTTTTTTGGGTGGTGAAGATAAGTATGAGACGGACGAAAACGGAAAGTGTGGAGATAAGTGTGGGACGAAAATATTGGTAACTACATCCTATATGTATAGGTCTTATTTTCTAATTTGGGGATACGGCCGTACTCCTTGTACCTCTAATGGATGCGCCTCTCTTTACCATATCGAATCGCTCCTAAGTTACCTGTGATGTCGAATTCTGCATCAGTGGTGTAGCTAAAGCTAGAGGAATTGGGTTTGTTGAATGCATAAATAGAGCCATAGTAGTTGAACCCTATGAAATCAAACGACCCTCTCATCATCTTCATTTCCTCCTCACTAAATTCTGGCAATCTATCACCTACTCTCATCCTCATACTTTCTGGATATTTACCAACTGTTAGTGGTTCCATAAACCTGCAAATTTTAAAGATGCCATTAAGTGAAAATGGGATTGGGATATGTTTGTTTCGCGTTTTATGAGACCATCAAATAATGAGATAGTGTTTTTTTTTTTTTTCATGACAAATCAGTTTTCATAAAGATGATGTTACTTTTCATATATCCTTCAAAAAATAGTTTACTTAAAATTATTATAATTTTTATTAAAAATGTTATCCTTAGTTATTTTTTGGAGAAACAAGATAGTTTCATATAATCTTTTGACTAAATTTAGATGGTTGTTGGATTTCAACTTTAAATCCTCTATCTCCCAATTTATGTTTCGTCATCATTTCATATAATGAAAAATTATGTCCTAACACTTTAACTATATGATAAATAATATTAATTTAAAAAATAATAATGACACTTTGTTATTCACTTAAAATTAAAACACAAGAAAAACATAAAGTTGGGGATAGATGATCTTGGATTTAGGATATTTTTGTAAATGATTGTAGTTTTGGAAAAGTAGTTTACATTTGTGTAGAAAAATCAAAATTAAGTGATGTATGAAATATTGTGAAGTTTTTTATTTTATTTTATTATTATTATTATTTTAGTTATGATAAGCAAGTACACAAAGAAAAAAAAAAGGAAAGATTAGTTGTAGTAGAAATTGCTGGATTTGCTTTAGAGAATGGGTCCTACTCTGCTTTTCACGATCAACTTCTTACTTTTTAGTGATTATTCAATCGTTGAAAATTGTGGAAACACATAATTACTTTAAAAAAAATCTAAGAATTACAGACACCAGTCACACCACTCATCCGGTCATCCCAAATGGTATTCTAAGAATCAAATGATCGTATCCTGAAGTTTTGGAAAATTTTATTTTATTTATTGAAAAAAAAAATATTTTTGTAATGAGTGAGGCTTGCGTATGCGCAGGGCACACCGTGTGCCTTTAGAATTTGATATTATTGGTAAAGGTACATTATTTTGTTCTAAAGGGTTATACACTTTAATTAATAAGGGTACACCATTTTATTCTAAAGGATATACACTTTTCATTAATATTTTTTATTTTTTTTCAAAAAATAAAGGATACATATCTTTATAATGAAGGACATACGATTTAATACAAAATTTAAAGGCACACCGCGTGTGCCTTGTGCACCCGAGTGCACACAAGTTTGTGCCTTTTTAATAATATTTCTTAAATTATGATGATCCGAATTTTGTAGTATTTGCTTAATAATTTTAACTTCTATTCAAAGTTTGAATATTTTTCTATTACTTTTTTATTTAAACTAAATTGAGTTTCCTGTGATTTTTTTATTATTACTAATTTCTTTTTTTGAATATTTTTTGAATATTTTTTTTAATATTTTTCTATTACTTTTTCTACTATTTAAACTACATTTGAAAATTTTTTCAAAGGTTACTATTTCACTAAAAATTATTAAATTCATATATAATACTCTCTATATTTCGCGAGATATGTATACATCTATTTTTCACATTAATTAAAGATTATTATTATTTAACTTAGGGATGAGTAGTTGTATAAAATAGGATGCGGTCTTATATTATCCAACACTAACACAATTTAATTTGAATGAATAGACGATAAATGGAGGCAATTACACTGACCATCCAAGCATGAAATCCAGGCCCCTATCCTTAGCCTTCCGATTCTCAATCGTCTCATCCAACGGCACAAACCAATATGAAGCAAACGTTATTCCAATCTTCCCATGTTGCAATGCCTGCACATCATTAATTAAGTTTGTCTCATCTTCAAACTTCACATGTTTAATTATGCTATCTTCATATATTAAAACAGGCTGGTTGAGAAATTTGAGACCTGATATTTATTTCTGTAGAGATTCACAACATCTGAGTGGGCAAGAAGCTGGTGATGAGCAACGATGTAGGGCTCCGTGGCCGAGTCACCCCCGGTGCAACCGAGTTGCTGCCACTTGGAACATCGACCGGGGGCGAAAATGCCGTATGCATAGCCGTACACACTGAAAGTCCAGGGCTCGTTTATTGTAATCCAATATTTAACTCGATCTCCAAATTGTTGAAATAATAGGTTTGAGAAATCCAGAAAATGGGACCTGGTAATTTCATTCCCAACAACTCCATCAATTGGAACAATAATATGAGCCCAAACATTTTTCGACATACAGAATTAGTTACAAATATAGTCATTGTAAATTAGGATAATTATTCTTGTAATTTTATCAATTCCAATCATTTCTAACATTCCGACATATATAGGTCTATATTTCAAAATCAAAGATTTTCATGAGACTGACTCACCTTCGTGAAACCATCGTAGTAACTTTCAGCCATATCAAAACATGATAATTAAAAACAAAAAGTTAGTATACAAATTATTACTCCTATTAAATTTGAAATTTTAGTAAAAATCTAAATAAATAAATAAATATAAAGACTTGTGTGGACAATCTCAGGTAAACTCTTTTGTAAGACGGATAAGAGGTGATATATAATTTTTAAAATAAAAAATATAATATTTTAAAAATTTTATAACTCATTTTGGTGAAAAGTATAACATTGACTTATGGTGAGAGTCTATCTCCCACATGTTGTCCATAAACAAATGGTATGAAATATGAATAAATGTAACATAATCTAACTAAAATCTGATAAAAATTTTTCAAAGAAAAATTTGAAAATAGTCTAAAAAGTTATCATTAATATTATAGTATTAGAACTTAAATATTTATGTAATTTAAGTCAAACTATAACTCTAAACAAATAATAATAGTAAAAACTGCGAAGTCAAAATATGAATAACTATACATAAAATGTGAAAAAGATAAAATTATTAACTAAAAAAACCCATTAAGTTTACAAAATATAAAAAAATAATAATAATGTCTAAGCACATAAAAGTCATACAATTAAATTCAAAATCTATAAAAAAAAAAAAATTGTTAAGAGTTACTTCCACGCTGCTCTCGCATAGATGTTGTTTTTGTATAGGATTTTTCTTTACTGTGACGCTTCATATTACCACTCGAGATATATATATATATATATATATATATATATATATATATATATATATATATATATATATATATATATATATTAAAATAGTTAATTATGTGGTAATTCTGGAGTATATTAAGGTTCATATATAAGTTTAAAATAAGATGTAGGGGCAATTATTTTAAAAATTTTTAATTATTTTATTTTATTTAATAATTAATATTAAATTAAAATTTAATCTAAAAGTTAATATCGTTTAAGTGTACTCTAAGTTGGATTCGAAAGTTTATCATATATAATATTGCGTGGTTTTAGTTCCGTAGAATAACGGTCTAACATATATAAAGATTAAGAGTGAGGCTTGCGTGCACCCGGGCGCACGGAACACATTCCGTGCGCCTTTAGAAATTTTGTATTATGGGTAAGGGTACATTAATTTGGTCTAAAGGGTATACACTTTAATTACTAAAAGGTACACAATTTTGTTCTAAAGGGTATACACTTTTCATTAATATTTTTTTTTCTTTAGAAAATAAAGGGTACACATTTTTATACTAAAGGGTATACAATTTAACACAAAATTCTAAAGGCGCACGGAGTGTTGTTCGTGCGCCCAGATTTTTCTTTAGAAAATAAAGGGTACACATCTGTATACTAAAAGGTATACAATTTAGCACAAATTTCTAAAGGCGCACGAAAAGTGTTCCGTGCGCCCGGGTGCACAGGAGCTTTTGCCAAAGATTAATACTCCATCGTATGGAAGTGTTGCTTTTAGAATTTAATTTGTTATTTTAAATATAAATATTAATACTCCATCGTATGGAAGTGTTGCTTTTAGAATTTAATTTGTTATTTTAAAATATTAGATCTTGTTAGAATATTTCTCCAACAACTATACTTGTATTTATAAATTTTGATTTGATATAAATTTATGTATAATATTTTAAAATTTTTCTTTTAGCTATCTTCTTGTACAGCGGATGCATGATGTGGCGGAGAGTTGCTTTGTTGGCATCACCACGTCAGCAAATCCGTGAAACTCCTACATTAAAATGCCACGTCAGTTTTTAGGACGAAACAAAGGATTTAATTTTATACCTTTGTCTTACAAAGAAGAGGGTGTGCAAGCTATATTGGGACGAGGAGTCGGAGAGGAGAGTACAATTCATAAATAAATAAATCTTAAATTCATCTTTATAATTAATTGACTCACCACTTTTGGTCCACCTTTTACCATGACAATTAAGTATTATATACATTTATTTTTGGTGAATAATTTCAGTAGACCACAAATATTTGGCTAATTTATTTAAATATTGTAGTTTTCATTTTAATTTAACAAAATATGGTTATTCATGAAATGTTTAATAAAACAAGTGAAGGCGCCCTATGAGTGGTGACTTTTGCTGTCCCTCCTGTCAAATCACTCCCCTAAACTATATGCATCCACATTTAAAAAATTATTAGTATTTCCTTTTTTGTTTTAATTTTTCATTTTATTTATTATATTTTAATTTTTTATCTGTACTTTTAACATAGTATACAATTTGTTGCATTAATTTTATACTCCATTCATCTCATATATTTGTTCACATTTATACGGACACGAAGATTAAAAAAATATTATTTTTTAATATAATGTAAGAAAAAATAGGAGTAAATTGATAATTTAAAGTGAAAAAATAAATAAAGTTATTGAGAATGATGAATAAAATGTAAAAAAATGAATAAAATTATTGGGATTGATGAATAAAGTGGAAAAGTTAGGTGAGATGTATAGTGTATTTTTACTATTAATAAAATGTGAAAAAACACGTGGGACACCCCAAAATGTAAAGTGCGAATAAATACGTGGGACGCACATAGTAAATAATTTTACTGTGTACCAAGTTCACCCATATACTCTAGTTAAAATATATACTCCTTCCATCCCACCGAAAGATCCTCATTTTACTATATTGGACGTCTCATCCAAATGTCCTCATTTTTCTCTTTTAGTAAAAAAGACAACATATGACACATTATCCACTACTAATACAATTACCCACTACACATAAAATAATAATACTCCTTAATCCACGTGCAAAAAGAAACTGATGACCTTTCATCTGGAAGGAGGGAGTACTTAAATTTAGATATAATACTCCCTCCGTCCCATGAATACATTCACACTTTCCATTCTGGTCCGTCACAAGAATACTTTCAACCCCAAAAAAATGAAAACACTATACAATAAAAATGACCTTACAAGGAGTACAATATTACAAAAATACCACTTTTTTTTTACACAAAATCTAGTCAAAGTCAACTATATCATACACTTTATTCTACTCAATTACCCAAAATACCCCTTCTTTTTCTTACATCACACTATCAAAAAATTACTTTTCTTAAACTTCGTGTCAGAGAATACGCGAATGTATTTTTGAGACTAAGGAAGTAGTAATTATTATTATTATTTATTAAATTTACTTCAATTACGTGTATACTTTCTCAATCCCATAAATATGATTATATTTTATTAATTATGGCACCCAACAATTATAGTTATATTTTTCATTTCATTAAATTAGTCTCACACAAAAATTAATATATTTTTATGGACTCCACGTATACCCATTATATATTAAAATTTTATATCACTCAATCGGTGCCATAATTATAGTTATATTTTGCATTTCATTAGATGAGTCTCATACAAAAATTAGTATATTTTTATGGACTCCACGTATAACCATTATATAATAAAATTTTATATCTCTCACTCCACTATATATTAAAATAGTATATTCTTTAATATCCATTATCCGCAGTAAATGTGACATCTTATTGTTGAGTCATAAATGTTGTTACATTATTATTTGCATAAAAATTAAAAAATATAATACTTTAATGTACGGTGAGTTTAGAAATATAATATTTTAAGTTGTAATAGGTAATTGTATTGATATTATATGTGAGCTCGATGAACATATATTAATTATTTTGTGTGAGTCTCATCTAACAAAATAATAAATATAACCATATATAATTTATAAAATATAATAATATTTGTGGGATATAGAGAACATATACATGATTGGAGTAAATTAAAAAGTAAATAATAATAACAATAATTATTATTATATCCTAAATTTAAAATATAAATTTTAATCAGGTTGCAATTCATATATTATACTCCTTCCATTCGCCGAAAATGTATACATTTTGCTATTTTGGGTGTCCGCAGCAAAAATATATATTTTCTTTTTTAAATGCATGGGACCCACACACATCACTAATATATTTAATGTATGGGACCCACACACTCTATTAATACAAATATCTAATACACATTAAATAATAATACTCTTTAATCTACATACAAAAAGTAAATTCATACGTTTGTGACGGATGGAAGGAATAGTTTAAATATAAAAATAAAATTTGAAATATGATAAATAAAATAAAATTAGAAAAAGGAAAATAACTTTTAACCGTGTATGCAAATATAGTGTAGAAAAGTGATTTGACAGGACATGGTTAAAGTGAAGGCGCCACTTGGGAAGTGGCCACCGCAAGTGGCGCCTTCACTTATTTTATTAGCATTTTAGAAATAATTATATTTAATTAAATTAAAATGAAAACTATAATATTTAAATAAATCACCCCAAATATTTGGGTGAAAATTTGGAGTTTTGAAATGCTTACACAATTTGTGGACTAAGAAATCCACCATATGCATCTTGCAAAGCTTGTGGAACATCAAGATGGAGTAGAGTTACAAAAGGCTCTATACCTGCGATTTTATCAATTAAATGAGATTAAACCAGTTTCGTGGGAGTCAAAATTAAATTTAATTGCACAATTTTTAAAATTAAGTCAATCTAGCACGAATTTCACTGAAAATTGTACACCCTCGTCCCATTAAAGTTGGTATAATTTTTTTGAGCACGGAGATTAAGGAATATAATAATTTAATGTAAAGTGAAGTAAAGTGAAGTGAGAGAAATATATTTAATATGTAGTGGGTAGTTGTATTAGAGGTGATATGTAGGGTCCATGAGAATAGATTAATTGTTTTTATGTGGGTCCCATGTATTACAAAGAAAATGTGTCAACTTTTATTGGACAAACCAAAAAGGAAAGTGTGTCAACTTCTATGGGACGAAGGGAGTAATATTTGCCGGAGCACACAAGGCCCCACTTTACCAATTAGGTTCCTCATAGGTCCTAATAGTGTATGTCTGTTTCCAATTTTAAAACCTCGATTTTGGTCACACACAGCTTTTAAAAACAACTCCTAAATACCGAATTAATACCAGAATTGTAATTTCCAATATTGAAATTTGTCTAAATTGATGCGATTTTGAAATTAGTTGTGCGATTAATTTTTATTTTTTTTGTCTAGAATCATTTTGAGTAAAATAAATAGTTTTGGGATCGTATTGATTTGAATATTTAACTCGCTCCGTGGTAAAATTTATATACTCATTCCGTTCCATCTGAAAGTTTATAGTTTTTGTTTTTTTATATTAAAAAAATAGTGAAAAATATAATATTCTAATATAGAGTGATATTTGTTTTAGTGTTGAGTTACATAAAATAGCCAAAGATGGGTACATAAAAAATGGAAATTTATACTCCCTCCCTCATGTACTTATCTGCATCGCTACTGTAGATAAGGAGTACTTTATTGACTTTTAGGGGTATTGTGGTATTTTTAGGTAATAAATAAATTATAAAGTAGGATATGTGTGTTAGGTGTGAGTGATATTTTAGAAATTAGAATAACTTTTGAGGTTGTTGATTAATGTGAGGTTTCCTTTTTTGGGTGGTGAAGATAAGTATAAGACGGACGAAAACGAAAAGTGTGAAGATAAGTATGGGACGGAGGGAGTATTAATTAATTTGTACAAACCATATTCCAAGAGTTGGTTGATGAGGTTGTTGTAGTAGTCGATCCCACCATGATTCACGCCTGCCTCAATGGTGCCGCCTGCATCCAATAAAAACCATCCAAAACGTCGTACGAAAGACACTTAAGTTAGATATTTTCTTGTGTATGTGTGTGGTGGGGGCGGGGGGACAGATTGAAGCTCCAAAGGTCTTTGTCAACACAAAAATGACCTGGCAAAATTCTTGGCCATGATATAGATAGTCTGTAAGAGTCCAAACCCATATCTCTCGCAATCTTCACATCTTCCTGCACCATAAAACTAACCCTTCTAAAACCCTCATTTCATTTCTTAAAATAAACCCAACATTAATTAATTAATTAGTTTTACCTTGTACAAATGGTACGAGTCGATTGCTATGTCTCCTGTACTATGATCCTTAATCTTTTCTGCCATTAACAAAGTATGCATTAATCATGAAAACTAATCATGGAAAAAACAAAACAGATGAGAATATTTATGCAGGAGATTGGATAAACCTGGATACATGTGTGTGAAGTTATCCCACAAGGTCAGCCCTTTTCCGTTTTCCTTATATGCACCCTCGTACTTGGATAAAAAAATTTAAACATGTAAGAACGTAATATTAATATCTCACACGTTTTATTTTATTTTCTAAGTGAAGTCATCATGAAAACCTGGTAAGCTGATGATGCTGCCCCGAAGAGAAAATCGGCCGGGAAGTTTCCGCGGCCGAACGACGAACGGAGGCAGTCGCATTTGGATTCGGACGAGGCATGCAAAGCAATTACAACATGTGTTATTGCAAGAAAAATAAGAGGGAGGCAGTAAGTTTGAGCTGCCATTACTGATTCCTTAAATGGCAAACTTTCTTGACTTTAAAGGAGAGACCATGCCTTGTAATGGCAATATTTAATTGTGATGATTAAGCATTATTAAAGATCCTGCTTTGCATCTGATGCTAAAGCAGTGGACTTCCTGTTCTTGTTGGTTTTTTTTTTTTTTATTTGATTTGATTTGGTGCAATTTAGTAGTGGAGATAAAAGATTTGTATTAAAATATTAATATAATCAACTATTTCACCCATTAAATGTAATAGTGCACGTGATGAATGATGATTACCAGACCAAGATTGGAGGGTGGGCCTTCATCAAAATAATGAATCAATATTGGAATTATTAAATGTTGAATTATGCTGTGAAAAAGTTAAGCAAATTTAAAATAGAATATAAAGAAAAAGACAAATTAATCTACTGTTGAACTGGGCCAATGCAAGCACAAATTTCTTCAAACAATTCCGCCTCGATCACTAATGAAAATTTTAAAATATTTAGCAGTGATTAGAAAATCGGATCGGAGAACGAACCGGAAGAGATAATGATTCGATGTTCAATCGGTCGGACCGGTTCAATCGAAAAATTGAATTTTACATATTTTCAATTATATTTTATAAAATTACCAATTATAAAAATATATAATCACCTAAATTATTTTTTAAATTTTAAAATAAAATTTAAAACCAAAATATAATTGAATAAAAATATCTATAGTTCATAATTTATACTTCATACATAGTTTATAATACACCCACTCAATATTATAATTCATAATTTAATTCAAAATGTAAATATTATGTTTTAAAATAAATAAAAATAAAAGTGAAATATCAAAAAAATTTAAAAATAATAAAAAAATAAAAAAAATAAATTTAAAAAATAAAAAAAATAATATTGAAACCGGTTCAATCGATTTTTCCGATTTGAACCTGGTCCAACTTGGTTCTACCCGGTTCAACTTTATAAATGGTTTTCTAGCCCTTCCGGACTGGTTCTGGGACCAGTTCCCGGTCCAACCGGTTGAACCGGCCAGTCAGGCCCAATTTTCAGATCATTGATATTTAGGACATGAAGTCAAACGAATCTCATGAGCAATATTGAAGATATTGGGAATGAAAGAGGATTTAGGGTATGAAATAAATTTATGCGAGATGAAATGATAAAAAGTAATAATATTTTTAATAAATTTATGAAAAGTGAAACTCATATCAAATTGAACTATTTCAAAGTAAAGTTCATGCATGGGATAGGATAAATGAGAAATAATAATATTTTAGTGAAAGATGAAATCTGATTAAGAAAAAATGAAATATTTCTTATTATGAGATAGTATATAGTATCACGCAAGACTTGGCTATAGATTTTGATTAAATACTGTATAAGTCTTATATGAATAGACTCATAGATGATTTTTGTAGGACTAACGCTAAAAAAAAAAAAATTATAATAATAATTAATTTGACTTTTCATTCTTTTGAATTGAACATGGCTCTATCTTTTTCGGAAAATATTGTGTGAGATGCATGATTATATATACTCCCTCCCTCTCTCATTCAAATAGATATTTTTACTTTTCATGTAGATTAAAGAGTATTATTATATATTTAATATATAGTGAGTAGTTGTATCAATTAGTGTGTGATCCTATATTTTAATTGTATAAGTGGGTATGCATGTGTGAATCACATGTGTATAAAATAGAAAAGATAACTCTTTTGATGGGACGCTAAAAATGGAAAAAATGGACACTTTGAAGGGACCAAAGGGAGTATAGAAGATTGAAGAAAGTGATATATTTATAAGATTAAAAAAAAGCTATATATAAAGGTTATAAATTGTAAAATAAATTTATCGAAAGTTATTTAATTGTGTTATAATATCATTTTTTATAGGGCAGGTGCTAATAACACCTACTCCCTCCGTCCAAAAAGAAGTTCATGGTTACTATAAATACGGAGTTTAAGAAAAAATTCATTTTTGTTTTACTTTTAGGAATAGTTTTGTATTTTTAGATAATAAATAAATTATAAAGTAAGTCATGTGAGTTGTAAAAGGGTGACAATTTTAAAATTAAAGTGTGTTGTGTATTTTCTTATTTGAGGTGTAAACTTGTTTATGAGACGGACAAAAATAGAAAGTTTGAATTTGTTTATGGGACGGAGGTAGTTTCTTTTTGCTAAATGCACACACCAATAGCATTTATATGATTGTTCCTTGGGTAATATATGCATGTATAATTAACTAACACAAACACTCTTATAAATCATGTTTACATAGATTAGTATATGAACTCGGGTTTTTTCTCACCCTAAATCCTGTGGTCTCTCCTTCCAATCATATTATACCTTATGTATTGCTAGGGATTTAAATTAAAAGGGAACCACATAGTTTATACCGTAAACGTGGTTCACAGGAGATTAACTCATTAATTAATGGGCCCTCGATCATTTGCAAAGGCATCCCTTAAGTTCAAGCATGTTGCATTCACACACTTAGAGATATAAGAAAACCTAGCTACTTGAGTGAACTTAAGTTTCGAATACTTATTTCGTTCGCTGATAATATTAATACATTGTGTTATAATCTAAAATTCAAAGTCGTAATTGTATTTTAAATGCAATTGCTATATATATATATATATATATATATATATATATATATATATATATATATATATATATATATATATATATATTTATTTATTTATTTATTTAAACCCGTGAACACCGAGCACTTTCATCTTTAAGAAAAAAGAATTTAACTCTTGGTTCAACAAGTTTGATTATCTTTAAGACATTTCTAAACAATTACCCATATACTCCCTCCGTTCCACAATAAATTTCACATTTTTTATTTTCATCCGTCCCACAATAAATTGTATCACGTAAAAAACAAAACATCACATCAATTTCTAACCTAAAAAATTCATCTAAATATTCTTACCTAATACACATAACATACTTTATAATTTATTTATTATATAAAAATCTACATTATCCTCCAAAAGTCAATAAATTTAGTAAAAAAATAAATTTTTTAAACTCCGTATCTACAATAACGGTGCAAGTTATTATGGGACGGAAGGAATATATGAAAACAATGCGCGAATTTAAAATTGAAAGTTGATATATCATGAAGACGATTGTTATATTATTATACATAGTCTATACAAGCATTTGAGTATATAGAGTAACTTCGTGTTAGGGAAAAACAGCCAACTTAATTACCTCAACTGTAGCAAATATTGAGCATCCTAACTTGTTTTAAATAGTATCCTATATACCAAAAGATTTAGGTGTTTGCTAGTGGAAGTAATTTACTAAATATTATATTGTTGGACTCATTGAAATATTACCATGGTTTTAATGAGAAGTGATAACATTTCATTAAAAATGATATTCGAGTTGATAAAAATGATATTGGTGCAGTGAATTATTTTATAAATAATTTGTGATATAATAAAAAGTGATTACATTTTAATAAAAAAAGATAATATATTTAACAAAAATTGATAATTATATTGACTTTAATTAGCATACTATATTGAATCACTAATAAGGAATCATTATACATAATGATACTCCCTATCACTACTTTTTTTAAAAAAAAAAACTAACGAATATTCTATTGATGAACAACAAATTTTATTGTTAAATTAATTAATTATTAATGGATTAATAAAAAAATTGATTGGTAAAATTATGGTTGATAATTTTTTCTAACAAATATTCGAATATGTAAGTAATTACTATATATTCATTAAAAATAGTTTCATTGGTAATTAGTTGATAAATTAACAAACGTTATTGCGTTGTATAAACATCAACACTGCTATTCCATTGTAAAAATACTAATTTAATTCTTATTAGTAAATTATTGTTATTTTATTTAACAACGAAAATCTATTGGTTGGTAAAATTCGTAAGAAATAAAATAAAATTATCTTTGGTAATACGCGTTGCAAAAATGGTTAAATCTAGAAATATCGGAATTTTGAAGTGGGCCGGCGCAGGCACAATTTTATTGAAACTCTCCATTATATCAGAAATGGCTTTTGGGGGAAAATGTTGAGCAATGATATCAGGAACAAATCTAGAATATCACTTTATGTATAAAGTGGTACACTGCACAAGAAAGTGGAGATAGAGACAGAGACGGAAATTACGAGTTAGTAGTGGGGAAAGCGAAAACTCGCAACTTCCCCTATTCAATTACTTTCTGCGGCTGATGCCTCTTTGCTGTAAATCTTATAATCTTTTTTAAATCTATGTAAAACACGTGGTTCCCTTTAATTTAAATATCCTAGTTAAACATAATTTATAATAAGATTCTAAGGAGAGTCACAGGATTTACCCATTAAACTTGATTCACATTAGTGTTTGTAGGAAATTAAATACGAGTTAGGGGCGATAAGTGTATAGTTATTGAAATGAGAATGATTAAAAAGTTTTAATTCTCAATCTACCAATCAAATATCAACAATGAATCGATGTGCTTCCATTCTTATTACACCCTTTCATTATCCTAAACCAAGAAATTCATGTGACTATCTTTAATTAAGACCGTACTTGAGTCGATTTTTTTTTTTAAATTAAAAATAAAAATAAAGAAGGCTCTTAATAGACTGAAGTGTAAGTCTTGGTCAATGGTTCAAGACACTATTACAGACGGCTTAAGTTAGAGATGATCTTCAATTTGTCTCTAAATAAGATGATCAATATCGTTTTTATTAGTGGAAATGAAGATAAGTAGATAACCTAGACCGTCTTTAATATCATCTTTAAAATTGGATAAAATCACAAATTATTAGGAATTTTGGTTACCAAACAATGAAAATTTTAAATGATAAGAAAAAATTACAATAGAAACTGGAATGTAGAGAATTTCGAAAAAATTTTGAATGCTACATTAACCAATCGACCAGTACTGATTGAACGCTTTACTATCCAATCGACTGGTTGAACAGAACACTACACAATCGATCGGTACGCCTTCACCTATGCTCAACCAGTGGTGGTCGAAAATGCACTAAAATTTCGATAACCTGGGTCAAACAACATCCACTTTCAACAAAAAAAAGAGCTTCGAAAAATCAATTTCCAACAAAATTTAGATGTACAAATGCCATCCTAAGACTACAAATCAGCAAATAATGTATGATCCATGGAGTAATTTTCGCAATTCAACCTAAAATTTATCAATTGAAGCATATTCAACAAACCCTAAATATTAATTGAAAGTAGAAAAAAGAGAGAAGTCAAGTATACTTGGATTGATATATTATCCTCTCATTAGGGTTTTCATCCACCACGAAACTGATTTAACGTAGCGAGACAAGATCTTCTTCTTTCCTTTTCTTCATCTTTCCTTCTTTTTCCTTCTTGTTGCATTGTGTTAAGTTGGAAGATGTGGTGGGTGTACATATAATTTTAGTAGATGTATTGAGTAATGCGTGTATACGTTAAAAAAATTTGTGTGCATAGCCGGGACCGTATTCCATCTCAAATGTAAGAGATTTGAGCCCAAATTACCATAAAAATTAATTTCTGACCCAGCCCAATTCATCATCAATTTGAAATAATTAGCCTAAACCCTTCAAATCTTTCATGAACTTTCAGAAATTAAACACAAAACTCTCTTCCTTATCACACTCCATAATTAAATTCTAGATCTGTCACTGCTTGTATTCATAGTTTCGTTCTTTTGTTATTAGGAATTTATCAGATTTATTGAACAATTAATCCAAACCCAACTATTAACTTTAGAGTTTGTATTTGTAATGAAAAATTATTGACATAACTTTAAAAAAAAAAAAAATCTCGAATCTTCATATGCAGCCTTTCCAAATTAACAAACTTTTTACTTCAGTCATATAAAAATTATTCAATTAACCGGATTCATAGAATAACTTGCAAAGAAATGAAAGGCAGATAGTTACAAAGAGGATTCATAGGGTGACTTGCAAAGAAATGAAAGGCAAAGAGTTACGAAACAGAAGTGAAAGAGCTTCACCTTTTAAAATTGTAGAATATATTTAATAATTCATTTAATATAATATTTTATAATAAGGGTACCTAATTAGATCATATTAATTTAATAAAATATTGTTATAAGTTTTAGGATATATTTAGCAAATTTAGGTATGATTAGCAAGTCCCTTAAATAAATTAATATTTTCAATTTATTCTTACTTACCCAAATTTTTATGCTTATCCATCCAGTTCGGTTCTTATCTAGTTATTCTATTATATTTTGATGTTACGTATCATGTTACGTATTGTTGGATAATTGACGCGTATGATATATTTTAAACCCTAAAAAACCCTTAAACCCTATTGATGTTACATATTCTATTACGTACCGTTGGATGATCATTGACACGTATGATATATTTTAAACCCTAAAGAAAAGCTTAAAACCCTATGTGCAAGGGTTGAAATGTAACATTAAGTGTATAGAACATTCAAGATCCCACCCACCACTACAATAATATCAAACAAACTGTTGACTATGATAATATCAGACAAACTGTTGATAAAAACGACACATAATTAATCTTAACCTCAACTCTCTAGCATGCATACAATACCCTAATTATATCAACCACAGTTATGTTCTGACTACACCTGATGCTGCCTCTGGTGCAGTTTTTACCCCTATTTTGCATCAGGAGGCTTTCACAACACCATTACATAACACGATACGACGTCGCTGCAGTGTCGACTCAATTGTCGAATATGATGACGACACAAGATATGTCGTCTTTGCTCTTCCTTGAAAGGGCTTCCTTTGTCAACTTCTCAGCAGCCTCTCCACCTTCTTTTGATCCTCGGATGCAATCGACTGCTTCTTGATTCGACATCACCTACACATCGATACACAAGGTCAAATACATCCTACTCTTTCAAATTGTTGAATGAGTTAGGAGAGAATTATACCTTCCACAGACCATCACTTGCTAAGATGATGAATTCGACACCTTCATCTATCGTCTCCATTGCGATATCTGGTTCCACAGTGATATGATCTTTTAGCCTTCCATCTCCGAAGGCCCTTGTCATCGAAAGCTGTCCGTCTACTCGAGGAACATCCCCTGAGCACGCAGCCAAAGTGAAGATTACCCACAATCCATAATCTTTTTTTGTAATTCTAACATCAATTAATGTTTCTACTTTCTATATAACATGACCTAAATTATTCCATCATATGTACTACTTAAAGAAGTCCATTGACTAGTTCAATCTATAAGGTGTTCAAGTATCCAGATAGTAGAATATTTTGGAGGAATTATAAGATGTACTCAAGTACCCCACATAATTTTTCTTGTCATTTTCGTATCTTTTCGTACATAATCCTTTGTGCTTAAGTTACTCTGTAGGACCGTTGAAGAAACAAATCTAATCATTGTTTTAGCATTAAAATACAGGGCCTTAAATAATTGCTTTGTACACTAATAATTGCAATTATATAGGCTTGTCTATCTTCGAAGTCCATTAGTAAAAAATAAAGGGCAGATGGAATTAAACTTGGAAAGTGGGATACTACCCACACCTTATGAATCACATGCTCAAGCTTAATTAAACTAAGCGTATTGTGGAACAGACTAATGAGATCATGAGACATGAATAAAATAAGACATTTAATGGAGAAGTCATAGAATCTACAAGAAATAGTACTAAATCTTAAGCGCATGAATTCATTAATGAACAAGAGAGCATATATATATACCAGGTTTCTGTGACACGAATCCGCCTTTGTCCTCCACCATTTTCCTTTCCTTCAAAGGCTCATGATCCACACTAACTTGCACACCGCATCCATTCCTACAAACAACTGCCCGCGAGTCGCCAATGTTCGCCACCACCAACCTCCCCCCATCGATTAATATAGCCGTTAAGGCCGTCGAACCTCCTCTGGAACCAACCACATTTTCCAGGATCTCGTGATCCGTGGACTTGTAAGCCCTCTTGATCGCGGATTCCGGATTCGTCCAGAAATCAGCCTGTTCATCAATCACTCTCAGCACAACATACCTTGATCCACATGCAACTTAAACTACCAATAAAAAAAACATTAAAATTCTCAAATCACCTCATTGAGAATGTTATCAAACAGGTGGTCCGTCAAGTATTCGGCAGCCTTCCGACCACAATGGCCATCGAAAATGGCGTAAAGCCCGAGTTCATGATCGTCCACTTTCTTGCTCGTCGCCACCGAGTAATCCTCCATGCCGTGCCCCATTTTCCCTTCGACTCCACGGTGACCGTGGGACACGGCTCGGCGCCGGCTAGGATGCCGGCAGCCTGTTTTATCATATGTACTATCATCATCTTTCAACTCGTAGTCTTTGAGGATGTCATCCTAAGTGCATGCATATATACAGGATGTAACTGATGAAAAATTGACAGAGATTTATGTATATTAAGACAACATGCAGAGAATATTAGCTAGACCTTCAAGATTGCTGAGAAAATATCATCTGGAGTGTTGCTCCTCTGCAGGAGTAGAGTTGGCATCATCAATCGGCGAGAGGGTAATTTAGTAAATTCAAGTACAAACAAACAATACCTTTATTTTGCAGATGTCAGTATCACTATTTGAACTCGATCTTCCCCTCTGCTAGAGAGAGATTAGTAAGAACAGAGTATCTTAATTCTTAAATAACGAAATTATATAGTCAAGAAATATGAATTCACACACATGCATCTGCAGTAATATCAAATTGGGATGGTAATTGAATTCTGACAAACAGAGAGTAAAAAGCCCACAAAATGAAATCTTAGAACTATCAAACCATAATCAAGAAACAGAGGATTTTTCCATGAATAAATTACAGCCCACTTAATTTAGACAACAATAATTCTTGATATAATGTCTGAAGATTAGAAACACCTGGAACTGGAAGTGCAGGAAGACCTTACAAAATTTTTCTTTGGAAAAATCATACCTTTACCCTGGTGAAATTGGATTCTTCCATGTTAATTTGATAGGTAGTGGGAAATTGCACGCATTTGAAAGCTTAGATTTAATACAGAACTCATAGCTGGTTTGTGTTATTACAGAGAAGAATGATACACGTGTGGGTGGAGTCTGGTGAGGTGGCAAATCAGTTGTGCTTGGTGTCTTCCGCCGCCCACCGCATACATCGGGCTCGGGCTCGGGCCCGAGTAAATTTGGAGTTTTAAAAATGCTTTTAATATTTTATTTATTTTTAAACATAATTTGAATTTTTTTAATAATAAATAAATAATAAAATAAGATGGACAACGTTTGCTGAGGCCATTTTTACGTTTTATTAAATAATTATCACTTTTCTTTAAAAATATTTCTCCCTCCATCCAATAACGGAGCCATAATCCAAAGTAAGGATCTAAATTACATTGTAAAATCGGAGCTTAGATTTTTACGATTACAGTCGCTGGAGCACTGCCGGATCGCCGGCCTGTCGTCGGAAAGTCACCGGAGCTGCCGGACCGCCGGACTACCGCCAGAAAATTGTCGGACCTCCGCCGCCGGAGTTCTGCCAGACCACCATACTTTTTGCTGCACACTTTTTTTTACTGCACACAATTTTTTTCCTGCACACACTTTTGCTGCACACGAACTTTTGCTGCACACAAATATTTATGTGCAGCACATTGTAGGGGTAATATTGAAATATCACTATATATTTATATAGTTAGTAGTAATATTTTTATATGTTTGTATATCATAGTAATTAAAAATTTTTCAGTGTACCTAGTAGTAATCCTCCCTTTTTAATTTAATTTTAGGGGTAGTTTGATATTTTTAAATAATAAATAAATTGTAAACTAGTAGTGGCAATTTTGAAATTTAAGTATGTTGTGTGGTTGTTGGATTATAATGTGTTATTTCTTCGGGTGTGAACTTGTTAATTAGACGGATAAAACTAGTAAGTGCGAATTTATTTTTGGATCGAGGGATTATGACTTTTTATTTATACTTCGAATTGTTCATGAAATAATAAGTGCATTATAATTAACTTTCATTAATTCAAATATTATTTTTTACTAAAATATTATAACTTTTCATTCATCTCATAAAAATCTTCTCGTAAAACGGTCTAACACAAGTTTTTGCCAAATAAATTATGTGTCTTAAATGTGAATAATAATAATTAAATGCTAGTATAATTTATTTACACTATCTTTATTTATTTGTCTCATTATATTTTTCAACTTTCTAAATTAATAAATTAAAATAAATAATCTCTCATTTTATTAATTTATTTTATTGATTTTAGTGTAATCTAATATTTAAAGTAATAAATTCTTTAAAAAAAATGTTTAAAGTAATAATAAATAAAGTATACATAAATTATACTCCCTCCGTCTCACTTCAGATGGCACACTTTCCATTTTGGGCTGTCCCACAAAAGTTTGCACATTCCAAAAAAAGAAAAAAGTAAAAAATAACCACCCTTCCCATACACTTTAATTACAAAAAAAAATAACCACCCTTCCCATACACTTTAATTACAAAAAAACCATCTCTACCTACCATACTTTATCATTTATATATTACATAAAAATACCATTACACCCCTAAAATTTATCACTTTCTTAATTTCCATGCCGAAAAGAGGGGTGCAAGCTTTTTAGAGACGGAGTGAATATTTATTAGGTATAGAATTTTGAAATTAAAATATTTTATTGTGATATTATAGTATGCTGGTGGTACTTCTTTTAGGATATATGAAAGATAATTTTTAGGGTGTGAAATAAATATTCTCTCATTGTTAAATGGTTAACGAGATACTGTCAAATAGAATGTTATTATACGGTTGGGTTTTTTTTGGGCTTACATTACAAGGGTTCAGCCTAGCCTAATTATGGTAGTTCTCATTGGGTCGGATCATTTTTGCCGGATCTACACTCAACTGTCGCTCGATGCCTCCCTCCATCGCTGACTACTGTTGCCCATCCGCTGTCACTGACCGCTGCACCACCACTATCGTCGATCGCCGCACCGATATGGTAATCAACACGGGATCCGTATCGACATTGAAACCGACATTCATATCGATATCGAAATTGACATCTGTACCGACATTCGAAAACCTATATCGGAATCGAGGTCGGTACGGATCCCGACATCATAACCTACATGGAAACCGACACACGGTAACATTGGATATTATGGTTTGAACAATAGGGACAAAGTGTCCAAAAATTACATTAGGTTAGAATTGATATAAATAAAAATAAAAAAGTATTTTTTTTTTACAGAAAAAATAAAAAATATTGATATTGATATTGATATTGAATTTTGAATTTGTGTATTTTATAAATTTTCCAAATAACAAAAGTACCAAAATAGTCGGATCTTGAACCGCTTATGATGAGAATTTTGAGTAGCATCTTTTAAACGAAAGGGCAATTTTGTCCGATGGCAGATAAAGTTAGGGGTGGACAAATTTTTTCGGATTTCAAGTATCCAAACCGAAAAAAATTATCCAATTTTTTTTTTGGATTTTTACCCAAAATTTCGGGTTTCGAGGTACTAGAACCCGATGATATAATTTTTGATTTGGGTATCGGGTTTTAAAAATCTGCTCAAATTATCCAATCGGGTACGTGATTTATTTTATTTGATTTTTTTAATTTTTTTTCTTTACATTCTATTTTATTATTAAAAGTTTTAATAGAATAATTTTCTTAAAACATTTGATAAAGGAATTGTGTAATATCTATTTATTTATTTAATTAGAAAAAAAGTTATAATATTATCTCTCTCTCTCACGCACATATATATATAGTATATATTATAAAATAATAAAGAAAATTTTTTTTAGAGAGTTTTATACCACAATTTACAAAATTTATAATATAATACATATTAAATATATATAAACAATGTTTATATTTCATTTAATCACATTTTAATAAATAGTTTGACATTATATTTATTTCTTATATTAATTAATATTATCATTTATTAATTTTTAAATTAATTTAGTTTAAGGATGATAAATGTTAAATTTATTATTTTTGAGAGTGTAGCAATATATTAATATAAAAAAATGTATTATTAACAATATTTATCATCCTATAATAATTAAATATTTAGTATTCTTATATCATTTCTTCAAATGTTGCAAATTAAAAAAAATAAACTCATTTCTAGTTTATCATATATAATTTAATCTAATATATAAAATAATTGTTAATAAACCACACTCAATTAATTTCATCACATGAAAATGAAGGGAGAAATCAGAAAGAAAAAAAAGATTTAAAAAATTAATGGTTTTTAAAATACGGATTTGGGTTCGAGTAATACATTTTAAAATGCGGAATTTCGGGTACCCGGACCGAAACCCGATCTGATAACCATCCCCATATAAAGTTGCCCCCTCGCCAAGAAATTATCTAAAATTCACACGGATAAAGTTGCCCCCTCACCAAGAAATTATCTAGAATTCGCACATCTTATATCTTTATATAGAGAGAGGGGTACGCATCCTTGAACTTGTACATTACTCATCTTACTCATAGGGTTTCTAGGGCTTCCAATTGTTACCCCTTTTCGTGTACGGCGTTTTCAAATCGTGTGCATCTCATTTCTTGGATACTATTGACGTATTTGGGGTTGTCGGCATTGACGAATTATTAGTGATTGTGTGATATTTATAACTGCTTTCGGAAACGCTGCAAGATTGAACATGTTAGATATCGGCTGTGATTATTAGGGTAAATTTATGTTTATTTCGGTTTCATTGGTTTCTTGCTGTGTGTTTTTGCTATTAAGACATTTAGTTGGTTATATCAGGCACTGCAGTTGGACATCTAGATTGTATAAGTTTAAATGCTGAAATTTGCATTGGTGAACTGACCTGTCAAACCTGCTTTCTCTGTTCTTATTTTGTAATGCGTCGGCATTGTCTTTGAATAGGTGGTTATTATGACTCCTTCAAAGGTGGAACATTTCTTTTGAAAATCAAAGAACAAAACAGGTGTTTTTAACGAACCAAATCAAAGCAAAAAACTGAAAATCAGACATACATATCAGAAAGACTTGGTTAGTGGGGATTCAAAAGCATCAGACGAAGTGTTTGTTCCTGAACGACTGAAACTGAATGCTTTTTATTGCAAGTTGTTATTCTCCAAGTTCTATCTGGTAGCTTCTAAGGATTGCTGCCTGAATTTACAGGAATATCTGCCCGCCCAGCTCCCATATTTGCACCGGTCAGGATCCCAGCCAGGACCCCGCCTCCTCAAATTGCATCTTGAATACTTGTGCATTGAATCTTTTAGAGACCTTCCTCAATAATTAGAGCTGCCCCATTCACACCTCTTCTCTTTATCGGCATCCCCTGTTTTCATAGTCTCTGCATTTCACCCTTCTATTGTATCCTGGCTCATAATTAATTTATTTGTTATGCAGTGAAGCGTGAACCTCCTCCTGTACCCGTACCCGTAGGGCCCATTCTTGGAGGCTTTGGTTCTACTGTAACTCAAGGTATGAGGACACTAGACTAATCATAAGATATATGATGTTCATATTTGTCAAAACATATGTTGGATAACTCACGTACATAAACGCATAAATCATATTCATGCATAGAGAGGAATCTCACTTACCTCTCACCGTAAGTATACGTTGCAGCGGAAGAAAATGTACGAACCGGTTGGTACTCACCGCTCTCACCGTAAGTATACGTTGCAGCGGAAGAAAATGTACGAACCGGTTGGTACTCACCGATACACTGTGATCTTCTGGATCAAATCTCACAACACTGGGTTGTAGATTATATTTCCACGATATTGTATTAATCTGGAATATGAAGAACTGAATTTTTTCGTTGTGATTTCAGGAGAGTAAACGAGAGAGGAAACGCACTCTTGCGTTCTGCGTTCTGTCGCGCACATGAACGTTTTAGCGCTCTCCGTTCTGTAACGCATTAGCGTGTTTTAGCGTTTGAGCGTGTGAACGTCTTCTTGCGTTCTGCATGTCCACTTCTGAATACGCTTGTCCAACGTATTCTTTTAACCCTTCAGAACGCCAACTGCTTAACGCAGTATTTGAGTTAAAAAACTAACTTTTTAACTCCCTCTCTCTTAATTATCCACAAACTATCATATGTGGATTTAATTAATATTTATTATATTAATTATTATTTACATCTCCCACTCACATATGAAGTCATAAGTCGCCTGACTCAATTTCTTCATGAATCATATTCTCGCACAGATTAATACATCGTGTGACCCACGAGATATGAGTTTTAATCGTTATACACTTATTAGAGATATATAGCAACTCAACCAGTTTATCAATGAAACTCAACTAGCTCGTTATACCCCAGAACTCTTGAATATTTAACATAAGTTGACATATCTCTTTTTCAATCCCTGAATTTGTCAGAGCATATTCAACCCTTTTGCAAAAATAACTATGTATTCATAATCAAGACCCTGCTTGATTGACTAGTCAATGAATCACAATAGTATATGTTAAATTAAGACGTTCTTCTCATCTCACTAAGTATCTACAGTCTCCCACTGTAGTTGCTTTCCTAGACATGTACCGTTATTAACCATAGCTCTTTTGGTAACATGCTAAAGTAGCAACACCAAAGTGAAGACTTAGAATATAGTAGAAAGTCATAAGGGTAACCAATAGATAATGACTCATACTTTTGAGAAAATAGGGATAATTTTCTCAATCCTGTTGGGTCAACTGAGCACATGTCGTTTTCCTAAAACACATGTCACAATGTCTTTAACTTCCTTCCAAGAAAGCGTATGTCGTATTTCATCTAATTTAGACATCGTGTAAATCAGAGTTCAAGTGTTTCCCATACACTTAAGCCGGATATCCTCCCTCCAACGTATAGGATTTCCATCGATTTAGCTTTACAACAAGTTGGATTAGATTCGTGGCGAAATCTATCCCGATTACATTAACTATCGTAATCTCATCTCTGTGCTCCCACTGAGCCAGAGGCGATTGCTCGTATGAGAGAGCCAATCATAACTTGCCGACATACTATTATATATGAACCATCACATATAGTTAATAAAACATATATGTATAGTTAATCCATTAACTATTCCATTAACATACATAAACATATTCAATACATCGTTTGAAATCCTTCGCAGACTCAAACGAGTAGAAATGTAACTAACAATCACTTTCTTCTTGTCTACAATATATCTAACAAAGTTGAACTTCATGTCAATGTGTTTGGTCTTTTCATGATATTTGGGGTCTTTTGTGTAAGCAATAATCTCCTGATTATCACAATAATTAAAACAGCTCCCACTGGAGTGTTTGTGATAAGTAGCTAAAATGTCATATTTTGATGTCATATATTCCCCATGTTTAGTTACCAATTAATCCTTAAATCTTTATTTAGATCAAGTTTTATATTTTGTAGGCATGAAAATGATTAAATTGATATTATGAGCTAATTGGACTACTTTTGGAAGATAAAGATGTGGAGCTACAAAGAAAGAATCGGACTGTGCGTAAGGCGTGGTCACGCCTTAGTTGCTGACAGCAATCTGGAAATGGAGAAAAAGATACAGTAGCATTTTTGTTGATAAGGCGTGGGCACTTCTCCAATATTCAAATCTGATCAGTTCCTATATTTTAGGGATTCACAAACCTCTGAACTTGTTAGATTATTCATATTTTATGTTTAATTAATTATCTTAGTAGTTATTAATTAGTTTTTCCAGGTGGTTATTTTAGGATTAGTTTTAGAGGAGATTAAACTCCCAAAAACTCCGAGAACTCATCTGCATTATCATTCCCCTATTCTATATTTTATTTCCACGTTGAACTCTGTAAGACTCTAATGGAGATTACTCTTTATTTTTATTTACGTTTCTTTATGGATTGCTAAATCATTCGTCTAGCCGGGTAATTGGAAGTGTGGTTCAACACAATTATGTGAGATCTAACTAATCTTCATACTCTTTCATGTTATATCATTTGCATAATCCATGTTCTTAATTATATTATTTGGCATGTTGTTTAACCTGATCAATTACTCAATATGTGAAAATGATATGGGCTAATTAGGACGTTATATCCGTAATTGTTTAGTCGTCTCTAATACAAGTGACAAGTAGCGTAATCGTCCGCATCTCACTTTTGATTATTGCTATAGTGGATATGCAACCTAGTCTAAATGAACCTACATGTGCATTTGTTGGCTAGAATTAGGTCTTTCTAGGTTGAATGCAGTCGATAAATTAAATCCTACGATGGTATCTAGGGTTGTTTATTAAGCTAGAGAAGTAATTAGAGGTGGTACCCTAATTATCGACTAAGTACGGAAAGATTAGGTCGTTAGGTGGTACCAACGACTATAACCAGTTTGGTGTAAAATGAAAGAGTTATATTTGCATCCGTGATCGTGTTTGTTGAACTATTCCGAAGATTATCTTGGCTAGATATTTCATTTCATTTAATCACCTCATTTTACTTGATTTTTAATCTACTGTAATTTTAGTTTAATTAAAAAACTCAAACCCTCCATCCGTGTTTTAATTATTTTTGTTGATTAAACTTGTTTAACCAATCTCTGTGGAAACGACCCTACTTATCACTATCTCAAGTTATAATTCTAATAGGTTTTATTATTTGTTGGTTTCGACACCCACCAGTTTGAGACATCCAAATGTTTCATGAATCTTCTCAACCAAATAGCCTCTTGAACTGCAAACGTACATACCACAAAGTAGGCTTCCATTAGTGGACAGTGTTATTCAAGTCTGTTTCTTGCTACACCACGAGATTGCTCCATTGTTGAGCAAGAAGAAATAACTAGGAGTTGATTTACGTTTATTTAAATCACCACTCCAGTCAGCATCTATATACTCAGTGTACTGTTATTCCCTTGATAACAGAGAGAATAGTCTGCAGTCAATCACATTGGCATATGGTACTCTGGCCATTTCATTCTTTTCATCTTGAGTCTTGGGATACATTTGCTGACTTAATAATTCACTTTTCACAATGAGAGTATCTATAGGTTTGCAGGTGTACATATTGAACCGTTCTAAATGTTTCTTGTTGTAAGTCTCTTAAGACAAACCCAATAATTTCTTGAACGATCCCTATGGATCTTTACACCAAGTATGTATTCTGCTTCACCCATGTCTTTCATTTCGAAATTCGAAGGCAACCATCCTTTTATGGTTTCAAGATACTCTTTGCTATTTCAAGCTAGAAATATGTCATCCACATATAAGGATAGAATCACAAAACAACTGTTGGATCGTTTAACGTAAACAACTGTTGCATGTAGATCTCTTCTTCTAATTCTCCATTGAGAAATGCGGTCTTAACATCCATGTTGGTGTAATTCTAATTCCATACTAGTCACTATAGCCAACAGTAGATGAATCAAGGCAAACCTCACTACAGGTGAAAAGGTTTCTACGTAGTCTATACCCTTGTTAAGTATAACCTTTTTGCCACCAAGTGAGCTTTCTACCTCTCTATTGAGCCATCAGCATTTCTTTTGATTTTGAAAATCCATTTATTCTCAATTTCCTTTCGTCCCTTTGGAAGATCTACAAGTCGCCAGACTCGATTTGACTTCATAGACTCCATCTCTTTTTTCATCCATTTCTCCTTTTTCGGACAAGTTAGGGCTTCTTTAACGTTTCTGGGCTCTTACTCATTAGCAGGAAAAACATCTCAACTTTCTGGTGAAACTAAGAAGGCATGTCCTTCAATGTCATAATGCCTTTTGTGCACATGTTTCCTAGAACTTTTCGAGATGAGATAACTTATGATGGTCTTCTGTAGACAAAATGCTCTCATTAGGAATCACCTGATTCTCAATCGGCAAATATCTATCAAGATCCACACCATCAATTATCAAGATCCACACCATCAGCTTATTACTCCCACTTGGATCTTGTAGGCATTGGTTTTCTACTATCTCGAAAACAGGTCCGGCATCCCTGATGCCTCCTATACTAGGAAATTCAGTTTCTAAAAAATGAGCATTATGTTATTCTGTCTCAATTAAGCTCCCATCGTGATCTCCTATGAACATGTGTTTAGTGTGAAAATCTGCATGTTTTAGGGTCCGATTTAGCACCGTTTTGTGGAATTTATGTTCGTATTTTAGCACTAAAGAGTTAATTTTCATATATTTAAGATATTGGTGCATTTGAGGTGTTATTTCGTATTTTTAGGTGGAAAACGGATTAAAGGTGCAAAGTTGGAATGAGGAGTGAAATCGTGAAAGAATGCTGAAAAACGCATGTCCTCTTTGCACAATTTTTCTGTATTGTTGTAGAGATCTAAATTGATCATGTGATATATGGTTGGAAAGTCACTGAAGATTAGGTCATTTTGGCTCAAGAAACACCTCAATTGGAGGTCAGATGAGGGAGATATGATCAAAACGGTGAAGACGCGCAAGCTGTGCAGACCAGCATGGCTAGTGCCACTTTGCACGAGTCGTTTCATACTCAAATGGACGAATTTACAGAATTTATTTATATAGTTGGAAAGCTAAGGAAAAGAGGATCGTGTGATTGCAAAAATCACCTCAATCGAAGATCGGATGAATAAGTTATGAGCAAAACCGTGAGATCGCGCGGACTGCCAAAGGGTGGCACGACCCATGCGAATGGCTGCACGACCCGTGCCACTGTCCAGCATGCCCGTTTCGTCGTTTTTTGGCCCGTTTGTCATTTTTGACGTAAAAAAGCCCTATTTTAAGGTGGAATCCGAATTTTAGCAGCCTTCAACTATAAAAGGACCCCTTGGGGTGTTCCAAACCTTAACTCTCCATAATTCTACACATCCCTACATACCCTTTCCTTGTCACCATCCCATCCACCCATCCCGGGGAGTTCATCGGTATTGTTTACTTGAGAAGGAGAACAAGAAGATTCAGAATCACGGAGGGAAGAACGAAGCATCACACCATACTTAGGGTTTTTCTTCATCTTTCTTTTCTAATTTTGAATAATATGCTTTCATACCTAACCATGTGTATTGTCTGTAACACCATGGGCTAGTACGTCTTGGATAGTACTAGGTTCTGAAGGTTAAATTGTGTTGAATTGATGATCTAGATTTAGAGTTGGATACCTGCAGCATACTTATTCCTTTATTAATGCTTTGATTTGAGATTGATATTTTTGTCTCATATGATCTGTCCTTATTCATGGGTATGTCATTGTCCTATGCATGTTCATGATTATTGCTTGTGTCATAGAAGAGATTATATTTATCAACCTGTTATGGGTAAAGGGGATCTAACCATATAACCTTTATTCATTAGAATAATTAATATTGGACACCTAATATATTTAATAATTATTATTCTATAGAATTTGGTTTCTTAGATTATTAGGTGGGAGTTGAGGATTAATTTTTAAGTACCTATAAAGGGAAGTCTAGTATACTAGCCTTTAATGAAATTTTACATGAAGTACCTAGAAAGGGAGTAGGAATTATTCTTCTGCATCTGAGGGTTTAAACCAGGTTTACGTGTTAAGTTTACTCTAAAAGAGGGGTTTAGCATAATTAAGTGATTTCGCCTTTATAAGAACTGCAGGGATTCTAACCAAACGTAGTGATTCAATTTGACCAATTTAACTGGATTACCTAGTGCTGTCTATCTTCTCTCTTGAATACCTTCCATATTTAATTTCTTGCTAATTTATTATTTTTAGTAATTATTTTCTGCCTAAAAATACCACAGATTTGTCTTAATTTAGAATAGTTATAATTAGATTAGATAGTAAGTCTAGAATTATCCCTTGGGTTCGATAATAGACTTGGTCACACGCTTATCTGCAACAGATTCCCTACACTTGGGGACACACGCAAAAAGGTGAACAAGCAAATGGCGCCGTTTGGGAGTAGGAATTATTCTTCTGCATCTGAGGGTTTAAACCAGGTTTACATATTAAGTTTACTCTAAAAGAGGGGTTTAGCATAATTAAGTGATTGCCTTCATAAGAACTGCAGGAATTCTAACCAAACGTCTAGTGATTCAATTTGACCAATTTAACTGGATTACCTAGTGCTGTCTATCTTCTCTCTTGAATACCTTCCATATTTAATTTCTTGCTAATTTATTATTTTTAGTAATTATTTTCTGCCTAAAAATACCACAGATTTGTCTTAATTTAGAATAGTTATAATTAGATTAGATAGTAAGTCTAGAATTATCCATTGGGTTCGATAATAGACTTGGTCACACACTTATCTGCAACAGATTCCCTACACTTGGGGACACACGCAAAAAAGGTGAACAAGCAACATGTAACCCTTAGAATTCGAAATATCTTATGAAGATACATTATTTTGCCTCTAGGACCCAACTTTTCATACTGACTCGATGAATCATGTACGTAAGTTGCTGATCCCCAAGCTCTAAGGCTACTCAAGTCAGGTTTTCTACCCGTCCAAAGTTCATATGGAGTCAAAGCAACTGACTTAGAAGGCACGCGATAAGCACATAAGCTTCCATAAATAACGCATCTCGTTATAATAGCTTGTGCCATCATGGCTCTTACCATCTCCAACAAAGTCCTATTCCTTTTCCAGCAACACCATTTTGTTGAGGTGTATAAGGAACAGTTAATTGTCGGATTATACCCTTTTCATTATAAAATTCCTTGAATTGTTCTGATAGATATTTATGTCTTTTACTTCACTCAAGTATCGTCTAAAACAATCCAATACTTCAGACATATGAGATATCGTAAAGACTGAATAATCATCAATGAACGTAATGAAATAGTGAGCTCCATGTCGTGCTCTCACATTTACAGAACCATGTATATCAGAATGGATTACTACTAATGGAGATTAAGACATAATAGCTTTACCAAAAGGTTTTCTACCCATTTTGCTAGCAAGATAATGTCCGCATTTGGATAATTCGACCTTAGAAGAAAGATTCAACAATCCTTCCACAAGTCTATCATCCATCTTGCTCAACATGACTTAATCTAGCATGCCAAACATCATTCACATTTGCATTGTGATGAGTGTGTAAATTCACAAGTTTGGCGCTATGTTTTGTGCTAGTTTTGGAGAGTTTTGATGTGGAAATAGGTGGAAAACCTATATATATTGTGAAATAGCATGAATCAGGTGTTAGTGGAGCTATTTGATTGTTTTCTTAGCAAAAACGGAGTGAAAGAGCCAAGAATCGAAGAGACGGAGTCGAAGCCACGCGAACCGCCCAAGAAGTAGGTGGGTTCGACCTGGCTGGAGGAGGGTTCGACCTCTCCAGCAGGTCGAACCAACGTTGCTGAACATACAGAGATGGGTTCGACCACGACTCAGTTGGTTCGACCTGGCCATCAGGTCGAACCATGGTCGAACCAGTTTGCAAGAAGGAGGATTCGACCACGACATTGGGGTTCGACTTGCCAGTTGGTCGAATCGGGAGAAAGAGTTGTCCAGTGCTGAGGTTCGGCCTAGGGTTCGACCAAGGCCTAAGTGGTTCGACCTGTCCAGAAGGTCGAACCTGTGCAGAATTCTTCCAGTAGTGGGGTTCGACCTGTGGCTCGGGGTTCGACCTGCTTGACGTGGTCGAACCTGTGTGCGAGAACTTACCTTATCAGGATTTTCGAGGTCGAAACGCGTGAGATCACTTAGAAAGCCCATTCCAAGCCCTAGAGACGTGATTACAAGTATAAAAGGAGGCTCATACAGAGAATAAAGAGAGCTTTTGATCGTCAATCGTAGGAGAGACAAGAGGAGAGGTGGTGATCCATCCGGAGGACTGTGACAGAGGTTCGTTGAAGGTTCAAGTAAGAATGATTAATCTAACCATGATTGTTCCTAGATCAATCATGGGCTAGAACCACCTTGGTAGTTCTAGGGTTATGAAAGTTTCATGATGTAATTCGTGTTTCGTGTGTAAAACTCCGTACAACACTACCTGTGGTTTGTTTTATATAAGATTGCATATTTAATCCATACTCATAGTCATTTTGTGCATCAATGATCGTTGTGTAGAGTCTGAATACATGACATGGTTATTGATTGAGTGCGTTCACTACTGAGCAGGGTTTATCATTATAATTCTAAGTGAAGGGATTCCGAAGTATTATTAGAACTGTCTTATATGAATATTCATGAATTGAATTGAATTCGGGTTGATGAATAGGATGAAGAGTATAACTTTAGAGTACCTAAAAAGGGAGATCAAATCGGGTTAGATTCTAGACGTAGAAGATAATTGATTATGATAGTACCTAGAAAGGGGGGTGAAGCATATCTCTTGCTCTGATGTTATTCACACGTGTCAAGCGCATATTTACTTGTGTCTATAGAGTAAACTTGCATGGTCTAGTGATGCGTCCACAAACCACAGGGCAGAGTCGGACACCATCACACGAAAATACGAATTGCTAGTGAAACTGGATGACCCAACGAACTACCTATCATCCTTATTGATCACAACTCACTTCTCTCTACTCTTGCTATTTCTTTTGTTATTTCGATTAGAAGTTACTATCCATTAAACCTCTACAATTACCAACATAGTCTAAAATATACTAGAAGATCACAAAATTGATATTTATCCATCCCGTGGGTTCAATATTGTAACTTGGTCATCTTCGCGACTACAATTGATATCCTTATACTTGAGGATTAATTTGTGTGTTGAGAAAACCCCTACCAAGTTCTTGTCGCCGTTGCCGGGGACGGCGTAAAATATCTTTTTTTTTGTGTTATTTCTAGTTTATTAGGACTATTTACCTTGTTTTGTTGTTTTCTTTCTTATTCGTTTTAGGTGTATGCTCACAAGATCAAAGAAAGGTAATCTTGAACCGTATAATCCTGAGATTGGAGCATCATCAAGAAAGAAGAAGAAGAAGAAGAGCAAGGCAAAGACAATAGACCCAACTGAAGCTCTGAATTTTGGAGTTGAGGTTGACGAGCAGATTTCGCAAGCGATTGAGGCTACAACTGAAGTTAATTTGGAAGTAGTAACAGTCAACATGGCAGCGAATCCGGATAATCTAGCCATCCGTGTGGTTTTCAGAAATAATGGGGCTGGAAATTATGAGCTTTTAGGAGCAAGGGGAACTAACACAGCGTTCGATCTTCATCCCGCTCTTATTAGCATGATAGAAAGGAACTCCTTTTCAGGAGGGTCTTTCGAGGATCCGCAGCAGCATCTGAACAAGTTCTTGGGCTATGCAAGTACTCAAAAAGACGTAGGAGAACATGAAGATGCTAGGAAGATCCTTTTGTTCAAATTCTCGCTTACTGAAAAGGCGAGGGATTGGTACGATACTATTAATGCAGCTGAGTGCACCACGTGGGAGCAATTGAAGTTAAGATTCTTGGAGAGGTATATGCCACCTTCGAAAGTGTTTAAGATGAAGCAAGATATTAACCAATTTGCTATCAGTGGAGGTGAGAAATTTCATGAAGCGTGGGATAGATTCAAGGACATGCTCAGGAAGTGTCCTCAACATGGGTTATCTAAAGCCCAATATATCAGTATATTCTATAATGGATTGGACTGTGAATCAAGAGTGCTACTTGATGCTTCTTCTAATGGAGCATTGCTTACAAAGTCATCCGTTGAGGCCGAGAGATTGTTTGAAGACATATCAATGAATTCGAGGGATTGGCCTACTGATAGAGTTAGAGGTACGTATGTTCTTGGAAAGGTAGCTCAGGTTGAACAAGCAATGGTGAAAACCAAGAGAGAGGATGAGATCGTTTCGAGCTTGTCCAATATCAACAAGCTACTTGAGTCTCAACAGAAGCAGATCAGCGAGATATCCCAACGAGTGCCAATCATGCAGCAAGAGATGATGAATAATGGAACAATCCAAGACGAATTGGAGGAAGCAAATTATGCCATGGGTCAAAGTATTCAAGGAACGAGGTACCCAAATCAAGGAAACCGGAACTACCAAGGGAACTATCGAGGGAACTTTAATAATCATGGTCCATCTGGTAGTTATCAACAGCAACCAAGGAGGCCTGAATTTTCATAGAGCAATACGAACAATGCAGTGCAAATTTCGATGGGTGTTGATCCGGGAGAAAAGGTGGAAGAAGGGAAGCCTGGGTTCGAGGATACTGTGAACCGGTACATGGTAAAGAATGATGAAAGAGTGAACCGCCTTGAGGCAAAGCTTGAGAAAAAGATTGATGATCACCACAGAGATTTGTCCACTCAAGTGAAAGATCTCACATTGTTGATGGGTACAATTGCAGAGAATGTGAACACATTGACTCAAACTGTAGGAAAAGGTAAGTTTCCGTCTTAGAGTATAGAGAATCCGAAGTCGTGTAATGCCATCACACTGAGGTCAGGAACGCAGTACGAGGGACCGATGAGGCCGGAATCAAAGTTGGAATTTTCTAAGCCTCGGTTCGACCAACACGAAGAGGGTTCCACCAACTTTTCAGGTCGAACTCAGGTCGAACCTCATCGGCCAGAGCACTCTGTTTCGACACAGGAGCGGTTCGACAAACACGCGGAGGGTTCGACCAACTTTTCAGGTCGAACCCAGGTCGAACCTCATCGGCCAGAGCACTCTGTTTTGACGCAGGAATGGTTCGACCACGATCATGAGGGTTCTACCAACTCTTCAGGTCGAACCCAGGTCTAACCGAAGGATGGAGATTATACAGTGAAGCGGTTCGACCAAAGGGGCAGTGGTTCGACCTCCAATGTTGGTCGAACCCAAGTTGAACCTCCGGAACAGAATGAGATCAGTCTTCCAGGAGAGAGGTTCGACCAATACAGTCCTGGTTCGACCTCTCAGCCTGGTCGAACCCCAGTCAAACCTCGCCGAGATGTTTTGTTTGATGCACCTGCTGTTCCTTTTGATGTTGATGCAACTCCAGTGGTACGGAATGAGCAAAGTACAGACGTAATAGCTGAGAAAAAATGGGAAAGAGCTAAGCGATTAAGAGCCGAAAAGGAGAAAGCGGAGAAGGTTGATCGTGATGAATGGGGGATTCCCAAAACAAAGATACCTCCACCGTTTCCCTACAAGCTAGTGAAGAAGGGGTTGGAAGAAAAGTTCAAGAAGTTTTCAGAGATAATGAACAAGATAAGCTTGAACATCCCTTTTTCAGAGGCAATCATGGAGATGCCATATTATTCTCGATTCCTTAAAGACATATTGATGAAGAAGCGAAGCTTAACCGGAGTTGAAATGATAAACTTATCTGAGAATTGTAGCTCAATTATTCTAAAGAAATTGCCACCAAAGATGAAAGATCCGGGGAGCTTTACTATTCTATGTGAGATCGGGAAGGGGCCAGCCCGGCGAGCTTTGTGCGATCTAGGGGCAAGCATCAATTTGATGCCGTTGTCCATCTTTCAGAAGCTTGGTTTGGGGGAGCTGACCCCGACAACTGTTGCTCTCCAATTGGCAGATAGATCAATGACGTTTCCGAAAGGTATAGTTGAAGATGTTCTAGTAAAGGTGGAGAAGCTAGTTTTTCCTGTGGATTTCCTTGTATTAGAAATGGATGATGACAAGGATAATGTTCCTTTAATCTTGGGGAGGCCATTCCTTGCTACAGCTGGAGCTATGATAGATGTTCGGAAGGGAGAACTGAAGTTGAGAATGGACAAAGAAGAAGTATTTTTTAACTTGGACAAAGCAATGAAAATGCTAATGGAGTCCCAATGTTATAGTATTGACGTGGTGGAGGAGATTGTGAAGGAGGATATGTCTCTGATCTTGTCAAAGGATCCTCTTGAGACATGTTTGATGGAGTCTCTTACTTATCCCACTACGGAGCTTGACGGACTTTCTAACGAGGTATGTATTGAATTTCTTGAAAACTTATTTGCTTTGGGTGATGACAGGTTTGCTTTGGAAAGAAATAAAGTGGAAGAAGTCAAATGGACCAGGAAGTACTTGCCTTTGGATAACGAAAACACTCCAGTGGAGAAAAGAAAAGAGGAGTTGAAACCATTGCCGGACCACTTGAAGTATGCTTTTCTTGGTGATAATGCACAATATCCGGTAATTGTATCTTCTTCCCTTAATGATGATCAACTTGAGGAGTTATTAGATGTCTTAAGGAAGTACAAGTCTGCAATAGGGTGGTCACTTGATGATTTGAAAGGTATTAGTCCTTCGTATTGTATGCATCGGATTAGGTTGTTGGATGAAGCCAAAGCTAGTGTTCAGAATCAGCGTAGGGTGAATCCCGCAATTCAAGAGGTGATAAGGAAGCAAATTCTAACGTGGTTGGATGCTGGAATTATATATCCTATTAGTGATAGTCCCCATGTGAGTCCATTGCATGTAGTTGCTAAGAAGAGGGGCATGACTGTAGTGAAAGCTGAAGATGGAGAAGCTATAGTCACGAGAATTCCTACGGGATGTCGTACATGTGTGGATTACAGGAAATTGAATGAGAACACGTGTAAGGACCATTTCCCTCTTCCATTTATGGATCAAATGTTGGATCGTCTTGCAGGGTATGAGTTTTATTGTTTCTTGGATGGATACTAGGGGTATAATCAAATCATGATTGCTCCCGAGGATCAAGAAAATACCACTTTTACTTGCCCCTACGGGACCTTTGCTTTTAGGAAGATGCCGTTTGGATTGTGTAATGCGCCTGCTACTTTTCAGAGATGCATGATGGCGATTTTTGATGGTTTGATAGAGAAGATCATGGAAGTATTCATGGACGATTTTTCAGTCTTTGGTTCTTCTTTTGATATGTGTTTGTCTAACCTTGCTGTTGTTTTAAAAAGGTGTCAAGAAACTAATCTTGTCTTGAATTGGGAGAAGTGCCATTTCATGGTGAAGGATGGGATTGTTCTTGGGCATCATGTTTCTGCCAAGGGATTATAGGTAGACCGTGCTAAAGTGGTGGCAATAGAGAAGCTTCCACCACCGACCAATGAAAGAGGAGTGCGGTCCTTCCTTGGACACGCCGGTTTTTACAGGAGATTCATTAAAGACTTCTCAAAATACTCTAAGCCCTTATCTCATTTATTTGAAAAGGATATTCCTTTTGTGTTTAATGATGAGTGTTTAACAGCTTTTCAAGTTTTGAAGGAGGCGCTTATTACTGCCCCTATCTTGATCACACCGGACTGGATGCAACCGTTTGTACTTATGTGTGATGAAAGTGATGTAGCATTGGGTGTGGTGCTTGGGCAGTTTAAGGAGAAGAAGTTCTGCGCCATTTACTACGCGAGTAAGACTTTTGATGCGGCACAGAAGAATTACACGGTAACTGAAAAGGAGTTTTTGGCTGTTGTGTATGCATTCGATAAGTTTCGTCAGTATTTGGTTGGCATGAAGACGATTGTGTATACGGATCACTCAGCGATTCGTTATTTGATGGAGAGGAAGGAGACGAAGCCTAGGATCATAAGATGGATTCTACTACTGCAGGAGTTTGACTTGGAGATTCGGGATAAGAAAGGAATAGAAAATGTGTTGGCCAATCACTTGTCAAGGTTGGAAACTAGGGAGCATTGTGATAATTCTTTCGAGTATATTGAAGAGATGTTCCCTGATGAGAAGATCATGGATGTGGCTGTTGAAGGTGCCGAGCGAGCATGTGTGGTTGCAGCGCAAGGTATGGATCCATGGTACGCGGATTATGTTAATTACATTGTCATTGGTGAAATTCCAAGGGATCTCAACCGATATCAACTTGCGAAATTTCGTAGGGAAGTTGAGACATTTATATGGTATGATCCGTTTGTTTATAAGATTTGTACAGATTCTATTGTCCGAAGATGTGTACCCGAGATGGAAATGGAAAGTGTGCTGGAGTTCTGCCATGCACAACCGAATGGGGGGCATTTCGGAGCGCAAAAGACTGCAGCTAAGGTACTTCAATCCGCTCTTTATTGGCCTACTTTGTTTAGAGATAGTGAGAGCTATGTGGCGTCTTGCGATAGATGTCAGCGCATGGGTAATATAGGTAGGAGAGATGAGATGCCATTGCAGCCTAGCATAGTCATGGAGATATTTGATGTATGGGGGATCGATTTTATGGGGCCTTTTCCCCTGTCGAATGGGTTTCTCTACATTCTTCTTGCGGTGGATTATGTTTCGAAGTGGGTGGAAGCAATTCCTACTCGTGTTAATGATTCGAAAGTTGTTTTATCTTTCCTAAAGAAACATATTTTCGCCCGTTATGGAGTTCCGAGAGCATTAGTTAGTGATGGAGGTTCCCACTTCGTCAATAAATTGCTGGAGAAGGTGCTTAAGGATTATGGTGTTAGGCATAGGGTTACTACACCCTATCATCCGCAAGCAAATGGGCAGGCGGAGGTCTCCAACCGTCAAGTAAAGCAGATTCTGGAGAAAGTGGTAGGAACTAATAGAAAAGATTGGGCTATGAAGCTTGATGATGTGTTATGGGGGTTCCGGACCGCTTACAAGACGGTGTTAGATATGTCACCGTATCAAATTGTCTATGGGAAGCCGTGCCACTTACCCGTAGAAATCCAACACAAAGCGTTTTGGGCTTTGCGTCGCTTGAACTTGACCCTTAAGGATGTAAAGGAGTTGAGGATAACTCACATGAATCAATTGGATGAGTTTAGGAGTCGTGCTTTCAAGAATTCAGAGATTTATAAGGAAAGAATGAAGAGGTGGCATGATTCTAAAATTTCGTACAAGGAGTTCAAGCAAGGAGATGAGGTACTACTTTTTAACTCTCGTTTGAGGCTTTTTGCAGGCAAGTTGAAGTCTAAGTGGACGGGACCGTTCATGATTCATCGAGCCTTAGAAGGGGGGAGTTATGAGCTTATTGACAAAGATGGAGACGTTATCATGGCGAATGGGCATCGATTGAAGCATTATAGGTCGCCGGATGATGCGTGTGTCATTTTTGATGATACCTTGTTCTGATTTGGTACCATCGTGACTCTACGACGTTAAACATGAGCGCTTGTTGAGAGCTTACTCTTCCGTTTTATTGCTTTATTTCTTTTGTGTGAGTAAAAAAATTTTATATTTAAGATGCTTACTAATCGGCAAATACATCTCTTTTCAAACTTAGCTTCGACTTACGTTTTTCCTAAGTTTGGGGGGGTGTGATGTTATTACCTCATTGAAGCATTAAGAGTATAATCTTTTCTTTGTATTGTTTGTTAGGGGAGTTGGTTTTTACGGCCATGTTGAAATTTTAATCGATTTTGATGTGACGATTTTTTACAATTTGCCTAATGTTCAGTGGTTTTTGGTTGTGTTTTCTTTTACAGAGATACTCATGAATGATAGTATATGGAACAATTTCTGAAGTTGTGCTCTAGAGTGTACCTAATGAAGTTGTGTTGAAGCTTGAAGTATGTAGTGAATGAAGAACACTCAGTTTTGGAAATCAGGAGGTAGGTTCGACCAAGTCTAGGAGTGGTTCGACCAGAGCCAGAGGTCGAATAAAAGCAGAGGAGGTCGAACCGGCATTGAAAGTTGTCCAGAGAGGAGGTTCGACCAAAGCCATAGTGGTTCGACCTGATCAGGAGGTCGAACCTATGGTCGAACCTGTCAGCCGGAAGCACTCTGTTTTTCAGAAGAGGGGTTCGACCAATTCAAGAAAGGTTCGACCTGTTTAGCAAGTCGAACCCCTGGTCGAACCAAGAAGATCGTTTGTCCAGAAGAGAGGTTCGACCTCGCCATCCATGGTTCGACCAGTCCAGGTGGTCGAACCCGAGGTCGACCAAAGCCAGGTACGCGATTTAAGTTTGAATTTTCAGAGGGGTTCGATCACTTTTTCGAAACATCAAACCTCGAACCCTCTTCGAACCTCTACACCCTTGCACAAATTCTTCAATTACACTTGATTTCACACCGATTACACAACATTACACCTTGAATTATCGATTCGGTCGTGGATTTGGGCAGATTTCGTCGCGAGTTAGGGCTGAAATCGCGTTTTTGGTTGTTTTGTGTTTTCGATCGGTTATTCACCATGGGCAAGTCACAAGGTACGTTTTTCCAACTCAATTACTCTAGAATTGAAGGTTTAGGTAAGAAATTTGATGTGAAATAGAGAATTGATGTTGAGTATGGTTGAATTTCATGGCGAATGTTGATATTTTGATTGGTTTCATATGAATTATTGTTTCTTGGTTTGTGGTTGATTGATTATTGATAGAACTTGGATTTTTATGTGGATTAATCAAGGATATAGAACATACCATAGAATGAGCATGTTGATTTGGTTTGAAATTGATAAAATTGAAGTAGTTCATTGAGGAAAGCATGTTGAATTTTTGATTGAATTGCTTGAATTGCTTAATGCATGCTTGTTGGTTATGTTTTGATGATTAAAGAAGGTGTAATTGAAGATGTTTTGAGAATGTTGAATAAGCAAGTGGTGTTGAGATGATAGTTTGTATGAAGATGCATTGATGCTTGAAGTCTTGAGTAGAGTATGTGATGTGCTAGTACAATACTTGCTTTCTTGTCTTGTTGGTTGGATTGAAGTATTTGTTTTCAGGAAAGGGACAAGTATCAAGTAAAGAAAAAGGAAAAGCAGAGGAGGAGAGATCAAAGAAGAGGCATGACAGGCCTTCAAACTTGGACAAAGTGACAAGAAAACTGAGGCTACAAGACCGTTTACCTGATAACTTCAAGATTAGGATGCAAGGTTGGGATGAGATTAAAGAGAAGTGGGAAGAAGTTTCAGATAAGATAGCTCGCACTCGATACCAAGATGATGAAGCGATGAGGATAATGAGAATAGGGGATGATATATTTTGGATGTTTGATCAAGTAGGGATCCGAAGATTCATGGAGTTGAAAAGGCCGACGTACTTCCATGTTACAGCGGAAGTGGTTTGTTCGTTTGAGATGGAGAAGGACCCGCTTGGATACCCCTATCGGTGTACGTTTCAGCTTGGTGGAGTGAGTAGGAGATGGACGTCTGAGGATTTCAACGAGCTGTTTGAGACACCTTTGGAGATCCCTCGTTTAGAAAATGCTGCATTCAGTGTAAAGCGATTTTGGAGGGAGATCACTGGGGAGATTCGTGATTACAAGACCAGACAGGCTCGTGCTTCCGCAATAAAGAACCCTGTCTTGAGGTACATGGACCGCATCCTGAGCAACACGTTGTTCGCCCTCTCGGAGGGGAGTGTTGTGTCTAGAGGAGAGTTATATGCCTTGTGGTGTATGTTGAATGGAGTGAAGTTCAACGTTGGAGCTTATTTTATTGCGCAGCTGAATCGATTCAAGACCATTGGTTTTCAAAAGGTGAATATTGGAGGGTTATTGACGATTTTGGCTGAGCATTACAACTTGGACCTCACCGGCATTACATCAGTAGAAGGAGAACCCGATTTGATTATGAGCACGTGCGCGAAGGGAGGGTTTGCCCATTTTAGAAATGGGGATTGGTTTTTCACGAGAGGTCTCAAGCCTTTCGAATTTATGTTCCCTTCGACGTGAGCAACTTGACAACTATTCGGGAAGCAAGGAATAAGCTAATGAATTCTCTTGGACACACCGCTTTATCCGTGGCAGCGAAGTCGGGTGGTGATTGGAGAGCGGTAGCACAGATGTGTGCTGAGGGAAGGATGGCTGAGTTACAGCAGATTGTTGATCAAGGAGAGTTCCGTCCACCTCAGCCGCAGCAGTCTGAAGAGGAAGATCAGGTAGAGGAGCAGCCGGAGAGGGAGATTCCGGAAGGAGAGCAGCATGATGCGCCTCAGCATGCTCCAGGACCGCAGCAACGGCGAGCAGTTCCAGGTACTCGGGAGCAGCTTCGCTTGATTCATGAGCAGCTGATCGCGGTGGTAGCTGCACAGCAAGAGACGAACAGGCAACTCGCGCTCGCTAACGCCAACTACGCCACGCTGAACGAAAGGTACTCTGCCTTGGATGAGCGTGTTGGTAGAGTGAGTAGTCGAGTGGATATAATGGACAAGCACATTACCAGTTTGTGCCGAGCTGTGGAAAATAGAATGGATGAGGATGACGATGATGATGAGGATGATGATGCTCCTAGGGAGTAGTTTCAGGTTTTCTTTTGGCTTCTCCGATTCATCTTATCTCCCATTCTTCTTTTATTTTTACAGATTGGGGTGTGATTCATGTGTGAGTGGCATGTACTTGATATAGTTGATCTTGTATCGTTGCTCTGTATATGGGTTATTGATTATGTGCATTCATATGTTTACATGTTTATTTTCATTTGGAAAGAGCATGAATAATTTGTTAAGTATATGGAATTCATGAGGAATTGATTTTGATTATGTGCTATGAGGAGTATTAGGAATTGATTACCTATGTGAGGATTTGAGCCTTTATCATGATTAATCATGATAGTTTATTCTTGAGAGAATCATTCGTATGAACGTATTCTAGAACTTGGCTTGGAGTCTTGTGTGAAACTTACAATTGATGAAATATTAGGATATGATCTTAGGCCATTTTTGATTAATTGAGTCACTTAGCCAAATTTCACCTTTCCTAATGATCTTATAAATCTTTGGTAGTCATGTTTGAGCCTTTTAAAAGCTTTTTCTTTGGCAAGCCAAATATAAGAGCCTTAATTACCTTATTTGAGCTTTGAAAATACCCTATCCATTGGTAGAGAGAATAAGGTGAATAAGTGTGGAAGAAACAAAGGGAAGATGGAATGAGGTTCAGTAAGAAAAGTGCATGGTGAAATCTTGTTAGGGATAGTGCCTGAAATTGGTACCCCGAATTGCTTATACATGGGGCTTGAAGTTTCTAAGAAACAGCCGAACGATGTTCGAGAAGGGTAGTGCCTATAACTGGTACCCGAGCAATTAAAAGAATAATGATGTTGATGCAAGGAAGTGAAGGAAAATTGTTAATTGCAAGAGCAAGAGAAGAATTGGAGGAGAATATGAAGCCGAATGAGAAATCAAGAACCTCCAAGGTAACTCTCTACTAGTGTATTAAGTTATTATGACCAAATTTTCCTACCCTTTCCAAAGAGCCAACATTACAACCTAGAAACAAGTCCTTTGTGATCCTAGTATTAATCTAATGTAAGTTGATTTCTGAGACCTTTGCCAAGCTTATGGTTACGCGTGAATATGAATTGATATGAGTGTTTATACTAGCCTATAGTGCCTCACGCACGAGCGAAAGAGAGTAAAGACTTATCTTGTCAGTGAGATTACTTAGTGCTCCGAATGGTGTGTGATTGGATTGATTTTACATGTGTGACATATTTTATGCAAGTAATTCTTGTTTGATTCAATGAAGTGGCATGTGTAATATGTGTTGTACTTGATCTTGTTGAATTATACACGACTCCTGTGGTTTAAATTGGTTGCCTCGGGACGAGCAACATGTAAGTTTGGGGGTTTGATGAGTGTGTAAATTCACAAGTTTGGCGCTATGTTTTGTGCTAGTTTTGGAGAGTTTTGATGTGGAAATAGGTGGAAAACCTATATATATTGTGAAATAGCATGAATCAAGTGTTAGTGGAGCTATTTGAGTGTTTTCTTAGCAAAAACGGAGTGAAAGAGCCAAGAATCGAAGAGACGGAGTCGAAGCCACGCGAACCACCCAAGAAGTAGGTGGGTTCGACCTGGCTGGAGGAGGGTTCGACCTCTCCAGCAGGTCGAACCAACGTTGCTGAACATACAGAGATGGGTTCGACCACGACTCAGTTGGTTTGACCTGGCCATCAGGTTGAACCATGGTCGAACCAGTTTGCAAGAAGGAGGATTCGACCACGACATTGGGGTTCGACTTGCCAGTTGGTCGAATTGGGAGAAAGAGTTGTCCAGTGCTGAGGTTCGACCTAGGGTTCGACCAAGGCCTAAGTGGTTCGACCTGTCCAGAAGGTCGAACCTGTGCAGAATTCTTCCAGTAGTGGGGTTCGACCTGGGGTTCAACCTGTGGCTCGGGGTTCGACCTGCTTGACGTGGTCGAACCTGTGTGCGAAAACTTACCTTATCCGGATTTTCGAGGCCGAAACGCGTGAGATCACTTAGAAAGCCCATTCCAAGCCCTAGAGACGTGATTACAAGTATAAAAGGAGGCTCATACAGAGAATAAAAAGAGCTTTTGATCGTCAATCGTAGGAGAGACAAGAGGAGAGGTGGTGATCCATCCGGAGGGCTGTGACAGAGGTTCGTTGAAGGTTCAAGTAAGAATGATTAATCTAACCATGATTGTTCCTAGATCAATCATGGGCTAGAACCACCTTGGTAGTTCTAGGGTTATGAAAGTTTCATGATGTAATTCGTGTTTCGTGTGTAAAACTCCGTACAACACTACCTGTGGTTTGTTTTATATAAGATTGCATATTTAATCCATACTCATAGTCGTTTTGTTCATCAATGATCGTTGTGTAGAGTCTGAATACATGACATGGTTATTGATTGAGTGCGTTCACTACTGAGCAGGGTTTATCGTTATAATTCTAAGTGAAGGGATTCCGAAGTATTATTAGAACTGTCTTATATGAATATTCATGAATTGAATTGAATTCGGGTTGATGAATAGGATGAAGAGTATAACTTTATAGTACCTAAAAAGGGAGATCAAATCGGGTTAGATTCTAGACGTAGAAGATAATTGATTATGATAGTACCTAGAAAGGGGGGTGAAGCATATCTCTTGCTCCGATGTTATTCACACGTGTCAAGCGTATATTTACTTGTGTCTATAGAGTAAACTTGCATGGTCTAGTGATGCGTCCACAAACCACAGGGCAGAGTCGGACACCATCACATGAAAATACGAATTGCTAGTGAAACTGGATGACCCAACGAACTACCTATCATCCTTATTGATCACAACTCACTTCTCTCTACTCTTGCTATTTCTTTTGTTATTTCGATTAGAAGTTACTATCCATTAAACCTCTACAATTACCAACATAGTCTAAAATATACTAGAAGATCACAAAATTGATATTTATCCATCCCGTGGGTTCGATATTGTAACTTGGTCATCTTCGCGACTACAATTGATATCCTTATACTTGAGGATTAATTTGTGTGTTGAGAAAACCCCTATCACATTGCTAGAAGAACAAGCGTTTAGCGAATATGAATAATCATCATAATAACTAAACGTCATTCTATTACAATTTAAAACCATAAAGTCATCAGTTATATATCCAGATGCATAACAAGTATCATTGATGCTCATTACCATAGTGTCTTTAGAGACATATAACCCAAATTAAGTATAACTGAAACAGAAATTAAATTTCGCGTGATTCTCCGGAGCTATAGAACATCATGTAGGATAAAGTCCGGACCATCATCAAGATCCAATATGCAAGTCCCAAGTCCTTTTGACTTCGACTCGTGCATTGTTTTCTATATATTTCTACCTAGTCCCCTTCGGAACATGACGAAAGTCTACAAAAAGCTCCTCTGTCTCTCGTCACATGATCCGTTGCTCCTGAGTCTATAATCCTCAAAGGATAAGAATCAGATAGCCAGACAGTACTCGAGACATTAATTTCACACAAAACGGAATAAGATGAATCCACCTTTACCCACCTGGGATCAGGGCATTCATGAGCATAATGACCAAACTTACTACAATTGTAACATGACATCTTGCTTTTATATTTTTTTTCTTATTCATTTTGTCACGCTTGTTTTCCCTTTTCCGTTCATCAATTTTTGTAGTTGGATTATTGTCAGGCTTACAACCATCACCATCAGATCATCTTTCCCTCTTTCGCTTCTTCTAATTCCTTTTCCTTTTGAAGCTTGAAGCTCCTTTAGAAATAGAACTGGCATAGAAGATCCCAGAATAAGGCTTTGAGGCTCCGAGCCTCACATCTTCTAGCTCAACACGACGAGCAACATCATTGAAAGTTTTGATGCTTTCATTGAGAGTGAAGTTGACTTTTAGATGATTTCAACGATTAGGACAAGAGTGGATTGGGGCTTGGATTTTGTTGTTCATCAAAGAGCATATGACCAACAGTCTTAAGTTCGATAATCATATTAGACATCTCCCTGAGATGTTGTCTAATGTTATGATCTGGTTACTTTTCATAAGTGTCGAACTTAATAGTCAATTGTATAAGCCGTGTAATCGATGTACCTCCATACTTCTCACGTAGATACACCCAGATATCATGTGCAGTGGGATTCATGAATCATCGCATCGATTACTGAGCTTACAAGAATACCTTGTGCAATGGAATTTTCCTTTTCCATGCCTGGTACGCTCCTTGGTCACACCTCCTTTGGTTTCCAATACACACGCCTGGATCAGCCATCACTTGGTTTATAGCATCCAATGCATCTTGTTTATACAATATGTACCAAATTTTATGACGCTTTGTGTCATAGTTGTCACCATTGAGTTTCTCACTTTTGTTCAACTCAGCGACAATAGATTTCGATGTTCATTACTTTGATAGAGATTAAAGAGATTATGTATGTTAATAATGTTTTATCTTAATTTAACGTTAAGCCAAACATAGACATCTCAATAAATAACACAAGACTTGATCTCGAAAAATAGCTCGGAGACTACTAATCATCAATCTCATCAAGTATCATAATACTAGATTCTTGCTTCAAAACGTAAAATCACAATGTTCAAGTAATCAACAATAACATTGAACAACCACTTATAAACAAAACTTAAACAACCATTCACAATAGCAAAAACACCAAGTCTTACAAGTCATGAACATAAAATTCTAATAAACTCCCTGAGTTTTCAATTAGAAATACAATGGAAATGAATTAAGGAAATCTACGGATTAATCTCCCTAATTTATCATTACTAGATTTCCATCGATGCTCATAATCAAATTTCTTAGTCCCCACACTATAGATAGCTTGCCCTAGAGGATCTATGTGAGGATTCTTTATCTGACGCTTCCCTCGACCACTTAGTCTCAAAGAATCAGAACGTCGAATCCTTCCCATTCTTAAGCAGGCTGATCTTAGTGCCTGTGTCCTATCTCTTGCTACAGAAACATCAACCAAATCTTGCATGATTTGTCGACCATTAGGTTTCACTTCATAAGTCTCCCACTGAACCCAAAAATCTTTTTGTAGGTAAGGAGGCAAAGTGTTCGCCCAGGTCTCAGGACTTGAAACTTCGAAATACTTATCACGTGGTATCGTATTGCTATAAATTAAAGGCATCAATCAGTTGTAGAGTTCAATCAAATCAATTGCGTGGTCCCTTATGTTGTGTGTAGGCTTCATTTTATAATTCAAGAATTCATGGAGGACTTCATCCTTAGTCCTAATGTCTTTCTCTGGAATTGCTCCCTGTCCTGATATGCCTCTGAGGAAACGAGCAACCAAACATAAAACACACCAGTGTTAGTCAAACTATATCACATGATTTTCCTCTCCATATAATGCATATGGAAACAACTTTCCAAGATGCAATAGGCACATTCACAAGTGAATAAGTCCAAATCACTTTGGCTCCCAATTTCATAGGCTACAGGAGTTTGAACAATTATAATATCACTCAACACCATGAATTTAGAATTAAATGACATATTAAGGTGTATATTCTTCAAAAATTGCAACCAAATAGCCACTCCACAGGTTTGTATTCAATAAATATGTCATAAAATGAAGTGAAACCACATATACATACTAGAGATGACGTCAAACGCTTTCGAAAACGTCACTATAGGACTCCATGCATCGAAACATGGTGGAAATGGTCGCACAGTCACCGGAAAATGACTTCACGCACCTGCACGCGCTCCCACGCGCCAGCCGAAATTAGTACGCGCTCCCACGTGCCTGCACGCGCCTCCACGCACCGGCAGGAACTGCCACACACCATCCATGCACCGGGACGCGCTTGCTGCGGGAGGTTGTTGTCCGGCGCGTGTACCACACGCGCCACCACCGGAGATGATTTCTGACGGCGCGTGAGACCCACGCGCCACTGCCGACCTCCGGCACGTGGGCTTCACGCGCCACCACCGGTGTCACCGTTGCCGGAGCGTGGTCGACACGCGCCTCCGTCTGCCTCCTGTGTCCTGGTCCGGTCGATCCTGAACCGCCGGGTCTTACCCGGTTCATCTTGGTCCGACCCGGTCCAACCCATGTAAGAGGCAAATATGTATTAATTACAGAAAAGTCCCTGAACTTTCTCTAATTTTCGAAAACGCACCCCTGAAGTTTCTGAAACTTTGCGATTTTGGCCCAAATACGAAAAAAAACTTCAAAAATTCATATCTTGAGTTTTAGTGGGCCAAAAAATGCACAAAAAATACTGGTGGACTCCTCTCGACGAGACCTATCCATTAGTATAAACAAAATATGCTTTTGATTGTAAGAAAAAATGACAAAAAATCACACCTTCAAGTTTCATGGTGGATCACAACGTCATGAACACATATTCACTGGAAACGAAGTTAATCTACCTCAAAATCATATTTATGACTCATCAATGTCACATAATACAATTCTTATTACACAAAACATGAAGCATGCAAAACATGTAAATCACAAGGCAGAAAGATTTTTAAAAAAAATCCAGAGACAACATTAACGGAGTACCAACCATTGGCTCTGATACCAATGTTGGATAACTCACGTACATAAACGCATAAATTATATTCATGCATAGAGAGGAATCTCAATTACCTCTCACCGTAAGTATACGTTGCAGTGGAAGAAAACGTACGAACCGGTTGGTACTCACCGATACACTATGATCTTCTGGATCAAATCTCACAACACTGGGTTGTAGATTATATTTCCACGATATTGTATTAATCTGGAATATGAAGGACTGGATTTTTTCGTTGTGATTTCAGGAGAGTAAACGAGAGAGAAAACGCATTCTTGCGTTCTGCGTTCTGTCGCGCACATGAACATTTTAGCGCTCTCCGTTCTGTAACGCATCAGCGTGTTTTAGCGTTTGAGCGTGTAAACGTCTTCTTGCGTTCTGCATGTCCACTTCTGAATACGCTTGTCCAACGTATTCTTTTAACCCTTCAGAACGCCAACTGCTTAACGCAGTATTTCAAATCACCCAGAGTTAAAAAACTAACTTTTTAACTCCCCCTCTCTTAATTATCCACAAACTATCATATGTGGATTTAATTAATATTTATTATATTAATTATTATTTACAACATAGAAACAGAGGTTGATGCTTTTAGTTTTTCTTGTTCTTTCCTGTCTTCTATCTCTTAGGGGTTGCATTTGGGACTGGAAGTGCTGTCGCACGCGGGCGGTTGATGATGTTATGGGTCCTCAAACGATTCAACATGAGACGGTTGTCTCTGAGGCATCTGATTCCTGCAGTGTACACTCTAAGGCATTTCAGGATGTAAGTGCAACTATCTGTTCACCATATTTTTATACATCTATTGCATGTTCTGATTGTAAACCACTTGATTATTGTCATCATAGTGTGCTGGTCTTGTAATTGAATTGCAAAGGTTTGTGATGTGTGCTATCTCACATCTCAAAACTGGAGTGATAAGAACAAGCTAATAATTTATGGTGGCATGTTTCAGTGATCCATGTTCTGTAGTCTATCTGTTTATTGGCTTTCTAGATTTATGCATTCGGAAACTTTCTTCTGAAATGATGAGTTGTCGCTGTGAAAGGGGAAAGGGGAAAATGGGGACCTTTTGGTTGGTCACCCAATATAGTAAAGTGGGATGGAGGACGAACTGCCTAATGAAACCATTTGGGTTATCTATTGGGCTACAAAAATAATTAAGCTTTATGGGCCATTATTTAATTCCTTAACGTGGGCTTTCTTTTTTATTTATTTTTTTCAAGGCTCAACAGATCACATATGAAGTACAGCTCAACTTTATTATACTTTGTTGAACAACAGGAATAAATAAACAAATTTAGAATAAAATAGTAAGCAATATTTATAATCAGGAAATTTAAAATCCTGGCATCATTATTGCAAAAGTTCACAAGAAAATCTTTCATCCTAGTTAGAACTTGGACTGTATCATATCCACTGTCTTAACATCAACTCTAAACCCCTTAGCTAGAAGATCATCCGGAATCTTCGGGTCCGACCCGAATACCGAGTTTGCAATAGTAATGACACCCGGGTTTTGGCTACTGAGCCCAGAAATGGCAACTGCAGTGGAGTTTCCAATGTTGTGTTGGAAATGGACAAGGCCTTCGGGGAACACGAAGACATCGCCCTGTTCTAGGATTTTTGTAATGAGGCGATTCTCCGGGTTGGAGGTGACAAACCCTACCTCGAGCCACCCGCTGAGAACTGTCAGAATCTCGGTGGCTCGAGGGTGGGTGTGGGGAGGGTTAACTCCCAAAGGTGCGAAGTCGAGTCGAGCCATGGAAATCCCGAGGGTGTTGAGGCCCGGGATTTGGGAGACTGTGACTGGCGTAACTTTTGATCCGAGTGGATTAGTGGTGTTTCCCGGTAAATGAAGGCCGCTGAATAAGAAATCATTTGGTTGGATTTGTTGTGGATTCTTGCATAGAAATCCATTCAGAAGAACTGGATGATTTGAGAAGGAAAATAGTTTTGATATCGGGCCGTGCACAAACGCTGTGATGTCCAAATTACGAGAAATTTGGAAAATTAGATACATAAAAATTAAAGAAAAGAAAGAGAGTTATAGGAACTCCCTTGCTTGAGAAAAGTTGTAAATGACAAAGAATGAGAAAAGTTGTAAATGACAATATGTGAGACTGTGATAATATTTTAATTAAAATGCATACTTAATTGATTAAAAATATAATAATTCACTAAATTATTTCATGAATAATTTATAATATAAACAAAAAATAATAAAACTATTTTAAAAAAATGATAAATTATTTTACAATGAGTGAAAATTAATTTGAAAAACGTGAAATAGTTTACCATGAAATGGACCCAACCGAATATAGCCTTAAAAATTTGGTTAGTAAGAGAATTTTTTTTTAAAAAATTAATAATAATAAGACAGTTTAAAATAAGACTCACTTTCTTCAAAATTTTATTTCATTTTTTATTACTTTTTTTTTCCCTAAGAGGTGACTATCTCTAGATTTTATACAATAGACAAAAAATCTCCATTAATTGTAAAAATATTTAATAAATTAATAAAAGTGAATGACAAAGTCTTAGATGATTTGTGAAATGTCATTTAAAGTTAAAATTTTATAGAATGATTGTTTTTCATTTTAATCAGTTTCTAGATCTGCATAAGCCCTAAAAACTATCTATGCACCAAAATCTCTTGTGAAATGGAACGTGTTGGATATATTCATCCATTATTTGACCCAACTGAATAATTTTTAGATAGTAAAGTATGTTCATAAAATAACTAAAATATAATTCAAGATGAGTAATTCGCTAAAATAATTATAATATGATTCAGTTCACCTAATAATATGTGATTCATTCGAGTAGAAAGCACTAAAATTTAATTTTGGCTATTATGATCAAATTTAATTTACTAAACACTAAATATAACGAAAATTATCAACAAATATTTATGATAATTAGTTTTACAAGACCCTAATTACAATTTTTAATTTGATCAGCGGTATTAATTTTGCAGTTTGCCCACCAAATACACTCAACAAATAAATTGGGATAATATTTTAATAAAAGAAAAAAAACTAATTAATAATAAGTGATAATTATTTTTAAAATATTTTATGAGAATTTATAGTATAAATCAAAAAAGATAACCTCTTTATTGAAAAGTAATAACCCTTAAATAAAGGAAAACATTCATGAATAATTTATATAATATAAATAAAAAATAATAATATTTTTATTAATTTAGAAAATGCAGTAACTAATTAAAAAAATGAAAAACGATCACATCGTATACAAGTATTTCCAATTTTTTTTAAGTACATAAGATTGTGCGTTTTAAAGATTGAATTATTAAAAGGAAAAAAAAGAGAGAGAATAATACCAGGCCAATTAGGATAAGCAACGCATAAATCCTGGAGTGGACTTGGATCAGATGCAAATGCAACGAAGTTACTTGTTGCTATTACCACTCCTAAAAGTACTACATACAATTCCATCAAATCCTCTCCTCTTCTGGAATACTAATTTAAAAATAAATAAATTAGACAATATTTTCAAGATTTGGTGGTGGAATTTAGATATAATCCAGGGGTGATTTTATAGAGTGGAAAAAGAATCAAAATGGAACCTTGTGCCGTGCTTACAAGACCAAGGGGAATACCGTTGATATTCTTTTGTTGTTTACAATGATAAAGAAGCCTATAATTATGTAATCATCGAACTTATTTGTATAATCTAATTATTTTTAATTTTTTGTGTAATTTTATATAATTTCTTGTTTATGTGGCATCATGACATAAAATTAACATAAGTCAAATGTGAGTTGAACGTTATATATATTAGTATATTATACTAGCTAGCTAGTAAACTAAGCATGAAAAAAGATATTGATATTAAATTATTTTATAGAAAATATTTATGTAGATGAAGTGAGACATGGAGAAATGAAATACTGTATACGAATTATCCATATACTCTTTCCCGTAACTCTTTCACACTACCTACATTAATTTTTTATTTATAATTTTCTTCACATATATTTGTCTGTAACATTCTTCACACCCTAAAAAGAAAATAATTTTTTATTTATAATTTTAAAAGTTATTTAAATTTAAAATTTTCATTCTCATTTGACACACATATAATTACTTTATATTTTTTTATTACCTAATATTACTATGATATCCTATAAAGTTAAAAAAATTGGTAAAAAAATAACAATATTCTTAAACAACGTAAAACAGTAAATATCTATTGAATTTAAATTTGAAAAAAAATTTAGAAAAAAAATGATTAAATATTAAATTAAAATAAATTTGGAAATAAAAATTAATAATAAAGTTGGTAATCTCTAATTTTCTTTATTTGAGTCCAATGGTTTTAAGAAAGTGAAACAAAAAAAATAAAAAAATCGGTTCGGCCAGTCCAATAAGTCTGCCTTCCTCATCTTCAACCCACTCCTGTGCTCTAACTCCTACGGCCCCGAAATTGGGTTCCAAATAATTGAGACGGGTTCTCCGATAAATTTCTGTGGGCCCAATTGGGTTTAATTTACGGTCTTGGGCTGTCCTAGATTAACTTAATTACTAGCATTAATCAAACATTGGGCTGCTCTCGGAAAACAGTGGGCTACAAATTATTTTGAGGTAGTGTGCCGACCTTATTGGTTGCGCTAGCTGCCAGCTTATGCTGAGGAAAATGATTTGTTGGCCCGTTGGGTTTTGGCCCAAATTGCTGGCCCTCATTTCCTTAACTATTGGGCCTGTTTTAATAAATTAAAACATAGCCCATTATGGCCTTACACTATTTGGCCCTTATCAACACCATTCGTGAACCTTAATGGGTAGACGCGGATTTCAAATTCTCTGTGAATTTGAACGGTAATCTGAGCATCGTGAAGTTCAGCCCCCTCCACCATCTTCTCCGGTGACGGCGTTCCAACGAGATGACGACCGCATCCACCTCCAATCAAACTGTCAATTTTTAATTTTTTTTTTCAAATGAATTATTTACTAAAAAAACTTTTTTTAATCAATGTAATTTATCAATGGATTGAATTTTGTTGTTAATTACCAACAACATCTCTATTCATTATTATTTCCTTTTCTAAGGGTTTAATTGTCGTAAAATAGCAATAAATCAATGGTGGAATAGCAAATTCAAATTGCAAATATATGACGGTTGGGTTTGATATCCGCTCATGAAGCATTCGATTGTGATAAGGGAGCGGCTACTCGCACCCCGATATTATTAAACGTACCCCAATTACTAAACATACCCCCATTAAAATTTAAAAATATATACATACATTACTAAATACACTCCATTTTTTATCATTTTATCCTTATAATTAAAAAAAATCTTTTAGCCTTTTAATTAAATAAAAGGCTGCCATACAATTCACTTTCCCTTTCCCGTCTCCAGCCTCACAAACAAAAAGCAATAACGATGATGGAGAATTAAAACTTGGGGTAAATCAAATTGAAAGAAATAAAGATGATGGACAATTTAATAGATCTTTTCTTCTTTTCTCTTTTCAACTCCATTAATGGGGAACTCAGCTTTACAAACTATCTCTAACCACAATATGAAGCTGAAATTTTGAAAGCTATTACTTGATTATACAAAAATTCTTGAATTTGTTTCACCTACCAATTTATCCCGTTAGAAAATTACTGGAGAGATCCAAGAGAGAGAGAGAGTTGTTGGAACAATCCAAGTGTGTGTGTGTGTCGGGGGGGGGGACCGGATTTCTCCGGTGAATTGGTTAGTGCTAAGCCTCAATCTGTCGAGAGGAGGCGAGTTCCCGATTTGATGCGGGAATGCGGCCAATGAATTGATTCCTGAAAAAATCAATCATTTGCAAGGTGGTGCAGTTGCCAATATCCAGGGAATGAGTAGTGGAGAAGATATCAGCATATAATGAATCCTTTGAATTGGGATTAGATTGGCTATGGCACCCGACAAATAGGTTAGATGAGCAGTGGAGAAGTGGATAAGGAAATAATAAATTTATTACTTAATTTTAATTAGTATATAATTTTATAGGGATATTTATGTCTTATCATTGAAGAGTATTTTAATCTTTAATAAAAATGGGGTTCGTTAAGTAAGTTTTGGGTGTGAATAGCCCACCCTTGTGATAATTCAACTATTAGCTAAGACAAAGAGTAGGAAATCTCATATCTTAATTTACAGAAATTAAGCAAAAGTATATGCTGGTCATGAAAAAAATGTATAGAAGGAAAATTTTATGATAATTGATGAAACCAACAAGAGAAATTGACAAATCCAAAGAATTCAACACGTTAAATTCTCCTAAAATTGAAAAGAAAAAACTTGTAGCAGTTGCCTGATTACCTCAGGAACATACTGGACACACAATCATTACAAATAACTTGATGAAAATGAATGCAGTATCAAATCAATTTCTAAAACTTGGATTGAATCCAATCAATGGTCTTCGTATCTGTCTGAAATGACTTTGCAAGAAGATCATTTGCAATAGCTGGTTTCGACCCGAAAACAGCGTTTGCAAGAGCAATAGCTCCTGGATTTTGGCTACTGAGACCTGCAATAGCCACTGCATTGACATTTCCAGCATTTCTCTGGAAATGGACAAGATTCACCGGAAACACGAAAACGTCGCCTTTTTGGAGTACTTTCGTGATGAGACGGTTGTCCGGGTTAGACGTGACGAATCCCACCTCCAGGGTGCCTTCAATCACTGTCAAGATTTCAGTAGCTCGAGGGTGGGTGTGTGGAGGATTAAGCCCCCATGGTGCGTAATCTATACGCACCAGGGAAATGCCAAGAGTGTTGAGCCCTGGAATTTGGGCTACATTAACTGGAGTGACCTTTGATCCAACAGGATTAGAGGTGTTTCCAGGGATGTGTCGCCCACTGAAGAAGAAATCACTTGCTTCTGCAGCTTTGGCATCCTTGCATGCAAATCCATTGACCAACACTGCAAGAAAGATATTACACTCATTAATGAAATTTAAGATTTACTAAGAAAAAATATAAAAATTAGTCTTTTTAGTATGGTTGATTTCATTTTTAGTCTTTATTTTTTTATTTTAGTTCTTTTTGTCGAGATTTAGTTTTTCTGATCAAATTTTGTTCTTTATGTAGAATTTGTCCAATTTTTAGTCTAAAATTAGGATAAAAATAGAACTAAATTTGATAAAAGGATTACATTTGTAAAAAAATGATCTAAATTGGACTAAATTATGACGAATTTTGATATTTTCCCATTTTCTAATGATAATCATACTTTATACTACTTCATGAACTATGGCTTACCAGGGCCAGTGGGATCAGCAACACAGAAATCTTGAAGAGGGCTTGGATCAGATGCAGAAACAACTGAACAAAACGCAATGAAAGCACTCAAGAAAAGCAAATGGGAAGCCATATTGTGATGTATATATCTATGATTGGTGATGAAAATCTATGGAAGTGTGAAGTGTGAAGTGTGTTGTGGATGTGAGAAGCAATGTGACTCAAGAGGTGGATTTATAGTAGTAGCCAAGTAAGAGATGATTTAATGGCAATAAAGCGTGTGGAATAGGTAAAAGTTGCCATGCAAGCTTGCAGCTATATTTTATACCAATTAAGTATATTATTTTGCAGTTTTAATTAGTTTATAATGTCTGGAAAAGAACATGAACATAGTCCGGCAGCCAAATTTGGATGATAAAACAAATTAAAAGGCTGTAATAAAATCATATAAAGAATCCATCAACACTCTATGTTGGCTGATAGGACGGCATTTTGTCTCATCTAAATGGACAATGATTTGAAACTCATTATATAAACCTCTCTTCATTCCCTCGTACTTCACAAACTTAAAGAAAACTAGAATAGAAATTCTGTACCTTCTCTGGCTTTGGTTGCTCCGGAAAGACTAAGCATGGCCTCTCGTTTCTTCGTCCTCGGATTGATCTTGGCAGCTTGTTCGGTTGCCTTAGCATCTGATCCCAGCCCTCTCCAAGACTTCTGTGTTGCTGATCCCACTGGCCCTGGTAATCCATAGTTCATAAAGTAAGATTATCATTAATAATTAAATCTTAATTTCATTAATGAGTGTCATATTTTTCTTGCAGTTTTGGTTAATGGATTTGCATGCAAGGATGCCAAGACTGCACAAGCTAGTGATTTCTTCTTCAGTGGGCTACACATCCCTGGAAACACCTCTAATCCTGTTGGATCAAAGGTCACTCCAGTTAATGTAGCCCAAATTCCGGGGCTCAACACTCTAGGGATTTCCATGGCGCGTATAGATTTCGCTCCGTGGGGGCTCAACCCACCGCACACTCACCCTCGAGCAACTGAAATCTTGACGGTTATTGAAGGCACCCTGGAGGTGGGATTCGTCACTTCTAATCCGGACAACCGTCTCATCGCCCAAGTCCTTCAGAAAGGCGACGTTTTCGTGTTTCCTGTGAATCTTGTCCATTACCAAAGAAATACTGGCTCTGCAAATGCTGTTGCCATTGCTGTTCTCAGCAGTCAAAATCCAGGAGTTATAACCGTTGCAAATGCTGTTTTCGGGTCGAATCCAGCTATTGCCAATGATCTTCTTGCTAAGTCATTTCAGACAGATACTAAGACCATTGATTGGATCCAATCCAAGTTTTAGAAGACACTGAGTTTCTCCTTTGGTTAATCATTTGTTGTTTTCTGATGTTGAACTGACAATTTATTTCATATCTCATTTGTTTCTTCAAAAGGTTTATTTAATGATCAAATTTGGTCCTTACTACCTATATATATCGTCTCTTGAATGGTGGCTATGATTTAATGATTAGGCTTTATGTTTCCTACCTTTATAAACTTTGAAAAATAATAATACTCCATAAATAACTGAATTGAGTTTTTCTACTAAAATCTACCATACACTGGTTCATTGCAGTGCAACAATTGGAAAAATTTTTTAGAAATATAGATAATACTATAAATCTTGATTCACACAGATTGAAAATCACAATGTGAAATACGACCCATTTGATATACAATGAACCCCAAAACATAACATTACATATTACCCTACAGTAATATTCTTGCTAATGTCACAATTCTTAGGAACAAAAATCACTTGTCGAAAACCCAGTGAACAGACAATGAGAATCATGGAATATATGTATTAGGCAACAACCTCCTCTTCTTCCTCCTCCTCGTACTCCTCGTCAGCAGTAGCATCCTGGTACTGCTGATACTCGGCCACGAGGTCGTTCATGTTGCTCTCTGCCTCGGTGAACTCCATCTCGTCCATTCCTTCACCGGTGTACCAATGCAAGAAAGCTTTGCGCCTGAACATTGCAGTGAACTGCTCACTTACACGCCTGAACATCTCCTGAATCGCGGTTGAGTTTCCAATGAAAGTAGATGCCATTTTTAGGCCCTTTGGAGGAATGTCGCAGACGCTAGACTTGACGTTGTTTGGAATCCACTCAACGAAGTAGGACGAGTTTTTGTTTTGGACATTCATCATCTGTTCATCAACTTCTTTAGTGCTCATCTTGCCTCGGAACATGGCCGAGGCAGTCAAGTAACGACCATGACGTGGGTCTGCTGCGCACATCATGTTCTTAGCATCCCACATCTGCTGAGTAAGTTCAGGCACAGTAAGAGCCCTGTACTGTTGGGAGCCTCTTGAGGTTAATGGTGCGAACCCAACCATGAAGAAATGAAGCCTAGGGAACGGGATAAGATTAACTGCCAGTTTCCTGAGGTCGGAGTTAAGCTGTCCAGGGAACCGTAGACAGCAAGTCACACCACTCATGGTGGCTGAGATCAAGTGGTTGAGATCACCAACTGAAACATAGGAAATCAATTACATCAACAACATTATTCAGATCCCATTAAAAGACTAATAAACAGAGGGACAAACACTTACAAGAAGGAGTAGTAAGCTTGAGAGTTCGGAAGCAGATATCATACAGAGCTTCATTATCAAGAACCATACATTCATCTGCATTCTCAACAAGTTGGTGAACAGAGAGAGTAGCATTGTACGGCTCAACAACAGTGTCGGATACCTTCGGAGAAGGAAAGACGGAGAATGTTAACATCATTCGGTCCGGATACTCCTCCCTGATCTTGGAAATGAGAAGGGTGCCCATACCAGACCCAGTCCCCCCACCCAAAGAATGACATACTTGAAACCCTGTTCATAGAACCACACAAGATTAACACAACCTGCATTAACTCCACTACATTCAAAACATGATCACATCGCCTTAATTTCTTTTAAGCAGCACAAGATACTTCATCATGATAATCATATTTCGGAGTGAGATGCAATTTGATAAGATACAGATGTAGCTAAGAGCCTACCAGAAGACAATTACGCATATAGTACATAATACTAAAAGAAAAGAACAATTGAAAGCTTAAATCAAACCATAAAATGGTAAAGCAATTCGTCATGCTGAACATTCAATCAGTAGAAATACACCATCGAAGTTATTATTAACACAAAAGGAAACAGAGCACCCAAAAAGAGACAGATTACGTAGTACGCTAAAAACAGAGCTCATAATACACACCACCTAAAACAAGATATCAAACACGAATCAAAATTCTTATATACCAATAGAGAAAATGTGGGCTAAACTATTGTCCATGAACAGATCTAACATACCGAGGAATAGATACAACCAAAGAACAAAATTAACCTTGCAAGCAGTCACAATTTTCAGCCTCCTTGCGAACAACATCAAGCACGGAATCAATCAATTCCGCTCCCTCGGTGTAATGTCCTTTCGCCCAATTATTACCAGCACCAGATTGGCCGAAAACAAAGTTGTCGGGCCTGAAGATCTGCCCAAACGGGCCGGATCTAACCGAATCCATCGTGCCGGGCTCGAGGTCCATTAGAACAGCGCGTGGGACGTACCTTCCGCCGCTCGCTTCATTGTAGTAAACGTTAATTCGTTCGAGCTGAAGCTCGGATTCCCCGCTGTACTTTCCGGTGTGGTCAATGCCGTGCTCGTCGCAGATCACCTCCCAGAATTTGGCGCCGATCTGGTTTCCACATTGCCCTCCTTGAATATGCAGGATTTCTCTCATCTTCGATTTTTTTTTTTGAATTTCTTCCTATGGGATTAGAGTGGTTTTTAGAGCGTGGAGATGGGAATTCGAATCCTTGTTTGCGCTTCGGATCGCAGAGAGGGTGGAGGGAGATTGTCGGAAAATGGAGGTGAATCTTGCTCTGGATTTTATATGGGGGTTGTTGCTTTTGATGTTTTCAAGGCTTGGATTTAGCTTAATTCTCGGGATTGCAATTAGATCCTTTCTGGGCATAGACCCCTCATCTTATATCCCTAGAAAACTAAGCCCTTAATTTTCTTTTTTATTCATTTAAACCCTTTCTTTTTTAAATTACATTAAATACGGCCCTTGTCTTTTATAAATAAAACAATTTAACACTCTTCTACCATTTCTATTAGAATATGGATTAAATGTAGAGCTGCACTATTGTCACCCGAAAGAGTATTAAGGGCACCCAAATTCTCAAAATAATTATAGTGAAAATATCATTTTAACCCCTCCCCTTAAACTTAAACCCGTAACTCAATCAATTTAAAAAATTATATGTTGCTACTGTTCCGGTTGGTGTCCTCATTAATCCTGAAATCCTGGGACTTGATGATCAACAGGAGTACGGCTGATGCGTCTGCCTGTGCAACGGTGGAGTAGAATCGAAACTTGCCGGTGAGTCGTTGGAGGTTGGGAACGGTTGATATATTGGAGATTGTAAGGATAATAAGTTTGCTTTAATCGAAAGTTGAGGAAAACTAAATTAAAAAAAAAAATTAAAAATAATGTAAACAGCCAGAGAAGAAGGGAATGAAGAAAGAAGGTGAGGAGAAAGAAGAAAACACAAAAGAAAAAAGAACGCACCAAAGAGCACCAAAGCTATGTTTAATAGTTATTCATTACATTCACAAGAATTAAAAAAATTAAAATAATAGTTAAAGCGATTGGTACTGTGGTACTCAGTGTATAAATTTGCCCAAGAAATCATGAATGAAGAATTGCAAAAATCTCCCCATAAAAATGGGTCTTTGCTATGGCGATTGCAATTCTTACAGACGTTTCTATTTCATGCGGGTATTGTATGTATTTCTCTTTGCACAACTCTTGCATTTTGTTTGTATGATTTTTTTAACACTAATTGTGTCAGCACCTTTGTGACCAACGTGTTTCAATATATTTCTTTTGTCCTCTTCTTCTTTTTTCCTTTTCTTCATTTCTCCTTCTTCCTTCCCCTTTTTTCTGGTTATCTGTGATTTTTTTTTTCTTCCAGTTATCTGTTGTTGTGGGTTGTTTGTTGAGATATGTGGGTAAGGTAATTAAATTGGGTGTGCTCAGTAATAAAGGGTTCTTTGTATAAGTTTAAAGTTAAGGTTAATATTGTATTTTCATTGTAATTATTTTGACAGTTTGGGTGCTTTTAGTAATCATTTGGGTGGCAATAGCGCCGCCCTTAAACATATTGCACCTAATTTTCTTTTTCTTCCCTCCTCTTAAATTTCGGCTACTCTTCTATTTTTTTTAAGCATCAGATGTTAAAAGAGAAATTTAATTATGTTGAAAGTACGTAGGTTTTATTATCTTGGAAAGCTAGTTTTAATAGTATTAATTTCTTAATTTGAATTCTCATTTTGACATCTGCACATAATCTCTCTTGAAGAGTGGCCAACATGGGCTATGTCCACAAAAAAAGTTGAAAGGAGAAGATGAAGATTACTAATGTGTTATATTAAGGCAAAATTTTCAACTCGTATTAGTGCATTGTTTTCACATCTACACATAATTTCTCTTGAAGAGTGGCCCAACGTGGGCTATGTCACAAAAATGTTGAAAGGAGAAGATGAAGATTACTAATGTATCTTTATATTAAGGCAAATTATTCCACGCGTATTAGTGCATTGTGTAATATTTTTAGAAATTTATACACTTATGAATAAAAATATATAAACTAATAAATAAAAATATATACTACACTTTGTTATCGAATTTTTATTAACTTTTTTAATAAAAATTTAAATGTATACAAACTATACAATTATTAAAAAATATATATTTACTATTATACACTTATGGATTCACAAGATATAACTCTTATAGAGGTATGAAATACCATCTATCAGTTTTTTGATTGACTAAAAATAAATAATTAAATCAATTAATAAATTTACATTTTACATTTAGTAATAGAGGAGCAAGGATTTTTTTTTATTTATGTTTTTATCAATAAAATAAAATTCGATAATAATTACGTAACAACTAATTGAATTCTATTGCTAAAAATGGAGTTTTTTTTTTCTTTTTTAAGTGTATAAAACAAATTTTCATATATACTCATATGTGCCTAAATAATTGAGATTGACGAATGTTAAGTTTGGTTCATAAAATAATACTCTCACTAGCATTACTCTCAACAGTGGTTCATTTTAGTAAATGTGTCAAAAGAAAATTAACATACCCAAAAAATTATGAATACATTTAGAAATAAAAATTGCAAAAATGAAAAGGTTGACAGAAACTATTCATATTATTCTATACATAATTCATCATCAATTCAAATATATATACATGTAAAAAGGTTCTAAAACTTATAATTCAGGACGAAAGGAGTGTTTAATTATTCATACCTTCATCTAAAAAATCGTTCATTATTAGTAATTTCCTAAATTATAAAGTTTTAAACAAGGCTTTTATTCATTTTAAATAGAAATTCATCTCCACGTCGTTCCTTCAGCTAAATCCAGGGTGCTTTCATCTCCTCTATAATAGAGTTATCAACCCGGAATGCCTTAGCCAGAACATCGTCCTCCAAAGGCGGTTTCGACCCGAAAACCGACCCGGAGACGATGACAACCCCCGGATTCTGGCTGCTCAAAAAGCCCATGGTGACTGCATTCTGACGTCCAACATTCTGCTGAAAATGAACCAGCCCGAAAGGAAACACAAACACGTCGCCTTTCTGAAGGACTTTGGAAACGAGCCGGTTTTCGGGCACGGAAGTGACGAAGCCCGCCAACACGGAGCCTTCCAGCACCGTCAGGATCTCGGCTGCGCGAGGGTGGCGGTGCGGAGGCACCACCCCCTGCGGCGCGTAGTCGACACGGACGGTGGAGATGCCGAGGGTGTTGAGGCCCGGAATCTGGTCGACAGTGGGCCTGTTAACGGAAACGCCCCATATGTTTGAAGTGTTTCCAGGGATGTGAAGGCCTCTGAATAGGAAATGATCTGCTGTTACGAGTTTAGGGTCTATACAGGGAAACCCATTCACCCTCACTGCAAACATTATACATCACATTGAAATCAAAAAGTGCATCACATGAGGGAGAATTATTATACCCCATATGCCTCGAACTTATCTGTGTCGAAACGGTAGATAAATTGTTTTAAAAAAATTGTTTTTTTACTTATTCTAGTATTTTTAGATAATAAATAAATTATAGAGTATATTAGGTGTGTTAGGTGAGAGTAATATTTTTGAAATTGAGATAACATTTGAAATTATTGATTGATGTAAAGTTTCATTTTTTGGATGGTAAAGATAAGTATGGGACCGACGAAAACAAAATGTGTGAAGATTAGGGTGGGACGGAGATAATATCATTACGTGTCTGTCCCATGCAAAGGGGTGTTTTTGCTTTTTGCACGTGGATTAAGTAGTATTATTATTTAATGTGTAGTAAGAGTATTATTATTTAAAAGTTTAAAAGTTTTTTTTTGTCCCATAACTTTTTAGAACTTTAAATTTTCTCCCAAAAAAGATATTTGTATTAGAACTGTCAGAATGAGTTGGTGGGTCGATTTAGCCTAAACACATCATAACCCGCTCTTATGCGGGCTCAAATGGGTTGGGTCACACGCGGGTTGGGTCACTTGTGGGTTGGGATGGGTCACTGGTGGGTCGACCCACGAGTTGGTCCAATTATTTTATTTTTTTTATTAGTATTTTTTTTAAGGATTTTTCACTTAGCACCCACCCTATCCCACCCACCCCTCCAAAAAAAAGTTTTTATTATTTTAATATTAAAATTTTTATTAAATTTTAGTATTTAAATAATAAAAAGTATTATCAGCATACCCCCACCCACCTACAGCACCCCACTCCTTCCCAAATTTTTTTTAAATTTAAATTTTAGATTTTAATATTTTAATAATAAAATGATTACCACCCTATCCCACGCACCCCCACCCCTACCCCATACCAACCCCTCTCCAAAAATTTTTTTATAACAATTTAAATTATAATATTTAATAATAAAAATATTACCACAACAGCCAACCCCCACACACCTATCCCACCCCATCCACCCACACCAAACCCACTCCCTTCCCGAAAAGTTTTTTTATAAAATTTTTTAAATTAATATTAAAAAAAATTTGGGGGGTGGGCGGGGGAGAGTGGGTGGGTGGGTTGTGGGGGTAGGAGTAGGTTGTGTGATAATATTTTTATTATTTTAATATTAATTAAAATCTAAATTTTTATAAAAAAAAAATTTTTTGGGGTGGGGTGGGGTGTGGGTGTAGGGGGTGGGTGGAGGTAGGGGTAGGATGGGTGATAATATTTTTATTATTTTAATATTAAAATTTAAATTTTTATAAAAAAAATTTTTGGGGTTGAGGGGTGGGGTAGGAGTAAGATGGGTGATAATATTTTTATTATTTTAATATTAAAATTAAAATTTTTATAAAAAAAAAATTTTGTGGTGGGTGGGGGGTGCGGGAGTAGGTGGGGGTAGGAGTAGGGTAGGATGGGTGATAATATTTTTATTATTTTAATATTAAAATCTAAATTTTAATAAAAAAATTTTTTTGGGAATGGGCGGGGATAGGTGATAATAATTTTATTATTTTAATATTAAAATCTAAAAATTTATTTTTTTGGGGTGGGTCGGGGTGGTGGGCGGGGGGTGGGGTGGGTTGGGTTAGGAATGGGTGGTAGATTATTGGGTTGGGGCGGGTTAACCCACGACCCACTGTGACCCACTATGTAATGGGATAAAATGGGGCGGTTTGCTTTTGGGGCGGGTCATTTTGTGTTGGGTCATTTTTTGGGCAGAATACTAACGGGTTTTTATGGGTTGGGACAGGTTGACCCATTGGGTTCAAACCAAATTGACAGCTCTAATTTGTATCGATTTTGTCCCATAACTACGAGTTTTATCTCAATTTTGATTTTCGGGAGTTTCGGCGAAAATTGGGCAAAATCAAAATAAAACTCATAGTTATGTGACAAATTGATATAAATATCTTTTTTGGGACAACATATAAAGTTTTAAAAAGTTATCGGACAAAAAAAGCTTTAAACTCTTATGTGTGATTTGTTTGCTCTGATGTTAGCTTGTGATCCTTATTTCTCATTTTTAATTCTTTAGTCCATTGAAAATCTTATCCTCACAGATAATATTTCGCTTATGATTTATGAAGCTCTTAAAAAGAGTTAAAAAAAGCTATTTTGATTTTGTTCAGAAAATAAATTAAAAGTTTTTTTATCCCATAACTTTTTAAAACTTCAAATTTTGTTCAAAAAAAATACTTGTATTGATTTTATCTCATAACCAATGGTGGACGCAAGATTTGTAACGAAGGGGCCCAAATAATAATACGACGTATAATATATGAGTTGATATTATATATATTTTGGTATAAATTAAAAAAAAATTCAAAAAAAAAATAGTGGAAAGTATAAAAGAATATGCAGAAGTAAAAATAATGAAAATGGTGAAACCGTGAAAAGAATAAGGAAAATAATGAAAATGGTAAAAGAAAATGATGAAACTGTGGAAAGAATATGGAAATAGTAATAAAAAAAACATTAAAGAATGCATGAGTTGCATTCGAACCTGAGACCTATTAATCTACTCTCAATAGTTATTCCACTACGCCAATTCACTACTTGTATCAAACTATTACAAATTTAGTAAAAAAAATCAGAATCTCGGGGGGGCCCAATGCCCCCTAATCATAACGTAGGTCCGCCACTGCCCATAACTGAGTTTTATTTCGATTTTGCCCAATTTTTGTCGGAACTCTACATTATCGCCGGAACCCCCAAATTCATCAGTCACGTGCAACGCACGTGACTAATTTCTGGCGAAAATTGGACAAAATTGAAATAAACTCATAGTTATGGGACAAAATTAATACAAATATTTTTTTTGGGACAAAATTTAAAGTACTAAAAAATTATGGGAAAAAAAAACTTTTAACTCTATTATTTAATGTGTAGCAGACATTAGTGACAGAGGGAGCTGTATGTATATCGAGTTGATATCAAAATGAATATAAAATGGTGTACCCCACCATTAGGGGATCAGAATGAATATAAAATGAAATCAGAATAAAGATGATTGGACTAACCAGAAGTATCCAAATCCGCAACACAAAAATCCTGAAGCGGGGTAGGTTCATGGGCGAGGGAGAGACTTACCCAACATATAGTAACAAAACTTAGAGTTAGCATTACATTTTCCATTTTAATTTATATATCCAATATTTACAATGAGAGAATTATATAGAGAGAGACCACTTTACATAATCTCTCTCTCAATTTATATAAGCATCGATCATGTAAGATAGAGCTGTAGCACCATTGATAACTACACCAAGTTATGTGGAATTATAAATCTGTCCAATTACTAAATTATAAAATTAAAGTATACTCATCTCATCACAAAGAGCTTTATTAATTTGGACCCATTTGTTCTATTTATTAGGATCCATTTATTCCATTTATTTCCGATCTCCCTCCATTCCATCTATAAGTTTCTTTCTTTTTACATGTGAATTAAAAAATATTATTATTTTATATATAGTGAATAGTTGTACTAATAGTGAATGGTGGGCCATATATAGGACCCTTTTATTATTAAAAGGGCAAAATGAAGACCTTTGAATGAGACACCGAGTATAATAAAATGAGGATCTTTCGGTGGGTTGAAAGGAGTATATCGTAGACTTGTATTAGATTATCTCGCATGAAATTATTTTAACTTTTCGTAATTAATTACCATTTTTTATTAGAGATGTTATCATTTTTCTTTTTAAATATTATCAATTTTCAATATAATATAAATTGTTCATAAAATATTTTTACTTTTCTTCAATTTGGATATCAATTTTATAATTAAAATTATCACATTTTATCGTCTCACCAATTTATTAAAATCCTTTGAGATTTAAGTACACCTTTAATAAAAATAATGACTAATTACACACTAAGTCTAGAAGTTTATGATTTGAAAATGAAGGATATTCGCTTTCTTGTGGAACACAACTTATGCCTAGAGCATACGACCAAACATAACGTTGGAGATGTACCTACTTAGTTTGAGATAACATTAAATTAAACCAAATATATTAATTAATTAAAACTTGTACAACTTGTTTGGTAGAATAGGTGGATCATGGGACGGGATTGATAAGAGTAGGGGTGTCTTAATTAAGATAACACGTCATTTGAGCATAATAATCTATGTTAAATATATCACAAAAATTGTATCGTGCATTGGCCACAATATTATATTTTTATCTTAAAATAATTAAGATTAAATTAGTCTAATACTGTATTTCTTAATTTATAGATAGATGTTGCAATACGATGTACTCTATTGTACAAATAATATATCTTTTATAACGAATTCTCTTATACATCTTGGTGCACTAATTTATAAAAAAAAATTTGTGCACCTACATTTACAATTTATATATTCCCTAGTCCCCATGAAAAGAGTTATGTTTACTGTTTGCACAGAGATTAAAAAATATAGAATTTTAATGTATAATGGTTTGTGAGATTTAATAATTTAATGAATAGTGGATAGTTGTATTAGTGTTGTGTGTGGGACCCATGAAGATAAAATAATTATTTATGTGGGTCCTATCAACTAAAAAAGGAAATATAACTCTTGTAGCGTGACACCCTAATTAATAAAATGTTACTCTTGTAGCGGGACGGAGGGGGAGTGTTAATTATGAATAAAAACATTTACACTAATAAAAAAAATTATACAATTTATTAGTGAATGATATATTAGTTTTTTAATGAAAAATAGGGTATAAAAAGTTATATATTTACTAATGTTGAATTAATATTAATTAATATACATATAGGTGCACGCGTGCTTCCAAGTACATCGGATATCAACTCATTTTTTATATTGAAGTAGTATACAAAAGACAAATTATTCTTCACACGGTAATTACATCCATATTTATACATGAAATATTATTCTTTAAAGCAATGTTCAATATTTTTCAATAAAGCTTAATAGGGGTAGTCTTGAGTGAGACCGTCTCATAGTGAGACCATTTTATCCTTCGTAATTTAGTAATCACCTTTTATTAAAAATGATATCATTTTTTATTTATATTATAAATTGTTCATGAAATAGTTTACCATATCATTATACTTTTCATCAATGAGATATAATGGAAATCATTATACCGTTCATCACAATATCACTTTTTGTTATAATAGTTCACTTCGTCTGTTTCATGAAAATCATTGTGTGAAACCGTCTCAATCATACAAGTCTTTCTCAAATTAATATTACTCCTGTTAAATTCTGTTATTTTATGTTATGAAAGGTGAAATTTGAGTGTACCGAAGAATATAAAATAAAAAAGATTAAAAAAATAAAAAATAAAATGAATACCAAAAACGGGATCGCATACTCAATACATAAATTTCCAAACTTTATGTATAATAACTAGGGAAAATAAAATTTTTAGTTCATTAAATTTATCAATTTTTGAAATTCATATCATTTCGAATATTTAACTTTTTGAAATTAAAAATATTTTAGTGTATTAAAGTTTCTCATTTCCAATTCAAATAACTTTCATTATAATTTATTTATTAAAAAAAAGTGAAAAAGAGAGAGGCATGACTTCCAAGTTCCCTATAATTTCAGTGATTGCTGCACCTTTATTTGTTTTTTTTCTTTTTAATTTAGTTGTAAAAATATAATTGTAATTTTATTATTTTGGTTAGGTATGTTTTACTCCAATGGTTAAGGATATATATTTTAAGGTTTATTATTTATTTTTAAGGTTTGGTGTTAAATTAAGGATATAATTGTAATTTAAGGTATATTTCACCCCTTAAATTTAGGGTAAAATTGTAATTTTATCCTTTTAGTTTAGAGTATATTTTATTCTTAGCGATGTTTGATTTGGGTACAATCTTCCAGATTTAAATTTATTAAATCTACTTAAATTTTCCCCTATATACACCTACTAGCCCTATTAACACTTACACACCCTCCACTATACATTATCTCTAATCAATTAATATTTTTTCTTTCTTTCTCTATTATTTTTATCTATTCTCTCACCTCAATTAATACTTGATTTTACATGAAGTTTAAACTTATTCTATTTAAACCTAATACAAACATAAAGAACTATTTATGAATTATTAAATGTTAAACCTAAATTCAAATAAAGTCACCTTAAATTATAGACAAATTCTCTTGTGAGACATTATATATGTAAGACGGTTTGTGAGACGTGTTAAAGTATATCTATTATATAGATAAAGTATGCTTAATGGTTGTTAAAGTATGTTTTCTAAAGTATGATAAATAATGAATTCAAGTATGATTTTACTTTGTTATAATATACTACCTCCGGCCACTTACAAGATACTCGTTTCACTATTTCTAGCGTCCGCTACAAATGTATTAATTTCATCTATTTAGTAAAGAAAGTACACAATATGACCCACCACTTTCCTCTAATACAACTACCCACTTTACCTATAATAATAATACTTCTTAATCCACGTGCAAAAAGCAAATAAAGACATTAGAATTGTCCACGTGCAAACAGCAAACGGTTACCTTTCAAGTGGCCGGAGGGAATAATTCGTTATTAATATATTTTAACTACAAATAAGTATATTTTACCTATGTAATAAGCATACTTTAGTAATGGGTCGACCCGTCTAACAACCGTCTCTTGCGAGTGTCTCTAAATTATATCCTTTCTTTTACATCTAAAAAATATAAAAACGTATACTTAAATATAATGTAAAGCAAACATATACATTAACTTGGGGTGGAGGAGATAAGGAGGGAGTACGAAAATAATTACGTACGTAACTCTTAATTAATTAAAAAACCCCACTATTATTATGTAGCTAGCTAGCTCGTTAATCTTGAAAGATTAATCTTTTGGCACATTCAGTGGCGGAGCCAAAACTTTTAAATTTCGGGTACAATTAAAAATTTGCAAATTATTTCATTAGTTCAAAACAGATGTATCTTTATTTATAGTTGTCTGCTTCATAATATTCATTTTCTTCTTGAATAGAGTATTATATTTACAAATTCATACTTCTTAACGTTCTATCTCTGTCCAACCCGTCTCCATTTTTTTCTTTATTTATTTATTTTTTTTTTCACTCCAAAGATTCACATTTTCTTTTTTTAATGAAAGTGCCTCACAAGTCATATATGACCCACCACTCACTACTAATACAGCCACTCGCTACATATAAATAATAATACTCCACTTCATTTCCTAGTGCAAGAAAGCAAATGAGAATCTTTCGTGTGACGGGAAGGGCATATAATACAACTTATGTTTTTAAAAAGTAAAATTAATATTCTTTAGTAAATAAACAAAAACAAAAATTTAGGTAGATGAAGTATTAATTTTATTGAAAAATATTACTCATCAAATCTTATATTCTAATTCACCAATAACTTTTAGTCAATGAAAAATTAATTTTTAGAGAGATAAACTATTACTTTGTAAATGAAAAATATTACTCTTCATTTTAATATGTTGTAATTTTTTATATTAATAATATTTTCTATTCATAAAAGAAATAATTTATTTTTCTAAAAATTAATTTTTCACCTATTGAAAAGAAATTTTACAAAATGTTTATATGTAAACCGGATTCTTAGAAGACTCATTTATATAGTATTATATTACAGAAAATCAAAGGAAAATATATGAATATTAACCCATACACACAGTTACACACAATTAAATTGTAAGGGAATAATATATATATATATATATATATATATAAATTTTTTTTAACAAATTGTAGTAGTACCTAAAAGTTTTTTGGGTAAAAGTGTACCACCCAAGTGGATTCGCCATTGGGCACATTCATTACCCAAAAAGCAGATTTCATTTTTCTCAGCACGCGCGTGTATATTATATATATATATATATATATATATATATATATATATATATATATATATATATATATATATATATATATATATATATATATATATATATAATCTTTGATAAATGTTTCAAATTGGCTCAATGTCATTAATTACTCCCTCGATCCCGGACTTATGTTCACCGATATTGTACATACGGAGTTTAAGAAAAGTTACTTTTTGACCAACTTTTTGACCAATTTTACTGACTTTTTAGGGGTATTGTGGTATTTTTAGGTAATAAATAAATTATAAAGTATGTTATGTGTTAGGTGAGAGTGATATTTTTGAAATTAAGATAAATTTTGAGGTTGTTGGTTGATGTAAAGTTTCCTTTTTTTGGTGGTGAACATAAGTGTGGGACGGACGAAAACGGAAAGTGTGAACATAAATGTTGGACAAAGGGAGTATTTAGGTGCTTGATAAATTAAAAAGACTTTTGTAACCTTGAAAAATTAAATACACTATTTAATTTTTTTACTTTTTAACAACACATCATGCTTCAAGAATAATCAATATGTTTTTTTTTAAATTGATAAATATGTTAGTTATTAGTATAGTTAGTAGTTAGCTTAAAAGATACCATTTTCCCTTTCTACAAGTCTTATAACTCCCCTTCTATTTCGTTCTTAATAGAAATCGAACCTGAGTCACTCAAATTAGTGGAGAGCTCAATAACCAAATAAACTAGCCCACCTAATTAATTATTCAAATAAAAAATCATTACGGTGGATTTAACTAGGCGAGCTAGTCCACCCATGATGAGGTGAACTTGCCCATTATGCTCGTTAATTACATATTTTAACTATCCAAATAAAAAAAATCAATTCCATATAAGGAAAACTGTCATAAAGAATTAGTACAGTGCAAGATTATAAAAATGTTTTTATATTATTACTATAAACATATAAAAATATTTCTTTTATAAATTTCATTTTTAAAATATAAAATAACATGAAGTATACTGTAATATAAATACATAAAATAAAAAAAATACAACAATTTAATTGTTTGCACATTAAACTGTTTCACAAAACTTTTACACTTACTAATTAAATATATCTAGTTAAATATGCATATACGAAACACTAAAAAAAATTAAAATTACCAACGGATAATTTCCTTCTGTAAATTAATTACTAATGCTCAATACCTCTAACCAACCACACCAGGGTGAAATTCAGTTTGTACTTGTCCAGCTATAAATAAATGCCAAGTTCTAATTCATCACCTTCACATCACTAGTTAAAAATTCATACTAAATTAGTTACAATCTTATGTTGGAAATATAACAATTAATCCAAATATCTTTAATCCCTAACATGATTCAACGAGATCCATAAAATAATTATATAGAGGAATACCTGGATCCATTGATCTTCTTATGCGGAATTAAATGGAAGATCAGCAGCAGGTTCAAGGCCTTCCTTCACTAAAGCCTCTGGATTCCGTAAGTTCCTTCGTAATCTTTTCAGATGGGGAAAGAGAGAACTGTGTGCGGCTTAGTGTTGGGGACCATAACCTAGGTATCTATATATATTAACCATATCAGGCCACCCATAATCACCTGATACGTAATATTGAGTATCTACTCATTGGCCCATATCAAATAAGTGTAGTCCATGGGCTCTTACTTTATTTTAATCACTTAATTAAGCCCAATATATTATTTGAATAGCTAATATAATTGAGTATTAATATATTGCCCATAATTAAATTATATAGGAAATATAAATTTCCTAACAATCTCCCACTTGGGCTATATATTATTTTCCGAAGACAATTATATTAAGGATCCTTAAGTGCACAACTTTATGCTATTCATTCAGACTACTTTCAACAATCTGGTCCATCTCATACACTAACAATGAAATTACCGCGGCATTCACCACATTATTATTCGTGGTTAAACCCCGATAATCACCATATTAATATACTCAATGACATAGATCAAATATGGTGAGTAGCATGGAAATTACATGTAAAATGTGATTAATAACATGTCTATTTCCAACTGGTCCAACTTTAGTAAGATCAATCCACAATGCAAATATCACAAAATGGAAATTAACTTAAGTGAATTCAGAATAAACCAAAAGGTCATAAACTTTATTCTATAGAATTCCGAATGTCTTAAATATGAAGTTCAATACATAGAACATAAACTCCCACTAAACTAAGGTAACATCAGAAACAACACCCATTTGAGCAGTATGCTCATGAAATACCTTCGGGGTTAATGCCTTAGTTAGCGGATCTGCTAGCATGCTATTTGTTCCTATGTGTTCAACAGTAATTTGTTTATTCTGAATTCTCTCCTTAACAACAAGGTACTTAATTTCAATGAATTTTGCTTTAGTAGCACTTCTGTTGTTATTGGAGTATAGCATTGCTGAACTATTGTCACAATACATTTTTAACGGTCTTTCGATACCGTCAACCACACGCAGCCCAGTGACAAAGTTCCGCAACCACAATGCATGATTGGATGTTTCATAACAAGCAATGAACTCTGCAGCCATGGTGGAAGAAGCTACAAGAGTCTGTTTAGCAGACTTCCAAGAAATAGCCCCTCCAGCCAACGTAAACACATAACCCAATGTGGAACGCTTGTTATCTTGACATCCAGCAAAATCGGAGTCAGAGTATCCAACGATCTCCAAATTCTCCAACCTCCGATAAGTGAGCATATAATCCATTGTTCTCTTCAAGTAACGCATTACGCGTTTAGCCGCTTTCCAGTGTTGCTCCCCTGGATTGCTTAAATACCTCCCCAAAACTCCCACTATAAATGTTATATCGGGACGAGTGCAAACTTGAGCGTACATTAGACTTCCTACTGCCGATGCATAAGGAATCTTTTGCATCTCATTTTTCTCATGATCATTGATGGGGCATTGCTTAAGGCTGAATTTTTCTCCCTTAGCCACATGGGTGTCTAATGGTTTGCTTCCTTTCATGCCGAATCTTCCTAAAACCATATCGATATAGCTCTTTTGCGATAATCCAAGGATACCTCGAGAGCGATCTCTAAGTATTTGAATTCCTAATACAAAAGAGGCGTCACCAAGATCTTTCATTTCGAATTTCTTCGCAAGAAATCTCTTAGTTTCGTGCAATAAGCCTATATCATTACTTGCAAGAAGAATATCATCGACATACAAAACCAAGAAAACATATTTACTCCCACTGAACTTGCAATATACACAATCATCAACAACATTTATCTCAAAACTAAAAGAGGTAATAATTTGATGAAACTTGTGATACCATTGACGAGATGCTTGCTTGAGACCATAGATGGATTTCTTTAATTTGCACACTGTAGACTTTGCATCTTCGAAGACAAAGTTTTCAGGTTGTGCCATATAAATGGTTTCCTCAATGTCTCCATTGAGAAAAGCAGTCTTTACATCCATCTGGTGTAGCTCTAAGTCAAAATGAGCTACAAGTGCCATGATAGTTCTGAAAGAGTCTTTCGAAGAAACTGGAGAGAAAGTCTCTTTGTAGTCAATGCCTTCCTTTTGAGTGAAGCCTTTAGCGACTAGACGAGCCTTATATCTTTCGATATTGCCTTTTGAATCCCTTTTGGTTTTAAATATCCATTTACAACCAATGGGTTTCACACCTTCAGGCAATTCGACAAGATCCCAAACATCATTGTCACTCATAGACTTCATCTCATCTTTCATGGCATCAATCCATCTCTGAGAGTTAGAACTGCGCATGGCTTGACTAAAAGTGACAGGGTCATCTTCGGTCAAACCAACGCCATCCTCATGTTCTTGTAGGAATACTATATAATCATCTGAAATAGCATTTCTCCTCTCTCTAGTGGATCTCCTTAATGGCACTTCTTGAGGTGGTTGAGTTTGTTCTTCAGCTAATGGAGGAAGGATTTCAATGTTATCTTGATTTGGAATAGTGATTTCCATATGAGACTCTGGAGTTGTTTCTTGAGCTATGAACGGTAAAGTAATTAAATCATTATCTACTCCAGAATCTTCCTCAAAGACAACATTCCTCATAATCTCTTCCCTCCCAAACTCAATATCCTCAAGAAATTTAGCATTTCCCGTCTCGAAAAAGGTTCTTGATGTGGGATGGTAAAACTTAAAACCCCGTGAATGCTCAGAGTATCCAACGAAATAACAGCTTACCGTTCTTGATTCCAGTTTTCCTTCATGTGGCTTATAAGGCCGCGCTTCAGCTGGACAACCCCAAATGTGTAAGTGCCTAATGCTAGGTTTCTTGCCTTTCCAAAGTTCATGTGGGGTTTTCGAAACTGCTTTACTTGGTACTCTATTGAGAATGTACACTGCTATTTTCAAAGCTTCTCCCCAAAGAGACTCTGGCAAGGAGGAATGACTTATCATACTCCTCACCATATCTTTAAGATTCCGATTCCGACGTTCAGCAACACCATTCATGCGAGGAGAACCTGGCATAGTGTATTGCGGAACAATTCCACATTCTTTGAGGAAAAGTGCGAAGGGTCCTGGACGTTGTTCTCCTGATCCATCAAATCGACCATAGTATTCACCTCCACGATCAGATTTGACATCCTTTATTTTCTTACCAAGTTGAAGTTCTACTTCAGCTTTAAAAGATTTGAAAACGTCCAACGATTGAGACTTCTCATGAATCAAATATAGATAGCCAAAACGAGAATAGTCGTCTATGAACGTGATAAAGTAACGTTGCCCATTCCATGATGCCGTAGGGAATGGACCACATATATCAGTGTGAATAAGTTCTAAGACTTCTTTAGCTCTTTCGGCTCCTAATTTTCTCATATTAGTTTGTTTTCCTTTTATACATTCAACGCAGACTTGAAAATCTACAAGATTTAAGGGATTAAGGATTCCATCAGACAAAAGCCTTTGAATTCTTTATTTAGAAATATGGCCTAAGCGCTTGTGCCACAAAATGGCAGAATCTTCCGAAAATTTTCTCTTTGTACCTCTTGAATGTGTTTGCAGAATAACATTATTGGAATTTATAAGATCAAGCATGTAAAGATTTTCAATTAAATGGCCATCACCAATAAAATTAGAATTTTGAAAGAGACATACTTTATTATTTCCAAAAGACCAGGAAAATCCCAGTTTATCCAAAACATAAATAGAAACCAAATTCCTTCTAAAAGACGGCACAACAAATGTCTCAAACAAGTCTAAATAACAGCCACTCTTTAAATGCAATCTAAAGGTTCCAATAGCCTCTACTACAACTTTATTGCCATCGCCCACAAAGATGAATCTTTCAGCATCAGTTGGCAGCCGGTAATGCAGGCAACCCTGCAAAGACACATTTATGTGAGTAGTAGCACCAGAATCTACCCACCAAGTATCTTTAGGTACAAAGGATAAATTAACCTCAGAACAAACCAAAGTAAGAGGTATACCCTTCTTAACACGCCATGCAGCATACTTGGAGCAATCTTTCTTAAAATGATCCCGCTTCTTGCAGAAGTGGCATCTATCATCCTTAGGTTCAACCTTTTGCTTCTTCTGCTTTGAAGCAGCAGCAACAACAGTACCATTAGGTTGATTTCTTTTCTTTCCTCGAGCATTTATAGCCAAGTGAGCACTTTCAACTCTATCTCTCTGCACTCTCTCTTCCTCTTGCACACAGTAAGATATAAGCTCATTAAGGGACCATTTGTCCTTTTGAGTGTTATAGCTCACTTTGAATTGCCCAAAGTGTGCAGGAAGTGAGATCAGAACCAAGTGCACAAGCAAGTCATCAGAAATGTCTAACTTGAGTGCCTTAAGCTTTGATGTGAGATTAGACATTTCCCTGATGTACTCCCTTATGTTCCCTTTGCCTTTATACCTCATGAAAACAAGTTTAGCCAAAAGACTACTTGCCTCCGCCTTTTCATTTTTGGCAAAGTACTGCTCAACAGCCTCGAAGAACGATTTGGCATTTTTGCTCTCAGCAATAGAGCCCCGAAACACCTCCGGAATGGAGCGCTTCATGATCATCAAGCACATTCGGTCTGACCGATCCCACTTCTCAATTTTAGCCTCATTTGGATTTTCAGTAGTAGCAGTAGGTCGATCAGATCAAGAGCCAGGTCCAAATCCATACAGCCCAGAACGATCTCAAGGGTTTCTTTCCAGCTCTTGAAGTTTGTCCCATTAAGCATTGGGATGTTATTGATTTGTTGAGTAAAGTTAGGAGCTGTAGCAACAGAAACTAAATAGAGAACACATTAAGTATACTCACATAACATTCATATCATAAATCAAATTATGAACGAATAAGTAAAACAAATTGGGGACCCATCTCAAGACACCAAGTGTAACATTAACCTCGTCTGTGGACAAAAATTAACTGCAGTGGTAATCTTGGTGCAACAATCAAGTATTGACAATAAGTTCTGTCAAACAAGAGTCTATCTGTGGACCGACTCATGTTCACATGAATAATCCAAATAATTATCACATACTTATTATCACATGTGTGTTATTATTCTGTCAAACTGTGCCTACCTGTGGGCCGAACACAGAACACATAAATAATACCATACCCATCTATGTAATTTCAATAAAGCTTTTCTCCACACACGATATTGCTGTGGCAACATGGTGCTTCGATTGACTAGATTGAAAGTTTACTAGACTAATTAAATAAATATTAAAATATTTAATTTAATTAAACGACATTGAACTGTCTCCCCAATTCAAAATTTTATTATGGGTTCCAATTAAAATTTACCAATAAATTTCATCAACCCGACAACTTACAATTAACAGAAATTTGATGTTAATTTAAAATATAGTGTTAATATGATAAACCGTAACGAATGTACAACTAAAAGCGATACCAGTGCATTATCAGTGCATCACGAAAATCGATGTGAATAGCAAATTCATGATTTTAATCATCATATTATTTTATAACCTTGAATCAAATCAATTAATAAATTTTATTGCTATTGATTATGCCACTACGCCAGTATCACATAGCCATCCCTCAAATATTATAATAATAAATAATTGTGGATCGAGTAGGAGTATACAACCCACATAAAAATCCAATTTTTTTTTAAATCACAATACCGTAGCAAATAATCACATGTCAGATCAGTCGCATTGAATGCCAAAATCAAGCATTGAATGCCAAAATTAATCTACTGGTATGAAACTAATTCCACTAGCAATGATCAGGATGGTGTTGGAATTGGAATTCCATTTCATGGAAATCGAGACTGAATCTTGAATTAAAAAAAAAATCAATTCTCGATATCCAATTTGATTTTGGAATTAAAGAGAATATACGATTAATCAATTAATCCACCACCAAACATGAACTTTTCAAATATTTGTAATCAATTACCATAGATTATCATCCATGAAAAAATACAGTATTCAATATTCAAATAATTTAACATGTGAAAATCCGAATCGTAATAAAGAAAATTACGAAAAATTAATCCACATTCTTAATATCCAAATATTAATATTACGAATCTCAGAGAATCATAAAAGGGTGGCTCTGATACCACTTGTTGGAAATATAACAATTAATCCAAATATCTTTAATCCCTAACATGATTCAACGAGATCCATAAAATAATTATATAGAGGAATACCTGGATCCATTGATCTTCTTATGCGGAATTAAACGGAAGATCAGCAGCAGGTTCAAGGCCTTCCTTCACTAAAGCCTCTGGATTCCGTAAGGACCTTCGTAATCTCTTCAGATGGGGAAAGAGAGAACTGTGTGCGGCTTAGTGTTGGGGACCATAACCTAGGTATCTATATATATTAACCATATCAGGCCACCCATAATCACCTGATACGTAATATTGGGTATCTACTCATTGGCCCATATCAAATAAGTGTAGTCCATGGGCTCTTACTTTATTTTAATCACTTAATTAAGCCCAATATATTATTTGAATAGCTAATATAATTGAGTATTAATATATTGCCCATAATTAAATTATATAGGAAATATAAATTTCCTAACATCTTATTCTTCATTGAGAAAAGCGGAGATGGAGAAACCCGATTTTAAGGTGGATTTAAAGAAGCCACTTGCTTTTCAAGTCATATTTCACACGATTTTATGTTTTTTTTCTCTTGATTACTCATTTATTTATTTATCTGAGTTGTTTTAAATCTGCGTATTCGCTACTGGTTGGTCATCTTGGAGAAGCATATCAAAAATGGGTTCACAAGAGTATAATCACCAATGAAACACCAAGAACGTTTGAAAATGAAGTTGTTGAGGTGAGTCTATTTTGAAGTTAATATTTAAAAAACGACCAGTAATAGACCGTGTCCGATTTTAGTCCTTTATTTTGTATAAATATATATTTTTTCGTGCAATTTTGATCCTTTATTTATCAATTTTGCAGACTATGCATAAACTATGGAGTTAAAAATATGAAACATCCCATACTTTTTATTTTTTAATTAGAAATGGCTCCATCAAAAGTTAAAAAAATTAATTTAGTCTCATAATTTTCGAAATTGCTTCAATTTTGTTCAAATTTCATAAAAAAAAACTGATAAAATCGCCGGATTTACACACGTGCCGACCCTGTCACCAAAAAATTTGGGAGTTTCCTACCAAACATCTCATGATGCGGCGTTCAAGTGTGGCCATCTATACCTTTTTACTTTTTGAAATGGTCCAACGAAAGTTAAAAAAAAAAAGAAAAAGAAAAAAGAAATTCGAATCTCATACCTTTTGAAATTGTGTAGGACTTAATCAATTTCCAATAAATGTTTGATTATATTGACGAAAGTTTAAAAAGGTGTATGATTAAATTGAAGTTTTTTAGCTCTAGTAAGAAATTTCAATAAAAAAAATGTTGGGGCGTTTTTCATTTTAAACTCATGATATATGACTATTCACACATTACATCGATTTTTTTCATATAACTAGGAACACTTTTGTCGTTTCAAGGTTAAAATTTTTTATATTATTTTATACACTTAAAACAACTTTTTTTAGTTTTCTTTACATAAAAATACATGCACAAATATCAGGACGAAGAAAGAAAATATTAAGTATTATTAAAAGTTTTAGGATAAAGTTTAAACTTTAAATTATGTTTGTTTTGAGTTTACCAGTTAACTTTGGCAAGCATGTCAAGTTGAAGAAGTTGTGTGGCTAACTAAATACACCTCACATATGAAACAGATTTTGAAAATAGAAACCTTAACTATTTTAAGACCAATTTGAATAAAATAAAAAGGTGCAGGACTATTTATGTTTTAAGTTCGGATTAAGACAAGTATACCTACGCGACGAAATATGGTGTTTCTTTATTTTAGCACTCCCCCTATCATGTAAATATTTTTATTACTTCTATTTTCATCTGTTCCACAAAATTTTTCACCATCCTAAAAAAGAAAAAAAAATTAAGTCAAAATAACTAACATTTTACATATACTTTATTTATTAAAAAAAAAAGAAAAAAAATCATCCTACTTAACACAACTAATATATTACATCATTTATTTATTATAAGAAATATTATAATAGTCCTAAAAAGTATACTTATATTAATGTACATGTAAAGTTAAAGTTAAAAACTCAGACGTGACGGGGAAAGTAATTGATATAACTCTAAAACCTTAAACTATTAATTAATGGATAGTCCCTAGACAAAAAGGTTGGAGGTAGGATAGCGTACAATTTGTGTCCCAGTTCTATATAATAATGGTCCAATTAATACAGATTTTTTTTAAAATTTTATCAAAAATTGTGATAAAATTCAAATGGAACTTCAGCAGTGTAAAAAAAAAAAAAATAATAATAATAAAAAAGTATTTGAACTCTTTCATTGGAACAACATGCAATTTCCTCGTAAGATATTAATATATAGTTGTGTAAGTTTATGTGGCTAACTAGTTTGAGAAAATATCTCAATTCTTGGTAAAATTTTCATCTTTAATCTTTAATTATTTATTCAATTTTAATACTTTTTGTCTAAATTTAATATTTTTTTAATTATCCAAATCTAGTCATTTATGACTAATTTTATTCAATCTTGATCCAAAATTTAAATCAAAATTGGACAAGAACAAATAAGGCGGATTGACTGATATTTCTATCCGTTAATGAAAGAAAGACTAAATTTGAGAAAAAAAAGTTTTGACGAATCAAAACTTAGAATTGCATATAAAAAAGAATTAAACTTGTAAAAGACCGTACTTGACGATGATATTTCCCAACTAGTTAATTTCAAATTTTCAAACAAAAATTAAAATTTTAAAAATTTTGATACAGGGGTAACACAATACACTACATGTTCCACGGCTCTCATCACAAGCACCCGATGGATCGCCTCCGACTCGTCATGCCTCCAGCTCTAGCATCAATCTTAATCTTGCCCGTATATACTATCAAAACAAATTCTTAATCATCAATTATTCTCAAATTTTTTATCCAGGATTCACGATTTCCTCTTTTCCTTTTTCTTATCAAACCAGACATGGTATTTGGTCAAGTTTATCGTACCCGAACCATACTGTCGTGCTTTATTCGGAGGTATAATGTTGGGTTATATCATGTATGATTGCACTCACTACTATCTGCACCATGCCAAACCATTGAAGGGTGTATTATATGAACTCAAGGTAAATAGTTAAAAGTAATTTCTATATAATTCCTTTAACAAGTTTACTGATGAAAGTTGATGCTCATTCAGGAAAATACAATTCTAGAGCTTTCTTGAAATTATCTATCAAAAGGTAAAAATAAATAAATAATATAGAGAATTCTAGACACAACCGAGAAGACTAGAAAATGTTAGAGAAATGTCAAATTATGGATAATGATGAGAATTATCTAGAATAGGCAGGAATGTCGGTGAAATCTCACAACCGACTTACTCTCTCCTATATATATCCAATGTACATGCAGAATGAATATATCAAAAAAGAAACCAACTTTCTAAATCTTCTCTCCATTCACTATGTCATTCTAATCACCATTAACATCAACAACTTGTCCCACTATTAAACACCAACAGCATCTCTCCACCCTCTAATTAAACTAACGCCACCCTTATACCTTTACCCATTTAAATACCAACAGTGGTATCAGAGCCCGATTAGTTCATTAACTAGGTTAAAATAAGCTTCCGCAAATTACTACCCAAAACTTTCACTACACTTCCCAAACAATTTCTAAACCCCAAAAAATGTCCTCTCTATCCAATACCCACCAAATCCCAATCCCAACCTTTTCAAGTGAAGAATACAACTATTGGGCCATCAAAATGAAGACATATTTTATGTCTCAAGGCCTATGGGAGATCGTCGACAAGGGGTACACTATCCCCGCAGATATATCATCCTTGTCTAGTACAGACAAAGAAAAACTAGACAAAAACACGGAGAAGGACAACTTGGCGCTTTATATTCTACAAATGGCTGTGACGGAGTCTCTATTTCCTAGGATCAGTGGAGCGAAGACATCCAAGGAGGCCTGGGATATTCTAAAGGAGGAATATCAAAGAAGTGACAAGGTACGAAATCTAAAACTCCAAACTCTTAGGAGAGATTTCGTAAATATGAAAATGAAAGAATCTGAGACCGTAAAAGATTACTACACTCAACTAAGAGAAGTAGTAAATCAACTAAAATCTTATGGGAAAGATATGACAGATAAGAGAATAGTAGAAAAGATTTTAATATCTCTCCCTACTAAATACAATCCAATAGTCATTACTATAGAAGAGACTAAAGATATAGAAAAATTGGCAGTGACAGATTTATTGGGTTCTTTAGAAGCATATGAGAAAAGACTGAGCATAAATGAAGATGAAAATGTGGAAAATGCTTTTCAGCCTAAACTAAAAATATGGTCTCAGAATTCTAAAATCGGGGGGAGAAAAATTGGAGAAAATAACAATAATAGGAAAGAAAAATATTCTCCATGTGGAGTTTGTAAAAGAACCAATCATCTTGAAAAAGATTGTTGGTACCGAGGTAAACCACAATGCAAAAGTTGTGGGAGATTTGGGCATCTGAAGAAAAATTATCACTCCAAGAAAGGTCACCAGGCCAACTACTCTGAAGAAAGAAAAGATGTAGATAATCTCTTCTATGCGAACCATGTCGCATCAGAAGTGAAAAACGATACGTGGTACGTAGACAGTGGGTGCAGCAACCACATGACTGGAGATGAGAAGATCTTTCAAAATGTTGACAAAAATATCAAATCTCAAGTGAAGCTGGGCAACGGAGACCTGGTGGAAGTTGAAGAAAAAGGCACGATAGCTGTCAACACAAGGACAGGTACACGGTACATCCATGATGTGCTATTGGTACCAAAACTACGCACTAATTTGCTAAGTGTGGGTCAAATGATAGAGAAAGGATACTCTCTAGTATTCAAAGGTGACTCATGCACCATTTATGACAAGACGAACAAAAATCAAGTGATCGCTGAAGTCAAAATGCAGCATCAAAGGAACTTTCCAATCCAATGGAGCTATGTGGAGACAGCACTAAATGCCCAAGAAGATCAATCCTGACTATGGCACCGGAGGTTCGGGCACTTCAACTTCTACAGGCTAAAACTACTTCAACAAAAGAATATGATGAGAGATCTTCCACAAATCCAACAAAAGAAGGATATATGCGAAAAATGCATGGAAGGCAAGCAGCACAGGAAGCCGTTTCCATCAGGACAAGCATGGCGAGCCAAACAAGCTTTGGAGCTGGTTCATACAGATGTATGCGGGCCAATGAGGACGCCAACATTCGAGAAGAACAGGTACTTCATTCTCTTCATTGATGACTACACAAGAATGACTTGGGTGTACTTTATGAAAGAAAGATCAGAAGTCTTCTCTATCTTCAAGAAGCTCAAAAATCTAGTGGAGAACCAAAGCGGCCAGAAAATCAAGGTTCTACGCAGCGATAGAGGGACAGAGTACACATCCAAGGAGTTCAACAAATTCTGTGAAGAAGAAGGAGTCAACCATCAGCTAACTATTGGCTACGCTCCAGAACAAAATGGAGTCTCAGAAAGAAAGAACAGGACTGTAATGGAAATGACAAGAACAATGCTAGCAGAGAAAGGCATGCCTAAGGTATTCTGGGCAGAGGCTGTCTACACTGCAGTCTACTTGCTGAATAGGTGTCCAACAAAGGCAGTACAAAATAAAACACCAGTTGAAGCCTGGAGTGGACGGAAGCCATCAGCAAAACATCTAAGAGTTTTTGGGAGTATTTGCTACGCGCACATTCCAAAAGAAAAGAGACATAAACTGGAGGAGAAGACCGAGAAGTGCATATTTCTTGGATACAACACTCAGTCTCAAGACAAAGAAGCTAATCATCAGTCGAGATGTCGAGTTCAATGAAAATGGCTCGTGGAACTGGGATGAAAAAATAATTGAGAAGAAAAATGTCATGATGCCACAAATACGACGACCTAGTGAGCATCAAGAAGTTGAAGAAGAAGAACCTAAAACTTCAGAAGAGTCTCCACCTCCAAGTCCAGAGGCTTCAACACCTCAAGTTCCAGAAGGACCTGCCCCCAGATGAAACACCGAGAAAGATGAAGTCACTAAGAGAAATTTATGAGACGTGCAACTTTGCAGCCATCGAGCCAGCAAGCTTTGAAGAAGCCGTCAAAGAAAGAGAATGGGTCAAAGCAATGGAAGAAGAGATCAAGATGATCGAAAAGAACAACATATGGGAGTTGGCGGATCTACCAAGCAACAAAGAAGTCATTGGAATTAAGTGGGTCTATAAGACTAAACTTAATCCAGATGGCTCAATCCAGAAACACAAGGCAAGACTGGTAGCCAAAGGTTACTCACAACTACCAGGGATCGACTACAACGAGACATTTGCTCTAGTAGCTCGCCTGGATACTATAAGGGCTCTCATCGCACTAGCAGCTCAGAAGAAATGGAAGATATACCAACTGGATGTCAAGTCAGCATTTCTGAATGGATACCTTGAAGAGGAGATCTATGTCGAACAACCTCAAGGTTTCGTCGCAGTAGGACAGGAAGACAAGGTGCTAAGACTACGAAAGGCACTGTACGGGTTAAAACAAGCTCCACGGGCCTGGTACAATCGCATAGATAATTTCTTCATCAACAAGGGATTCAAGAGAAGTGAAAGCGAGCCAACTCTCTACATCAAGACCCAAGGTAACAATAAAAGACTAATTGTTTCCTTATATGTTGATGATCTTATCTACACAGGGAACGATGATGATATGATCAAAGAGTTCAAAACAGTCATGATGAAGACATTTGAAATGACAGACCTCGGACTGATGAACTACTTTCTCGGTATCGAGGTAAGTCAAAAAGAAAATGGGATATTTATCTCGCAGAGAAAATATACAAATAATCTGCTACAGAAGTTCAAGATGGAAAGATGCAATCCTGTAGCAACTCCCCTTATCACAAATGAGAAGTTCTGCAAAGGAGATGGCGCTCCAAAGGCGGATGAATCAACATACAGAAGCCTCATTGGAAGCCTGCTATATCTAATAGCTACAAGGCCGGATATTTTGTATGCGACGAGTCTACTATCAAGATTCATGCAGAGTCCAAGCCAAGTCCACTTTGGAGCTGCAAAGAGGATACTGAGATATCTACAAGGAACTAAAAACTATGGCATTTGGTATGAGCCACAAGAAAACTCAACACTAGTTGGCTACACTGATAGCGACTGGGCCGGATCAACAGATGATATGAAGAGTACTTCAGGCTATACATTCTCACTCGGCTCAGGAGTATTCTCGTGGGCATCTAAAAAGCAAGACTGTGTCGCACAATCTTCAGCAGAAGTAGAGTACATAGCTGCCGCACTAACAGTAAGCCAAGCTATTTGGATACGACGGATTCTCGACTATATGGGAGAACATCAGGAGAATCCTACAGAGATCTACTGCGACAACAAGTCAGCAATAGCAATGGCGAAAATCCCGTACAACATAGCAGGACAAAACACATCTCCATCAAATATCACTTCCTACGAGAAGCAGCTAATAATGGAGAAGTCAAGCTCAAGTACATTGGAACAGAAGAGCAACTAGCGGATATATTTACAAAAGCTCTACCGAGATCAAGATTCGAGTTACTACGTGAGAAGCTCGGGATCATCCAAATAAGCATCAAGGGGGAGTGATGAAAGTTGATGCTCATTCAGGAAAATACAATTCTAGAGCTTTTTTGAAATTATCTATCAAAAGGTAAAAATAAATAAATAATATAGAGAATTCTAGACACAACCGAGAAGACTAGAAAATGTTAGAGAAATGTCAGATTATGGATAATGATGAGAATTGTCTAGAATAGGCAGGAATGTCGGTGAAATCTCACAACCGACTTACTCTCTCCTATATATATCCAATGTACATGCAGAATGAATATATCAAAAAAGAAACCAACTTTCTAAATCTTCTCTCCATTCACTATGTCTATCAACCATCATCCCTTCTCCATATTTCCTACCCTACTAATTCACTCTTCACTCACGCCACTCATCCAATTCAATCTTCTACCAACATTTACATTGTACATACTATACATTTCATATTTTGTGGTAATATTATGCTGTTTTAATTTGTCAAATCATAGAGATTACACATGACCCTTCACTTCAAATATATGGACAAGGGATTTGGAGTTACTACAACTATATGGGACTGGGTGTTTGGAACCCAACATGCATAATAACTGAGGATACTGGAGGAAGAAAAATTCTATTGTCTCAAATATGTTATACTATGTATTTTCCATGAAAGGACTAATAATATATACTATGTATTATGAATTGTTGATAATATTTTTGTTTTGACTGGTTAGGAATATACTCATTTGTCCGTTAATAAGATATTCAATTTATCATTTTGATCGTCCACTTTAAAGATATTTATTTTTCATTTTTATAAAAAGTGCCCTGCACCCTATACATGTTACACTACTCGTCACTAATATATCTAACCACTCTATAATAATAATTCTTAATTCACGTACAAAAAAAAAATAAATAAATACCTTGTCGATGGATGGAAGAAATATCTATTAAGCAGCTGCATGGTACAATTCACAATGAATTTTTAAAAATGCCCGTACCGAAGGATTGGAACGGATTTTAAAAGTAGAATATATATATAATACCGCACTTAAATTCGATTAGGATTTTTTATAATTCTATTGGAGATTTAACCAATAAGGGCTAATTATTAAATAAATCACCAATTAAATAAAAGTAATGTATGAGTGTAATTTGGCTCACATAATGGAGAGGTTACACCGAGCTTAAAGCATATTAATACAAAATTAATATCCCACGTTAAATGTGCAAAGAGAATCCTCAAATCTGTCATTTGAGCTCGAGTTCAATCAAGCTCTACAGCCCGTGAAACCTGAGCTCTCCTATAGCTGGTTAGTTGAACCTGGACGTAAACAAACTCTGCATTGATAGTTGATTAACGAGAAATTCACGTCCGTCAGTAACTATGGCCGCAATCAACGTCCTTTGCCATTGTGGCTGAGTGACTGTTGTGCCTATAAAAAGGTGCATCCCATGTTTTCTCCAAACACACCCAAATGCACTTGCATCTTCACAATCACATAAGCAATCTAGTCCTAGATGATCCAATCTCCACCATCAGTCCTTGTATAATTCGTCAGAGTTCCTGCGGTAGCGGTGCCGTCATTTCCGAAAAGGAAAGTAATTTCACTTTTGGGGGAAATTCGTCAAAATCGGAAACATTATGGGGCCGTATTTCATCTTGCAAAGAGAGTTCTTCTCGACTCGACTCCTTTACGATGAAGATTTCAAGACATTGAAGGCATAATTCCTCTTCATTTATTTGGTTGTAATTTTTTAGTTTTTCACTAGCAATTATTTCCCACAATTGTCGAAGTCATTGATTGGTGTACTGGATACCCAACAATTCCATCACTTTATGTTGAATTCGGAATGGTACGGTTTCGAAATATTGATTTACAACGTGCAAATTCTAAATAGAACACTCAAATTATTATACACATTCTGTCTCGCTTCTTTTTTCACATTATACATATATAAATTAAGAAAATGGTTAGTTTTAGGGTATTTTGGTATTATTTTATAATAAATAAATGATAGAGTGTGTTAGACTGTTCGGTGTATTAGGTAAGAATGATATTTTTATAGATAAAGTGTATGAGAAAGGTTAGTTGTTTTGAATTTTTTATCATTCATATGTAAAAACTTTTGTGGGACAAATAAAAATGAAATACGTAAAAATTGGTTTGGAATGGAAGGAGAATTTTTTAGTGTATAATTTTTAAAATAAAATGTAAATATTTATGTTAATAACATTGTGTAGATTGTTAAAAGTCTGCCTAAAATTTGGAACGGGTGAAAGTAAAAAGTTTATAAAGTTATAAGCACAAGAACCAGATTAATAAAAAAAAAAAGAAGATAATATTTTTATGAGATAGTTATATTAGATACACCACATATTTCAAATTTACTAGAAGATACATAAATTTTAAATCATTACTCTTCACTGCATTATTTTATGATTAATTTTCGATTTTAACTTTATTTTAATCAAATGCACGAAATACAGATTTCCCTCAAATCCGATTTCTCCTCCAAATCCCGTAATTAATGGGGTTTTCCCCCCAAATCCGGCAAATCCATTAATTATCGATTAAATTAGGGATTTCATTTTCTTTTTATAATATACTTTTACACATTATGCAAATTTTTTTAATATTCTTCTTTTGCACATTTTGCATTTCCCTTTTATACCGCAAACTCATTTTATAATATTCTTCTCACATTGTGCACGTTATATAATTATAAATTTTATATTTTTCTTCTGCACAGTGTGGAAAGGACAATTAACGATCCTCAAATTGCAAACGCATAGAAATTGGAATCAGATTTTGTGGATGGTAAAGAAAGTATTTATTTCTCAATCTGCAATTGTGTGAAATAGTAATAGATGTGTTTAAGATAAGGCTAAAACTTGTGTGCCCTGAGGAAACCTTGCGCCTAGACACCCTTTAGAATTAGATGAGATATCCTTTAGTATAGGAATGTGTACCATTTATTTTCTGGAAATATAAAATAAAAATGAATGAAAGTGTATATACCCTTTAGAACAAAATATTGTACTCTTATTAATTAAAGTATATACCATTTAGAAGAAAATGTTATATCTTATACATCTTGTACAGGGACATAGGAGACCAACTCTTAAGCTAATGTATATTAAGAAAAGTATTAATTATATTTGTTTGAGGTTATAATGGGTATTATAACTTTTTATTTTGTACCCACAAGTAATTTATTTAAGATTAGATATAGTAAGTGTGTACTAAAAAGTAATAATTTCTATTTTTATAAATTATATATATAATTAGAATATATATGTGTTATTTAATTAGTTAATGATGAACGCAAAAATTACTAAGAAGAGTTAATTATTCACATGATTTTACATAATTAGAATGGTGTGGAAAATTTGGAGCTGCAAGAACAAGACCAATCTGAGAGAGATACATATAGTTGTACGTGAAGATTAATGGTTGAAAAAAGGAAAGAGAATGGGTGCTGGTGTATGCAGGTGTATGCAGTTTTATATGATGCTCTCAATTGTCAAATTCATTTTAGGGAGTGGAAATGGGACTTTTATGAATTCAAAGTGATTGTAAAAGTACAAAGCACCACTGGTGCTAGGATGTAATTCGGTCACTATAATAAATTTCATTTTGTTTGATAAAAAAAAAAAAATTATGCGTGATTTTAACCAAAACATACCCTTTTCATTTAATTATTAGAGAAAGGGTCTTTTAATGTTACTTATATACTACTTTCAGGATAAAATTAAGTTCTAAAAGTGAAATGGAAGACATCAGAGTGAAATTTAGCCCATACGACTTTTCTACCCATTTTGATCAACAAATTCTCTCTTTTTTATGGTGGGCCCACTTGGATTAAAAAGATTGAAGGCAAGCATAGATATTAAATTTAGCCCATACACCACTAATTGGTATTAAGGGCCCACTAAATTTAGCCCATTAACAGCCGCAAATTTTTACTGCATGTTGCCCATTTTTCTTTTATGCCAAGTAATTGCACGCAATGGTATTGAGGGCCCAGTAAATTGAATATAAAAGTTGGCCCATTTTTCTTTCAGCCACTCCCAGTTTTCACTTTCCCAATCCACCCATCAATCCATCTTTCATCCACCCATTCATATTCCACTTTTCATTCCATAAATTCACCAGAGAAATCTAAAGAAGTAAGACTGATTGAGAATTGCAAGAGAAAATAGAAGTTCCAATTGAAGAAATTTAAGAGGAGCATTTATTTTATTTTGTAATTTTTTTTTAGTTTATTTTTATGGTATTTTATATGACAATTCATCTTATTTTACTTGATGCTATGTTAGGTCAATTAGATTAATAACATGATATGTTTTTGATAATTTTGAGTTTTCAAATGAATGATTATATTGATTAGGCTTGTATTTCTATCATTGACGTTGATTGCTTGATTTATATGTGTGATTTGTGTGGTTAAATGTCTTTGACATATAGTTAAAATGAGAATTTAGTTATGTGTTTGGGGATTGTTAATTGAATCATTTCATCATACACTTTATTTACATTAGTATATGATAAAATAGATATGTCCTCCTATACTTAGAACTCTTTGATAGAACACTTCATTAGTTAGATCGAGAGGTCGATTGATTAAGTGCGGTGACACAACCCTTAGTGGATTATAATATATAAAAAGGAAACATAGATTTGTTTAGTACCTGCTTAGGGAATTATAAGTACTTATTCGGAGGTGTATTATTCGGTATCGATCTTAGGAGTCATTTAGAGATATTTGTCAGGGTTTACATCCTCTTCATCTCGAGAGAGAGTTTAGGTGAAAATCATAATCACCCTTATTCTTAGTCCAAGAGATATATGGGTTCATTGCATTGTATCAAGAATTTTCATGCCTCTAGAGTTGCTGGTCTCACCTTTTATCTACTTGATGATTCATTCATCTTTCATTCATCTATTTTATTGCTTATATTTTTTATTGATTGATTAATTGACATTGCCTTTTCAATCTATATCCTCTTGTTATTTTCTCTATAAAACTATGAAATACACGAGACTGCTTAGACTCTTACCTTTATTTTCCATTGTTCGATAATTAAACTTGTTTGCTTATGGACTACATCGATGGTGTACACTTGTTCTTTTGCATAAAAGAAAATACACATCAGTTACTTGACTATGAACTACTTGTATAGATTGTCACTTTTTAGAGTGTGCATACGTTTTAAATCGAATAAAAATAGAAAGTGTGAAGTAAATAGTAGAACGATGAGAATATTTAATAAAATGAAGTGTGACATGGCAAGATAATTGGATTAATTTTGTGGAGGGATGCCACACAAGTAATATTCGTGTGATTCCCCAATTTCATGTATCACATGTAGTTAAATGATTCGACGAAATTTTAAAATTTTGGCATAAATAGGGCGTATTTTGATAAATTAAAAGAGTTATGGTACTAAATTAAAAAAATTATTTTGGGATCAAAATCGAATTTATAACTATTTTAGGACCAAAATCGAAAACTTATATCTACTTCATTGGAATCAGAATGCCACGTGCAGTTCGTGATGATTTTCAAAAAAAATTTAGCTTTCCGAACAATATTGGACGATAATCGATATGTCTAGGTGATGAGTGATATTTTTACCTAAATTTTAGTGCCTTTTTATATCTGTTTTCGTATTATTTTATCCTTATTTATGTGTTATTTGGTTGTGTTTTGTATTTTTATTGAAATGTGTGTGAATGAGCTTAAACCTATGATTTTCAATTCGGAGTTGAAATGAGGGAGAACGAGCCAAAACAGTGAAGGAGAAACAGGCAGCAAGTACATGGGCCGTGTGCCAAAAACGGCCCTGTACAGATAGGCCGTGCTCAGTCGCCAGAAACACCTATACGGCCACTCCTGTGGTCGTGTGCTGAACACGGGCCGTGCGCAGTAACACGGGCCGTGTACCAAACACGGCCCTATCCAGAAGGGCCGTGTGCGAGCATCAGAAGACCAACACAGCCATCTTATGGCCGTGTTGCAGAGCACGACTCGTGTTGTGTGAAATTCTGTAAAAAAAATTAGAATCCTTCTAGAAGCTTCCTAAGGGGTATAAATACCCAATACTTCAATATTTTTAAAGAGATCCAAAATTCACAGCCCTGCACATACCTCACACACCATTTCTTCCATTCCACACCATCATCTTCATCCATTCTTCATCATTTGGATCTACTATCATCCCACCATCAATTTCTACATCCAAGTAAAGGAAAAAGATCAAGGAAGAGAGGAAAGTGCAAAGAAGGGAAGGAGATCACCATTGAAGATAGATCAAGGGAGTTTCCATTCAATCTTTGTATTAAACCTCATAATTTTATCATGATTTGTAAGGATTTAATTGTCTATGTTAATTTCTTTATGAATATGATAGGCTTATATCCCTTGTGAGATTAGCAACGTGAGAGTTGTTGGATAATTTTAGAATTTGTGTATTTGAATTCATATGTTGATTAGATCTATGATTTTCTCTCATTGATTATTAATTGCTTGATTTGTATTGATGATTTATGTGTTTAGTTGTTCTAAATATGTGATTAGATTGAGAAATCAATTATGTGCTTTTAGGATAATTGAGTGAATCATTTCATCAAACACTTCATGTGCATTATAAATTGTAAAGAGATTGAGAAATCCTTTAGAGTTTAGAACCCTTTGATAGAACATATGATTGGTTTGATCGAGAGGTTGATTAATCGTGTGAAGGGACTCTCATTTCAAGCTTAGTACCTAGTTATAATTGTTTGAGTGAGAACCAACTCATTGAGCTATGTTTAGAACCATATCCTATCCATCTTGAGAAGGAGTTTAGGTGATCTTAGTGTTGACCCTTAGTCTTCAATCCATGATTCATGTGAATTCGATGCATTTATCCTAGGATTTCCACTTCTTAATTATTGTTAATCTCACTTTTACTTAATTTGGAAAAGCACTTTTCATCCATCTATCTTGTTTGCTAATCATTGCTTGCTTGCTTGCTTTGATTGATTTAATTTCTTGTTTGATCAAACTTCTCATTGATGATTCGTCTCTATAAAATTGCGATAAACGTGATCTCGCTCAAACTCTAGCGCCGACCTCCCTGTGGTTCGATAAATTCTTGAATTCGTCAACCCGAATACAAGTTATGGCTAATCACTAGGATTATGGGACTAAATTGAAAATAACTCTTTTGGTACTGAAATCAAAATTTCATTTTGTTGTGGAACTAAAAATGATTTTAAATCAAATGAACACTAAGATCTAAAAATAAAAATTAAACTTAATTAGGAGCAAAGTAACACATTAATCATAATGTTCCATGAATCGAAGGATAAAATAAATTATGAACCATAAAGATAAAATAAATCACGAATGATAATGGTAGTTTGATTTTTGTCACACTTATTATGTTTTGTCTTTCTCAAAACTTTCTATTTTCAAATTATGTTATCTCTGTTGTTACAAACAATTCAATATAACATCAAAGTTATGAGTTGATAAGTTTCGGTGGAAGTTATCAACAACTTGAAAGTTGTTACTAACTATTCCTAGTAGCATCAAGAGCGGTCTGTAGCAAACAAGAAGCGGGAGGAGTTTTCAATGAATTTGAATTAAAGATAAGTTTTAACATTAGAAGTTGGAGGAGTCATCAACGAATTTGAATTAAAGGAGAAGAAGTTTTGAGTGTTATCTAAAAGTGTTTTTTTTTTTATTTTTTATAGAAGTTAGCAATGTATCCATTAAATGAAAAGTGTATAATCTCATGGACGAATACCAATTTCAGCGGAGCTTTTGACACTATCATTCATAGAAACTTATAGAGTTTCAATTTTAAAGAGATTAGTTTTTTAAGCTGGCCCCTCACATGCAGCCGGTGAATTTTTGCCTCAAGCCTTGCATGTGGAATTTTTCATAAATGGTCGGCGGTGAGATTCGAACCATAGACCTTTGTTAACTATGAGCTCTGATACCATGTTAAATGATCACCTCAACTAAAAGTTTAAGTTTGTAGAGAGGAGTGTCGTTTAATTTTTAATCAAGACACTCTAACACTTGTCTTATAATTATTTTTTAAAACTTATCAATGACGAAGATTGTTTTGCTTTGTAGGCCAAAAGTACCCTCTGGATAGTTTTGAAATTGCACATCTATCTATATATTTCTTAGGAAAATAAAACAACGAAAAATATGTAGAAACAAACTATTGCATTATTGTTACCTAGGGGTAGATTGTTATTTCATAGATTATTTAATTGCATTTTTTTTTTCTTTTAGCAGGGATTAAAAATATGTAATTTTAAATTGACACGTCTAGGGATGGTGATCAATCAGGAAGTTTTCGTGGATTTAAAGAAACCACTTTCCTTTCAAGTCATTCTTCCAAACTACTTTAGATTATCGTTTTAATTACTCAATTACCGTTTTAATTATTTGCATTAATTAACCACAGGTTGGCCATCGTGGTGAAGTGATTGTAATTTTGCTTACGTGTTTATAGAGTAAGAAATACTCTATCGTTGTGTACGACGGAGTGACCAAGAATTAAAAATTCGAACCCAAGGGAGGTAGGTACTAGAGCTTAAACGATCTCACGTTTCTTGTAATTTTATAGAGACGAATCATGAGTGGATTTGAGTATGATTAAGCAAGTAAATGAAATTAATCTAAGTAAACAAGCAATTAATGATCAAGCAAATAAAGATAAATGAAGATGAATGGTTTTCCAAGTTAAGTAAAAGTGAGATTAACAACACTAGAGATGTGGCAATTCTAGGATTAATGTATTGAATTCACATGTATTATGGGGTAATAATTAAGAGCCATCACTAATTCCACCTAAACTCCCTCTCGAGATGGATAGGATGTAGATCATTGCAAAGGTCTCAAAATGGCTCAAAGGATATGTACTCAATCAAACAATTCCAACTAGATACTAAGTTTAATATGAGTGTTCCCTCACCCGATCAATCGATCTAACCAATCGAATGTTCTATCAAAGGGTTCTGAATCTATAAGGACATCTCTATCTCTTTTAGAGTTAAGAGTTTTTTTGTCCCATAACTATTTAAAATTTTAGATTTTGTCCCAAAAAGATATTTGTATCAATTTTGTCCCATAACTATGAGTTTTATTTCAATTTTGCCCAATTTTTGCCAGAAATTGGTCACGTGCAACGCACGTGACTGATGAATTTGGGAGTTCCGGGCAAAAATTAGGCAAAATTGAAATAAAACCCATAGTTATGGGACAAAATCGATATAAATATCTTTTTGGGACAAAATTTAAAGTTTACAAAGTTATGGGACAAAAAAAACTTTTAACTTTGCACAATTATGTGATTTATTTGTTGTGATGTTATTTTGTGATGTTTATTTCTCTATTTTAATTCATTAGTCCATTGCAAATCTTGTCCTCACAGATAATATTTTGCTTTATGATTTATGAAGCTCTTAAAAATAGTTAAAAAAGATATTTTGATTTTGTACAGAAAATTAGGTTAAATTTTTTTTATCCCATAACTTTTTAAACTCTAAATTTTGTCACAAAAAAGATAATTGTATCGATTTTGTCCCATAACTATGGGTTTTATTTAGATTTTGCCCAATTTTAGCCGGAACCCTCAATTTTCGCCGAAAATTGGACACGTGTGTTGCACGTGACGGATGAATTTGGGGGTTCAGGCAAAAATTGGACAAAATAAAAATAAAACTCATAGTTATGAAACAAAATCGATACAAATTTTTTTTGGGACAAAATCTAAAGTTTTAAATAGTTATGGGACAAAAAAAACTTTTAACTCATCTCTTTTTTATTTAATGTACATGAAGTGTTTGACAAAATGATTCAATTAATTATCCTAAACATATAATTGATTTCTCAATCTAATCATATGCTCAAAACAACGAACCACACAAATCATCATAAACATCAAGATCTAAAGCATCAATGATAGAAAATCAATAAATCCAATCAATATATAAATTTAAATGCATAAATCCTAAAATTATCCAACACCATTCATGTTGCTAACTTTACAAAGGAGATTAGCTTACCATATTTATAAAGAAAACAACATACACCATTGAATCTTCACAAACCACAATAAAACTATAAGGTTCAATAAAGAATTGGATGAAAACTCCCTTGAATTGCTCCAAAGGTTATCTCCTTCCTCTCCTTGCATTTTTCCTCTCTCCCTTGCTTCTTTTCCTCACTTGGATGATGGTTTTGATGGAAGCATGATGGTAGATGATATGGATGAAAAATGGATGAAGATGATAGTATAAAATGAAGAAAATGATGTGTGATGTGTGTGTGCAGGTGAAACCCTACGAAATCTAATTGAAATGTTGAAATTGGGGGTATTTATACCCCTTGGAAAATCCTAAAATCGCACTTGACAGTTGTACTTTTAACCCTAAAATTCGACCGAATTTCCTTGCTTCGGTCGAATTTCCATGCAAAATACGTATCTTCAAATTGGAGCACGTTTTCTTCCTCCAAAGTGCACAAAATTTTGACTGAGTTTCTCCGCTTCGGTCGAATTTTTGTGACTTTTCCCTATTTCTCAAATCTGCGCGGTACGAGAAATTCGACCAAATTTCAAGAAATTCGGCTGAGTTTTTATGATAATTTTTTGAGCCCAATGCAGTACCAGAAGTTCGATCGAATTTCTAAAATTCGACCGAATTTTTATGACCTTCTTTGGATTTTCGATTTCGTCTCTACCTTTGCTCCGTTTTCACCTATTTTTCATACGTTTAAACTCATTTTCACACATTTCCATAAAAACACAAAACACCATCAAAATATACACAAATATGGATAAAATAATACGAAAGTACACATAAAAAGATACTAAAATATAGGTGAAATTAGCGACAATCATGAAGTATATAAAGAAGAGAAACAATACTTGTGTGAATATCAAGTTTAATAGAGTATAGCTAGAGTGAGCAAGGAATCCTCACAATTGTTCGAAAATGGAGTTGTTGAGGTGTCTATTTTTATTTTATTAATATCAGGAAAATCTAAATTTATTTTTTTATACTTATTATATTTTGTCTTTTTCAAGACAATCTATTTTCATATTATGTTATCTCTATTGTTACAAACATTTTTATATAATAATAACATCATAGCGGATAAGTTTTAGAGTGAAACTTCATTCTTAAAACGGCCTTTAATTATTCTTCGAAATAATTAGAATGGTAGGTTTTATTCTCCTTTTTTAGATCTTATCACTTTGATCGATTTTGTAATTTAAGATTTCACTTTCCAAGTGTTTTCTTATAATATTTTTGTAATCTCATCAATGATAATATTATTGTAATCTCATCAATGGTGAAGATTGTTTTGCTTTGAAGGCTGAAAGTATCCCTCTGGATAGTTTTAAAATTTTTGTGTCAAATTCTTTCTGTATGTCTACTACTATTTTCTCTACTTGAATTGTCTATCAAAATAAATTTTTATACTGACTATAATCGATTCTCTAGAGGAATTTGAATAATGCTCTTATTTCTCTTTGAGAATCGAATATGTGTTTATAATGAATGACAAAAAATAACTTATTTATAGGTGGGGTAAGAGAGAAAATTATGGAATATTTTTTTTCTCTATATATATTTTGATTTGATACTAATTTAATTTATTTATATTGAAAGATTTAATACTCCCTCCGTCCATCCAAACGTATTCGTTTGCTTTTTACACATGAATTAAGAAGTATTATTATTTTATTTAAAGTGAATAATATTAGTGGGGAGCTGTTGGAAGTGGTGGGCCATGCGTGGGCCATTTCACTAAAAAGAAAAAATGAATACTTTAAGAGTGAACGACCCAAAATATCAAAATGGATACGTTAGTGATGGATGGAGGGAGTAATTGATTGCAATTTGATTGCAATTAATATGCTAAAATAGATTAAGGCACAAACTTTAATACAACAGGCTTTTTTTTCAAGTTCTGTAAGACCGGATCCTTTATTATAAAATGGGTCAAAATAATTAAATGGGTTACCACTCTTCTCTCTCCTCCTTCGATCTCTCCTCCTTCCTCCTTCAATCCCTAAATCCCCCATTATTCACTCTCATCTTTCTCTCTACATATAAATTCTTCGACGCCCGCCGTCCGTCTTCCCGACTTCGAGATCCCACTCCGACGACCCAGAACCTTGATTTTCCCTCAACTGGTTGAATCTTTGAATGATATCTTTGTTGTACAAGTTGCTTAGGGAATTTCTTTACTGCTGTGTTGTCAAGAGAAGACAGGGTTTACAAATTTTCTTTGGAAAACAAAAGCAAGCTCGGCCATACAAGTTCCTGTAATGGCGTCGACTCTTGGATGCTGTTCTCTCAACACTGGTCATCGAGATAACACCGCTTTAGTGCTACGTATTCCCTTATTTAGCTTCTTTGAATTGAATGAATCATGTATTTCACCAGTTTATCTTGCTACGTTATCTGCATTTCCATAAAAAAAAAAGGAATGGAGCAGCTTTTGTTTTGTAATTCATTGTTAGCTTGCAAACACAATTATGTTACTTCTGTTTGTTTTCAGTCAGTGTGTGTGCTTTTCTTTTTTGTGCGACTATGATGACACAAAGAAGTTCAAATCTGTTAGCATTTCTTTTGTCCACTTGTTGTATGTTTGTCATTTTATTGGGCTCCATCAAAATCTTATAGTAATAGTAGTTAAAAATGTTATCAAATGCTTTAGCTTGTTTATATTGATGTGTTTGTGTTATAGGTATTTCATTGTGGCTGGAGTCTGGACGAAATGTAGAAGACTTTTTATTGTGGCTTTGCAATCGCAAAGGGCTGCAACAATTTCCAATCTTATAATGCCTTTTATACAGATTTCTTGATAAAAATTCAATATTTTCTAGATTTTTTTTTTTGTAAATTTGAAGTTGCGTGATGGATCTTTGTGATGAATATGAACTTTTAACACTCTTCTACCACTGCTTCAACTTCAGGGTAACTCTTAAATCTTTCTGCAACACAACTACTCTTTATTTCAATTTCCAACATATGTAAATGTATGTAACTCTTGTCCGTGTTGCAGCAGTGTCTACCAGATTTATTGAGACTATGACAAATGAAGGATCAAGGATGACAGCATGACATCCTGAATTATGCAGTCTATTATTTTGTCATTTTGTAGACGTTTGCACTTCCTCTTCTGTTCAATCAAAGTTTCACCCCATATTTATTTCTTGGAATCAATACTCACCCAAAGAATGCCTACACCATATCATATGGGCTGCCCGCGTTTGGACTTTGGAAGCAGCATTTTGTTCGTCGCAGCTACAACGCTCTTACGGGGGTTTCTGCCTGTTTCAACTCCTCCAAGCTATATTTGGTCTTCATGTTAAACTACTGCTCTTCATAAATGTAACCAATTTCATGCCTTTATTGTTTTTACCTTTTTCTTTATGTTAATATCATTAAGAATTAATAATTATTAATTGCAATCAGTCCCCTTTTTCTTTCAATTCCCTTATCTATTTTTGTGAGGTGAATTTTATTTTATTTTATTTTATTGTGAATTATATATTGTTTTGTTTCGTTAATATCTTCTAAGTTCTGTTTGATCAACAAGGTTACTTTTTTATATTAATTAGATTATTCTTTATAATGAATTGGATTACTTTTTATATTGATTTATCTAATATTATTCTGTTTGATCATCTTCTAGGTTACCCTTTTTAATTATTTGGGTTACTCTTTACAATAAATAGGTTATTATATACAAGATTCTGGATTACTATTCATATTGATTTGGTTATATAATGTTTTGTTTGGTCAATATTTTCTAGGCTACTTTTTTCTATTAATTAGGTTACCCTTTATAATGAATTAGATTAGAAAAAAAAAAGTTAGATCACTCTATAGAAATAATTAGGTTACTCTTTGGAATTAATTAGGTTACTCTTTATAATGAGTTAGATTACTCTATAAAAAAAATGTTAGATACTCTATAACAATACTTATGTTATTCTTTAGAATTATTTAGGTTACTCTTTATAATGAATTAGGTTACTTCATAGAAAAAATGTTAGATCACTTTATAAAAATACTTAGGTTACTCTTTGGAATTTATTTGATTACTCTTTGTAATGAATTGAATTGCTCTTTCATTTAAGACTCCGATTTTCTAATAATAAAGTCTTTTTTATAATGAATTAATTAGACTTTCCTATAAAGATAATTAGATTACTCTTTGAATTTTATTAGGTTAATCTTTATAATAAATTGGATTACTCTTTAGTAAATGTTACTATCTTTTTGTGATGCACAAGGGACATATTTAGTCAAGATAACGAAGAAAAATGATTGGTAAAAACTACCAATATTCTATGATGAAATCAATTCTCCCTAGTACAACCTGAATATTCATCGCCAAAATAATAATAACAATAAGTAGAAAAAAATAGAATAAAATAAAAATCATCATCTCAACTCTTTTAAGAGAAACTTAATGGCGTAGCTCCACTTATGAGAATTACACATCAGCAGGTAATCATGTATTGGAGCTTATGTGTGTATATCATGCGGAACTTATCATGAAGAAAGGATGTGTCACTACCAAATTTCTTTACTTAGCTTGGTCATTCGTTCCTGCAATGTGCATCAGACAATTAACCAGTTCTCTAATCTAAATAACTCAGCAAAATGAAAATGATGTCGACTTAAGACAACACTTGAGAAGAAATGGTGTTAGTCACAAATAATGATCACCTGTCATCTTTTACTAGCTCCTAGAAATAAGGATGAATGTGACCACACCTTCAAGATATAATGGCCTTTGCATTTCAATCAGAGGAGAAGCATGCACAATTCAAATCGTATGTTCACATCCATTTTGAAAAGCTTCCTATTTATAATATGAAAAATGACAGATAAAATTAAGCCTAGTATTTATGACATTTCTTCTTTGTATATACGTATATATTCCTCCAAATTTGTAATTCAATTCAAACTTTTGTCTGTTTCATATACCCTATTTAACAATCACTTTTTTTTTATGAATGAATCAAAACATCCATCCTATCACAGTCTCACATATAGAGAATAACTCAAATTCTAAATATTATCACCTTCCTCGACCTCTCCGTCTCAATTCCCAAATTCACAAAATCAAAGAATAAATTCATCAAAATATGACAATAAATGACATAAAGCTAATCAGATCCATCAACAATCTCACATAGTGTTTGTTGCACTCCCAAATACCCCAGATGCACATAACTCAGACAACACATTATTTGACGCAGACCATTCGAAATATTCAATTATTCACTCCCTACCACACTTTTAACAACAGATTTATCCACTTAACAAGAACTTATTCTCCATCTTGCAATGGGGAAAGATGCAACCAAATTTGGACAAGTCTCTAAAACCACCAATCTACCAAATATTTCCAGTTTAGATAGAAAGAAAAAGGGCAGAGTAACAACTGATTTCAAGAATACGAGGAGTGAAAACATGGGTGGCGGGCCAGGGTAGTAGCGGGGCCATTGGCAGCGAAGGCGGGGATAAGATGGAGATGGCGGGGACATCGTGTGTTACGGCAAAGAAGACGAGAGAGATGGAAGTTTGAGGAAACATATAATTTGGGAGGGGCTGTTCTCAATTTTAACCCATTTGAATAACCGGTAGAAGAAGAGGATCCGGTTCTACTAATTTTTGGTATGACCGGTCCTACTGTAGTCATTCTCATAGATAAATCATATGTACAGAGAATAAATATATTAATATACTATTTAAAAAGAAAAATATAAAACAAGGAAATTATTTGAAGGAAAAAAAATATATTTAAAATTTAAAAAATTGAGGAAATTACACGTCACATCGGAGAGTTCTGGAGACAACATGTGGGCAGAAAAAAATTTTGCTATGGTATATTTAATATATATATATATAGAAAAAGACTTGTGTGAGACCGTCTCACGTAAAGGCTTACGTGAGACCGGCGAAAAGTGATAACTTCTATGATAAAAAGTGATAATGCTATTTCATGAATAAATTATAACATAAATGAAAAGTGATAGCCTTTTATAGCGAAAGTGATAACATTTTATAGCGAAAGTGATAACTATTTTAAAAAGTGTAAAATGGTCTCACGTGAGACGGTATTACGCAAGACCTATCCATATATATATATATATATATATATATATATATATATATATATATATATAGCGAAAGTGATAACTATTTTAAAAAGTGTAAAATGGTCTCACGTGAGACGGTCTTACGCAAGACCTATCCATATATATATATATATATATATATATATATATATATATATATCATTGATTTGTTCATTTAAAAATATAAAATAAAAATAGAGGAACAAAGATTATTTTACGTTTTTTATTGCCTATCCCGAAATTGCCCTTAGTTGTTATATGGGGTAGGTTCTCATGGCTCAATAACATAGTGATTGATAAGTCCATACTATCTAATACAACTACCAATTATACATTAAAATATTATATCTCTCCTCAATACACATTAAAATACTATATTTTTTAATCCCGTGCAAAAAAAACTAAAGTAAACATTTTATCGTAACATAAAATGACTACTCCATTTAACACATTTAAAGCTATATGTTCAAAACTTATCTTATTTCATGAGCTGATACCATAAGATCGCATGACATTTTTATATTTGAAGTCTGAACCTCATAAATTATAATTTTGATTATTATGAATTAACCAATTAGTCACACTATTTAAGTATATATTTTTATTTATTTATTTATATATATATTATGAGTTTTATTAAGATTTTAAATTGTATTTATAAATTAAAATTAGTTATAATATATATATTTAAAGTTGGGTCAAGAAATATTAGGTACAAAATGTATTTAGATATTACTAATTCATACATTCGCTATAGAAAATTACGCACAGATACAAAATTTAATTTTTTTTTTCCCATATTACCTATACTTATTGAACATTAGTGTGCAACGTGTGAAGAAAATTAAAAAAAAACACGATTAAGTATTTATATGTATATACATCACTGTGCACTCTAAGATAAATAATTTTTGGGGAGAAAAAATAAATAAACTATTATATAAATATACATCAGTGTACATTTAGGTGAGATAAATAATTGTCGAAGATAGAGTCATTGAATACAACCCTAATTTGTACATACGTGTGCACAATGTACTTAATCAATCTGAATTTTGATTAATTAATCAGAAACTTGCCACAAAATTAAGAATGAAGTCACAATTAGAAGAACGAACACGAATGTGTACATTGGCGTGCATTTAGAGAGAGAAATAATAGAAAGTGACCGCAGAGAGAATTAGTAAAACGATTTTTTCCTAAATTATTTCTTTCAAAGTCTGTACATTTAGAGAGATGAATAAAGAAAGAGACCGTAGAGATAATTAGGAAATGATTTTTTCCTAAATGATTTTTTTCAAAATCTATACATAAGCGTGCATTTAGAAATAGGAATAAAAGAAAGTGACCGCATAGAGAATTATTAAATTCCCTCTCCTAAAATCTCGAGTGATAAGTATAATAATAGTGTACATCGGTGTACATTGACAAAAGAAAGGTTAGTGTATAAACGTTGAATATATAATGTTGAAAATAATTTTTTCCTAAATTCCCTCTCCTAAAATCTCGAATGATAAGTATAATAATAGTGTACATTGGTGTACATTGACAAAAGAAAGGTTAGCTCTGTATAAACGTTGAATATTAAACGTTGAATATTAGTGTACATTAGTGTACACTAATATTAAACGTTGAATATTAGTTTTGATGTAGTGTACATTAGTGTTCAACGAAATTATTGTTATGTATAAACGTTGTGAACAAGGGTAAGTTGGGAGAAAAAAATCATTATGTATCCCGCAGTAATTATATTGGATTAATGTATTTATTAATAATTAGATTATAAATACACGTACCTATAATTAATAAACCCTTTAAAGTTTCCGTAATTTTTTAAATTTTTTACCAATATTTTTATTTAAATCTTAGGTAAACCATTGTACACGTGATTTGCCAATTAAAAATGTTTATTAATTTTAATTTAATATGTAGCATAGCAGGGATGTCTATGATTAAGATCGATTTATGATTATTCTTGATTAGCACACCCTATTCGGTACCATCCATACATAGCTCCTTAAAAGATGTCTTTCGCCTATACCACGTGATTAAATCTATCTACATATTTCACAAAAATATAAAAAAAAAAGAAGAAAAATAAGCCGAAACAAATTCTTGCATCATTGTTACCTAAGGTAGAATGACACGTGGCAGGTTGAATCAATCCTTACCCCTAAGAGTTTATTGGTTAGGGCATAATATCTCTCATCTCTCCTACGTATCGCTCATTTAATGGAGTGACACAAGAAATGTCATAGAAGATCCGGACCCATAATTTCCTTGCTCATTTAATTACATTCTTTTTTTTTTTAGCAGAAATTGAAAGTGTTTAATTCTAAATTTACAGGTTTGGGGGATCACTACTAAAAAAAAGCCCTTTAGTATAGGCTATTTTTTTATACTAAAAGCTAAATAATTGATACTAATGATATTTAGTATCAAAATTATCCTAGTTACTGTTCCGTTACTTATACCGACGTTGCTAAATACATAATATCAATTATTATTTATCTGATATAAAAGATATAGGCTATAATATAAAAAATGAAAAGATACCAAAAATATTGTTTATAGTATCCGAAGCCACTATAGTATCAACTTGGCGCATCAAAAGTAAGAACTGCTAATTCATTATATTTTAGTATCAAATGCTCTGATACTAATATATATATTCTATTCTAATAAAATGGAGTTAAAATCATTTTTCGTCCCATAACATTATGAAATTTTTGATTCTATCCCAAAAAAGATATCATTTTCAATTTAGTCCCATAACTTTCTATATTGACCAATTTTGGTCCCAAAATCACCGGAATTCAGCACGTGCGCCTCACGTGACCCCTCAATTTGGGGCTTTCCGGCGATTTGGGACCAAAATCGGCCAATATTGAGAGTTACGGGACTAAATTGAAAATGATATATTTTTTGGGACAAAATAAAAATATATATTGTTATGGGACCAAAAGTGATTTTAACTCCTATTAATTTTTTATTTAAATTCTTAGCACAATATATATATATATATATATATTATGACGACTTGATTTTTAGTTTAGGTCTTAAAATAAGACCCAATTTTATAAATGTTTCAAATTAAGATATAAATTTAGTTTCTTTTCTCAAATTAAGGCCTGATTTTTTACGAAATGAGCCACTTCAAATAGGTTCATTGCTATATATTTATTATTTTTTTTATCATTTTAAGACTTACCATGAAATTTATATTTTCATTTCAAGTCATACAAAATAATTTAAAAAATTATTATACACCTTCAAATCAAATCATAAAATTAAATATGTTATTTTTATTAATATCTTATATTAATTTATAAAATATATTCAATTCGGAAAAAAATAAAATTACAACAGACCTTAATTTGAGAAAAAAAATAAAATTGAGCCTTGAAATGAGACATTTCTTAAATGAAAACTAAAATTGAGACCTAACTTAAAAATTGGATCCTTACATAAAAATTTTCATATATATATATATATATATATATATATATATATATATATATATATATATATATATATATATATATATAAACTATTCTTTAAGTTTTAGTATTTAAAAAATATTCATCTCATATAATATAATCTAAATAATAATATAATACAAAAATTATGTTCTCATAGTACAAAATTCATCTCTCATATTAATTTAAGTTTTAATCTCCAATTTCAAATCTTGACATGGTCTCATAGGGTATATATCCTATATAATTTAATTTTATATATTAAAAAAATGATAAAACATCAAAGGTAATGGAATAAATAGAAGTTACTAATATTTTATAAAAAAATCGAAGGTAGTATATTTTTAGAGTTCAAGTATTAAATTAAAATCATTTTTCGTCCTATAACAATATGAAATTTTTGATTCTGTCCCAAAAAAGATATCATTTTCAATTTAGTCCCGTAACTCTCAATATTGGCCGATTTTGGTCCCAAATCGCCGGAAAGCCACAAATTGAGGGGTCACGTGAGGCGCACGTGCTGAATTCCGGTGATTTTGGGACCAAAATTGGCCAATATAGAAAGTTATGGGACTAAATTGAAAATGATATCTTTTTTGGGACAGAATCAAAAATTTCATATTGTTATAGGACGAAAAATGATTTTAACTCAATAAAATGTAAACTTTTGTTACCAAAACCTAATTAACCTAATTCATATATATATTTATAAATGACAACCGATCAATAAAAACAAAAAAATTTCAGAACCGCTGATTTCAATTAATTATAAAGCTTCATACATGGATCGATAGAAGTTATTCACCAACAAATGCAAAGTAAAATTACAAAAGTATAATATATAAGAGCATATAAAGTATATTATTTAGTACAACAAAATAAGGCCCATATCCAACTCCTTGAAAATTGCTTTTGCCATTCTTCAGTATCTACATGTCAATAGAAAGAAAAACAAATGAATAAAGCAATAATATTAAGACTATGTTTGATAAAAGTTGTGCATTTGATTTAAATATTAAAATTAATGATTTGCTAGCACCAATTTAGGCAACCTCAGAAGCTCAAGCTTTTGTGTGCTGGATCTCTCATTTCGATATAACAGTTTCTTCTTCTCGATTTCTTTGACATAGAGCAAAGTAGGAATACTAAAGTAGATTAGTGTTACCTGGATTTTATTAGCAGAACCAAGGATCAAGATTCACTTTACTATTTATCCTCTGTCCTAATATGTTCAACAATTTTAACCTTACCAAAAGAACCATGCCCAAGAGTTTTTCCAAGCATATAGTTCGTTAGAAGTAACCTCCACTCTCCATATTATTGTTAAGGAAGTAAGGATTCTAGCAGGTGAGAAATTGCATAGCTCAAAGAAAGAAATACTGATCAGAATAAAAAAAAGTTTTATCACATTGTATGATCATGGATAATTCTAAGATTGCGCCTAATTTTTGTAGTGTTAAAACACTCAAATTTATTTGATTTTAATGAAATTTAATAAACCGAAAGACGTACACCAGAAATTTAAACTCTTCAATCTTATATCATCAATAATACAATAGCTATCATTCATCATGCACAAATTCACAACACAAAAATGAACAGAATTATAAAAATTATAATTTGCACAACGGCACCAGCATCGTCATCTAAACTTCACAATTAGCTACTTCAACTAAGACATCAAAGCCCTAAACAAAAAGGTAAGCTTCTAAAGTTGGTCAAATAAGCTATGAACACCATGGAATATTAAATCCATAATTAGCTACAATTGCAAGCAAATTTAGAGTTCACAAGTGAATGGCATTTAGAATATCCAGGCTAATTCTAAGAAAATAGAAAAAAAAGCGAGAGACGATCATCATCTATAAGAATTAGAGTAAGTTAATTGATTAGGAGAGAGAACCTTGCGAAGGAAGAGGATTACATGCCAACACCGCTTGCATGAATGTTGCAGTTGTGAAATTGAAGTTTAGGAGAGAGAGGGGGGCAAATTAGTGTGATGATTGCTGAGTCATCATCTTAAAGCAGATATGCACAAACACTAAAGAAGGAATGGGATCTACCATTGCCATGCAGACTACTGAACTAAAGGTGGAAATGGTCAGCATCCATGAGAAAAGATTAAGAAAATGCTTATCCAAGTTAAAAGGTAAAAAATATGATTGCAAGCAATGACATAGTAAGTTCTCTAACGTCTCATAGTTCACATTCATAGAAGGCAGACAAGATAACAACATATGATTAAACCCATTCTTTGCCAGAATCAATATCTTCATACTTAATAAATTATGCAACTCTAGTAAAAGAAGATGTACCAACCACTAGTAGAGGCCAGAACCAGAGAACCAATACTCAAACAGATTGCAATTGTTGAGCTCAAAACTAGAATACCTACATAACACACGTAATCAATGTCATAATATGAATAATACACTAGGCATAAATACGAATAGAAGGTGTTGATAAAGTAAGTTAATATATCCAAATAAAGAGAACAAAATGCAAGACCATATTTCTGGGATGATGAACGATTCTTTTTTTTTTTTTAAAGTTGTGAGATAGATTCAATGATCATAAATAAAATACAACATTAATTATTATATCCAGAAATCTCTCCAAGATGTTGCAATTGTTATGAATATCCAGAAACCGCAGGTGATTTAATTTACTCTGAAATAGTAAGTTGGTCACCATGTATTATTGTGTTTCATAACTTCTTAAGTCCATAGGTATCCTCACCATGTAACATTGTTGTTAATTAACTCTCTGGTTTTTGAACTACTAGCAGCAGTTTACCTTTTTAGTAATTAAATATCATGGATATATATATATACGTGTGCGTGTTAATTAAAGTTAACGTAATGTGGTGGAGTCTCACTAGCTCTCATAAGTAATTGTGGCAATGTGTAATAAACAGACATCATCAGCATGGGAGATGGCAAGCAAGAATTGGAAGAGTTGCTGGGAACAAAGATCTCTATTTGTGCTTCTATGGAGCATGGTTCGTTATCCTCCCTTTTATTTGTGCTCATTGAAGATTTACATATAGGGTATGGATTCATTAGGGGTAATTCCCTTTAATTACAGCAACTGAGGCCTGAGGGGTTAAATGAATGCTTAAAAATATGAAAAAAAAAAAAGTAGATATATGATGTTTTGTGTATGTGGATTAAAATTGTTCCTAAAGACATGGATAGTGAGACTAGGTTTTTTAATATGTGATTATCTCTTTGATTGAAATTAGTGCTTACATGTTTGGATAATTACATGTTCTTACGAATCCTCATCTCTTTGATTGAAATTAGTGCTTACATTTGTAGATAATTACATGTTCTTACGAATCCTCATCTCTTTGATTGAAATTGGTGCTTACATGTTTGGATAATTACATGCTCTTTGCTATTATTGCTTTATATATTTTTTTACAAATGAGATTTCTACAAATGAAAGAATCGATATGATAGACCATATTTGCATCATGATTAACTCTGTTTTGTAGATAAATTCAGTTGTAAAGATATTGGGTAGTGGGTACCTCCCTCTTTTTGGGTAATCAGATAGGTCATCTATATGCACAGAGATGATTCTGTTTGTAATGCTAACATTCTCACTTGGTTTAAATGCTTTGGGAAATGCTGCAGAAAAGAAAGAGCTGGATATAAATATACATTTTTGCAATGCGTGTATTATTGTTAAGCTACTTGAATTAGATACTTTCCATAATCATCGTTAGCTGTTAAGCTACGTGAATTAGCTAACATTGGTTAAAAATCTAGTTTGTCCATCAAACCATAGGTATCTTTGTGGTACATATACATTTAAAAAGAGAGAGATGCACGCTGTAAATTACAAATAAGCAACAAATATTTTCAGAAGTTCATATAATAATTAGAGAAATTACACTTTGTAGTGTGAATCCTCTTTTCCTGATCTCAAACCAATGACAAGTAGACCATGTTAAAAGATTACAAGTGCAAATCAATAACGCATATACATAAATTGATCAACTCAACTTGTAGGGAATTGACACATAATAATCACTTGACTGTTGCCTATGTAAATTATGCAAAAAAAAAAAAAACTATTAACAATGAAACACATATCCAATAACTGCTCCTAAGCCTATCCAATACCAATGAGCTTCCAGGAAAATACCTCAAGACATGCTGGAAAGAACAGAAGGTCTCTTTGCTTGTAGAATACTGAGCATCAATATACTGAATACCAGCTCAGAGAGTGTATTGAAGACAGCCATTATAAGGGCTTTAAAAGAGCTCCCAAGTAGATCCAACCATGAGCTTCTGTGTTCTTATCCATTTCTGTCCGTATAAATAATGTCATCGATATGCTGGCCATGAGTATAACCTACAAGTAATTATATGTTCAGAAAATAACATATGTCAACACATTGTTATATTTCTTAAAATACATAATTACATACTTTTATCATCTTGAATATGTAAATAAAAGAATTCCTCTTCATTAGAAAGACTTGTGTCATTAAATAACAAAATTATGTCAACAAATAGGTTGAAGGTTTCTGGTGATGGCTGTAGGAGCACAAACTCCTATATGGACAAACTCTTCCATCTCGTGACTATTGTATGTATATACATAGCAAACCAGAGTAGACTACACGAAAATTCAATTTCTCAATAAATAAAAGCAGTAACAAGAAAGATTGCAGATTCAATTAATGAATATCCAATAGAAAACAAATAAGTTAACGATCCACCAACACAAAATAAACTTTCGAGACAAAATATTTTCACCCACCTAAATTCAAACTCACAAATGCACATGATAGCATATTTCGAATAAAAAATAAAAATAACCTGTCTATCCATGTCATGAACGAGGGCGACAAGATGATCGATCTTACAGAAATAGAGAACAAGTAGTTGGATGCGGAGGTGGTTGCGGCCTTGGGCGGAAGACTTCGGCCGGTAGACGATGTTCATCGAATTCTCTTGGATTATCAAATTCTTTTGGATTATCAAATGAAATAGGCGGAGGCGCCACATTGAGATAACAAACCAACAATTAGCATAATCGTAATGAAATCTAACGAAAAGAGGGGAGAGAGAGTGAACTTAACAGAGACAGAGCGAATCGGATGCACACTGAGAGAGAATGGCAATTCACCGGATTAGCAACCATCTCTTCGCCGGAAAAGGTAAGCTTGCCCGATTTCTTCGCTGGAAAATGTATGCCTGCCAGATTTTGGCCATTCCGGCTAACCCTAATTTTTGTACTTGTTGATCTACTTTTAAAATTTTCTTTGAAGTATTAATTTTTGTGAAAAATTTAGTATCATGTATTTCTCGATGCCAATGAGAAAAGCGTGCTGCACCTTCATAGCCGGTGACCTTTCAAAAAACCTATTAATCCATTATTGGTATCAATTAGCATTGATATGAATAGAAAATAACTCTGTGGCATCTATAAACTTTGCTACTAGTAATGGAATCAAATAATTTTGATAAAAAAAAAAAACTTGATGTCTTCTAAAAAATCTATTAAAACGTTAGTGTCGTTAATTGTTGATGCTAATGACAAATAGCTCATTCAAATCTAAAAATTCTGCTGCCAATAGTAGCATCCGAAATATTTTAATACAAAGAAGAAATTAGATTACATTTGCATTAACATCGTGATACTAATAATTAAGTTTGTAACAATTAAAAAAAAATATAATGCTAAAATAAATTTTGTATCAAAAATATATTGATGCTAAATATAAAATGGTATCATAAAAATATTATCCGATGATAATTATACTAATCTCTCCAAGTTTGTATCAGAGCGAATATTTTTATGCAAAAGACTTCTTTTAGTATCATGTATTTTACTAATACTAAATTATGCGATGCCAAAACACATTTTTTTAGTAGTGGATGGTGATCAATCAGGAAGTTTTCGCGGATTTAAACAAACCACTTGCCTTTCAAGTCATTCTTCGAAACTATTTTAAATTAATGTTTCAATTAAGCAATTTAATTAATTGAAATTAAGCAATTTAATTAATCGAAATTGATTCATTATTGAGTTATTTGTGTTATCAGCAAGGAATACCCACGAATGTTTGAAAATGGAGTTCTTGACGTGTGTCTATTTCAGTATTTATTAATTTAATATAACGAAAATTTATTTTAAGTTAATAAAAATATATTATTATTATTATTCTTGTTGCTATTGTTATTATATATTAGTGTGGGGGATCATTACAAACATTTGGATTTCTCTTTGAATACCCGTTTAGTGTAATTTTGTAAAATATCAATATATATCGAGTCTCTGGGTTCGTTGTCTCACAAAAAATTTCTTTATGTGAGATCAGGACAAGCTGATCATTTTTTTTCTAGATTCCTTATTCCATTTTGTATAATATTATTTTAATTCTATGTTATACGGTGTTTGGATGGATGACACGTAAGAGAGACAAAAAATTACTCCCTCCGTCCCATGAAAAGAGTTACATTTATTGGAGATTAAGAAATATAGTATGAAAAGAGTTACATTTACTGTTTGCATGGAGATTAAGAAATATAGTATTCTAAAGTGTAGTGGATTGAGAGATATAATAATTTAATTTATAATAGGTAGTTAGTGTTGTTTGCGTAAGAGATTGTAATTCTTGTGTGTATTCAACTGGTACAAAGCTTACATATATATATATATATATTACATCAAGAATAAACGGTAATAAAATGAATACAAATCCCACAATTATCTCCTTGAATTATGGGAGGATATTGCGTAAAATATCAATTTGATTAATTTGAATTATTTCCTTCTATAATATTCCCCCGCAAAATCGACATTCCATCAGCAACAAAGATTTTGGATTGCAATAAATGGAAGCGGAGATGGGGAAGTGCCTTGGTTAGAATATCAGCTAACTGGTCAAGAATGTTTACATGTGAGACTCGTAGAACACCTTTCTCCGTTAGATCACGAACAAAGTAAATGTTGATGGTTATGTGTTTCATACGGGAATGGAGCACATGATGTAAAGCAAGCTTGGTGGCATTGATATTATCGCATAATAAACGAGGTGGTAGGCGAACTATAACACCAAGATCATGAAAGAGATGTTTCAACCAACACACTTCAGCAGCAGCCGAGGCTAGAGCACGATACTCAAATTCTGTAGAAGAGCGAGCTACGCCAATTTATTTGCGAGATCTCCAAGAGATTGCATTTGGTCCAACAAAAATGACATAAGTTGGTGTAGATTTTCTATCGAACAAGCTGCCCCCAAAGTCAGAGTCGGAGTATGCAGTGATGGACAAATCGAAAGGTCATCGTAGAAGAAGGCCATGATATATTGTGCCTTTGAGGTAACGAAAGAAGCCCAATCATGAGTAGATGGAAAGATATCGATTGTTCTAATCTGTTGACAAAGGATACAATATCTGGCCAGGTGAGACTGGGGTATTGTAAGCCTCCTATAGCTTGACGATATTCTGTTGGATCAAAAGGTGAAGGCGGTTCAATAGGCGGATGATTAGTCACTGGAGTCGAAAGTGATTTAGCACCATATATGTGATGTCTTTGTAGTAATTCCACCAAGTATTTATGTTGGGATAGAAAAAGGCCTTCTTTACATGTGGCTACTTCAACTCCAAGAAAGTAAGAGAGGACACCAAGATCTTTAATAGCAAAGTGAGATTCCAGATGTGAGATATCACATGTTATTTGATCTGTATCAGAACCTGTAATAATTAAGTCATCAACATATACAAGCACAAATATATGAAAGGAGTTGTGATAAAGAGTGAAAAGAGAAGTGTCTGTTAGAGACTGAAGAAATCCAAACTTGAGCAATGCCGAGCTAAGGGTTCGATACCAAGCTCGTGGGCCTTGTTTCAAACCATAGAGTGACTTGCGGAATTTGAAAACATGTAAGGGATGATTAGAATCTGTAAATTCAGGTGGTTGACGCATGTACATTGGTTTATCAAGTGTTCCATGTAAGAATACATTAGAAATATCAAGCTGCCGAATATGCTAATCATTCATAAGAGCAATTGAGAAAACTATTCTTATGGTGACCGGCTTAATTACTGGACTAAATGTATCATTGTAATCGACCTCAGGACGTTGATAAAAGCCTTTAGCAATGAGGTGTGCTTTATATTTGTCGATCTACACCGGGTATATTCCAACTGAATGGTGTGGCGGGAAGAAGTAATAAGACTCTTATGGAAAATATTAGAAAGATGATGAGTTATTTGGAATTATTAAATTCATTTTATGGGTATGCCCTAGAAACAGCTTATCGTATAACGTTTGTCTGTTTGTGGGATATCCTAGAAAAATAAAGGGTGATGATTTATTTAGTCCAAAAGACCGAAGGGTGATTGTTAATACAAACACTAGATTTTTAGAAAATGACTATGTATTAAATCATAAACCCATGTATAAATTGTTCTAAACGAAGTGAGAGGGAAAACACAAAGTATTAGTACCAATTGTACAAGAGGATATATCACAAGGTAAACTACAACGCGTGTCACGTCTGATGCACAATTGCAAGTAGTGCCTTATCGTAGTAGGAGGGTTGTTTGACAACCGGTAAGATATATGTTTTAGGAGAGTCGTGAGATTTGGTCCCTAGTAAATATGGAGTTGACCCACGGATACGACGAAGCACTACAAGATTGAAATACGATATCTTAGAAAGTACAATGATGTTGAAATAGAATCGATGAATTTTAAATCAAGTCTGGGAGCTTGTAGGACCACTAAATGGTGTAAAAGCATTGAAAGTAGTCATACAAAATAAAAGAGGATCATACGGTAAGGTGAAAACCTTGGAAGTAAAGCTTGTTGCGAAGAGGTATACTCAGAAAGAAAGGGTTCAAATATGAGAAAACCTAATTCGCCGATAGCTATGCCTTTGTCGATCCAGATTCTTTTATCTGTTGCTACTCATATGAAATATGAGGAATAGCAAAAAATTGTCAAGACAACTTTCCTGAATTGTAAGTCTTGAGAAAAATATCTATGTGAAGCAACTAAAGTGATTCATCGCAAAGGGCTAAGAGCATTGTGATAGTAAGCTTAAAAGTGTCCATCGATGGACTAAAGCAAGCTTCAAGATCATGAAACATCCGTTTTGATAAGGAAATCCAGGTATATGGATTTATTCAATGCGCGGATGTGTCTTGTGTATTGAAAATAGTGATGGAAATGTGGTGGTATGTATATCTTGTACTATATGTAGATGATATATTGCTCATTGGAGACAATGAAAGAATATTGTCGGGCGTATGGGTATGATTAATAAAGTGGTATGAGATGAAGGACTTAAGATAAGCAAAAATATCTTTTTGATCACGGTAATACAGATCACAAGAAAGGATGTTATGCTTGTCTCAAGCTTCATGAGATGATACGATCCTTACTTGTTTTAGTGTGTGACTTTATCTAAGGAAATGTGTCTTGAGATATAAAAGAAGATAAAGGTGATGGAAGCGGTTCCTTATGCTTTGGCGAATAAGGAAGCTTAATATAAGGAATGCTATGTACGAGAATGGATATTTATTTTGCCAAAGGCATGAATAGTGGGTATCAAGGTAACCCGAAATAAGAATATTGAACTGTGGTAACACATAACTTTGAAGTACCTGAAAAGGACTAGAAACTATATGTGGGCTTACCGGACAGATTCACTGCTTCTTATACGTTACATAGATTCAGATTTTTCAAATCAGATAGGGACGACAGTAAATCCACCTCAAAGGTTATGTGTTTAATTTTAGGAAGTTGAGTCATAAAGTGGAGGAGTGTTATATAGAAATATATTTCAGACTCCGGACTCCATCATGGAAAGATGATAAATTGGAGCCTATGATGCAGCCAAAATATCTATATGACTCTAGAAACTTCATGATGGACTTTGAAGTATTTCTAAGTTTGCCCATGGATATCACAATTTACTTTGATGATAATGGTGCAGTTGCAAACTTGAAGGAATTACGAGCCCATAAGGCAATTAAACACATGGAGCGCGAGTACCACTTGTTACGAGAAATCGTATGATGAGGGGAAGGTTGTTGTCGCCTAGATTGCATTGAATGATAATCTAGTAAAATCCTTTTACAAGGACCTTAAGGCGAAAGCTTTTGATGGTCGTGTAGTGGGAGTGGGAATCAGATGTATGACAGAAGACATGACAGCATAGTCTTTTAGTATAAGTGGGAGATTGTTTGATTGTATACTAAAAGTCTAGCTTTAGTATGAACAATGTTATAACAATTTATTTGAAATGAGAATCATATGATCAAATGATTGCATCTTATAATTTATTTATATGCAAGATGCAATAGTCCACTTACTCTATACTGTAGATAATATGTTGTGCGACAACACGCGGAAGGTCATATTATCAGTTTCCTTATAATGTAAAAACAGATGCTCACAACTGAGATAGACGGGGACTCTCTATCGGGATGGTTGTAGTGTGGTTTGGTATTAGCTTATCTTGGCTATAGAATCACATTAGTGCACTTTGTGTGTATTGAGCAGGACCGCTTGAGATCGTTCGACTTATACTAACTTATAGAAGAACGTGATCTCTGTTATTATGGATGTTTGTTCTCTTAATCCCTATATAATAACATCGACACGTAAGACAGTATGTATTTCTTTGATTCATCAATGGGTGAGATTTACATGTAATTAAATCAACAAACTCGGTGAGTTGGGAAGTAGTGCTGTCTCTATGGTGTGTTGTTGATTGTAGAAGGAATCCGTGTCCGTCATAGGTTGATAATGTCCCCTTGAGGAGCTCATAAGGATTATCATGTAAACCCTGCATGCAGATTTATTCTGACATGATAATGAGATTGAGTGGTACTATTCTTGAATGAGATATTAATTAATGGAGTAGTCAGTAACTTAATTAATTAATGGACATTGTATATCTTAAATATGGGGAGACTATTGGGATCATAATAATAATGAGCCCATAACGTAATTATGAGATTAGAACGGTAGTGCAGTAATAATATTTTAGTGGTATATATTATTATTATTGGACTTAAGTATAAGCTTTGGGCTAAGCTTGGATATTTAAGCCCAATGGAGGCCCAACTCTAATTTCTCCTCCTGGTCCCTGCTGTAGCCCATATATAAGTCATCTCAACTGTCCGGAAACCCTAATTTATGAGATTAATCATGCCTAACACTGTGAGGAGGGGAGGGAACAGCAGAATGAGAAGATCTCGAAGATCGTCACCCACACGACGTCGAGATTGGACTTGAGAATACAGTAGAAGACTGGAAGGTTGTTTACTGCTGCTGTCAGCCACCTTCTACGATTTTTATAAAATCGTACAGACATTAGAACAGGACGTGTGATAAATTGTGAAAAGCTACGGAAGAGAGGATCATTTTAGCGTATAGATCACTCAAATCCGACATCGGATAAGAGAGTTATGTCCAAAACGGTGAGGCTGCACAGGCTGGTGGCGAGAATTCTTCTTCTCCAACATACCCTAGTGAAAGATAATACGTTTCTTGTCTTCATGCTTCCACTGTATGTTAGAAACGTATAGAACCCTAACGGATCACATTAACCAAACGATCGAACGCCAACAGATCCAAAATGATTCCTCTTGTATTTGGCACTCAAAATGGGTATTTGCACCCCTTGGAAGCTTTTAGAACACGTGTCGTGTAGGTGCAGCGCGTGCAACACAGTCTCACCGTTTCGTGCATAACTTTCTCGTTTGAACTCTGATTCATGTGATTCTTACACTCACGTGATCCTCTCTTCCGTGGATTTCCAACCATGTAACACACGTCCAGTTTTAAGCTCCATACAAATATAAAAAAATTAGACAAGTTGGACGTGCATTTTTCAGTATTTTGCTTTTGCTCGTTCTCATTCGTTTCAATTCCGAATTGAGCTCTGTTTTTTTCTGCATCTTCTTTATTGTGTCTAGAATCCATTTTGATCTGAAAATAATACAAATTATACCAAAGTATCAATTCTCTACATATTTACAAATATCGCACAATTTAAGGCACTCAATCATGAAAATCACACATTTATCAATTCAAAGCACACATCTCCATATCTTCATATAACACCATCAAATGAAATACAAAATTAATAAAAAAATGAAAATACATAATAAAATGACAATAAAATCTAGGTGAAAATGACACAGATCACCTTACTCATTTTCTAAACTCTGGTTCTGTTTGGGTAGAGCAGCTTGTGCATATTTTGTTCGTCCATTGCCCAAAGTGGGCCATGTTACAGTATTTTTGATGAGTTTGTTTACTCACCGGTACCTTGTTACTCCAAATAAGCTCTCGCTTATCTTCGAGAGCATTATTTACAAATTGTATTTTCTTCCCATTAGGGTGTTCAACAGGAAGGAGCCGTTCATTGTTTTGTGTTCGAATTTAAATGGGAATTTTACTTGATCCATGGCCTAAATGCAGGCGTACAAGCCCCTCGCTCTTTGAGTAGAGATTTGATCCTATGAATATGTAGAAACCAAGACTAGTTCCTTCCCAGAAGACTCCTTGAATCTATTTGATGCTCCCACATCTGGTCTTCTTAGTTTGATAAAATGAAAGGCTTTGTGGCAGCCTTTCCCAACTGGTTCTGCATCCATACTAGTGAAGTAAAGCTCCAATACATCTTCCCTAGACAAAGTCTGATTATTTTCCCAGGCCTTCACAACTGCTTTTCTTAGCCAGTCTGGAAATTTTGAAAGTTCTGGGAAGCTTGGTGCGATAGTATATATTGAGTCTAGTGCCCCAAAATCATACAATTGCTTTACATCGTTCAGACTCGAGCCTTCTCTCATCCAAACTCGGGGGTATTCCCGTGATACATCTATCCGGCATTTCTCTGGACGGATTTCCTGCCTTGTATTTAATTTTTCCCAGCTAGCTTGCTATCCCTGCCAATGATAAAAATTAGATATGTTAATACCAGCCTTAGCGGTGCCCATCATAGGCCTAAGACTGATCTCTTCCTCTTTAGCCCCAGAGGTGCTGGGTTGACTCGACGACTCTAGATGTGACTCCAGAGCCTCGATTTTTCATTGAACCAGTTCTTCTTTTGGAAGTTCCAATTTAGGACTCGTGTTAAGGGTACTTGAATCCCTTGCTCCACGTTTAGAGCCTCGTTCTCGGATACTCTCCTTTTGTTGATTGCTATCAACAGCCCAGAGGAGTGGCTCTCGTAATGACTCGAATAGACTTGCATTATTACGAATACAATATCGTATGCTATTAGACACTTTAGCCCGATCACCCTCTTGTAATTTTCCAGCCCGCATTGCATTGAATGCCAGATTCTTGAATTTCCTTTTGAGCAACTCAAGGTTGTCCATCAGGTGCTTTGAAACATCAGGATGGAGTCTATCTCAGCTCCTTCCATCTCTCGTCAGGAAATCTTCCAAAACATTATCAACAGATTTAATAATGACAATATTAAAATTATAATATTGACATTCAGCTTGCCATCTTAAAAGTCTAGCCTTTTCTGGTTTTGATTTAATTTTATTTTTTAGAAAGGCCTTGACAATCGTGTTATCAATTTCAAGAATGACTTTCTTCGCAAGAAGAAATAGTGGCCATTTTTTGAACGCTTTCCGTACTGCAAAGAATTCATTCTCATTGATGTATCACCTCTTTGCCTCGTTCTCCGGAAAGAGTCTGCTGCAATATCTGCATGGCACTTCTCCTTCGGATGTTGACTTCATAAGAACTGCTGACCACCAATGGTCACTGACATCTGTGTATAGTACCATGTCATCCTCGTCATTTGGAATGTCTAATTTTGGGAGTTTCTTGCAAACCTCTTTCAATTGTTTAACCATCTCTCGATGTGATTCCTCCCATTTAAATTCAGTATCTTTCTTCAATAGAGGATTGAACACCTTTATGTATTGTGCTAGATTGTTGATGAACATTCCAGCAAAGTTTACAACTCCCAGGAAGCTTTGGAGTTTCTTCTTGTCTTTGAGATCTTCAGGAAATCCTTAAACTTTTTCTACAATGTGTGGTTGTAGAATAATTCCGGACTCATCAATCTCTACTCCAAAAAACTTGATCTGTCTCGTTGCAATTACTGTCTTCTTTTAAGAAAGCACTAATCCTTCCTTATGACATATTTCTGAAAACACTTCCAGGTGCCCTAAATGCTCCTTCATGCTTTTTGAGGTTATGCGGATGTCATCCACATAAACAAACATGAATAAGAAATAATATTTGAAAAGATTATCCATCTTTCTTTGGTATATCTAGGGTGCGTTTGCCGAGCCCATAGGCATGACATTCCAGATATAATGGCCTTGTGGTGTGGAGAAGGCTGTGAACTTCTTGCTCCCTTCTTCCATCATAATCTAGTAGAACCCAGATTTGCAATCGAACTTTGAGAATACCTTGGCATTCTTGATATAGTTGACCAAGTGTTTTCTACTTGGTATGTAGTATCCATCGAACTCCAAAATGTTGTTGATTCATTTGTAGTTGATTACAAGTCTCGGCTTCCCTCGCTTGACTTCTCCATGGTTTCGAACTAGAAATCCTAGAATGCTGTATGGAGATACTCCTGGTGATATCAACTTAAAGTCCAGATGTTCCTTAAGTATTACCTATATATCCTTTCGATCCTCTTGGTTCATCAGGATAGGCTTGTATCTCACGAGCTCATGCTCCTTTTCTTCTTTTACTTTGAGTGATGCTTTAAGCTCGTTTTTATCCCACCAGGCTAGAGGGTCCTCTTTGAAGTTCCTCCGTATCTTCTTCTTGACGTCTTCTAAAGATGTTTGTTCTTTGATTGTGACGTCTCTCTGTAGGCTTTCTCCCAAGCTTGCTTTGAGAAGGTGGATTGTTTTTTCTTTTAGTTTCTCCATTTTTCATCCTCCTCTAGTCTCGGTTCTCATCTGAAGGACTGCTTCGCCATTTTTTCTTCGATCATTCATCTTTGGATGACTAAGTTTCCTTCATTATAACCATGCTTATTGCAAAATTGAATTGACATTCTTCTCTTAAATGCATTCTGCAGTCTTGTGGCAATGATCTTATATTCATAAGGGGTTGTGAAAATAAGCCTCCTTGTTGCGTTTTCCTGGGTAAAATGCTTGAAGGTCTGTAGAAAATTGTTTCCTAACAAGATGTCTACTCCAGTGTCATGAAAGTATATCGGTGGAGTTTTCACCTTGTACCATGGGGTACGATCCGCTCCTCTGATTATAATTTCCGCTTGCTTGATTCCTCTTTTAAGGATTAGCACCCATTGTGAGAAATCTTTCCCTAATACTGTTGGCAAATCTTCGCCTGAGCCTTTAGGAAAGACTCCTTCCTTTGTTGTGTAGATATCGGCTCCTGAATCGATGTATGCCACAAAATACTCTGTGCGGTGCTCCTTATATATCATCCGAACGGGGATATATGTTGAAAATGGACTTGTGGTCATGGGTAGATCAGAGCTTATAACCCTAAGTTTCTGCTAGTGAACCTTGTATCTCTTCCCTTTGATCGTGAATTCCATTCCATCTTGTATTCATTCCCAAGGTTTGTGATCCTCGAGAAACTCCAAACCCCACACTAGTTGTTCTGAGAATCTTCCTGCAACTCCCTCGATAATTAGCTCAAGATCACCAAGTTTGAGCTGTCCTTAGTATCTCCCAGTTGTTGGCTGTTGAAGATAATATAAGATATCACAAGGAATAGAGTTTTTCTTTTTGTGATATTGAATATTACTTCGACTCATCTCCATCCTTCTGGGTATTTTAGTTCACCTTTAGTTGTGAACTTCTCTGGTTCCTGGATTACCTCCACGATCGGCTTCTTTCCCCATCTTTCACTAATCATATTGTCTTCTTGGAAAGAAATCCTTCTCTGCTCAAATCTGAGGCTGTCTTGTCTGCTCCAGACCGGCTTATCCCTGATTTGTAAATCCATATTGTGGATTGGCGGTAACTCCATTATCTCTGGCCTGGTTGCGCATGCAAACCTTTCGAACACTTCAGGTATCTCAATATACTCATTCATTTGGAATAAATCCGAATGGTGAGTGTTGGATAGAGCATATGAGATACTGTAGGTGATAGAGTATGGTCGGTTCCCTTCTTTCATCAAATCTTTATTCATGAAATCCTGATGAAGGGTGAGTACTTACTGAAGTCTTTATCTGCCAGATTATAGGCAATCCTTGGGTAGATATAGGATGCCACCTTGCCTGCGTACAGATTTCCTGAGATTCCTCCCAGGCATGCCTCTCTCGTATTCTTGATCCTCTTATCAAAGATTGCTATATCTATTGGTGTATCGATACCTTCTTTGAATGTTGCTTTGATGAGGATCCGAATAGCTGCGATATGGATCCAAGACATGGTCTTTGCAACTTCTTTCTGGAGTTTACTGAGTTCCTTCTTGATTTCATCAATTGGAACTAGTTGCATTTCCATTACATTTCCCGTGATCTCCATGGGATGGCAATTTCTCCTTCGGTCACCTTGTATATAATGTTGTGCTTTCTTCTTTTGAAGCGAGGAACCGCTCTAATCATCCCACGGTGAATCCATCATATAAATCAAGTCTTGGGTCCTCTCTCATGATTCTCATAAGAGTCTTATGAGAGATAGATGTCTGGGAAAAGAATCCAGACATATCCTCTTACATCTCCTGTCTGAAGTTTTCTTCTTCACTCCAACTCATCTACAGAGGTTTCATCTTGGCTGAAGAATTCTTCTTCATAGATGCTCTCATCTGAGGGTATATCTTCAAATTGATATACTTGTACAGGTCTTGGAAGTAAACAACTTCCTCTATTTCTGGAGTGGTTTCGAACTGTCGCACTCCCCGCTTCTTGTTCTCTAGGTAATCTGGTGAGATATGCCCTCGGGCTCCACACATGTAGCAGTTACAATCCTTGAATCTTTCATTGGCTCGTGTTGGTGCTCTTCATAATGTCTTTCTTGTGGTAGTTCTTCCTGTGCTCCTCTGGTTTGATCCTGAGGAAGAGGCTTAACTTCTTGAACTCCATCTTGTTGGTCCAGACCTTTGCCCTGATTTATAGCTTTGGGCCTTTTGTTTAGACCAAAAGGATCTTGGTCTTTTGGACCTCCATCCTCCACTTCTTTGAGTGTAAGGATGACTTTTCTTCATCCTTTTCTGCTTCTTTGGACTTTTTCCAATGGTGGTTGGAAGATCGTTACTCTCACAGCATAAGGGTATTGTCTTGTTGATTCCCCTTAATCTTTTGTAGTTTTTGTGCAGTGATACTTGGTGACACCATTCCGCAATCTTGGCTTTGAGGAAAGACATTCTCCTTGCTATTGAATCTAGCTCACATGGTTCATATTTATTTTATTAGCATTTCTCTCTATGGGCTTGGAATTTTGGTAAAAAACAGGTGGAATACTTCCTCCTCCTTGAACTTCGATTTCCATCTATACTCTGTGAAGGGTTTGATGTACTCATCTACGTGACAGATGTCAAGTAGTTACAGGCTGTATAGGGAATTCCTATACATTTTCTTCTTTTCTTCTTCCATTCCTTCGAAGTAACCTACTCCGATGAAATGGATCTTGAAAATCTTGGACATTCTATCAACAATGTTGCCAAGGTCTTCTCCCTCCATAGCCTCTTTCTTGACTTTGTCTGATAGTACCTCCCAAGCGCACTTTACTAATCCTTCTAGGCTCAACGTTAGGAATCTTATGAATCCTTATTTATCCAGCTCCAGTGCACCTTCTGCAATCTTCATTGCATTTGTCCACTCATCGATCAAGGTCTCTCTATTCTTGAAGTCTAGAGTGTCGAAGTTTAGGATCAACCTATATGGATTTATCAGTTCAAGGTAAGACCGACCATAAGGGGTGTTGTGTAGATTAGATCCTTGAACTCGGCTTGCTCTTGTTGACAATCCCATCGTCTTCATCTTGAAATTTCCTTCATTTTAGCTCAGATCATGTTGCATCTGAGGAGCTTGAGATTGCTGTTGAGAGTTTGAAGTTTCTCTACCATTCATCTTTAGATCAACAATAGTTAGTCCTTGGAATGACTCATATAGATCTTGTAGATCCTCAAGATTCACTCTTTCCATTTGGGGATGTGAATTCTCCTCGAAGGATAGCGATCATCTTCTCACTCTCCGTCTTTGGCCTTGTGACCTCCGTCATTTTTTTCTTTTGATGTAACAGGGGTTCTATTTCGAAGGTTGGTGGCAACCTTTCTCCTGGCCTTTTCCCCATCACCTTGGTTTTCAGGAACTCTACTTGCTTTATCAACTTCTTGATGAGGTCAAATTGTTTGTTCTGCAACATCTTCACCTTATCCATCTTGAGGCTGATCTCAAATATCGTCTTGGACATGTTTTAACAATATTCTCCAAAGAATTTCACCGTCTTCTGTAATTCTCTAAGATCTTTGTTCATCGTCTTGGACATGTTTTGGTAATATTCTCCAAAGAATTTCATCGTCTTCTATAATTCTCTAAGATCTTTGTTCATCTTAGATTTATATGCCTCGATCTCTTTCCATTCTGTCATCTTCACCACCATGAAAATTGATAAGGCTTGCAAATCTCTCTTGGACCTTGATTTGATTGTCTTCTTCATTGTACGTGTCTGGGGACACGTCCATGGATCTCAGTGAAACTTTGGAGTTCCACTATGTTTCTTGGCACTTCTTTGGAGCATCTTATTTCTATCTGGCGGCTTTCCTCCAGATGTTCTTCTTCGGTGTAATTGGCACGAGCCTCTGCCCATTTCCATCCTCGTTGGAAACCTTTCCAGAATTGGTTGTTTGCCTCAACTTTCTTTTCGGCTTGTTTTCTATACAAAATATTATAGTATTGTTGTATAGAGCTGCTCGTTTTATCATATCCAACAGGCCAGAAGGCATTGTTGCTCCTGCTTTGAACAGGGCTAATAGTCTTGTCGTACTCGGATGTCGAACTTTCATTCGGATCCATATGTCTTTGAAACTCTCCTCTCGTTAAGTAATATGAGTTTATAATAATTTTTCATTCATAAATAAATAAACTTAGGGCTCTGATACCATTTTAAAGCGTGAAAATATGATGAAAATTGAAAGAAAATTGAAGTATAGAGGCTGTGTTGTGAAAGGTGCGTTGTTAAAAGGGGTGTTGTTAATATTTGGCTTGGATATAGAAAATTCTGCCTTTTTTCCGCAAAAATGACCATTTCGGCTCAAAATTTAAGAGTTACGGGACTATTTTGGCCACTTTAACTTTTCTGGAACTTAACGGGACCATGGACGAATTTACGGGACGAAATCGGTTTTTATCCCAACTACTTGTGTAGATTGTCACTTTTTAGAGTATTCATTCATTTTGAGTCGAATAAAAATAGAAAATGTGAAGTAAATAGTAGAACGATGAGAGTATTTAATAAAATGAAGTGTGACATGGCAAGATAATTGGATTAATTTTATGGAGGGATGCCACACAAGTAATATTCGTGTGATTCGCCAATTTCATGTCACATGTAGTTAAATGATTCGACAAAATTTTAAAATTTCGGCATAAATAGGGCTTATTTTGATAAATTAAAAATGTTATGATACTAAATTTAAAATAAAAATTGTTTTGGGATCAAAATCGAATTTATAACTATTTTAGGACCAAAATCGAAAACTTATATCTACTTCAATGGAATTAGAATGCCACGTGCAGTTCGTGATGATTTCCGGCAAAATTTTAGCTTTTCGGACAATATTGGACGATAATCGATATGTTTAGGGTTATGGGACTAAATTGAAAATAACTCTTTTGGTACTGAAATCAATATTTCATTTTGTTGTGGAACTAAAAATGATTTTAAATCAAATGAACACAAAGATCTAAAAATAAAAATTAAACTTAATTAGGAGCAAAGTAACACATGAATCATAATGTTCCACGAATCGAAGGATAAAATAAATTATGAACCATAAAGATAAAATAAATCATGAATGATAATGCTAGTTTGATTTTTGTCACACTTATTATATTTTGTCTTTCTCAAAACTTTCTATTTTCATATTATGTTATCTCTGTTGTTACAAACAATTCCTATAACATCAAAGTTATGAGTTGATAAGTTTCGGTGGAAGTTATCAACAACTTGAAAGTTGTTTCTAACTATTCCTAGTAGCATCAAGAGCGGTCTGTAGCGGACAAGAAGTGGGAGGAGTTTTCAATGAATTTGAATTAAAGATTAGTTTTAACATTAGAAGTTGGAGGAGTCATCAACGAATTTGAATTAAAGGAGAAGAAGTTTTGAGTGTTATCTAAATTTTTTTTTTCTTTTTTCTAAAAGTTAGCAATGTATCCATTAATTGAAAAGTGTATAATCTCATGGACGAATACCAATTTCAGTGCAGCTTTTGACACTATCATTCACAGAAACTTATAGAGTTTCAATTTTAAAGAGATTAGTTTTTTAAGCTTTCTTGCTTCGTTTCCTTCCATTCACATTACGTCATGTTTGAGTGATCTTTTCATTCTTAAAACGTCTTTTAATTTATGTTTCGGAATAATTAGAATGGTTGGTTTTATTCTTTCCTTTTAAATTGTATCACTTTGATCGATCTTGTATATTTAGATTTGACTTCCCCAAGTCTTGTCTTATAATTATTTTTTAAAAACTTATCAATGATGAAGATTGTTTTGCTTTGTAGGCCAAAAGTACCCTCTGGATAGTTTTGAAATTGCATATCTATCTATATATTTCTCAGGAAAATAAAACAACGAAAAATATGTAGAAACAAACTATTGCATTATTGTTGCCTAGGGGTAGATTGTTATTTCATAGATTATTTAATTTATTTTTTTTTCTTTTAGCAAGGATTAAAAATATGTAATTTTAAATTGACACGTCTAAGGATGGTGATCAATCAGGAAGTTTTCGTGGATTTAAAGAAACCACTTTCTTTTCAAGTTATTCTTCCAAACTACTTTAGATTACCGTTTTAATTACTCAATTACCGTTTTAATTATTTGTATTAATTAACCACAGGTTGGCCATCGTGGTGAAGTGATCGTATTTTTGCTTACGTGTTTATAGAGTAAGAAATACTCTATCGTTGTGTACGACGGAGTGACCAAGAATTAAAAATATCGAATCCAAGGGAGGTAGGTACTAGAGCTTATGCGATCTCGCGTTTCTTCTAATTTTATAGAGACGAATCATGAGTGGATTTGAGTGTGATTAAGCAAGTAAAATGAAATTAATCTAAGTAAACAAGCAATTAATGATTAAGCAAATAAAGATAAAATGAAGATGAGTGGTTTTCCAAGTTAAGTAAAAGTAAGATTAACAACACTAGGGATGTGGCAATTCTAGGATTAATGCATTGAATTCACATGTATTATGGGGTAATAAATTAAGGGCCATCACTAATTCCACCTAAACTCCCTCTCAAGATCCTTGCAAATGTCTCAAAATGGCTCAAAGGATAGATACTCAATCAAATAATTCCAACTAGGTACTAAGTTTAATATGAGTGTCCCCTCACCCGATCGATCGACCTTTCGATCTAACTAATCGAATGTTTTATCAAATGGTTCTAAATCTATAAGGACATCTCTATCCCTTTTATATTTTAATGTACATGAAGTATATGACAAAATTATTCATTTAATTATCCTAAACATATAATTGATTTCTCAATCTAATCATATGCTCAAAACAACGAACCACACAAATCATCATAACCATCAAGATCTAACGCATCAATGATAGAAAATCAATAAACCCAATCAACATATAAATTTAAATGCATAAATCCTAAAATTATCTAACACCATTCATGTTGCTAATCTTACAAAGGAGATTAGCCTATCATATTCATAAAGAAAACAACATAGAACATTGAATCTTCACAAACCATGATAAATTTATAAGGTTTAATACAAGAATTGGATGAAAACTCCCTTGAATTGCACCAAAGGTGATCTCCTTCCTCTCCTAGCACTTTTCCTCTCTCCCTTGCTTCTTTTCCTCACTTGGATGATAGTTTTGATGGAAGCATGATGGTAGATGATATGGATGAAGATGATGGTGTAAAATGAAGGAAATGATGTGTGATGTGTGTGTGCATGTGAAACCCTTCGAAATCTAATTGAAATGTTGAAATTGGGGGTATTTATACTCCCTTGGAAAATCCTGAAATCGCACTTGACAACTATACTTTTGACCCTAAAATTCAACCGAATTTCCTTGCTTCGGTCGAATTTCCATGCAAAATATGTTTCTTCAAATTGGAGCACGTTTTCTTCCTCTAAAGTGCACAAAATTTCGATCGAGTTCTCCGCTTCGGTCGAATTTTCGTGACTTTCCCTTGTTTCTCAAATTTGCGCGGTAAGTGAAATTCGATCATATTTTAAGAAATTCGACCGAGTTTTCATGACAATTCTTTGAGCCCAATGCAGTACCAGAAGTTCGATCTAATTTCTAAAATTCGACCGAATTTTTATGACCTTCTTTGGATTTTCGATTTCGTCTCCATGTTTGCTCCGTTTTCACCTGTTTTTCATACGTTTAAACTCATTTTTACACATTTTCATAAAAACACAAAACACCATCAAAATATACATAAATACGGATAAAATAATACGAAAATACACATAAAAAGATACTAAAATATAGGTGAAATTAGTGACAATCATGAAGTATATAAAGAAGAGAAACAATACTTGTGTGAATATCAAGTTTAACAGAGTATAGCTAGAGTGAGCAAGGAATCCTCACAATTGTTCGAAAATGGAGTTGTTGAAGTGTCTATTTTTATTTAATTAATATAAGGAAAATCTAAATTTTTTTTATACTTATTATATTTTGTCTTTCTCAAGACAATCTATTTTCATATATTATGTTCTCTCTATTGTTACAAACATTTTTATATAATAACATCAAAGCGGATAAGTTTTAGAGTGAAACTTCATCCTTAAAACGGCCTTTAATTGTTCTTCGAAATAATTAGAATGGTAGGTTTTATTCTCCTTTTTTAGATCTTATCACTTTGATCGATTTTGTAATTTAAGATTTCACTTTCCAAGTGTTTCCTTATAATATTTTTGTAATCTCATCAATGATAATATTATTGTAATCTCATCAATGGTGAAGATTGTTTTGCTTTGAAGGCCGAAAGTACCCCTCTGGATAGTTTTAAAATTTTTGTGTCAAATTCTCTCTGTATGTCTACTACTATTTTCTTTACTTGAATGGTCTATCAAAATAAATTTTTATACTGACTATAATCAATTCTCTATAGGAACTTGAATAATGCTCTTATTTCTCTTGGAGAATCGAATATGTGTTTATAATGAATGACAAAAAATGACTTATTTATAGGTGGGGTAAGAGAGAAAATTATAGAATATTCTTTTTTTCTCTATATATATATTTTGATTGGATACTAATTTAATTTATTTATATTGAAAATTTTAATACTCCCTCCGTCCATCCAAACGTATTCGTTTGCTTTTTGCACATGGATTTAGAAGTATTATTATTTTATTTAAGTGTATAGTATTAGTGGGGAGCTGTTGGAAGTGGTGGATCATGCGTGAGTCCTTTTACTTAAAAGAAAAAATGGATACTTTAAGAGTGGACGACCCAAAATATCAAAATGGATACGTTAGTGATGGACGGAGGAAGTAATTGATTGCAATTAGATTGCAATTAATATATTTAATATACTAAAGAAGAGTTTAATTTTGATGAGTTGTCATCTCCATAATTTTTCTCGATTATTTTAATTATTACTCCTTCCGTCCCGGAGAAGATGACACATTTTTTTTGGCACGGAGATTAAAGAGTATAATAATTTAATGTAAAGTGAAGTAAAGTGAAGTGAGAGAAATAATATTTAATGTGTAGTGGGTAGTTATATTAGAGGTGATATGTGGGCTCCATGAGAATAGATTAATTGTTTTTGTGTGGGTCCCATGTATTAAAAAGAAAATGTGTCAACTTTAGTGGGACAAACCAAAAAGGAAAGTGTGTCAACTTCTATGGGACGGAGGGAGTAATATTAATTATTTTTATTATCCTTATTCATATATAATTTTTAATATGATATACTACCTCCGACCACTTACAAGGTATCCATTTCACTATTCCTGGCATCCGCTTCAAATGTAACAATTTCCTCTATTTAGTAAAGAAAGTACACAATATGACCCACCGCTTTTCTCTAATACAACTACCCACTTTACCTATAATAATAATATTCCTTAATCCACGTGCAAAAAATAAATAAAGACATTAGAATTGTCCAGAGCGCTCGAAAGTGACGTGTCGTCTCCAGAGCGCTCGAAAGTGACGTGTAATTTTCTCATTTTTGTTTATCTTTAATACTTTTTTAATATTTTTCTTATTTACTTTTAATTAATTTTCTTATTTAATATTTTCTTTTTTAAATGATGTATTTCTTATTATTAATAATGAATCTTAATTAGGTAAAAAATATATTTATTTAATTGTTTATATATATAGTAATAAATTTGAAAAATAAATATATATAAAAAGTAGAACAAAAATTTAACAAAAAATATATCAAAATATTAATTAAAAATATTCTTTTTCTTATACGTGGTTTTACCTCATCATTGACGACCTATGCGGCAGCACCTCAATAATTTACCATAAAATAATATTTCTTTTTTTTTTCAAAAGAAAAAAATATAAAATTTTAATATTTTTATTTATTTGGTATCATTAATTAATTAATAACTAAATATTTTAATACAAATAAATTAATTAGTATCAAATCAAATCAAATATAAATGGAAAAAAGAATATTCCATATAATATTCCTTCTCACCCCACCTATAAATAAGATTTTTTGGTTATTCATTCTCCTATAAATAAGATTTTATGTCTATTCATTCTAAACACACATTCGATTATTTAACAGGGATAAGATTTTTCTTCAAGTTCCTCTAGAGAATTGATTTATGATATAGTATAAATTCTTTTTTGATAGAGCGAATCAAATAAAGATTAGATATACCTCTAAAAAATTGATTCAAGTATTCTTCAAGAGGAAGAGGAAGATGATCAATTCAAGTATTTTGGAATCAATTTACCTCTTAAGAATCGATTCTTCAAGTGGAAGAAGATCGATTCAAGAATACTTGAATCAATTTACCTCTTAAGAATCGACTCTTGAAATTCAAGTTTTCTTAAATCAATTTACCTTTTAAGAATCGATTCAAGTAAGAATTGATTCTTCAATAGGAAGATGATCGATTAAAGTATTCTTAAGAATCGAATTCATATCCATTCAAGAATACTTGAATCAATTTACCTCTTAAGAATCGACTCTTGAAATTCAAATTTTCTTAAATCAATTTACCTCTTAAGAATCGATTCAAGTAAGAATTGATTCTTCAATAGGAAGATGATCAATTCAAGTATTCTTAAAAATCGAATTCCACTATTCCTTAAGATATACATCTAAAGTATCGATTCAAATATTCTTCAAGTGAAAGAGGATCAATTCAAGTATTCTTGAATCGATTTATCTATAGAACAAGAGATTGAAAAACTAATTCATACAAAGAATCGAAAGCTTAAGTTCTTTAAGTTCAATCATTATTTCATATCAAGTAACATTAGAATCGAATTTGTAAATGTTTGTTAATTTTTTAAATTTGGAAATTTAATATTTATTTATATCTTAATTATTCAATTATTAGATATGAATTATAAAATTTGTTTTATGAAACTAATAGAATTAATTTAAAAATTAAAGATAATAAATTCATTACAAATTTTTTAATATTTAAAAAAATATTATATATAAATTAATTTTATTTATATTTTATACTCCCTCCGTACCATTGAAACGCACGCGCTTCCTTTGTAAATTACAAAGAAAGCGCGTACGTTTTAATGGGATGGAGGGAGTATATTTTACATTAGTTTTTTTTTAAAATAACAATTGATGGAAATAGAATTACTATTATAGAATTAATTAATAAATATTTAACCATTATCATTAGTAAAAAAAATACTCTATTTAAACATTATGTTTCAAATCATGTTTAAAAAAATTGAGATTTTTTTTAAGAATAAATTTATAAGAATTATTTTATTTTTATTATGAAATATTTGGTGTTTTAAAGAAACAATAAAATTATATTACTTGGACGTAGATACTTTGATCTTAATTGCACATAAATACAATAAAAAATAAAATACTATTAACTACATAAATATAAAATAAAGAGACAAAATTGCTCCTATGTTATTGCTTTTTTTTTTAGAAACAGAGAGAGTAATAGATAATTCTTATTTTATTATGATATAAGGTAGCATTTAAAAAAAAGTCAAAATTCTTTCAAAAAAATTGAATATATATATAAACTTTTTACAAGATTTAATTATATGTCACATTATCAAAAGTTAAAATTTATAATTTGTTATAAATTCTTTACATTGATAAAAGAAGTTGTCTAACTATATAACTTTAAAAAAAATTAATAAAAATAAAATAATAAAAAAACTCTCCCTAATATAATGTTGAATCGTTACATGGCACACATTTTTTAAATTATAAAAAATAAAAATAATAATTAAATGATCCCGCGTAGTACGCGGGTTTCATACTAGTGCTAAAATAAATAAATCATATGTACAGAGAATAAATATATTAATATATTATTTGAAAAGGAAAATATAAAATAAGAAAATTAATTGAAAGTAATAAAGGAAAATAAAAATATATATATTTAAAATTTAAGAAATTAAGGAAATTACGCATCACTTCGGAGAGCTCTGAAGACGACACGTAGGCAGAAAATAGTTCTACTATGGTGTATATATATATATATATATATATATATATATATATATATATATTAGTCATTGATTTGTTCATTTAAAAATATAAAATAAAAATAGAGGAACACTTGTATGAGATTATTTTACGTTTTTTATTGCCTGTCCTGAAATTGCCCTTAATTATTACATGGGGTAGGTTCTCATGACTCAATAACATAGTGATTGATAATTCCATACTATCCAATCTATGATCACACAGATGGATAAGATACAATCATATACTCCCTCCGTCTCATAATAACTTTTAAATATTTTTATTTTTGACGTTTTATAAAAAATTCCTATTTTCCTTTATAGTAAATTAGACCCATATAAAATATTTATATGGGACCACAACATTATACTAATACACCTACCAATTATACATTTGAATATTATATCTCTCTCCTCAATACACATTAAAATACTACTCCCTCCGTCCCAGAGAACCGTTCACCTTTCCTTTGTAATTACAAAGGAAAGGTGAATGGTTACAAAGGAAAGGTGAACGGTTCTCTGAGACGGAGGGAGTATATTTTTTAATCCCGTGCAAAAAAGCTAACGTAAACATTTTTCCGGAACATAAAATGACTATTTAATACATTTAAAGCTATATGTTCAAAACTTATCTTATTTGATGAGCTGATACCATAAGATCGCATGACATTTTTATATTTGAAGTTTGAACCTCATAAATTATAATTTTGATTATTATGAATTAACCAATTAGTCACCCTATTTAAATATATTTTTTTATTTATTTATTATATATATATTACGGGTTTTATTAAGATTTTAAATTGTATTTATAAATTAAAATTAATTATAATATATATATTTAAAGTTTCTGTAATTTGTTAAATTTTTTACTAATATTTTAATTTAAATCTTAGGTAAATCATTGTACACGTGATATGCCGATTAAAAATGTTATTAATTTTAATTTAATATGTAGCATAGCAGGGATGTCTATGATTAAGATCAATTTGTGATTATTCTTGATTAGCACACCCAATCCCGTACCATCCATACATAGCTCCTTGAAAGATGTCTTTCGCCTATACCACGTGATTAAATCTATCTATATATTTCACAAAAAAAAAAAAAAAAAAAAAAAACAAGTAGAAACAAATTCTTGCATCATTGTTACCTAAGGTAGATTATAATTTCATTGCTCATTTAATTACATTCTTTTTTTTTTTTAGCAGAGATTGAAAGTGTATAATTCTAAATTTACAGGTTTGGGGATGGTGATCAATCAGGAAGTTTTCGTGGATTTAAACAAACCACTTGCCTTTCAAGTCATTCTTCGAAACTATTTTGGATTAATGTTTTAATTAATCAATTTAATTAATTGAAATTGATTCATTATTGAGTTATTTGTGTTAATTAACAACAGGTTGGCCACCTTGGTGAAGCATATGAAGAGTGGGTTCACCAGAGTATAATCAGCAAGGAATCCCCACGACTGTTCGAAAATGGAGTTCTTGAGGTGCGTCTATTTCAGTATTTATTATTTTAATATAACGAAATTTTTTTTAAGTTAATAAAAATATATTATTATTATTCTTCTTGTTTCTATTATTATTATTATGTATTAGTTTGGGGGGGATCATTACAAATATTTGGATTCCTCTTTGAAGACCCGTTTATTGTAATTTTGTATAATATAAATATATATCGAGTCTCTGGGTTCGTTGTCTCACAAAAAATTTCTTTATTTGAGATCAAGACAAGCTGATCATTTTTTTTCTAGATTCCTTATACCATTTTGTATAACATGATTTTAGTTCTATGTCATTCGGTGTTTGGATAAATGACCCGTAGTAGAGACAAAAAAGTATTACCTTAAAAATGAAAGTATCAATTCTAAAGGTAAGGGTTGAATTTTTTTTATCCTCTGTGCCAATAATAAAATACGGTGTTTTCTAAAAATACGGTGTTTTCTAAAAATAGATTTAGAGAATTGAATCTCAAATGTAAATTAGTAAACGAAGCATATGAAAACTTCGTCATATTTTAGAGACCATGATGCATGCAGTATAAATTATTATAAATGTCTGGCAAATTACTAATTCAGTTGAGAGTGTTTAGTTTACATTGAGTTAATAATATTTATATTCCATGAGCTTTAAATATTTATTAAAAATACATCTTGGATATTCTGTTAGACTTGGTGTTACATCTTCTGTTAGATGCATTAGATGAGTGACACGTGTGCAAGGAGGAAAATTTTAACCATTGTCCCATAGGATTGAAACTTTCCTTTTAGGGTATATGTTTTATATATCACACGTGTCAATCATCCAACGGTGCGCAACAGGAGATGTAACACTAAAATATAACCGACCGTTAAAAATAAGGGAGTTTACACACTAATTGCACTTAAAAGGGCTTAATTTTCCACTAAATCCTTACTTAAAACTAAGGGCCGATGTATTACAAATTAAGTAGAGGAGGTGGTTACCATATCCAATGAAACTAATAAAGAATTAAGACAATTCATACGCTAATCCATTTTTTATGATGTTTTAAAGCTTTGTTAACCAACGAAATAAGTTTAATGAACCAAATTGGCTCTCTCGATGTTTACTTAAGCTCTTCCTTAATGGTTTTATTATCTTTTTGTGTATATATTTTTTTCAAATTGACTCGTGTGTATTTACATATGAACAGTTGTTGATGTGTGCTCCTTGGTGGACGGTTCCTCTGGTGTGGCTTCCGGTGGCGTGCTTGTTCGTCTCACTGTCAATACGCTGCGGCATTCCTTTAAATCAAGTAGCCCTAACCACTGTAGCAGGAATCCTAATATGGACATTGTTGGAGTACTTACTTCATCGCTTTCTTTTCCATTTCAAACCAACCAGCTATTGGTATGTATATCAACATAGACTCCAACTCTATGCACATATCTAACACTTCATATAATATTATACTAGTAATTTATAATAATTCTGACTATATTAATATCATATTAATCTATGTAATATTGCAGTCTAGCTAGTACTCTTGTTTTTCCTCAATTTATTTTATATTACAGTGGAATAACACTTCACTTCATCCTCCATGGCACTCATCACAAGCACCCCATGGATAATCTCCGACTCGTCATCCCTCCGGCTCCAGCAACAATCGTAGCGTTGATTGTAAGAGAAATTCTTTTGTAAATTTTCGTGGATCAACATCCTCGTCGCTTGTACCCGCTTTACAGAACCAGGGCAAGAAATGAAAGCACAGTACCATAAGACAGAGTTAAAAACTAAAATGGTCCTATAACGTTTTACTTTATTAGTAAAACTTCTACGTGATTATTAACAGTTAAAAAAGAGTTAAAAAAAAATATATATATATACTATTTAGTTCCACGGCTTTCAGAATGATGTCGATTTTGTTCAAATTCGGCGAGAGTCACACATCTGCCATTCAGCCAGTTCAGGCTAAAATTACAATGTCTTGCAGAATTTGGATAAATTGAAGCAATTCTAAAAGTTGTTGGACTAAAATGAGTATTTTTACGAACCCTTTAAAAGTGAAAAAATGTGGTACTGTTTCAAGTTTTAACTCGCATAAGACCTATATAGAGTTTAAAATCAAAATAGTCCAGGAAGACTTTATTCAAAATAGTCTAAAAAAATTTAATTTCTTCGAAATAGTCTCATAACTTTTAAATTCTCATAAAAATAGTCATTTTTCTGAAATATGTCCAGTTTTTCTAATTCCATGGAATGGGTCTGAATTGGTGCTTTGACTAATTATGGGACTAAATTTGTAAAAAAATATTTTTGGGATGAAATCGGAGCAAAATTGAAAGGTTAGAAACAAAAATGAATATATTAACTATTTTGGGATCTTTTTGAATAAAGTAAAAAGATATGAAAAGGTTTATGTTTTAAACTCGACCTATATATGTTGTTATTGTTAAATTAATAAAGAGAGACTCTCTTGTGAGATGGATTTTTTGTGAGACGGTTGTGAGACGGGTTGACCCATTATTAAAGTATGCTTATCATATAGGTAAAATATGTTATTTGTAGTTAAAGTATGTCAATAATGAATCATATTATAACATTCTAAAATTATACTTTAATTCATCATCTATCATACTTTATAATACATACTTTAACAACCATTAAACATGCTTTATATATATAATAGGCATACTTAAACACGTCTCACATAAATAACGTATCACAAGAGACTTTGTCATTAATAAATTACCACTAGTAAACTATGCTCAATAATTAATGCTTATCAGGTGTGGAATCTGATCAAGCTAATCGTAGGTGCACCGTATTCGTATGCTTTATTTGGAGGGGCATTAATGGGATACGTAGTATATGATTGCACACATTACTACGTCCACCATGGGAAACCCTTCAGGGGTCATGCATTATATGAACTCAAGGTAATACGTATATAAATGAACCATTAATCTTATAATAATGTTTTAATTTATGTAATACAAGTTTTGATGGGGTGTACTATTGTACGTAGAGATACCACATGAGCCACCACTTCAAATATCTGGACAAGGGATTTGGAGTTACTACAACTTTCTGGGACTGGCTGTTTGGAACCCTACCTCCCAAATGTTAGCCTCCTCACCATGACATTTCAAGAAACAATAGTATTTTTTTAGGATCTCGATATTATTTTTAGCATTTGTGAACGCCAAAAAATGTACTTGTATTCGCCACGTACGTATTGTCGCTTTAGTTATATATATATATATATATATATATATCACTAATTAACACTTAAAAAATATTTATTTTATTTTCACTTTTATTCGTCTCAGATAAAGGCTTACTTAGAAGGGTACGTCTTGTATGAGAAAATTGAGATAAGGAATTGGTAATCGTACTAAATTCAATAGTTACAATCTGCCACCACAGACGTACTACCACAAACGTATCAAGACACTCAATACTTGATAACAAAAAAAGAGATTAGAAAGACCTTACCCAACAACACCAACACCAACTGCCATTCAGTGTTCGCAACTCTAAGAACCTCAGAACCCAATCTCCACAGTCCAAAATATACCCCTATGAGTCCTGAACATTTTTTTCAAATTACAGCTCGATCCAATTGCTGGTTTGTGAGAAGCGACTCTTTCCCCTCGAGAACTAAATCGCCCAAAAATCTGACTCTTGTTCTCGGCCTATTCCTGTCAACAAAATGCTCTAAACACGATCTCCACTGTTCAGAATACAGTTCAACAAGTTTCAAACAAGCTGACCAAATTTCAGCTTGATCCGACGGTTGAAACTCTGTTTATTGCCTCAGCAATATTACTGCACTTGATTTTCTCTCAAAAACGTGAATTTGTTCTTGCCCCCTTTTTTTCTATATTCCCTCAATGACTTCTAGGATAACATAAAACCAAGTATCGGCCTACTTGGGCTTTACAACCTTGTTGGCTATTGGGCTCTTCCACATATTTGGAAACCCAACCAACAGGAATGATGCGTGTTTAATCTAAAACATTAAATCACATTTTTATTCAATTCTAACCACTAAATAAAATAAAATAATTAAAAATACACATGATAACTACCCACTACACCCTAACATTTATACTATTAACCCTCAGGTGCACTGGGTGCACCCAGAATAACCCTTAACTTTATTTTCACGAACTATGCAAATTATTAAAAAAATTTATTATTTCTTATAATGTAGTATTCTTCCTTTTTTTTACTAATTTATTTAACTTTTATCTTTTTTTTTCTTTGTAAAGTTATTTAACTTTTACTATAAGTATGTGATAATTTATTCAATATTCTTTTAAAGAATTTGTTAGTATTTTTTTAAAAATTAATTTATTTTACTTTATTTTTATTGGAACTATTTATGTAAATTTTTTAGAATTAATTTACTGTATTTAATTTATTCATAAAAATATATACCTAATAACTTCACATTTCTTGATGTACTTGTACTTTATTTATTATTAAAAGATGAAATTACTAAAAAAATCAATTAATTAAGTAGATGGAGAAAGTAAAAATTTCTTTAAAGTAATATAAAAGATTATGCTGATAGGAGAAATATTTTATTTTACAATGCTATTTTGGGTTCTGGATCCAAATTCTATTTCCGTCATTGGTAGAGAGTATATTTTTTTTGTCTCTTAATTACTCCCTATCTCGAGATGTATATCAAGTATTTTGTGCGCAAAATTTAAGAAAAATTAATTTTTTATCTTTAAAGTAAATATAAGAAGAAATATTATATTTAATTTAATAAAAAATGAAATTAATTTTTTATCTTTAAAATAAGTGTAAACAGTTTAAATTTACGGTCCAATTAAATAGTGACTCATGGATTTTTCTGATTAAAATATCAATTTTAATTTATTATTTATTTTAGAATTTAATTAAATTAATTCCTAAAATAGATTATTAAATAATTGATAGTTAACTTGAGCTCAACAAATTAAATGGGGCTTGAAATTAAATGAGGCCTGACCCAAGTCAAGAACCGCTTTCGATCAGAGATCAAGGTCTCAAGCCCCTCCGATCCGGCGTTCTTCCAGCTAACCGCCTTCGATCAGAGATCAAGGTGCCAAGCCCCTCCGATCCAGCTGATCAGTTTCGCTTTCACCTAGATTTTAGTGTATTTTATTATGTATTTTATTGTGTTTTTAGTTATTTTGTATATCATTTGGTGGTGTTATATGAAGATATGGAGATTTGTGCTTTGAATGATAAATGTGTGATTTTCATGATTAAGTGCCTTAATTGTGCTATATTTGTGAATATTTAGAAAATTGGTAAATTGGTGTAATTTGTATGATTTTCAGGTAAAAATAGATTCTAGACACGATAAAGAAGATGTGGAAAAAAATGAAGCTCAATTCGGAGTTGAAATGAGGAAGAACGAGCCAAAGCAAAATGCTGAAAAACACACATCTAACTTGTATAATTTTTCTATATTTATATGGAGATCAAAACAGGACGTGTGATACACTGTTGGAAAGACAAGGAAGAGAGGATCGCGTGAGCATAAGAATTACTCGAATTGGAGATCGGATGTGAAAGTTATGCGTGAAACAGTAAGACTGCGCAGCACGCGATGCACTACACGGCCCGTGTGCCGAACACGGCCCTGTAAGGGTTGGCCATGTTCTGACACCAGAAAACGCTACACGGCCACCCCCATGGTCGTGTCTGATTAGGTTGTGTATTGTGTATCAACATGTCTTATTGTTGCTTTCACCTTAGTTGCTTTACATAATTATCATATGTGAGTTTTTTTCATTTATTACATGAGGATTAATATGGGGGGAGTTTGGCCAAAACCTTTCTATGTTTAGAACTACATAAATGAACACTATTGAGATTACTTGTAATTGAGTTAGTGAAGGGAACCAAGCCAATGTGAGCATAGTACCTAGAAAGGGAATATAGGAAAACGTCCCTACCTCAAAGAAAAAAATATTCGTGATAATACTCTAGTAGGTATATTAATATCCGTAAGTACCTATGGGAATAGTGAGGATTGAAAACACTCTTTGAGTCTCCTTAATAGCATAACATGAAGATCACCAATGCATGTGTGTGTGTGAGTCTATATATACCTTTTCCATGAGTGTTGCTTGCCTTACATACTTCTTAGATTGTTCACCTTCATCTAGTTTCCATCACATTTATATATGTTCTATCTTTTAATTGCTTTCTAGCTTAGTTTGTAGTATAATTCAACTCTCATTCTTTGATTCGTCCTACTAGAGTGAAACACTTCTCAAATACGGCTATCCACTTTCGCCCTTGGGTTCGATATAATATAAATTTTGCACTTGGTCGCTTACGTGCTACACACGATAGAGTACACTTGCTCTAAATCAATTTAACCAAAATTGAAACCAAGTTCATGGCGCCGTTGCCGGGGCGAAAGTCTTCGGTGTAACGTGTTTGAATTTGTTAGCTCTACTTAGGACATTTTTCTTATTTTTGCATTCTATATTTATTTTGAAAATTTTGTTCTCACTTGTTCTTCTTGATAGGTATATCAACCTTGAAAGAAGGGAAGAAAGAGCAAAACCAAAATAGTAAGTGAAGAGACGTTGTAGAAGGTCCATTGAGGAGATGATGAACATTGACCAATTCTACAATAATGGAGGAAATGGGGGATGACAACGAGCTTATAATGAGACTACATGCCAACCGCATCAAGGATATACTTACACTCCATCAAGTTCTTACAATAATTTATTCTCTACAAGTTTTCAACCAAGTCTTTCAAGTTATGAGCCTCAAAATGCCTACTCAATGCCTATTTTCAGCTTTAATGGGGGACAAATGTGGAATATGCCCAATTACCAAATGGGGAATGAAACATGCATGCAAAATGGGTATGATCAAGGGAATTTCGAAAAAGAATGTCCACCATATAATGAAGGGAAGCCTACAATGGAGGATCAAATAGCCAAAATGTTTGATTTTATGAAGCAAGAGAAAGAGGTGAATGAAAAAAGGTTTGATTTTAGGAAGAAAGAGGAAGAAGAAAATGATAGGAGACTCGAGGCCTGATAAGTCATATTTTAGCACAATTATTTAGTTGAAATTCATATTTGTTTGATTGACTTATGTGCTAATTTGGGTGCTAAATGGACTTATCTTGTCTTTGGTAAATTAGAGCTTCAATGTTGTTAATTAATGTGGAAACAGGCTTTTTGTAGAGGAAATTCGTTGCTGCCAGATAAGCTGATACTGACCCCATCAGTGTTGGTGAAAAGAATGAAAATTCAGATTAAATAAGGAAAGGTGCAGCTAGAAATATTCTCACAAATATTCTCATATTCCAGAATCATCCAAAATCAGACCATATCTTGTGAAGGCACGGTAGATTAATTAATAAGAAAAGAAGAGATCTTGAGATATTTTTGGAAGAATAAATAAAGAAACAGATCAAGAAAAAGAAGGAAGAGATATTATGTTATTTTTAGGGAAGCAGAATACACGATAAAAGAGAGAGCAAAACACGATCATACAGAGGAGAGTTGGCGTGAATTTCAAGAGCATCATCGGATCATCATCGGTTCTTTAATTTTAAATTTTAATTCTGTCTTTGCTATGAACATGCGGGGCTAATTCCCTTTTCTAGTTTAGGATTCGTGAACCTCCCGTTGAATGTTAGTTAATTATTAAGAAATTTATTATTTAATCTTTTGTGTGAATTTATTCTATTACATGCTTTGATGTTCTTTATAGCAGTTTGATAATTATTTTAGACTAGCCATCTAGTTTAATTGTTTAATTGCTTACTGCTATTTTATGATCTACAATCCGTAATTGTTATAGGAATTGGATTAAGTAGCAAATAGAGATTATTCCCTCTAGGTGTAATAGGATCTAGGTTGTATGATACCTAGCCGGATTTCGTAGCCTAGTAATCATATGTTTAGAGTTTTAGGGCATTTATGAGTTCGAATCCATAGGGTCACTCATAAATAGTTCAATTTAGTGGTCGTACCCTAGTTGATAAACGTAAGAACATTCGGGTTGATTGGTCGTACCGTCAATCTAGGAATTTGAGTTTGCACACTAGGCTAGATGTTTAATTCGTATAATTAATTAATTTAGTAAACGGGAGGGGATCGTCATCCTAAACTAGGTTTTAATCACTTGGTTAATTTAATAATTAATTTTTGATCTATTCTGCTAGTTAAAATATTGAGTTAATTCATTATTCGCGTAATTTATAATTTTTCACAATCAAAACCCCCTCTTTTTATTCTATTTTTTTACAACACTTGAATTTAATTTAAATTTCATTATACTCTCTTGGGTTCGACTCGTACTCGCTGCTATACTAAGTATTAGTGTGAGTCAGAATTATATTTATTTTGGTAGACCAGCGACAGCCTATCAAGGCCCTAGAACGTCGGATGAGTCAAATGATAAGTGAATGAAAAACTCTTTATGAAATGGAGAATTTTGATGAAAATATTGAAGAAGAGTTCGAGGTAGAAGAGTGTTCGGGGGATAATAAAGATTCGAGTAATGAAGAGCTTTTAAAGGCTAAGGAAGAAAAGAAAGAGGTAAATTTGGTTGGAGAAGTGTGTGTAGAAGGATTAGAGGTTGAGCGCAAGTCAAAATGGAGAAAGAAGAAAGAAAGAGTGCCAAAAGAAGTAATGTGTGTAGAAAAGTTTGAATGTGATTATTGGGCCATTCCGATTACTCCTTATCCTATTCCTTTTCCACAAAGATGTGTTAAAGAAGAAAAGAGAGAAGAGTTTGAGAGTTATGTTGCATTGAAAAAGAAGAAGATGGAGAAGAGTAAGGTGAAAAATGAAGAGGTCAAATCTATGCATGAAGAGTGTTCCACGAAAGTGGAGGACCTTGGGAAGGATGTAGTGCCTTGTGAAATTGAGGGAAAAGGAACTCTTAATGCAAGGTATGACTTGGAGATGAGTGAAAATGTGATGCCTTATTTTACTTATAGAAGCCTTGATATGGGGGAACTCAAGCCTACCACAACATGTCTTAAGGGTAAAAATAGATCTTTTATTTTGCCTTTTGGAAATGTTGAAGACGTGGCGGTTAAGGTGAATGAGATGATCTTCTCGGTTAATTTTGTGGTACTTGGTGTGGAAGCGGAGCCTCGAGTCCCGCTTTCTCTTGGAAAAAAAATTTTTACAACCGAAAGATCTAGTGAAGATGAAGAAAAAGAGGAGGTCTCATTGAGCTCGGAGGACGAGAGTGAATTACTATCATGCCATCACGAAGGAAAGGATGAGTCATATCTTAAGCCCCCAAATGTGCCTCCGGATGAGTTTGAAAAGATTGAACAATCTTACTACATCGAAGCTTTGAATCCTATTCTGGAAAATATTGTGAAAATTGAAAAGAAAGGGAATGAGGAAATAACGAGCATTGTTCAAGATGGTGAAAATGTTGAAGAATTATTGGGAAGTGATGAGAAGAAGATTATTAGTGATTTCTTATCCTTGTTTGATGATGAAAATTATTGTGAAGAGGAGAAAGAGTTAGAACAAGATCATGAGGTAGAAAAAAGTGAAACTTCGTTGAAGGCCAAAGACCCCGGAAAATTTGTACTTAAATGTGAAATTGAGAATGGGGGAGACTTCAATGCTATATGTGATCTTGGTTCAAGTGCAAATTTGATGCCTTTGGAAATTTTTGAAAATTTTGGCATTGAGAGGTTAAAGAAAACTCTTGTGGAATTTGAAAAGTTTAATTCTTCTCATGTTGAACTTGATAGGAATGAAGCTCCGGATATTGAATGGAAGCTAGACAAAGAAGAAGATTGTTGCTCTTGCAAAAAGAAGAAGCGTTCATTGCATGATTCTCCCGAAATGTCAAGAATGATTAGTAAGGGGGATACGGTCATAACGGATAAGAAGAGCGTAAAAAGAAAGTTTAAAGTGAAGATGAAGGCCAATTGGGCAAAGGATTTTTGTGGAGTTTAAAAGTTAAATTATGCGTCTAGCTTGAAGACGTTAAACTTAGCGCTAGATGGGAGGCAACCCATCATTTATTTTAATGCTTTCATTTAATTGCTTTGATTTAGTTTTTTTTGCATTTTTGGTGTGTAGGTTGATTGTGCTCGTGAGGAGAATGTGTATTGAAGATACGAGAAGTGCTCGATTTGAAGTTTGAAGGTACGTCTCACCACTTCTTGCAAACTTAAAGTTCAACTCTTGTTTCACTTTAAGTTTGGGGGGATAGTGCGTGGTGGACATACCTTGAATTGTTGTGATGCATATACTTCTCTATAAGAAGCTCATTGTTGGAAATTACAAGGGTAAGTCCCACCACTTTTTGCAAACTTAATTCTCAACTTATTTCGATTTAGGTTTGGGGGGAGAGTGCGTGGTATGACTCACCACTTAAGTATGCTTATTATGATAGTTGAGAGGTCTTCTTGTAAATTGGGTAAATTTTAAAATTTTTCTCATGAGTATTGGTATGATATTGGATCGTTTGGTTGTGTTGAAGTATATGCTAGTTCATTATTTGCTAGTAATTGTTGTGCTAATGATTTTGATGAGTTGTTGAGCACAAATGAAGTGTAGTGAAAGCATGAATTGAGCCCGAAAATTAATATCGAGATTCGTTATGCATGCAATCCGGAAGCTCATGCCAACCATTTCTATTACCAAATGTCTTTTCAGGGAGTACACTGTACTACTCATTTTTTCCATTTGCTTAGCATAGATAATTTGATTTGATTTAGATTGATTGGATTGACATGTTACTTCATTTGTTATGTACTTGGGAGGTTTACTTGCTTTATTAGTTTTTCTTATTTTTGAATAAGGTGGCAAAATCTTGAGCTTAAATGTTATTGGATGATGAGAATATGTGCTTAATTTTCTTTTGATGGATGAATTGTCATTTTTGCATGTTTTGTGTTGTTGTCTTGTTCCTTGTTTAGTGAGTCTTTGCTCATGTGTTTTGTTTGTATTTTTATTCTTGTATAGATATGTTTGGTGGTTTGTTTCGGAAAGTTATAAGTCATTTTTTAATGTGAGTAATGTCATGTTGTTTGTGATAAGTGATGGTGAACTATGTTGAAAATCTCTACCCTTTAAAATTGTGACATGTTCTATTTAACTTGTTCAATTTTGAGATGAATTGAGGTGTAATGAGTTCCTAAAGGTCCGAGCAAAAGCTTGTGAGCGTTTGAGCCTCAACCGTGCATCCATGGTATATTTCTTTATGAGTGGATCGATTGAGTCTTGATAAACTAGAACTTGCTCATGGACTATGGGAATGAGCCCGATTGGTGGAGGTTAGTGAAATGATCTTAGGCAATCCTTGTAATTTCATAGTCATTGCCATATATTTCCTTACCTTATACATCATTCCTAGTTAACCACTTTGAGCCTTAAAGCCTATTTCTTGTGATATAAGCACATTACAAGCCATGATTACCCACTTAAGCCTTATATATATAACCTTTGTGTGGGTGATTAAGGAGATGATGGTTTACAAGGTTTGATGGTGAAGTTGTGCAAAAGTAAGAAGGAAATGGTAAATAAGCAAGAAAATGATAAAAAGAGCTCAAGCAAATACACATGCAATCTCAACATAAGAAAAAGGAGCAAAAACAATAAAAATATGCTCAAGCAAATGAAAGTCAAAGATAGGAAGCATGCATATTAAAAGAAGCTCAAGAAATCCAAGGTACGACAATGATTAGTGCTTGTGATTAGAAAAGAAAAGAAAAGAAGATAGAAACGTGAAGAAGTTGAAGAAGCTGATCATCTCTTTGATTACTTATACTTGATAAGTCACTCTTATCCATATTCTCCCTACCATTACCAAAGAGCCTATCATTACATCCAAAAGTGAAAGTCCTTTTTTATCATTAGTTGAAGCCTTGGTGGCTTGTGAATGTAGTCCGTGAGCAAGCCTATTGTGCGTCGGGTTCAATCGATTGATGAGTGAAAATTATCCTACTTCATAGAGTGTTGAGTGCATTTTGATATCCGATGTGAGGTTTGGACCGGAAGGGACTTTATTACTCTTAATTTTCTTAGACTTGAACTTGTTAATTTTTTTTATGTTATGAGTTTAATGTTGTAGTGTGACTTGATATGGTTTATAGTTCTTGTTACTTATGATGTGTTGTTGCTTATGTTCTTTAGCTCTTTCTCTAGGTGAAAATTCCCCCTCTCGTTTTTTCATTTTTGTTGCTCGAGGACGAGCAATACTTTAAGTTTGGGGGGTTGATCGGTGTCGTTTTCACCTAGATTTTAGTGTGTTTTATTATGTATTTTATTGTGTTTTTAGTCATTTTGTATATCATTGGTGGTGTTATATGAAGATATGGAGATTTGTGCTTTGAAATGATAAATATGTGATTTTCATGATTAAGTGCCTTAAATTGTGCTATATTTGTGAATATTTAAAAAATTGGTAAATTGGTGTAATTTGTATAATTTTCAGGTAAAAATAGATTCTAGACACGATAAAGAAGATGGGGAAAAAATGGAGCTCAATTCGGAGTTGAAATGAGGAATTCATCATTGGTTGAAAATTATGGCATGATCAAGCAGGAGAAAGTTCACCATCAAAGAGGAGCCAACTTACCTTTATTTTGTTATTTTCTTCATTATTTGGCTCAAATGGAGCATGCCATGGATTGTATTGATTTTATTATGATTTGTAGTGGCTAGTCCTCATGTAAGGCTAGCAATATGATTGGTTAGGGATTACGTAGATTTTGCACACCACATGTTTGATGAAATGATTGTTATGAATATTTTCAAGTATGAATGCTTATTCTCTTTTTATGTATGATTTGTGTGATAAATTCTCCATTTATAGTGTTAGGATGACCATTCCAATATTATGCTTAGTGGTTTAATTGAATCATTGATTGCATGAGATGACTGTGTTAAGTATGTGGGGAGTTTGGCCATAACCTTCATGTGCTTAGAACCTCATGATAGGACATTATTGATAATTACTTGTGAAAGTGTTTGATATGATGAGGGGAACCAAGCTAATTTTCACTTGACCTTCGAAAGGGAACACTAGAAAAATGTCCCTACCTACTAGAGAAAATTCATCGTGATAATATCTCTATACCGGTATATTAATATCCATAAGTACCTATAGGAAGAGTGAGGATTAGAGACGCTCTTTGAGTGCCCTTAGTATCATAACATGAAAACCTTCAATGCATGTGTGTGTGAGTCTACATAAGCCTTATCCATGATGTTGCTTGCCTTACATACTTCTTAGATTGTTCACCTTCATCCATTTTCCATCACATTTGTATATGTTCTATCTTTTAATTGCTTTCTAGCTTAGTTTGTAGTAACCCCCTCCTTTTGATTCGTCCTACTAGAGTAAAACATTTCTCAAATACGGCTACCCACTTTCGCCCTTGGGTTCGATATTTCTAAATTTTGCACTTGGTCACTACGATCTACTTCGTGATAGAGTACACTTGCTCTTATCAATTACCAAAATTGAAACCAAGTTTACCAGCGTTCTTCCAGTCAACCGCCTCCGATTAGAGATCAAGGTGCCAAGTCTCTCCGATCCGGCGTTCTTTGAGTCAGCGGCTTTCTTCGCAGAAAACTCTCCAATCAACGTTCAATCCGAATAAAGGCTCAACGACTTCGGATCAACGTCACAAGACTTCACATCCGAGCTCGGATAAGCTTCATCTGAAGATCCAGCTCAACACACGCTGTCAACACAGTCAACGCACTCAACACACTTCAGTCAAAGTCAAGTCAACAAGTCAAAGTCAATGTCAAATTGGTTCGAGAAAAGAATTAGAGAATTGATTGGAGATTTGTAACCGGATTACAAACTCTTTAAATTAAATCCATCTGAATTATTTTTGTACCCAATTTGTATTTATTTTATTGTAAATACAAAATTTGTTGTTACAGTAAGTATAAGAAGAAATATTATATTTAGTTTAATAAAAAATGTGTATAGAGTTATTAGAATATATGAAAAAGTAAGTATTACGTTCAATCCGAATAAAGGCTCAACGACTTCGGATCAACGTCACAAGACTTCACATCCGAGCTCGGATAAGCTTCATCTGAAGATCCAGCTCAACACACGCTGTCAACACAGTCAACGCACTCAACACACTTCAGTCAAAGTCAAGTCAACAAGTCAAAGTCAATGTCAAATTGGTTCGAGAAAAGAATTAGAGAATTGATTGGAGATTTGTAACCGGATTACAAACTCTTTAAATTAAATCCATCTGAATTATTTTTGTACCCAATTTGTATTTATTTTATTGTAAATACAAAATTTGTTGTTACAGTAAGTATAAGAAGAAATATTATATTTAGTTTAATAAAAAATGTGTATAGAGTTATTAGAATATATGAAAAAGTAAGTATTATGTTAGGATGTATGTAAAAAATATGTATTATTATAATATATATTTTACAACTTTTAATAAAAGAAAATAAAAAATCCTTTATGAAACGGATAAAAAAAATAAAAAAAATAAAAAACGAAAGTGAGATACTACACCAATCCATAAATTAATTGGAAATTTTGAAGCACGTGAAGTTTATCTAGATTTGAATTGTCGCGCAATATTAAGGTGTAACGACCAGAATTAATTATTTGATATGTGGATATTATAATTATGTAATTATAACGTGGGATTTCAGTATACTTTATGTGGTCACCAATATTTTGTGGTACTTTTGTATGTCGGCACGGATATTTTGTGATAATCTTGTGTGATTTATTCCTCCATCTCATTTTAAATGATACACTTTTTATTTTAAGTTGTCTCACAAAAGTTTGTACATTTAAAAAAAAAAAAAGAAGTAAAAAATCAAATACAATCACTTATACACTTTATTTACAAAAAAATCACCCTTACCTAACACACTTAACATACTTTATCATTTATTTATTACCAAAAATATCATAATACCCCTAAAAGTTATTGTTTTTCTTAATATCCGTGCATAAAGTGGGGTGTAAACATTTGCGGGATAGAGGAAGTATAATTTTTAGTATGATTGACACGTGACATATGAAATATATATGATATTCCTCCATTCTCTTTTAAGAGTGTCTTTTACTTTTTGCACGTAAATTAAAGAGTATTATTATTTAATGTATAGTCAGTAGTTGTATTAGTGGGTGTGTCCTATAATTAATTGTATCGATTGATGTATGTGAGTCTCATATGTATAAAAGGGAAATAAGATCTTTTGAATGAGACGATGAAAAAAAATCCTTTAAAAGAGACGGAGTGATTATATAATTTCATGCCCTACGTTACATTCTTTGTTTTATTTTAAAAAATCTGATTTTGATTTTTCAGAATACGCTTTTAAATAAATTTTAAAAAACATACCTATAAATCATAGTATTAGTTAATTTCCAACTCACCCTTTTATCATACATTTTCTCACTTTAATTAATAGTATCTTTTTTTTTCTCTTTCACATCTATTAATATTCTTATACACGTATTACTATTCACCTCTTACAAATTTAATACATAAAATTAAAACTAAAACCACTAAAATCTAATAACAAAAATAGATTATCATTATTCATGATTTTCAAATCACAAATAATTACTCAAAGCTAATCTCACTAAAAAAACTGTTTTTTACCAACAGAATATTTCGTTGATAAAAGCCTTAATTTACTTACTCCCTCCGTCCCAACTTCAACTTCACACTTTCCGTTTTGGTCCGTCCCAAATTCAACTTCACACTTCCATAAAAGAAAAAAGTAACAAACTAATATCCCTCTAACATACTTTAATTTCAAATTTGCCATTACCTTTTTAACACACATAACATACTTTATCATTTATTTATTACCCAAAAATACCATACTACCCTCAAAAGTAAGTCGAAAAGTGACTTTTCTTAAACTCTGTATCTACAGTAAACGTGAACTTGAATTTGGGACGGAGGGAGTATTAAATTGATTTACCAACGTATTAGCAATGGAATCCATTGGTAAAGTGATGGTTGATAAATTTTTAGCAATGAAAAAGCAATTCCGTTGGTAAATAATTCCATTGGTAATCCATTGCTAAAAATTCATAATTTATATAAAGATTTCCTTGGTAATCCGTTGGTAATAACCAACGGATTGAATTCCTTTGGTAAGATAGAGAATAAATCCGTTGGCATTCCATTGCTATTAGAAAAATGTCATTTTGGTTGATAATCCATTGGTAATTACCAACGGATTGAATTATCCGTTGATAAATTATGTTGCTAAAAAATATTTTTTTTTAGTGTTTAGCTATCATTATTCATGATTTTCAAACCACAAATAATTACTCAAAACAAATCTAGCCTTATGGTTTTATATTAAGTTATTGTTTAAATTCCCTTATTTTTTTACGTGTCACTCATCCAATAAAATAACACATAAAATATCACAGTGTTACATAACTTTCAGAACTCTTCATGTGTATCATTTTTTGCATGGTTAGTTATATGAATAACATAAATGGAAATGGAAAATCCAATACTTATCCTGTTTTATTTATATTTTGCATAGGATCATTTCGTGTTAGATCGTTTTTACGTTTTGTTAAATAATTATCACTTCTAATTAAAAATATTATCATTTTTAATTGAAAATATTATCACTTTTTAGGTAAAAATGCACTTCTAGTCCCACACGAAATGTCTCATTTCATTTTTAGTCTTTTTCATTACATTTTTGATCCCCTTCCTTTTTTTCTTAAATTCCGTCGATAAATTAACGAAAAAAAGTGATGTGTCCGTTAAGGATATAATTTTCATTTAATTTACCTGGTCACTTTAAAAAAGATTTGAACCCTAATTATACACCCAAATATAAGAAATTTTGCCACCGGCGTATTTACGAACATTGCCGTCGGCGTCCTTGAGGGAGGAAGCAAGGGTTCGTCGCGGCGAAGGGCATCGGTGAACAACCTTAGTTATCGATGTCGTCGGAATTTCGTTCACATATGTCGAATCTGATGCTGCTATGTAATGGATTTCGAACCCGGTACCATGGACGACAGCATCAGATCTGCTACAAGGTTTGCCATACCGGGAGGCGTTGCCGATGGCGACGAGGGCGTGGAGGCAGGGAAGGGCGCCGTTGATTCCTCCGGGTCTGCGCTTCATGTACAGCATTGCAAAGTCGTAGCCTGCTAGCCCTGCAATCTCAGCAATCGTTGTGCAAAAAGTGAGGAGGAAGATTTCGTAGGGGGTTTCGCCATTCTTCAGGCAGAGGAGAGGTGCTGAAGATGGAGGAGGTTGATGTCGGAGGATTGGGTCATTAACCATAAGAGACGCCGACAATGACTTGCTCCTTCGGTGGCTGGTTTTCCATCAAGAAGAATAAGAGGTGGTGCTCTGTGAACGGCTCGACGGCGACGAACAAGTCTTTATCCCACGACGGAACGCCGCCGCCAGTGGTTAGAACTGATTTTGTTTTCTGGATCTGAAATCCCAATTAGGCTTTAACTTGAAAGGATGATCTTTTAAAGGTTATCAACATGCTTGTACTTCGATGAAGGTGGATCTTAGGTACCACAAAGGTACACCTTGGATCTTGAGTTCACATTGCCACCATCAACGGTGTCGGTTTTCCAAGCATCGGGAAATGATTCGTCAATTTGGGTGCCTTGGGATTTATGTTTAAGTTTGAAGTTGGATATTTGGGAATGAGATATTCGGGAATTCAATTTGAAATGAGACGATTAATTGCATTTTTTAAGTTGGAGAGTGAGAGGAGTGGCAGTGGACGCCATTTCTGATTCAGTGAAGTATGGATTGGGGCGTTCTCATGACTCTGGATCAATTTTGTTTGTTGTTGGTGGGATGTAATTGTATACTTTTTTTTATGAGGTTAATTTTTAATTAAAAATAAATAAAATTGTTTGAATTAACGGTTTCCAACTAAAATTTAACGGATGAGACCAAATTTGTAAATTTTGGTAAAAAAAAGAGGTTAGGGACCAAAAGTAAAATCAAACTTCTCGTATGGGACAAAAATGCATTTTTCCTTTACTTTTTATATATATATCATAAATTATTTATAAAATATTTTATCATACCACTGCCACTTTTAATTTATCAAAGTATTACTTTTTATTAAAATATGTTATCACTAGTCGATAAACGTTCTATTCTTGCCTTCTTTTAGAGTTTAAATTCTTTATCTCTTATCTCCCACGTGAGAAATGTTAATATTAGGTACAGTATGACAGGTATTCTTGATCACCCATAGTCTATAGACCTCATCCAGATGATATGTGTGGTTACTAATTTATGTATGGTATTTGATATATTAAGGGGTGGAAAAAATAATTTTAAAAATAAAGATTAGTATCAATTTTTGAAAGATAAAATGTTAAATTTAATTTAATCAATATTTATGTAATAAATAGAAAAACTAATAATGTTGATTTGATAGTTTTTTTTAGTTCGAAATCCTTTATCGTTGTGAATTTTTTTAAATCATAATCAATCTCCTTATTTTTTTAATATATTTTTTATCGAATAAAGTTAGTTGTTAATATAGTTAGTAATTAGTTCATCAAACACCCATACTTCTTTCTTTCTTCAAGCCTCCTTATAACTCCCCTATTTATTCTCAAATGAAATTGAATCTGAGTCACTCATCTTAGTGAGGAGTCTAATAACTAGACAAGTTAGCACACCTGTTTAATTTAATGTTTAATTTCTTGAAGGTGAATGCAGCTTGTATACGAAAGATCTAATATATTGATAGCTAGATTATAGACCAGATGATACATTTTGAAAATGTGACTTCTATAATCAAAATAAACTTTTTATGAATTATATTAAAAATTAAATCATATATAATAAAATTTAGATTTTGAATTACTCATTGATTAATAATTTAAATTCTGATGTTTATAGACAATAACTAACACAATCATCCCAACCATCACTGAATTGTTTAATAAACCTTCTTTTTTTTTTTTTAACAATTTTGATCATGCATCCTTTTTTCTCACCCAATGTATTTAGCTAGATTAATATAGAGTAGAATACAAAACAACATATTTGTATTACAATCATGTAGTAAAAATAATAATAATTTTAATAATAATAAAATTAAAAAAAGCATTATTTATACTTGGAGAAGATAAAATAATGATAAAAAAAAAATATACTTCTTTCATTTTCAGTATAAATTTTAATTTTTTTTATTTATCCATCCCATATACAAACATTATAAAGTGAGTCTAGTGTGAACTGATTCATCATTAATCATATATTTGCAAAATTATTCTTTAATTAAAAAAAATACTCTTTAAATAAATAAATTATTATTCTTGTAAATAAAAAATTACTCAAATTTTATTTAACAAGAACATAAAAAATCACAACATATCCTAATTCTAAAATTCATATTTTTTGCTAAGAAAACTCCCAAACTCATTGTCTTACTTTTCGTTTTCATTTGTCCCAAATTAATTATTTTATTCCAAAAAAGGAAACTTCACATCAACCAATGACCTTAAAAGTTTATCTTAATTTCAAAAATATCACTCACACCTAACACACATAACATACTTTATAATTTATTTATTACCTAAAAATATTACAATACCCCTAAAAAGTCAATAAAGTTAATCAAAAAATAACTTTTTTTAAACTCCGTGTTTACAGTAATTAAAACAACAAGTTTGGGACGGAGGGAATAGTATATATAGTTCATTTCAGACTTTAAAGACTAATTTTTCATGTATTAAAGGATAATTGGTAAATAAGAATTCACCCGTGAACCTGGTTCCAACAAACATTTACCAACCTCATATTAATAAAAAATATAATAATAATAATTAAAAAAAAAAACTTAAACGAATAACCCGCTATCCGTCTTATTTTTCAAAATATTTTTATACCCGCTTAGTAAATTATTATATTGAATACCTTCGATTTTAAAAATATAATCTTAATTAAAATGAATAACTTCTATAATAAAATATTATATTTTGAACACTTTTTAACTCAATACAGTCATACGTCATGAAACATTTTACAATTTTTACTTATTTGAAGGTTAAGGACTCTGCCTTATAGCATTAGATTAAAATATTATTTGAAGGTTAAGGACTTGCGATATAGCATTAGCTTAAAATATAAATAGTCTCGGAACTTTTTAATTATTCAAAGTGGTTTTGAAATACTTAAATTTCTATTTTTGTTTTAAATATTTCATTTTTATTAGGGTTTTGTCTCAAAATTATAAAAATTTTAACCTTACATTATTCCATAATTTTTGTAAATGCATTGGTTTGATTCTATGGTTAGAAAGCTCTTGCTATGTTCAAATATTTTTCAGAAAATGGTAAATATTATAATATTCGAACACTGTTTTTTAAAGTAAAAATGACAATTTTTATATGAATTTAAAAGTTATAGGATTATTCAGAAGAAATTATTTTTTTTAGACTACTCTTAATAAAGGAAATTATAATGTGCTGCATGTTTTAAACTCGTATCATTGTAAGGCAATAATTATTGTTGGCACTAATTTTCTCCTCTATATATGAACTTTATAGAGCTTAATGCATATATAAATCCAAAGACCAATTGCTCATTAATTAACTAGCAAAGTATGGCTTTCTTCCCACTTGTTGTAGTCCTAGTACTATTACTTGTTTGGACACGCTTTCATGTTCTTGCAAGGTCAAACCTCCGGCGTCGAAAAATGCAGATTCCGGGGCCTTACCGACTTCCGATCATTGGAAATATTCTCCAACTTGGTCCAAACCCCCACCAATCACTAGCCAATCTCTCCAAAACTTATGGTCCTTTGATGTATCTCCATCTAGGAGCCCGTCACACAGTAGTTGTCTCATCACCCCAACTTGCAAAAGAAGTATTACAGCTACACGACAAAGACTTCTGCAGCCGTACAGTTTCCACAGCGGCGGAGGCGCGTGACTTCCACAAGAACTCCTTGGCTTTCTTGCCGGTCGGAGATCAATGGAGAAGGCTGCGAAAGATATGGCGAGAACACATGTTCTCAGCTCGACAGCTCGAGGCGAGCCAGGGGCTTCGACTCGAGAAGCTGAGGCGATTGCGTGAGTACGTGAACGAATGCTCGGATGTGGTCAGGGCTGTCAACATTGGCGATGCTGCTTTCGTAACAACTCTGAATCTCATGACGACCACTCTGTTTTCAGTCGATTTTACAAGCTTCGAATCGGATGTTGTTACGCAGGATTTGAAGGAAAGTGTTGTGAGTGTGATGAAGATCATGGGAGTTCCAAATGTGGCTGATTATTTTCCCATCTTTAAGAGGTTGGATCCACATGGGGTTAAAAGAAAAACAGAGTTTTACTTTGGTAAATTGCTTGGAAAGGTAGAGGACATAATTGATCAGAGATTGAAGCTACGAAGAAGATCAGACATGGATTCTGCAAAGAAATGTGATGTTCTTGAAGCACTTGTCAATCTCATGGAAGAAGGAGACCTCAATTTGAATATCCACACCATAAAATATATATTTTTGGTAAGGGCAATATTTGCATGTGTTTTTACGTATATAGTAATCACTTTTTATTTAATAATTCATTCCACCACTATCACATTTCATCAATTCGAGCATCACTTTTTATTAAAATTGTTGTTACTCCTTATCCGTCTCACACAAGTCTTCCATGAAATAGTATTACACAATTGTTTGCCTTCTAATTACTAATTAGACATATTAATTGGTTTCCTTGTGATCTTATATGAGTATGATTGAATTCATTTATGATTAATTGTTAGGACATGGTTCTTGGAGGAGCGGACTCAACAACAAGCACAGTGGAATGGACAATGACAGAGCTACTTCTCAACCCTGCAAAGATGGCCATCGCGAGAAACGAGCTTAAAAGCGTGCTCGGAGAAAACAAACAAATGAAAGAATCAGAGATATCGAGGCTCCCATACTTGCAAGCTGTGATCAAAGAAGCCCTCCGGCTCCACCCGCCTGGGCCCTTTTTAGTTCCTCGGAAGGCGGATTGTGAAGTCGAAATCAGTGGATATATAATCCCCCAAAACGCTCAGATATTCGTCAATGTTTGGGGGATGGGAAGAGATCCGAGCATATGGCCCGACCCGACTTCATTCGAGCCCGAAAGATTCTTAAACACCAATATAGACTACAGGGGCCAAGATTTCTCCTATTTACCTTTTGGATCAGGAAGAAGAATTTGCCCTGGTTTGCCATTGGCTGATCGAATGGTGCCTCTTATAGTGGCTTCTTTGATTCGTGAATTTGATTGGGAACTTGAAGTGGGCGTAGAAGTTGACACATCTGAGAAGTTTGGTCTTTCATTGCATAAGGCACTTCCCCTCATGGCTATTCCAGTGAAGGTCGTGTGAATGATTAATATTCCAATTTTTATTGGCTAATATTTAATGAAACATACTAAATCATGGATAATATTTCATTTTTAGATAATATTAATTTATTAATGATTTGGGTTCTCACATAATCAAAACAATCTCTCAAATTAATGTAGCTAAATGTAGAAGATACTTCTATTGCATTTTAAATTAATTTACGTTAGCTGATAAAATGATTTAATGAACTATTCTAAACACATAATTAATTTTCTAATCTAACCCATGCCTAAGACAATTAATTACACAAATCAAATATATACAACGTCCAATTTATAAAATTAAAATTAAATTACATAACATAATATTAAGCAAAATAAAATTAATTGTATTACAAAATTTCACGATTAATGAAATTTAAGAAAATTATAAAATAAAATAAATTCTCTCTTTAAATTTCTACACTGGGAACTTTTATCTTTTTTGGCAATCTTCAATCTCCTTAATTTCTTAATCACTTAGAGTAGACATGGAATAATTTAGTGAATTAAATGGATGGGATCAATGGTTGATGAAATTTGGAGTAGAAAGTAAGAAATAGGGAAAGAAGATAAAAATTAGAGGTGGAAATTGAATCCGCTGCGTCAATCTGTAAATGGCTGCATTATGATTCAAACAATTTAAAATGTGCTAAGTAGGCAAATGGACAAATTAATGGTTGCAAATTATACATATTTTGGCCCAACTTTGAAGAAAAATGGAAATGGCTGCTTTTATCAAGTGGGCCGGCCCAACTTGTTTTGCTCAATTAATCAAACCATGATTTGGACTACCATTAAAATGCAAATGGGCCTAAGTTAGAGCGGTTGTGTTGCAGCTTATATGCTGAAAAATTCCAGCATGCCCTCCTTTACCATTTTTTAATCAGTATTTGCTCGTTTTTATTTCGAATAGTCTTCTTTTTTCATTCATTCGTCATTGCTTAAGCCTTAAACAAACTCATTTTAAGCATAAATCCTGCAAATTACAATAAAAGATTCCTCTACACAAAATCAAGAAATTAAAAAAATTAATCACTAAAAACAAACTTAATTATATAAAAATTAGCTAAAAATAGATCATATTATCTAGCAATTTTTATGCTAATCACAAATATTAGTCTAATAAATTACTTCCTAAAATTGAGAAAATCACTTGTCTAATTAATTAGTTTAGTATTAATATAATTAGTTATATGCTATCCTTTGAATTCGATACTTGACTTGGACATACGCTAAGTTATACTTGAGGATAAACTTTTTTAGTGCACCGAAATTAGTGAACATCAATAAATCCATAGAATCCAATCCAAATTCGTACAAATCCAAATGGTTGATGCAACATTTACCCAATCTCTTTTATCCCAAATTTCACCATGCTGTAGAAAATTTATGACTGTATTTGTTGAACGTGCAACCATGATAAATTTCCTTTCTATTTTCTACATTAGGATTCGTATAAATTTTTGACTGTATTATTTCACTTTTTTACACTCACACTTTTGATTGTACAGTCAAAGTTGTTTCTTCTTTTTTTGATGCGTAAAAAATTATGTATCCTCATAATCTGCTATAAAAATGACAAAGTATTCTTGGAAAATGGGAAGATTATTAATTTCTAAGATAAAAAAAGGCATGTGTCTCAGATAATTAAGGGCGATGTAAATAATTCATATGAATATATTCTTATCCAAAGGTTTTTGCTTTCACATGATGTTGTCTAATAAACTACTTCCTAAAATTGAGAAAATCACTTGTCTAATTAATTAGTTTAATATTAATATAATTAGTTATATGCTATTATTTGGATTCGATATTTGACTTGGACACACGCTAAGTTACAATTTATTCCTTACACTTCAAGATAAATCTTTTTAGTGCACGAAAATTAGTGAACATCAATAAATCCATAGAATCCAAATCCAAATTCGTACAAATCCAAATGGTTGATGCAACATTTACCCAATCTCCTTTATCCAAAATTTCACCATGCTGTAGAAAATTTATGACTGTATTTGAACGTGCAACCATGATAAATTTCCTTTCTATTTTCTATATTTTGGTTATTTTATTTATATACGAATTCTTTATTAGTCTGTAATATTGTCTAGGTAGTACTCCCCACTTTGATTGATATCATTTATGGGAATTGTTTATCTTGTGATTAATGTGGGAGTCATGCCTTTGATATTGGTGTTTGAATATTTTAAACTCACGAGTAAGAATACTCGTTCGTTGTAGAAATATATCCCAAGGAATAAAATTATCGAATCCACAGGGAGTTTAAGTTTTGATTGAAAGAACACGTTAGCTCGTGTTTTTATCGTTTTTATAAGGACAAACGGAGAGGTTGATAATTAAGAAATCAAATCAAATAAAAGAAATCAAGATAAAATAGGAGAAAATAATATAAAAATAGAGAAATGGTGTTGAAGGGCAAGTAGTAAGATATGGGGACTAGTAACAATTAAAGTACCTTAGGATTCATTTTATCATGTAAAATGAATAGACGAGATAGAAATTGGATTAGAGGCGATCACAAATGTATCCAAAGCTCCCTTCCGGGTTACTAAGGTTGTAGGCCTTTTCTAAGACTCCTAAAAGTACATAGGATCGAAGCCCAACACTAATCTCTTCCGTCTAGGTACTAATTAAATTCCAATTCTCCCTCAATAGGTACTAATTAGAATTAACTCTCCCTTTTTGCATACTAGGGCTAACGAATGGATTGGTTCCTCTCACCGGGTTCAAATATCCTCTCGGTCAAACCTAAATCCGATGTCCTCTCATGGTAATTCTAATACTTTGGAGGGTTGTTTCCATCTCACCCCAAGCAATATCCACGTAAATTAATATAATGACACTTAATTAACATAAGCAACAAATTAATCAACAATCCATTAAATTAACATGCTACCCATAATTAACAAATCATGTCAAAATATAATTCATGCATCACAAAACCCATAGAAGAAATCAAATACCAAATCATGTCTAAACCATATTTAATTTGCATAACGAAATAAATATTAAGCACTAATCATGTCTCTAACCCCACAAGAGGGATTAGCCTAGCATAATTAAAATAACAAAATAAATAAATAATTTATTACAATAATCCATGGAGTCTGATTCAAAGAAAATTACAAAAAGAATTAAAACTCCCCTTCAATTTAACTTGATGGAGATCTTCAATTGCTTCTTGAAATTCCTCCCCTTGCCCTTAATTCCAAGTAATTCTAACACCAAGGATAGATGGGTGAAAGATTAGAAGATGGGTTTGTGGAGTGATCAAAAGAAAATAAAAATGGAGAAGGGAGAAAGTAGAGAGAAAGTGTTTGTGGTGTATGTAGCCTCCAAAATGAAATGAAAATTTATTGATAATTGTTGCTCAACATTTGGAAAATGAAGGTATTTATAGTGGTGAAGGATCAATGGAATTAGGGCTAAATTGGATCATGGGCATAAGGGTGGAAATGGGCTTTTTTAGTTCAAAAATCGGACTAAAGAACCAGTTTTATAAAGATTCCATACGGTTTGGATACAAGGAACTGGCTGTGGCCAAGCAGATGCATGCACCCTCAACAATGCGAAGGTTGCATGTTCGATTCCCACCTCCGCGATAATTTTTTAAAGCACATGATTATTCCCTAATTTCAGCGCAGCATACAAGAAAACTCGGCCTCCCTTTGAAATTCGACCCGAATTTGCCACGCAAATGGAATTTTTTAAAGCACATGATTATTCTCCAATTTCAGCACAGCATACAAGAAAACTCGGCCTCCCTTCGAAATTCGACTCGAATTTGCCATGCAGACGGAATACAGGGAGTTCTCCCCTGTTTTCTGAATAGACAATACTTCAAAAGTGTTGTTGTATGTCTGTTGTCTTTTCAAAAGTGTTGCCAACTGCTGAAAAATATTGTCTTTGCTGAATTTTCACCTTTTTTCGCTTTTTTTATCCCGATTTAATTCTCGTTTCCTCCTTTTCTGATTTTTTTCTCAATAATACCCCATTCATACATGAAAAATAGTGTGATTCACACACTTTTCTCTAAAAACACGAATACACAAAATACGAAATAAAATACTAAAAATAAGATAAAAATACGCAAAAATCACATAATCACGACTCTAAAATCTAGCAAATTTTCACACTAAACAATTGGTTATGAATAGCTTGTGAATTGACTGCCTCCTCATGTGCTTTCACCAAAATTTTATTGTGTTAGTATCATATGTGAGTTGCTTCCCATTATTACATTTAGATTAATGTTGGATGATTTAGAAATGTCCTTCATTTAGGGGTGACACAGGGAGGTAATCCAAGATAAGATTACAATGATATCAAATCTTATTAAGAGAGGGGCTTTCAGTCAAAAAATTTCAATGGTATGCCAATTATGTGGATCTACTGAGGATGAATTGAATCGCTTATTTATTTATTGTGTTGTAGTATTTAAGAAATGGAAACATATCTATCAATGCATGGTTTAACATCAAATACACAGGAAAAAATACAGTGTTAGAGCATTTCTTTTACAATAGTGATCAGAAGGTTAGGGAATTGATTTGGCATGTTGTAATATGGCAAATATGGAGGACAGGAAATGATAATGTGTTTAATGAAGGAACTGTTGACTACAAAAATATAGTGATGAAGATTAAAATCAACATAGTTAAAAATTTGTTCTGTCCCATAACTTTTTAGAACTTTAAATTTTATCCTAAAAATATATTTGTATTTAGTTAGTAACATTACTATCAGTTTTAGTTCAATTTTGTTCAATTTCGATTGGAACCCTTGATTTCCGCCGAAAAACGATCACGTGCACTGTGCGTGACCGTTCAATTTGGGAAAAACCGGCGAGCTTTGCTGACCTAGTGCTCCAAACAAATTGGACCAATCATATTGACACGTAACATTTTTAATAAATAAAAACAAAATGAGTCACTTGACGCTTATTAGTAAAAAGTTTAGGTTGTGTTTGCATTGAGGAATTTATAAATCTCTTGACACATATTTGGATGCTACTACAAAAAAAAACTATTTTTTACCAACAGAATATTCCGTTGATAAATACCTCAATTCTATTGTTAAATTGATTTACCAACGGATTAACAATGGGATCTGTTGGTAAATTTCCGTTTGTAAAGTGGTGGTTGGTAAATTTTTAGCAATTCCATTGTTAAATTGATTTACCAACGGATTAACAATGGGATCTGTTGGTAAATTTTTGTTTGTATAGTGGTGGTTGGTAAATTTTTAGCAATAAAAATTCAATTCCATTGGTAATTACCGATGGATTTAATTCCATTGGTAAAATATAGAATAAATCAGTTGGTATTCATTCCATTGCTAAAGGAAAAATGTTATTTTTGTTGCTATTCCGTTGGTAATTACCAACGGATTGAATTCCTTTGGTAAATTCTGTTACTAAAAAATAGTTTTTTTTTTTTGTAGTGTGCACACTCAAATTAATGGATTTGAAAATGAATGGATTTAAAATCATGAATTTGAAATTGATGTTTTTTTAGTTGTTTTTAAAATAAAAATCAAATTCCTATTCAAACCTTTTATTTGAAATCATTCCGACGAATCAAAAAATGTTTTAATTAATTTAATAAAAATTAATTAATAATAAAATGAAATAAAAATAAATATGCAAATAAATAATGACAAAAAAAATTAATTAATTAATCCCTCCGTCTCAGGTATTTTTACCCGTTTATACGGGCACGTAAATTAAGAAGTGTTATTTTTTTAAATATATAATGTAAGAAAAATTAGGCATAAATAGGTAATATTGAGAGAAAAAGTAAATAAAGTTGTTGGAAATGATGAATAAAGTGTAAAAAAGTATATAAAGTTGTTAGGATTGATGAATAAAGTGTAAAAAGTAAATAAGATGTATATTGTATTTTTACCATTTATGGAATTGGTAAAAATACGTGGGACACCCAAAATAAAAAGTGGATGAAAATACGTGGGACGGAGGGAGTATTTACATCCCCAGTATACCCTTACCAACACCCCCTTCCATCTCCTGGCCACCACCCAGCTTTAAAAGCGTAAACCCAACCCCACAGCTCACTAACCCACCAAAACCCAAAATTTTTTTTTTTCTAATTTATAAATATTACTAATAAATAAAATTTTTTAATTATTTATTTACAAAAATAAAATTTAAATTTTAAAAAAAAAATTATAAATTTAAAATCCTTTCATAAATCCATAATACATTCAAACAACGTATTTTAAATAAACTGATTTAAAATTCATGAAATTTAAAATCAATTGAATTTCAAATGACTCAATTCAAACCCAATCTTAACTAAATTTCATTTTGAACATTTAACTAATTTTATTTAAAGAAAAATGTATAATAAAATTATAAAAAAAGGTTAATTACATGAAAAGTCTCATTTCGCCGATTGCAAATTAGTCTAAACTTTTGATATTTTACAAAAATGTCCACCACCTTTGAGGTATGTTGCAAATTAAGCTCATCGGGCAGTTAACGCTGCCCGATCATTGACGTAGCGTTGACCTTTGCCACATCTGCTTCTATGCCATCTTTACATTTATTGCATGAAAAAACAACAACCTTTACTTAATTTGCGATTTAGTCCTAACCTTTAAAATTTTTGCAAAAAAGAACTTCAAATTATATACTCCCTCCGTCTCGGTAAAATGCGAATAAAACCTTATTATAAACATGAACTTAGATTCAATTTTGGTATAAAATTGATTAAGGTAAGCGTACCTTATCGTTTGTAGTGAGTGACCAAGTTTAAATATCGATCAAAAGGAGATTTAAATCAAGAATGTATCCGTGTTTGTTTTCAATCATACTTTATAGAAGTGATCGGATTTTGAGTTTTGAAAATTAAAAAGAGCAATTAAACTACCAATTAACTAAGCAAGTGACCAATAAAAGCAATTAACAACTAATATGATCAAACAAGGTCTCAAATAAACACAATTAAAATGAAATGGATGTAGGAAAATCTAAAGAAGAGCAAGGCTAACCACATTCAAGATCAAGGACACAACATGGCTTGTTGAATTCAAATGGCAAATATATATGATCATTGGAATAGATGCAATCACATATACACCCCTAATCCCTAGGCCAAGGTAATTAGGTTCTAAACTCATTACAAGTTTTAAGCACAAAAGATTGAATCTCTCTCTCAATTCCCTTAAGGTACTATGATAACAAGATTGGTCTCCTCACTCAATTAATCAACCAAATATGATAAACCAATTAAGTGTTCTCACATGAATGTTCTAAGCATATGAAAATGTTACCACATACTTCACATACTAATATACAAAATTCATATTATAACATGATTCAATCAAAACCCTAATCACAATATTGGATTGGCCCTCCTAATACTATAACTAGAGAATTCAACCACACACATCATAATAATACAAATGAAGTAAATCATAGATCATGTAAGAAATTCCAAAGATCACATCAATTAAACCATGACAAATTCAACAAATCAATAGATCCTTAATCCATTAAGTGGCTAGCCTCACAAGAGGTCTAGCCAACAACAAACATTATCAAAACATCAAAACAATATTTAACAACATCCATTGTAGCAATACAATTTAAGAAAATGCAAATCAAAGGTAATTTCTCCCCTATTTTGGTGATTGGCTTGAAACTATCCTTCAATATGCAATCCTCTTTTCTTCCTTGATCTTTCTCCTCACTTGGATAGTGGATTTGATGGTGGAATGATGATAGATGGAATGGATGATGAAATGGATGGAGATGGTGGTGTAAAATGAAAGGAATTGTGTGTGATGTGTGTGTCCAAGTGAAGACCTAATCCATTCTCCTTTTGAATGTTGAACATGAGAGTATTTATACCCTTTCCCAACTTGGGCCTCGAATTTTGTGTCAACTGGGCTTTAAAACACATTCTCCACGCACTGGAAGGTGAAAACCAAGATTTTTGGCCCAAAATAACCTTGCTCGACTTGACCTTCCTTACTCGAGTTAGCTACTCGAGTTGAGTAGCATGTGATGAAACTCGAGCTGACCCAGCTCGACTCGAGTAGCATGTGATGAAACTCGAGCTGACCCAGCTCATCTCGAGTTGGCTACTCCAGTACTCGCCTGTTCGGTCATGTTGCGAGGCTCTGAATCTGAAATGCTTCTGAAAGCCATCTCGACTTGAGTTGTCAAGTCGTGTTGTGACTTGCAACTCGAGTAAGCACACTGTATGATTTTTTGAACGCTGCTCTGCTCCGCACGACCTCCAACTCGACCTGGATAAGCCCCAACATGACTCTTGTTGCAACTCGTGTTGCAACATGCAAGTTGAGTTGGCTCTCTGGACAACTTTCTGACCTCAACTCGACTCGAGTTGCAAGTCTAGTTGGGTCTTGCAACACGAGTTGGGTCTCTGCATGATTCTGGACATTTTTCGGGCCTCAACTTGACTTCCTCTCAACTCGAGTTGCAAGTCGAGTTGCACCTTGCAACTCGAGTTGGGTCCCGACAGCCCGTTTCTTGCTCGTTTCAGCTCCCGACTCCATTTTTAACCTGTTTTTAATATGTTTAGACTTATTCACACACATTTCTATGAAAACACATAACACAACCAAGATACATATAAAATACGGGCAAAATAATACGAAAACACATACAAAAATATACTAAAATTTAGGTGAAAATAGCGATGATCAAAACATTAGGTAACTGTTCGTATTCCATTGGGACAGAGGGAGTACTTTTTTTTATTAAATCGCACCCATCTAATAAAATTAAATATTTTATATTTAAATTTTAAATTCTAAAAATTTATTATGTTAAATATAAAATTCTAACACAATATTAATTTATAAAAAGTGATAAAATACAACAGAAAGTGATAAAAATTTCCTAAGAGACTAATTGTGAGAGTAAAAGGACCGTTCTGAAAATCATTTATTCTCATAGTACTTAAAATGAAATTTTCCATTAATTTATAATGTTTTTATTAATATGAGTAGAGCACATTAATAAAATTTTTGGTTTCTTAAAAAAAAAAATTCATCAGAACCGTGATATATGATTCATCACATGCAAATTTGCGAATCAATTCTTCAATATTAACAATAAACTTCTTTATTATTCAGGCAAAGACTTATATGAGATCGTTTCACGTAAGGACTTACGTGAGACGGATAAAAAGTAATAATTTTTATAATGAAAAGTAATACTCCCTCCGTCCCAGGTAATGAGGGCCGGAGACCTTATGTTAACTATAAGGTCTCCGGCCCTCATTACCTGGGACGGAGGGAGTACTCAATTAATGAAATGTAATAATATTGTTTCATAAACAATTTATTGTATAAATAAAAAGTGATAACATTTCAAAACAAAAATGATAAATAATTTAAAAAGTATAAAATGATCCATATCATGTGACACACAAGTAAGACTTGCCCCAACATATATAAGTAGTAGGGGTTGGCAGTCCTAGTCCTCTATATTTAGGGGTGGGTTATGCTTTAGCTAGAGTCTACAGTTTCTACTAGCTAGTACCATATAATTAATCCAACTCAGTACTGTGTCTGTTTTCTGGCCAATTAATATTTATTTCAGACTAACTATTTTCCAGAGTTAATTAATTAAAATAATTTCAGTTTCACAACTAATATTTTATCGTGGAGCACAACTACACTGGTTCCACACATGGAACTCCAATTATTAGTAATTTATTATTATTTTCTTAATATAATACCATTATATCTTGAACCCTAAAATCTAGTGCTAAAATATGTCCTAAATCATATAATTGCACTTTTTTTTTACAGAAATATAATCCCACCTTTATAATTAATCATAAACCCTAAATAATAGTAATATAATATACCCTAAATCACAAGGGTGAAATTAAAATTAATTCTTAACCATCGGGTTAAAATATAAACTAAATCACATTAATGAAATTACAATTATACCTTTAAAATTAACACTAAGCCGTTAAGATAATTAATAAAGCTTAGGAGCAAAATAGATCATAAACCACATGGTTCCATGAATCAAAAGGTAAAATAGACCGTGGACTAGTACGATAATTTATTAAATATATTATTATTATTGCTCAGAAGTACGTCACTAGCCTTTCTCTCACAATCATGGAAAAATATCAAAATTGGTCCTTTATGGTTGGTGTAATCCAAATTCAGTCCCTAAGTTTGTTAAATTCGCAATTTTGATCATGTAGTGTTTGATTTTGGTCCTTTTGTCCAAGTTTAATCATTTTTATCAAATTCAGTCCTATAATTTTGGACCAAAATTGAACAAATTTTTAACATAAAGGACTAAATTTGGATAAATTCTAACATAAAAGGACTAAATTGGACTAAATTTGATCAAAGAACTAAATTTGGACAAAAATGACTAAAATAGGGCACTCATGATCAAAATTGCGAATTTAGCAAACTTAAGGACTGAATTTGGATTACACCAAACATAAAAGACCAATTTTAATATTTTCCCTCACAATCATCAATCTATCAATTTACGTAGTCTATACTCATAATTTGATTGTGAAATAATTATTAAAATGATTAATTTATTTAAAATATTTAAATACTCCCTCCGTCCTAGTAAGTTGTGCATGCATTCTACTGTGGAGATTAAGAAAAGTTAAGGTTCCTGTGAAGGAGAAGGATGTGATGAGAGGAACATAGACACTTATGGTGGGATAAAAACCAATTTAGACCCATAAAATTTTAGTCCCAAAATAGATAAAATTGTCAATTTAGTACCATCGATTCAGAAATAGGGCCAAAACGTCCCATTTTCATCGGAAAAAAACATCACGCCGATTTACGGCCTGAATGATGATGTGGTACTGACCTAGCATGTGAGCATTTTGGGACTGTTTTGAGAAAAATAAAAAGCTATGGGATGTTCCCATATCACCTACCTTCCCCTCTTTATTATTGCTCAACTTAAATAACCTACCATATTTTCTGCATAATGGCTCATTTGTAACCCAATTATCATACCAAAATGAAGTTGAACGTCCATTACCTACTATTCTAGATAGCTCTTTACATATTCCTGATCCTTCTTTCCCCAAATATATATTGCAAATATCCTTCCACCATCCCGAAAATTTATTGAAATCACTTAGGCCCCCCTCTCCGTCTCTCGACTGCCAAGTCTCCTATTAAAAGCTTCTAACCCTCCATACTTAGATTTAATGATCCTCACCCATAGTCTTTTTGGTTCACATAAAACTCTCCAAATCCATTTACAAAGTAATGAAATATTAAACTTTCCTAAGTCCCTTATACCCAAGCCCCCATTTTCCTTATCCTTGCAAATTACATCCCAACTAACCCATGAAATCTTCTCTCCTCACAAACCCCCCCCCCCCCCCCCAAACATTTTCGTTGAATTGAAATAAGCTCTTTGATAATTTTCTTAGGGATACGGTAGAAAGAGAGGCAATAAATCGGAATAGATGAGAGCATGGATTGGACCAAAGTCGTTCGACCTGCAAATGATAAATTTTTATCCTTCCACCTTGCGAGTTTACGATGGATCCTTTTGTGCAATTGGGTGTTTAAGGTGTTCAAAGGTCGTTTCAATTATTAGGGGTATTATTTTTTTATTAAAATGTTCAGTTAAAATATGAATTTTATTAATTAAAAATTAAGAACATAAATTTTTATACTAAAAAGTATAATATTCGACATAAAAAAGTATGCATTGCCATTTTTTTTAACGTATCGTACGTTAGAACGTGTGTCGTGAATCACATGGCACTTGCATATTCCTTTACCATTAATTAAATTTCTTTAATTTTCTGCATTTATATTAGTGGGGGTTGGCAGTTGCAGTCGTCTAGCTAGTCTTAGGGGTGGTTAATTTCTGCTCAACATCTAGGTAGGATTATACTAGTATACCATATAATCCTACTTATAATTAATGCGTATCTGTTTTCTTACCAATATATATGAACTCCCTCTGTTGCATTATGCACACTTCCTTTATATTACTGGACGGAGGGAGCAATTTTTAACGAGTTAAATGCACTTCCAATTTCATAATTATTGCAAAATTTGACCTTTTTCCTAAATTATTTAAAATTTTCGATTTTAGTCTCGTAATTATTTTAAAATTTTAAATTTCATCCAAAAACTAATTTTTCATCGCAAATCGTCCCATAACTTCTAAAAACTTTTCAAAACTGTCCCAAATTTTGGAAGATTCCAAAATTAATTTAGGAAATTTTTGAAAAATTTTCAGGAGTTAATTTGGACGATTTTGAAAAATTTTCAAGAGTTATGTGACGATTTGTAATGAAAAATTAGTTCTATGACGAAATTTAAAATTTTGAGATAGCTACGGGACTAAATCGAAAATTTTAAGTAATTTGAGATAAAAATCAAATTTGGCAAAAATTATGGGATTGAAAGTGCATTTAACTCATTTTTAACGCTAACTAATAAATTTCCATTTAATTTTGAAATGTTATAATTTAAATAAAATTAATTAAACAAAAATTGTTTTAGTAAATATTAAATTTATACATTCAGTACTATAATTAAAATCAAATTAAAATATGCACGAGAATCATAGTAAATAAAAATATTAATGAAATATAGGACTAAAATTCACATTACTCAATTACGGGACAAAAAATTATATTTCTCAATTACTATTATTCTTAAACACTTTCATGCAGCCGGTTATTTGGAAGTGTTGCTTGTAACTCTCCATGTCAACCGTAACTTCACACTTTTCGTTTCCATCAATACGTTCATACTTTTTTGAACAAAAAAGCACATAACTAATACATCTAACACACTTTAAATCAAAATTGTCATCACCTTTTTAACTCACAAAAATACTTTATCGGAGTAAAAAAATTCTTTATATATCATAACTATTGAAACTATAAATTATGTCCCAAAATATATATTTTTATTAATTTAATATTATGTCCCACGTGATGACTCAATTTCAATTTAGTATTATGTCCCACGTGATGGCTCAATTTGGGAGAAATTGGCGAGATGACAAACGAAATTCAATCAATCAAACAGCCATGTCACAATTAGAGCTGTCAATTTGGGTTATTGGGCTGGTTCAGCCCATAACCATCACAACCCGTCCTTTGGTTGACCCAAATGGGTTGGGTCACCACGGGTTGGGTCCATCGTGGGGCGGGCCATCTATGGGTCGGGTTATTGCGGGTCGATCCATTTTTTTTTTAATTTTAGATTTTAATATTTAAATAATAAAAATATTATCACCTAACCCTCTCTCTACCCACCCCCCACAACCCCACCCACCCACCCCCCAAATTTTTTTAAAATTTTAGATTTAAATATTTAAATAATGAAAATATTATCAGCCAACCCTACCCCTGCCCACCCCACCCCCTACCCACCCACCCCCAAAAAATAAATTTTTTAAAATTTTTTAGATTTTAATATTAAATTCTAAAAAAAATTTTAAAAAAATTTTGGAGGGGGTGGGTGTGGGTGGGTTGGGGTTAGGGTTGGGTGATAATATTTTTATTATTTAAATATTAAAATTTAAAAGAAAATATATTATTTTTTGGGGTGGGGGGTTTGGGGAAATTTGGGGGGGGGGGAGTGGGTGGGGGTGAGTAGGAGTAGGGTTGGCCGGTTGGGTAATAACATTTTTATAATTTAAATATTAAAATTCAAAAAAATAAAAAAAAAATTTTGGGGGGTGTGGTGGGTAGGATTGGGTGATAATATTTTTATCATTTAAATATTAAAATTTAAAAAAATTTAAAAAATTTTTTTTTGGGGGTGGGTGGATGGGGTGGGGTGGGGGTGGGTCAAGGGTAAGGTTGGATGATAATATTTTTATTATTTAAATACTCCGTATTAAAATCTAAATGTTGTATATTACTTTTTTAAATTTTAATTTATAAAAATGGGTTGATGTTGGGTTGGTGGGGCGGTGCGAGTTAGCCCACACTCTAGTGGGTTTGAACTGGGGCGGGTTAATTTTGGGTTCAGAAATTGGTGGGTTAAGACGGGTTGGGGCGGGTTGGCCCAACCCATTTTGACAGTGCTAGTCACAATTTATTACGGGTGGATGAAAAACTCACAATCCCAAATTGAAAAGCCCCAATTTGAAGAACCCTAATCTAAGCCCTCAACATCATTACGTTCCAATAACTTAATCAGAGAGCATTTCCGGAGATCAATTTAGAAGATTTGTAAACCCAAATTGGAAGAAGATCTCTTCGTTTTAAGGAAATCCAAGAACCAACTTTCCATTAATTAATCTGCAGGTGTTGTAGAGGTCTCCAGATTTGTAACTCAACCCCTCATTCTGCAACGAGATGAAATAATGGAGACCATATGAGATCTTCGACTGAATCAATGGCAGCTCCTTCAATCGTATCAGACACTCTCTTCCAATCTGTTCAAACATTTACCTTCCAATCGATAAATTGGACCCTTTTCTAGAACTTTCTGACAGAGAGCGGCTCCCTCATGCTCATGGTGGAGTCCCACGCTTGCTGGAGATGCGCCGGAAACTTGCGGGACAACGAGTGCTCCTGAGCCAACGAGGGGAATGACTGGATTGGGAGATCCTGGAACTAGATTTTGGCGACGTCGTGAGGGTTTAAGCCATTGACGCGGAGCTTGGCTTGGCGGTTGTGCATGGTGGCACCGATGTAGTGGACGGGCATGAAAAATCCTAATATTTTATCCGGATAGCGGGGCACCGAATGTCCTGTTACACATTTAGATGAGTGACATGTACTAAGGAGGAAAATATCAACCTTTGCTCATAGGATTGACGTTTTTTTTAGGTATAGATTTTATTATATTCTACGTGTCATTCATTCAACAATTCACAACAAGAAATATAATATCAAAATGTTTGAGAAAACCTCGGATTTGTATTGGCATTTAAAGGAAGGAAGGAGATAGGGGTGTGTGTGCTTGAATTGATATATGATTTCTAATCTTTTAGTGGTGTACTTTCTCATTTGAGTATGAGTACATCTTATGCTCTACTCTCTTTTAATAAAACTTGACTTTTTTAGAAGAAAAAAAAAATTCGGACCCCGATAGGAGCATGAAACTCATTCCACTAGTCCATACTCAACAATTATATATGGTTTATAATTAAGAAAATTCTAAATAATTAGAGAATAATCTCAATCATATACCCTTTCATAACAATTGATTCATGCTAGCTATGCTATTGTAGGATTGTAGTATCATTATTATATATTATCATGCCATAAATTAAGATTTTTATTTATAATTAAAATATAGGATATGATTTTTTGTGAGATATGGTGTGTGTATCCAAAGAGCGCTTGCCCATAACTAAAGAATTAAGTATGGGTTCCCTAGCACTTGTGCTTATTCTAGTTTTATTAGTGTGGTTATTATTTAATGTTCTTAAAAGTTCAAACCTAAGCCGGCGAAAAATGCAGATTCCGGGATCTTACCGGCTTCCGAGGAAACATTCTCCAACTTGGTCCAAACCCCCACCAATCACTAGCCAATCTTTCCAAAACATATGGTCCTTTGATGTCTCTCCACCTAGGACCTAGGAACCCTATATACAGTAGTTGTCTCATCACCCCAACTTGCAAAAGATGTATTGCAGCTGCATGACATAGACTTCTCTAGCCGTACAATCGCTGCAGCAGCTGAGGCACATGATTTTCACAAGAACTCGTTGGCTTTCGTACCACTCGGAGATAAATGGAGATTGTCGCGAAAAATATTCAGAGAACATATGTTCTCTACTCAGCGGCTTGATGAGAGCAAGGGGATTCGACTAGAGAAGTTGATGAAATTGATCGAGCATGTGAACGAATGCTCGGTTGGGGCTCGAGCTGTGAACATTGGCGAGGCTGCTTTCGTAACGGCTCTCAATCTTATAACGACCACACTTTTTTCAGTCGATTTTACGAGCTTTGATTCAGCTCTTGTTACTCAGGATTTTAAGGGAAGTGTTGTGAATGCCATGAAAATTCTCGGTGTACCAAATATAGCTGATTTCTTTCCCATTCTTAAGTTGGTGGATCCACAGGGGATTAAGAGGGAGGCAGAAGTTCACTTTGGTAAATTGCTGGATAAGTTTGAAGATGTGATTAATCAAAGGTTGAAGTCAAGAGGATCATCCCTGCAGGAATATCCAAAGAAATATGATTTACTCGAAACACTGCTCAATCTCATGGAGCAAAGAGACTACAACTTGAATATCAACGACATGAAATTTATATTTTTGGTCAGACTGTCCCGTATATTTTTATTTTATTCAAAAAGGTCCCAAATTGTTAGAACATTCATTTTCGTTCCAAACCTTTCAGTTTTGCTTCGATTTCATTCCAAAACAATTTTTCTTTACCAATTTCATCTCATAATTTTGTAAAAGCACCGATTTAGTCCTATCCCATAGAATCAGAAAAATTAAATATTTTTTAAAAAAATGACCAATTAGGTAAGAATTTAAAAGCTATGAGAATATTTCGGATATATTAAGTTTTTTGAGATTATTTTGAATAAAGTAAATTTGTATGAGACGATTTTGATTTTAAACTCGGATAAATACACTCTTGGTCCCGAATGAAGAATCTTATTTTTTTTTTTTAAAAATCCCATAATTTTAAATTAGTCCTAAAATACTTACGAGTGGGACTAAACTGCAATTTTCTGAACCAATTGAAAATTATGGTACTTTTCTTTTTTAATGAAACCCTTAATATATATGGGATCAAAAATGTATATTTACTTTTTCATGTTTAAATGAATTCTAACTTTTGTTATATATATTTAGGACATTGTTCTTGCTGGATCAGACACAGTAACAAACGCAGTGCAGTGGTCAATGACAGAGTTGCTTCTCCGCCCTGAGAAGATGGCTAATGCAAAAAACGAGCTAAGGAGTGTGGTCGGAGAAAACAAAAAGGTGAAAGAATCAGACATATCGAGGCTCCCTTACTTACAAGCTGTGTTCAAAGAAGTCCTTCGACTCCACCCATCTAGTCCCTTTCTAGTTCCTCGCAAGGCAGATTACGACGTCGAAATCAACGGATATACAATCCCCAAAAACGCACAGATACTTGTCAACATTTGGGCAATGGGAAGGGATTCAAGCATATGGTCAAACCCTACTTCGTTTGAGCCCGAAAGATTCTTGGACGCCGATATAGACTACAAGGGCCAAGATTTCATGCTCATTCCCTTCGGATCAGGAAGAAGAATATGTCCTGGTTTGCCGTTGGCAGATCGAATGGTGCCTCTTATTGTGGCTTCTTTGATTCATAACTTTGAATGGAAACTTGAAGAAGGCGTAAAACTGGACAGAACTGAGAAGTTTGGTCTTACATTGCATAAAGCAGTACCCCTCATGGCTATTCCAATAAAGGTGTGAAAGGTTAAGGTTGGTGTCTTAATATTCCATCTTTCATTTGCTAATTAAATGATCATGACCAAAAAATAAAATTATATATATATGGGAAAATCACAATTGATAGTATGGTCGATTTTTCCAACTTTAGTCCTTTTTTATTGGTAATTCTATATGTTCTTATTAAATTCTCCTCATCCTTGAGCAAATTGTGATTCAGAAAAAATGCAAGTTGTCGATTGATAGCTGCTGCAAGGTGTTCAATTTCAAAATAGTGGAGAATGATTGAAATGATATTGTTGTGGTGTATGTTGGGTTGTAGTGTTTCTGTAACACATTTCCTAATTTAATAAACTTTACTTGATAAAATATATATATATATATATATATATATATATATATATATATATATATATATAGAGAGAGAGAGAGAGAGAGAGAGAGAGAGAGGGGGGCTAGCCTTCGAGATCGTTGCTGTCGTTTTTACGGAGCTTTGAAGGAGAGAGAACAATCTGATTCAAGGGTTTTGGTTGGATAATATATCTATTTCCTTATATATATATTTTGAGATTATAGGGCTATATTAGGTATACTAATTAAATTTTTTGTATTTTGCAGTAATATTCTTGAATTTACATATATCTCATAGTAGTAATACTTGTGTATTAGATAGTAATTAATCCTATATTGTTTTAATTACAATTGATTAAATTTCTTTAATTTTCTGCATATATTTTAGTAGGGGTTGGCAATTGCAGTCCTCTAGTTCTAGGGGTGGTTTCTGCTCAACAACTAGCTAGGATTATTCTAGTTTACCATATAAATCCTACTAATTATAGTGTCTCTGTTATATGGTCAATTTATATAATTTTTAATTCTAACCAATGATTTTTTTTTTAATTTTGAGAAGTTTTAACTTAAATAAAATTAATTAAAACAAAAAATTAAATTAGTAAATATTTAATTTATATTTTCAGTATTATAATCAAATTAAATTAAAGTAAAATATTTAGGTAAAAATTTCGGTGAGACTATCTAAAAAGAGTCAGTCTCTTGTGAGACGGGTCATAGAAAAGACGGGCGTGAGACGGGTAAATCTAATACATTATCCATAATTTATTAATATAATATTATATATTTATGGTTAGTTATCCCCATTATTTTAGAAAATTCCTAAATTTGTGGGATTTATCGTAATATATTTATGTTAGTCAACCAATTATTTTAGGAAATCCTAAATTTGTGGGATCAATTCAAACCAATTATTTCTTAGTCAAATATTATGACGTACAAATGTTATAGTATGTTAAATATGGGATTAAAGTGTAATGTTATAAGTTACAACCGAAAACATTCAGTTTGCATTATAGTATGATGTTATCACCTACAGTATGTTTGGCGTTAACATAAGTGTCACTGTATGACGATTTTGAATTATAGTATATGTGGCAAGAGTTATAGTATTAGATTATAGATTACACACTAAAATATATTAAAGTATTATCAGTCTATCCTAAAGTATATCACTTTTTGGTTATAATGTAATATGTTTTGACTTATAGTATATGTGGCAAGGGTTATAGTATTAGATTATAGCTTACACACTCAAATGTATTAAAGTATCATCAGTCTATCCTAAAGTATATCACTTTTAGGTTATAATATGTTCGACTTTATTGTAACGTATTATTTTTTAAATTAAAAACATGAAGAATTCAATACGTGATGCCTTACGTTTTGAAAAGTATGTCAGATTTGAGTTATAGTATATTTAGCAAGTGTTAAAGTTTTATAGTATAACTTGCAACTAGAATCTTGTTAAAGTATCATCAGTTTATGTTATGGCATTATGTTTATACCTTGTAGTATGTTTAGCGTTATTTTAAAATATCATGTTTATTATATATCTGTTGGCTTAACGTATGTTGATTTTGTGCTAGGGTATGCTAAATGTACTTTAAAATATGATTTTTTTTATTTAGAGTATTTTAGTAAACATTATTAAACAATGTACTCTAATACATATCCATCATACTTTAATATGTCTTAGATATACTTTTAATATAATTTTTTTCATGATTAACGAAGAAACATTAGAAGAATAACAATGAGTGAATGCCACCAAGAACAATTGGAAATTCAAAAATCAATAAAATCAAGAGATACATGAATTTAGTAACTTTTGCGTAACTATTATTATATTAAAAAGAGAATAATAATACTTCCACTCTCTATCGATCTAATGTTGAATTCACAAATCACCAAGGTAAACAATTTCCTTTGTCATGAAATCGAAGATACCGAATACTTATCTTACTAACCATCCATTAGCGTACACATCAATTGTATCTAAATTTGAAAAATTATGCAATCCTCCACGGAGTAATTGATTTCTTATTCCTTGTGACATAGGTCTTTCAAGAACAGCAATGAAAAATTGTACGAGGCATTTGCTCCATTTGATGATGAATAATTCAGTCGGTGGCGTCACAACCATCGGCCGCAGACAAACCACCGCATCCAGCACCATACCTCTCAAACGATGTCAAAAAATGACGTCGAAGAATATTCTTCATCAGAGCATCGAAAAATATTTTTCATCAGAGTGCAGTTCTGAATCTCCTTTCTGTAAACTTGAAGATCTCTTTCTTAACGTGTTTTATAATTTTATGAGAAAGTCAATTAGAATCTCCCTAAATTAGCACATTTGTAGGAGGTTTTATAGGAATAACAAATCTCAATTATACGGGTCATTTCATTTAATTTAATTTATTAAATTAAATATCCGTCTCACGAGATAGACGTCTTACAAGAGAGTTTGTCATCTAAAGAATATGTTCAGTGAGGCGTGTATTATTTTTTTTATTGATTGAATATCTCATCTTAATCTTATCTTATTTTATCTTATCTTATCTTATCTTAATATATTAAAAGTGGCAAGCAATTGAGAAACTTTTTTCCCAATTTTATCCCTACTTATTTCTTATATTTACTTAAATAACATTTCCACATGCCACATAAGCAGAACATTGACTATCCTACATTGAACATTTCACATTTCCTAACATTGCATAATAATGACAGGTTTAGAACATTGTACTGATATTGCAAAATATATTACTCTCATACTCATTTGAACAAATCTAATATATGCATTTACATAATACATTAACTATCCAAGTATTCATGTAATACATTTATATAATAAATCTTACATAATACCTGTATTCATGTAATTTGAATAGTAGGTTAAGACTTAAAAACTCTCCTCTGAAATTCTTCAACGGAATTAATGGAATATTAATTAGCTACTACTATTATTTATAAATACCAACATATAACTAGAGATGACATGTATTATTTTCTTTTGAGTTTGAATTGCTAAATACATCAAAGAAAACATAGGATTGGTTTTAAATTGATGGAGAACTCAAAAGTCATGCGATTGCCTCAAGACCTAAAAGGCATGTTGTACTTAGTCTCAATTTTAGTACAAATTGATAAGAGTAAGCGTACTCTATCTTTGTGTAGAACGTGGTGACCAAGTGCAAAAATTATTATATCGAACCCAAGGAAGAAAGTGTATGTATCCGTATTTGAAAGATGTTTTACTCTAGAAGGACTAATCAATAATGGAGGGGATAGAATTAACTACAATTAATACCTAAGAAAGCAATTAAGATACAAATGGAATGGATGATGGATGATGGATGAATGGATGAATATGAGATGGATGAAGTAACAATCTAAAGAGGAGTAAGGCTAACCACATTTAAGATTAATGGTATTACATAGACTTGTTAAATTTAAATGATAAGTATCAATGATAAATGGACTAGAAGCAATCACAAATGTTCCCCTAATCCCTATGGCCAAGGTAATTAGGTTCTCAACTCATTACAAGTTTTAAGCACAAAAGATTGTCCCTTACTCTCAATTCCCTCAAGGGTACTATGATTATAAGATTGGTTCTTCTCACTCAATTAATAACCTACTTAGATCCATTAACTAAGTGTTCCAACATGAGTGTTCTAAGTATACAAAGATGCTACCACATACTTCATATACTAACATACAAAATCCATATTATAACATGATTCAATCAAATCCCTAAGCACAATATTAGAATGGACATCCTAATATCATAAATGGAGAGTTTAACCACATACATCATAATACAAATAAAGTAAATCATAAATCATGGAGGAAATTCCAAAAATCACATCAACTAAACCATTAGAAATTCAACAAATTCAAAGATCCCTAATTCATCATGTGGCTAGCCTCACAAAAGGTCTAGCCAACAACAAACATCATGAAAACATTCCTAAAATGCTTACAAATATTCATTGTTGCAAACAAAACAAAGAAAATACAAAATGAAAGTAGAGTTCTCCCCTATTTAGAATTGGATTGATTTCTTCTCTTCAAGATGCAATTTCCACTCTTCAAGCCTCAATCCTCAATAGATGTGTGATGGGTAGATGGAATGTGTGAAGATGGATGAAGATGAAGGTAAAAATGGTGGAAAATGGGATGGAATTTGGATGGATGGATTAATGGAGATGAAAATGGATGAAATGGGGGTGTGTGGTGTGTGAGAGCAGCCCCTTGCTGTTCTGCTGGAGATTTTGAAGTTTGCAGCTGGAAATTTTGCAGCTGGAAATTTTGCACAAAAATTCGACCGAATTTTTGTGCTTCGGCCGAATTTTTCTTACAGTGTGCGTAGCCTTCGATACTCTGTTTCACCCATATTTTTTGAAAAAATGCACAAAAATTCGATCGAATTTTTGCCCCTCGGTCGAATTTTTGTGACAGCTTCGCGCTGCTTCACTGTTTTGGCTCGTTCTCCCTCGTTTTAACTCCAAATTGTGATCTGCTTTTTTCTACATCTTCCAGTAAAAATTTTCTAAATATTTACAATATCGCGCAATCTAAAATACTTAAACACTAAAACTAAGTATAATTGTATGGAACCATGCTATAATTGGACCCTAATTTCATGAGATTTCTACACTCATCACATGTATCCCATATGAACTCAGTTAAAATTATTTGAATCTATCTGATAATTTATAATTTCATTTTAAGCTGATTTAGATATGGAAGACAAAATTTTTAAAGAGTTGTTTCCTTATGAAGAATAATGGTGGGTGCATCAACGTAAGAGTTGCTGGGAAAAGTTCAAGAGAAGTTCATCATATAGAAAATTGAGAAACTATGAAGTTGATCTTATATTTATTTTAAATTTCCCATATATTTCCACGGTCATTTGAAATGAAATGCCTCAAGTAATGAACCTATGTTCTAATGGATAAAGAATATTTAAAGTCATGCTGACATTCTGTTTGAGTTGGGTGGGTGAGTGTGAGTGGGTAAAGAGTGAATCTTCATAATTCCTTCAAGAAATGTGCCTCCAAGATATACCATATGCTCTTGTCTTGGTGGATCCTCTATCCTCAATCATAGTTTCTATGGCAAATGACACAAAGAATATATTTACATTTTATCAAAAATAGTAGAACATACTGGAATGTATTCGGAATTCGGCTTTAACAATAGAAGAAGTCAATTCTTTAAGCTTTCCAGCTCAAATCTTTCTATTGAATATTTGAATCTGTAATATCATAATTTAATAATAATATTAGAATAAAATAAGTATCAAAATACATAATAATAAAAAAAATTGCAGTGAATAATTATGGATTAAAATCTCTCTATATTGTAAATAATTATAGCATATAATATTAAATCACTAAAATTAAAATTATATTGCTTTGTATATAGATAATATCAAATATCAAATATAAATCCATTTACATCACAATTCAGTACTCCTATGTAGGTTACCATGAGTGATCTTTGCTCATTATCCAATCGGCGCTGAACTCGAATTAGGCAGCTGGAGATATAAAGAGTTGAGGGATGGGAGGAGGAGAATAATTATCCAAAGTAATGAAGAATGATCTTCTCTGGATCTTGTTTCTCAAATTTGACAGATCCTGTGGAATCTTTAAGAGATTCAATGTAATTGATTTCTCTTTGGGAATTGGCATGTGCATGAAAGAATGAAGTGTTACGGTCACCCTCATGCATCCAATGTTGTTTGGACCTTTGTTTTCATAAAATATTCTCCTGCTCAAGAAGGGGATTGAGATGGCTTTGAAGTTGACCAAGTTTCAGCTGTGTGGCTGTCGAAATGAAGCCGTTGCTCAAGTGATCAATCTCTTTCTTGATTTTCTTGATCTTTTCTTTAAGTACATTCTTGTCCTTTCCTCCCCATCTCAAGAGGCCAATGGAGCATTTCCCTATGATGTCTGCGACAGAATCAAGAGAGCTATCCCAATTATCTTTTATGATTTTTTCACAGTCTGCCAACTTGATCCAAAGAGCCTCAAATCGGAAAGGTTTATGTCTTTTGCCACCAGAAAAGAGGCAACGAGTTCTACACTGGATGTGAAGGATCTGATGATCTGATTGATAGGTCTGAATGTGAGATACTCGGTGCCAGCCATAGGTATCTCTCCAAAGTTGGTTGCATACATGAATATTCATTATTATTTTTCAAAAAGACAAGTGTAACTCTTTTCGAAAGAGTAATGTCTGTCATACGTGAAAGTTATTTTTTGACTGACTTTAGTGACTTTTGGAGATAACATAGTCTTCATTGATAATAAATAAATTATAAAATATCTTATTTATTTAAGGTTGGGACAACAATTTTGAAATTAAAATGTATTTATGGTTAAAGGATTAAAATGACGTTCTTTATTTTTTTATGGTGTAAATTATTGTGGGACTTATAGGATTATTGGAAAGCATGAAGATAAATTTGGGAGGAAACAAATAGTATTTTAGGGAAAATATCAAAAGTGGTCATTAATGTTTGGTATAATCTAAACTTAGTTCCCAAGTTTGCTAAAATAGTAATTTTGATTCTCCAGTGTCTGGTTTTAGTCCTTCTTGTCTAGCTTTATTTTTTTATCAAATTTAGTCCAATTATTTTATCCAAATTTAATCATTTATGTCAGAATTTCTCCAGATTTAATCCTTTATGTTAGAATTTGTCCAATTTTTATCCAAAATTATGAGACATTATTTGATAAAAGGACTAAATTTGAACAAAACATACCAAAATCAGACACTAGAGGATCAAAATTGCGAATATTGCAAACTTGGGGATTGAATTTGGACGCCAAACATAAAGGACTAATTTTGATATTTTTCCTATATTTCACCCTTTACATATATGTAAAATGACCACGAGTTCAAAAAGTGGGCAAACACTTGTGTGAAATCGTCTCATGGGAAGACTTTCGTGAGACGGATAACAAATATAATTACTGCAGAAGTTATGGGACAAAAAGTGATATATACTTGGATGAATGAAAATTGATAGTGGTGCAATGAATTATTTCATGAACAATTCCCAGTGCAAATAAAAATTAAAAACACTTTTATTGAAAGTGATAATATCTTTCATAAAATTGATAACTATTTAAAAAAGAAAACATAAAAAAGGTTTCATGCAGCTGTTCCCAAAGAGTGGGGGCTTATTGTTATAAATGTATAATTTGTTTACATACATGAATGATTTCAATGTTACTTATAGGACTTGTTGGTGGGGGCATCAGACACAAAAATAGGTACAGTAGAATGGGCAATGCAAGAGTTAGTTCTCAACCCTGTAAAGATGGCTAAAGCCAGAAACGAACTAAGGAGTTGTTGTGGAAGGGAGATCCTATCCAATCCGGGAGAGACAATATGCAGTGATATATTCGGCACAGTAGAAACACAATTAATCCCAAACAATATCAATGTAGTAATCCTTTCACTCAAATATCGTAATAGGCAATAAACCAAATAAATATGCAGGAAATATAGAAGAATCAAACCAGCAATGTTAACGTGGATGATCGGTGTCGTTTTCACCTAGATTTTAGTATCATTATTATGTGTTTTTGTGTGTTCTTATTTATTTTGTATATCATTTGGTAGTATTATATGAAGATATGGAGATTTGTGCTTTGAAATGATAAGTGTGTGATTTTCATGATTAGGTGCCTTAAATTGTGCTATATTTGTGAATATTTAGAGAATGAGTAATTTGGTGCAATTTGTGTGATTTTTAGGTAAAAATAGATTGTAGACACGATAAAGAAGATATGAGAAAAAACGAAGCTCAATTCGGAGTTGAAACGAGGAAGAACGAGCCAAAGCAAAGCTGAAAAACGCACGTTCAACTTGTGTAATTTTTTTGTATTCGTGTGGAACTCAAAACTAAACTTGTGATATATGATTAGAAAGCCACGGAAGAGTGGGTCGCGTGAGCGCAAGAATCACTTGAATTGGAGATCGGATGTAGAAGTTATATGCGAAACGGTGAGACTGCGATGCGCGCGCTGCACCTACACGACCAGTGTTCCGAACACGCCCCTGTACTCCTTGGCCGTACACGAGCATCCGAAACGCCTACACACCCACCCCCATGGCCGTGTTCCGCACACGACCCGTTGATGAGTGATATTTTTACCTAGATTTTAGTGTCTTTTTACGTGTATTTTCGTGTATTTTTATCAGTATTCATGTGCTTTTTGGTGGAGTTATGTGTTTTTATGGAATTGAGTGTGAATGAACTTAATCATATGTAAAACAGGTGAAAAAGGAGCAAAAACAGAGACGGAAGATGAAACAAAGAAGAAGAAATAGGGTAGCAGCAACACGGCTGCCCGTGTCAGGCGCACGAGTCGTGTCGCAGCACACGACCCGTGTAGCCAACACGGGCCTGTAAGGGGAAGCTGTGCGGGAACATCAATTCATCCAACACGGCCACCCATTGGCCGTGCGTCAGCACACGACTCGTGTGCCGTCTTGAGTGAAGGTTGACCGATAAACCCTGACACGACTCGACTCGTGCTACAGCACACGAGTCGTGTCGATGCCAGAACAGGAAATTTTTACACATCTTCTAGAAGGTCTCCAAGGGGTATATATACCAATTCATTCAATATTTTGGTAGATCGGGATCCGAAATTCACAGCCCTGCACACACCTCACACACCATTTCTTCCATTCCACACCATCATCTTCATCCATTCTTCATCCTTTGGATCTACCATCATCCCACCATCAATTTCTACATCCAAGTGAAGGAAAAGGATCAAGGAAGAGAGGAAAGTGCAAAGAAGGGAAGGAGATCACCATTGAAGATAGATCAAGTGAGTTTCCATTCAATCTTTGTATTAAACCTCATAGTTTTGTCATGATTTGTAAGGATTTAATTGTCTATGTTAATTTCTTTATGAATATGGTAGGCTAATCTCCCTTGTGAGATTAGCAACATGAGAGTTGTTGGATAATTTTGGGATTTGTGTATTTGAATTCATATGTTGATTGGATCTATGGTTTTCTATCATTGATTATTAATTGCTTGATTTGTATTGATGATTTGTGTGTTTAGTTGTTCTAAATATGTGATTAGATTGAGAAATCAATTATGTGCTTAGGATAATTGAGTGAATCATTTCATCAAACACTTCATGTGTATTATAAATTGTAAAGAGATTGAGAAATCCTTTAGAGTTTAGAACCCTTTGATAGAACATATGATTGGTTTGATTGGGAGGTTGATTAATCGTGTGAAAGGACTCTCATTTCAAGATTAGTACCTAGTTGGAATTGTTTGAGTGAGAACCAACTCATTGAGCTATGTTTAGAACTATATCCTATCCATCTTGAGAGGAAGTTTAGTGATCTTAGTGTTGGCCCTTAGTCTTCAATCCATGATTCATGTGAATTCGATGCATTTATCCTAGGATTTTCACTTCTTAATTGTTGTTAATATCACTTTTACTTAATTTGGAAAACCACTTTTCATCCATCTATCTTGTTTGCTAATCATTGCTTGCTCGCTTGCTTTGATTGATTTAATTTCTTGTTTGATCAAACTACCCATTGATGATTTGTTTCTATAAAATTGCGATAAACGTGATCTCGCTTAAGCTCTAGTGCCGACCTCCCTGTGGTTCGATAAATTGTTTTAATTGGTCATCCCTACTACAAAATGGCTAATCACCCGTGTTTTGACAAAAGTCAATTTTATGATTTCCATGTGTTCTAGATGCTTCTATGGGGTATAAATACATGTTTTGACCACAAATTACGGGAGGAATCATTTTGGATCAGTTTTCACACACACTAGACACCTAAATCATACACATTCATCTCCATCTCTTCCATCCTTCACTTCATCTATCCAATCCACTTGATCTTCTCAAATCCATCCATAAATCCATCCATCCACCAATCTAAGAAGGGGAATTCATCATTGGTTGAAGATTATAGCATGATCAAGGAGAATAAAGTTCACCATCAAAAGGGAGCCAACTTACCTTTATTTTGTTATTTTCTTTATTATTTGGCTCAATTGGAGCAAGCCATAGATTGTATTGATTTTATTATGATATGTAGTGGATAGTCCTCATGTGAGGCTAGCAATATGATTGGTTAGAGATTATGTAGATTTTGCACACCACATGTTTGATGAAATGATTGTTATGAATATTTTCTATCATGAATGTTTATTCTCATTTTATGTATGATTTGTGTGATTAAATTCTCTATTCATAGTGTTAGGATGGTCATTCCAATATTATGCTTAGTGGTTTAATTGAATCATTGATTGCATGAGATGACTTAGTTAGTATGAAGAGAGGTAAGCCATACCCTTCAAGTACATGGAACCTCATGATAGGACATTAGTGATGAACTAGTGAGGGGAACCCAACTTATGATCATAGTACCTTCATGAGAATTGAGAGTAAGAGACAATATTAGGAGATTTAAACTTGTAAAAGAGTTGAGAACCTAATTGCCTTGGCCATAGGGATTTGGGGTACAAACGTGATTGCTCTTAATATCATAACATAAAAACCATCAATGCATGTGTGTGTGAAACTATATATACCTTATCCATGAATGTTTCTTGCCTTACATACTTCTTAGATTGTTAACCTTCATCCATCTTCCATGTCCATTATATTCATTTATCTTTAATTGCTTTTCTAGTTGTTAGTTTGTAGTATAATCAACCTCTCCTTCTTTGATTAGTCCTACTAGAGTGAAACATCTTTCAAATACGGCTATCCACTTTCGCCCTTGGGTTCGATATTATATAAATTTTGCACTTGGTCACTACGGTCTACTACGCGATAGAGTACACTTGCTCTAATCAATTTAACCAAAATTTAAACTAAGTTCATGGCGACGTTGCCAGGGCGAAAGCCTTCGGTGTAATGTGTTTGAATTTGTTAGCTCTACTTAGGATATTTTTCTTATTTTTGCATCTTATATTTGTTTTGAAAAATCTTGTTCTAACTTATTCTTCTTGATAGCTACGACAACCTTGAAAGAAGGGGAGAAGGAGCAAGCCAAAAATAGTAAGTGAAGGAAAGTTGTAGCAAGCCTTAAAAAGAAGAGTAAGAACATGAATGGGTGGAACCAATACTTGGGAGGAAATTATAGAAATCTACTTGGTTTGGTTCCACCACAAAAATCAAATGGCTACAAGGATGAGAGCAACTATGGGTATAGTAGTCAAATGAGTGAAGCAAGCACACACTTATTCCGTACCAAGTTCTTCAAACCAAATTCATTTGCCTATATTTACTCCTTTATCCAAAACTACAATGGAGTTGCTTAGAAGATATGCTTATGGAAATGATATAAGGCAATGCTTTCAACCAAGTCTTTCAAGCTATGAGCCTCAAAATGCTTACTTAATGCCTATTTCCAACATTAATGGGGGACGAGTGTGGAATATGCCCAATTACCAAATGGGAAATGGAACATGTATGCAAAACGGGTATGGTCAAGATAATTTCCAAGAAGAATGTCCACCAAACATGATGGAAGACCTTCCTTACCAAGTTCCTACAACCAAATACCTAAGGTTACTCCTTTACCCGAAAATAGTTCCTTAATGGAGTTGTGTAGAAGATATGTTAAAGGGAACAATGCAAGGCAAAGTTTTCAATCAAGTCTTCCTAGTTATGGGTCTCAATGTGTTCAAAGTATGCCAACTACTTATCCTACGGTGCAACAAGAGTGGATGATGCCAAGTCCTTAAGTGGAGGATATTTCTTACATGCAAGGGAGTAATTTCCAAAATCAAGGAAATTATCTCCAAGAACACACATGGCAACCACCGAGTGAAGAAGTAAAGCCATCCTTAGAAGATAGAGATAGTAAACTCATGGATATGTTGAATGAGATGATTGAATTTAACAGAAAATGAGTGAGGAAAATGAGAGGAGATTTGAGGCCTTAGAACGTCAAACTAGTTAAAGGATAAGTGACCAGAATACTCTTCACGAAATGGAGAATTTTGATGAAAAGATTGAAGAAAATTTGGAGGTAGAAGAGTGTTCGGGGGATAATGAAGGAGACTCAAGAGATGTTAAGCTTATTGAGGATAAGAAAGACAAGGTAAAAGAAAGTATAGAGGAGAAAAGTGAGAGGAGTAAAGAGCCTAAGGTAGAAGAGAGCTTTGAGGATGAAGAGATTATTCATGATTTCTTATCTCTTGGTGATAAGAAAAATTTAAGTGAAGATGAAGAATCAAGAGAGGATTATGAATTTGATGAAGTGGAACAAGGTCTAGAAGCACTTGATGATGAGTTCGGGAGTGAAATGAGAATTTCTACACCTTTAAACTCTCCAAGTTGTATTGAATTTCAAAATATTGTTTATATTGACTTTGTCTTACCTATTGATTCTTCTCAATGCCTTAGGTATAAAAGAGAGCTTGAAGAGATGTTGGGAACATATTTGATAAAAAGGAATAAGTCGTGGTCAAGAAAAGAGCGGTTAATGGAATGCAAGCTCAAACGAGTTGAATTTTTAAAGCCAATCTCGAAGGATGCTACTATGATCGTTACTTGCCACAAACGCCTAATAGAGGAAGAAGCACAAAGATTAAAATTTGATGGCAAGAACGAACGATATCCTTGGCCATTCCGATGAGTTCTCCATAATTCGTCCAGCTTGAAGACGTTAAACTTAGCGCTGGATGGGAGGCAACCCATTATTTGTTTTATTGTTTTCATTTAAATGCTTTGATTTAGTTTTCTTGTATTTTTGGCATGTAGGTTGATTGTGCTCATGGAGAAGAATGCGTATTGAAAATACAAGAAGTGCTTGATTTGAAGTGTGAAGGGACATCTCACCACTTTTTTCAAACTTAAATCGAAACTCTTGTTTCACTTTAAGTTTGGGGGGATAGTGCGTGGTGTGCCGTACCTTGAGTGTTGTGATGCATATGATTCTCTACAAGAAGTTCATTGGTGGAAACTATAAGGGTAAGTCCCATCACTTTTTGCAAACTTAATTCTCAACTTGTTTCAATTTAAGTTTGGGGAGAGAGTGCGTGGTGTGACTCACCACTTGAGTGTACTTATTATGATTGATTGAGAGATATTTCTTGTAAAATTGGATAAATTTTAAAAATTTTCTCATGAGTATTGGTTTGATTTTGGTTAGTTTGGTTGTGTTGAAGTTCATGTTAGTTCATTATTGATAGTAATTGTTGTGCTAATGGTTTTGATGAGATTTTGAGCATATATGAGGTGTATCGGAAGCATAAAAAAGGACAAAACAGGGTTTGAAAATCGAAAAAGGGCAAAACAGGGTGCAGCAACACACCTCGTGTGCAGAGCTCGGCCCTGTACACAAGGGCGTGTGCAAGCATCAGAAACCCCTACTCGCCCATGCAATGGGTGAGTGCGGAACACGAGGCGTGTCGAGAGCAGGAACACGGGCCTTGTAGCGGACTCGAGTTGTGTTCGGTTCAAAATTTTCACAATTTCTAGCTCATCCAGCCTGGAGCTGGTTGTCCGTGTTAGCCATTTACACCTCCAGAGGCCTGTTCATGGAGTTCACTTTACTACTCATCATTTCCATTTGCTTAGCATAGATTTGAATTTGCTTGGATTGGCATAGTATTTCATGTGTTATGTATTTAGGGAGGTTTACTTGCTTTATTAGTTTTTCTCATTTTTTAATAAGGTGGTAAAATTTTGAGCGTACATGTTATTGGATGATTGAGGATATGTGCTTTATTTTCTTTTGATAGATGGAATTTTCGTTGTTGCATATTATGTGTTTTTGTGTTGTTGCTTGCTTGAAAAGTCTTTTCTCATGTGTTGTTTTGTTGGTATTTTTATTCTTGTATAAGATTTCTTGGTGGTTTGTTTTGGGATGTTGTGAGTCATTTTTGAATGTGAGTAATGGCATGTTGTTTGCGATAAGTAATGGCGAACTATGTTGAGAATCTCTACTCTTTAAAATTGTGGCATGTTCTATTTAACTTGTTCAATTTTGAGATAAATTGAGGTGTAATAGGTTCTTAAAGGTCTGATCAAAAGCTTGTGAGCATTTGAGCATCAACCGTGCATCCACGGTTAATTTCTTAATGAGTGGATCAATTGAGTCTTGATAAACTAGAACTTGCTCATAGACTACGGGAATGAGCCCGATTGGTGGAGGTTGGTGAGATGATCTTAGGCCATCCTTTTTATGTTAAAGTCATTGCCATATATTTCCTTACCCTTATACATCATTCCTAGTTAACCACTTTGAGCCTTAAAGACTATTTTTGTGATATAAGCACAATACAAGCCATGATTATCCACTTAAGTCTTGTATATATATATATATATATATATATATATATATATATATATATATATATATATATATATATATATATATATAACCTTTGTGAGGGTGATTAAGGAGATGATTGTTTACAAGGTTTGATGGTGAAGTTGTGCAAAAGAAAGAAGGAAATGGTAAACAAGCAAGAAAAGGATGAAAAGAGCTCAAGCAAAATATACATGCAACCTCAATATAAGAAAAAAGAGCAAATCAACAAAAATATGCTCAACGAATTCAAAAGTCAAAAGAAAGGAAGCATGCAAATTAAAAGAAGCTCAAAAAATCCAAGGAATGATAATGATTAGTGCTTGTGATTAAAAAAGAAAAGAAAGAAAGATTGAAACGTGAAGAAGTTGAAGAAGCTGATCATCTCTTCGATTACTAACACTCAATGAGTCATTCTTATCCATAATCTCCCTATCCTTACCAAAAAGCCTAACATTACATCCAAAAGTAAAGTCCTTTTTGATCATTAGTTGAAGCCTTGGTGGCTTGTGAATGTAGTCCGTGAGCAAGCCTATGGTGCGTCGGGTTCAATCGATTGATGAGTGAAAATTACCCTACTTCATAGAGTGTTGAGTGCATTTTGATATCCGACGTGAGGTTTGGACCGGAAGGGACTTTATTACTCTGAACTTGTTAATTTTTAATCTCATGATTTAATGTTGTAGTGTGACTTGATATGATTTGTAGTCCTTGTTACTTATGATGTGTTGTTGCTTATGTTCTTTAGGTCTTTCTCTAGGTGAAAATTTCCCTCTCATTTTCTCATTTTCGTTGCTCGAGGACGAGCAACATTAAGTTTGGGAGATTGATCGGTGTTATTTTCACCTAGATTTCAGTGTCATTATTATGTATTTTTATGTGTTTTTATTCATTTTGTATATCATTTGATGGTGTTATATGAAGATATGGAGATTTGTGCTTTGAAATGATAAGTATGTGATTTTCATGATTAAGTACCTTAAATTGTGCTATATTTATGAATATAAAGAGAACGAGAAATTTGGTGTAATTTTTGTAATTTTTAGGTAAAAATGGATTCTATACACCATAAAGAAGATGTGGGAAAAAATAGAGCACAATTCGGAGTTGAAACGAGGAAGAACGAGCCAAAGCAAAGCTGAAAAATACACGTCTAATTTGTGTAATTTTTTGCATTCGTGTGGAGCTCAAAATTGAACTTATGATATATAGTTGGAAAGCCACTGAAGAGAGGGTCGCATGAGCGCAAGAATCACTCGAATCGGAGATCAGATGTAGAAGTTATGCGCGAAACGGTGAGACTGCGCTGCACGCGCTACACCTATACGACCAGTGTTCCGAATATGCCCCTGTACGCCTTGGCCGTGCGCGAGCATCCGAAATGCCTACACGCCCACCCCCATGGCCGTGTTCTGCACACGACCCGTGTTCTGAGAAAAGTCAGTTTTATGATTCTCATGTATTCTAGAAGCTTCTATGGAGGTATAAATACATGTTTTGACCACAAATTACGGGAGGAATTATTTTGGATCAGTTTCCACACACACTAGACACCTAAATCACACACATTCATCTCCATCTCTTCCATCCTTCACTTCATCCATCCAATCCACTTGATTTTCTCAAATCCATCCATAAATCCATCCATCCACTAATCTGAGAAGGGGAATTCATCATTGGTTGAAGATTATAGTATGATCAAGGAGAAGAAAGTTCACCATCAAAGGAGAGCCAACTTACCTTTATTTTTTGTTATTTTCTTCATTATTTGGCTCATTTGGAGCAAGCCATGGATTGTATTGATTTTATTATGATATGTAGTGGCTAGTCCTCATGTGAGGCTACCAATATGATTGGATAGGGATTATCTAGATTTTGCACACCACATTTTGATGAAATGATTGTTATGAATATTTTCTATCATGAATGTTTATTCTCATTTTATGTATGATTTGTGTGATTAAATTCTCTATTCATAGTGTTAGGATGACCATTCCAATATTATGCTTAGTGGTTTAATTGAATCATTGATTACATGAGATGACTTAGATAGTATGAGGAGAGGTAAGTCATACCCTTCAAGTACTTGAAACCTCATGATAGGACATTAGTGATGAACTAGTGAGGGGAACCCAACTTATTATCATAGTACCTTCATGGGAATTGAGAGTAAGAGACAATCTTAGGAGATTTAAACTTGTAAAAGACTTGAGAACCTAATTGCCGTGGCCATAGGGATTAGGGGTACAAAGGTGATTTCCCTTAATATCATAACATGAAAACCATCAATGCATGTCTGAGTGTGTGAGTCTATATATACCTTATCCATGAATGTTGCTTGCCTTACATACTTTTTAGATTGTTCACCTTGTATCCATTTATCTTTAATTGCTTTCCTAGTTGTTAGTTTGTAGTATAATCAACCCCTCCTTCTTTGATTAGTCCTACTAGAGTGAAACAACTTTCAAATACGGCTACTCACTTTCGCCCTTGGGTTCGATATTTTATAAATTTTACACTTGGTCACTACGTTCTACTACGCGATAGAGTACACTTGCTCTAATCAATTTAACCAAAATTGAAACTAAGTTCAGTGGAAAACCCCTTCAACCTGAGGGTAAAAACCACGGGACCTCTCGTCCAGGAAACAATCCACTAATGCACAAAAGCACATAGTTCAATCTCTCTATCACAAGTAGATGAATACCAATCTATCTCTCTATCTCAAGTAGAGGAAAACCAATCTATCTCTTTGTCACAAGTAGAGGAAAACCAACTCTCTATCACAAGTAGAGGAATAATACAGAATTATCAAAACACCATCAAGAGAATCACTCTTGGAATACAAAATAATAAAGGAGAAGAGAATAATAAATCTAGCACAAAGAGAATACTAATCACCCGATTCTCGTTGCACCCCTCGGAGATGTATCTGAGAAATTCACTTCGATCAGTCTGTAGAGGATGTCGCCATGAACTCCCCCTCGAAATTTGAAGTGAAACAGTGAAGAAAATGATCCCCAAATTAGGTTGCTTCCCACGCACACTTCTCCTTCTTTTCTCCCTTATTTTCTCTCAGCCTTGATTCTGTTCTCTGGACGTTGGCTGCTTCACACCCTCCTGTTCATGCCACACTCGCAGCATATTGATTTATAACCTAAAGGGTTACAATCTGGACTAATTAATTAATGGGCCAAAATTAATCTATGGGCCATTATTAATTAATTTAATATGTTGGGCTTCTTTTATCCTTTATTTTTCTAGCCAATATATTGGGCAAGCCCAACAATCTCCCCCTCCTAATATATCTGGCTACACACATCACACTTATCTCGAGCTCATGTCGGCCAATCCAGCACACAATTCATGCTTCTCGCGAGTAACCACTTCGGTCATCATATCTGCGAAATTCCTTTCAGTATGAATCTTCCCTAGCTTCAAAAGTTGCTTCTCTAGCACAATTCTAAGCCAATGGCACCTCACATCAATATGTTCAAGTATGTTGTGCCATAAATTCAGAGATGAATCATCAACAATTGCTAATAACTGGTCCAGAGCAATCCTGAGCTTTGTCCTGTAAAGCATACAACAAAGCTTCCCTTCGCAACAAGCAAAGAATCATTGATAAGCCTTCAATAACCATTTATAAATTTTTGCTCGAACCCCTCCCTGTCAAGTACATTGACAGCAGTCAAGTTGTGGCGCAACTCTGGGACATGTCTCACGTTCTTTAAAGTCAGTCTGTGTCCCAACTCAGTCTCAACAATCATGTCACCAATACCAACTACAGGTGCAACACTCTTGTTCCCCATGGACAAGTGACCAAAATCTCTTGATAAGTAGCTTGTAAACAACTCTCTCTTTGGAGTACAATGATGAGAAGCCGAATCAATAATCCATTCAACATCGGGATCCTCTACATGAATACATTCATCGCTCACACAAACTACGTATCATCAACATCATAAAGCGTGACAAAGGCTGCTGTATTCTTATCCTCTGACTTCTTCTGATTCAATTCTTTTTCTTTCTTCCAGATTCTGTAATTTCTTTTCATGTGGTTGGGTCCACCACAATGATAACACTTGAATTTAGACATGTAGTCTTTGTGTTTTGATTTATCACAGTATTTGTGTCCTCCTCTCCAGCCTCTACCTCTGTTTTCTGTAACAAGTGCTTGTGAATAACTGACTCATATTTCTTTTCTTCTAGTCTCTTCATTGAACATACTTTCTTTGACCATATTCAATGTCAACTTTCCATTCGGAGCTGCATTACTGAGTGTCACCACCATAGTCTCCCAGCTATCAGGTAGAGAACTCAATAAAAATAAAGCCTGCACTTCATCATCAAATGTGATATTCATGGTAGAAAACTGATTCACCAAGTCTTGAAATATATTCAAGTGCTCTAACACAGAACTCTCATCTTTGTACTTCAAGTTCACTAATTTTCTGATAGTAAATGCTTTGTTCTGTGCATTCTTTCACTCATACAATTCCTGCAATTTTGTCCATAATTCCTTTGGGTTGGTCTCCGTAGCCACATGATGAAATGCACTAATATCTAACCACTGCCTGATTGTAGCAATTGTCTTTCTACCAAGCTTTTCTCATGCTTTATCATCCATGTCCTTCGACTTAGCATCTTTATCATCTTTCCCACTAATAGGCTCATACAAATCTTTGCAGTAAAGTAAATCCTCCATCATAGGCTTCCAAATAGAATAATTCTCAGCATTCAGCTTAATCATAAAACCAATAACCTCCATGGTTTCTGCCTAACCAAGCTCTGGTACCACTGTTGTGGAAGGGGGATTCTATCCAATCCGGGATAGACAATATGCAGTGATATATTCGGCATAGCGAAAATACAATTAATCCCAAATAATATCAATGCAGTAATCCTTCCACTCAAATATCGTAATAGACAATAAACCAAATAAATATACAGAAAAAACAGCAGAATCAAACCAGCAATTTTAACGTGGAAAACCCCTTCAACCTGAGGGTAAAAACCTCGGAACCTCTCGTCCAGGAAACAATCCACTAATGCACAAAAGTACACAGTTTAATCTCTCTATCACAAGTAGAGGAATACCAATCTATCTCTCTATCACAAGTAGATGAAAATCAACTCTCTATCACAAGTAGTAGAATATTACAGAATCATCAAAACACCATCAAGAGAATCACTCTTGGAATACAAAATAATAAAGAAGAAGAGAATAATAAATCTAGCACAAAGAGAATACTAATCACCCGATTCTCGTTGCACCCCTCAGAGATGTATCTGAGAAATCCACTCCGATCAATCTGTAGAGGATGTCGCCGTGAACTCCCTCACGAAATTTGAAGTGAAACGGTGAAGAAAACGATCCCCAAATTAGGTTGCTTCCCACGCACACTTCTCCTTCTTTTCTCCCTTATTTTCTCTCAGCCTTGATTCTGTTCTCTGGACACTGGCTGCTTCACACCCTCCTGTTCATGCCACACACGCAGCATATTGATTTATAACCCAAAAGGTTACAATCTGGACTAATTAATCAATGGGCCAAAATTAATCTATGGGCCATTATTAAATAATTTAATATGTTGGGCTTCTTTTATCCTTTATTTTTCTAGCCAATATATTGGGCAAGCCCAACAAGAGTGTGATTGGAGAAAATAAACAAGTTACAGAATCAGACATATTGAGGCTTCCATACTTGCAAGCTGTGGTTAAAGAAATCCTTCGTCTCCACCCGCCAGTTCCCTTTCTAGTTCCGCGCAAAGTGGATTGTAAAGTCGAAATCAATGGATATACAATCCCCAAAAACGCACAGATGCTTGTCAATGTTTGGGCAATTGGAAGAGATTCAAGCATTTGGCCGAACCCAAATTCATTTGAGCCCGAAAGGTTCTTAAACACCAAAATAGAGTTCAAGGGCCAAGATTTCTCCTTTATTCCTTTCGGAGCAGGACGAAGGAAAATGCCCTGGTTTGCCGTTGGCTGATCAGATGGCCGTTCCTTTGCTGGCTACTTTGATTCAGAACTTTGATTGGAAACTTGAAGTGGGGGCAAAAGTGGACACAACTGAGAAATTTGGTGTTGCAGTGCATAAGGCAGTACCCCTCATGGTTATTCCAATAAGGGCTGCTATGATGCAAATATAGATCAGTTAGTAATCTTGATGCATTGGATAAATAAAGGGGCTGACTTTCCATACCCAAAATTGCTATGTATACCCCAAAATATGATTAGATTAAAAAATTTTAATTATTATGACCTAAATCTGATCTTTTTATTGGGGTATACCTAGGAAATATGGATCATTTAGTAATATTGATCCAATGGATAAATAAAGACTTTTTTATGTTATTGGGGAAGACTTGATATAACTTTTTTTTTTATTGGACAGTGTTAGTATAGTTAGTAGTTAGTTCACCAAGCATCTATACTCCCCCTTTCTCCAAGTCTCCTTATAACTCTTCTCCTATTCTCATCGTACCTTTTTATTTTGGAGATGTTTAAAGTAAAATCACTCTGATCAATGTGTAAAAGATGTCAACATGAACACCCCCTCATAATTATTTGAAGTAAAAAAAAATGAAGAAATGAACGTCTAGAATGGATAGCTTTCACTCACTCTTCACCCTTTTTCTCTCCTGATTCTCTTGCCAACTCTCTTTTTCTGGAGTTCTCACCAACAAACATTTTAATTATCCCGAAAATGGGTTTGCAATTGGGTCACATAATTAATTAAATTCATGGGCCATCATTGATTATAATACTTGTGTTTTTTCACTTTAATTCACTGAGCCCACTATGTTGGACAAGCCCAGCCCAACAATAAGTTATCTAGATGATGGAGGGATAGTTGCTGAGCAATGGTCAATCTATTTTGTTTTGTTATGATCTTTGAGTTAGTGAGGTACCGTTGTGCAGTAAATTTAGCAGATTAGGTTTTTTTTTTTTTTTTTTTTTTTTTTTTTGAAAAAAGAGACATTTAAACCCAAATATATGAAAGAAAAAATATCACAATACGTCTTCTAAGTATGATCGGTTCCAACTTTAGTTTTTTTTTTAATTTGCAATCCATAATTTTGATCTTCACTAAAAAAAACTGTTTTTTACCAACGGAATATTCCGTTGGTGAAAGCCTCAATTCCATTGTTAAATTAGTTTACCAACAGATTAACAACGGAATCCGTTGGTAAATTTTCGTTGGTCCGTTGGTAAAGTGGTGGTTGGTAAATTTTTAGAAACGAAAATTCAACTCCATTGGTAAATTATTTCGTTGGTAATCCGTTGCTAATAATTCCGTTGGTAATCCATCGGTAATTACCAACGGATTGAATTCCGTTGATAAAATAGAGAATAAATCCATTGACATTCCATTGTTAAAGGAAAAATGTCATTTTTGTTGCTATTCAGTTGGTATTTACCAACGGATTGTATTCCGTTGGTAAATTCCGTTGCTAAAAAATAGTTTTTTTGTTTGTCCAATTTTGTTCCTTTTTTTTTCTTCTAAATTTAGTCTTTTATTGTCCAATTCGTTCCAAATTTTGGGACAAAGTTGGACAAAATCGGATAAAAAGAACTAAATTTGGAAGAAAAAAAAACTAAATATAGACTTGGACCAAAAAGAATCGAAATTAGTAAGAATTGCTAATAAAAAATTATTAAATAGAACAGCTCATTTTTACCAGGCGAATTGTAATATTTTCTCATATATGAAAGTATGTTTCACAAAATATATGTGATTAAATAGAACAGCTCATTTTTACCAGACGAATTGTAATATTTTCTCATATATGAAAGTATGTTTCACAAAATATGTGTGATTAAATATTTCTTTTTATAACATGAAAGACTTTTCTAGCAGTACATTTTCTAGCTGCAGAGTAACGCGATAGCCATAAAGCTCATTAATTAGTTATAGTGTCGTCTCACAAAAACACACACGAGATGTTTATGCAAAATTACCCTTTAGGAATTAAATAGGCCGGTGCACTGTGTACCGACATTCTGAAACATATACATTATTAGATAAAAATATGTACATTAATGAATAAAAACTCATATACTTTGCTAACGAATTTTTTATTAACATTTTTAATTAAAAATTAAATTTGAAAAAGTTATACAATTATTAAGAAACAAATATACACTATTAATAAATCAATAAAAATATGGGTGCACACTTACACTTAGATGCACAGGATATCAACTTATAATAACTAAATTCACTTTTTGCCCCGTAACTAAGACAAAATTCAATTTTTATTCCAAAAAGATAAATGGTTAAATTTTTTCCCATAATTTACGGATTTGTTCGATTTTTTATTAATTTTCGCTGGAAAATGCTAATTCCGCCGGAAAGCCCCACTTGCACCACATGTGAGGCTTCAATTTGAGGTTTTCCGGCAAAATTAACATTTTCGGTGAAATTTTATCAAAAATCGAACAAATCTGTGAGTTATGGGATAAAATTAAATCGTTTATCTTTTTTGGGATAGAAGTCGAATTTTTGTCTTAGTTATGGGGAAAAAAATGAATATAACTCTTACAATTTTGTAAATTCTTGTATTTTCATGTTTATAAGCATTTATATAATGTGAAAATTATTGGATTGTATACTAAAAGTCTAGCTTTTTGTATGAACAATATTATAACAATTTTTTTGAAATGAGAATCATATGATCAAATGATAGCATCTTATAATTTATTTATATGTAAGATGCAATAGTCCACTTACTTTATACTGTAGATAATATGTTGTCCGACAACACGCGAAAGATCATATTATCGATTTCCTTATAAAGTATAAACAGATGCTCACAACCGAGATAGACGGGAACTCTCTATCGGGATGGTTGGAGAAGATAAAATAATGATAAAAAAATAAATATAATTCTTTCATTTTCAGTATAAATTTTAATTTTATTTATTTATCCATCCCATATACAAACATTATAAAGTGAGTCTAGTGTGAACTGGTTCATCATTAATAATATATTTGCAAAATTATTCTTTAGTTAAAAAAAAAATTTACTCTTTAAATAAATAAATTATTATTCTTGTAAATAAAAAATTACTCAAATTTTATTTAACAACATAAAAAATCACAACATATCCTAATTTTAAAATTCATATTTTCTGTTAAGAAAACTCCAAACTCATTGTCTTACTTTTCGTTTTCATTCGTCCCAAATTAATTGTTTTATTCCAAAAAATGAAACTTCACATCAACCAATAACCTCAAAAGTTTATCTTAATTTCAAAAATATCACTCACACCTCACACACATAACATACTTTATAATTTATTTATTACCTAAAAATATTACAATACCCCTAAAAAGTCAATAAAGTTAGTCAAAAAGCAACTTTTTTAAACTCCATGTTTACAGTAATTAAAACAACAAGTTTGGGACGGAGGGTATAGTATATATAGTTCATTTTAGACTTTAAAGACTAATTTTTCATGTATTAAAAGATAATTGATAAATAAAAATTCACCCATGAACCTGGTTCCAACAAACATTTACCAACCTCATATTAATAAAAAATATAATAATAATAATTAAAAAAAAAAACTTAAACGAATAACCCGCTATCCGTCTTATTTTTCAAAATATTTTTATACCCGCTTAGTAAATTATTATATTGAATACCTTCGATTTTAAATATATAATCTTAATTAAAATGAATAACTTCTATAATAAAATATTATATTTTGAACACTTTTTAACTCAATACAGTCATACGTCATGAAACATTTTACAATTTTTACTTATTTGAAGGTTAAGGACTCTGCCTTATAGCATTAGCTTAAAATATTATTTGAAGGTTAAGGACTCTGCCATATAGCATTAGCTTAAAATATAAATAGTCTCGGAACTTTTTAATTATTCAAAGTGGTTTTGAAATACTTAAATTTCTATTTTTGTTTTAAATATTTCATTTTTATTAGGGTTTTGTCTCAAAATTATAAAAATTTTAACCTTACATTATTCCATAATTTTTGTAAATGCATTGGTTTGATACTATGATTAGAAAGCTCTTGCTATGTTCAAATATTTTTCAGAAAATGGTAAATATTATAATATTCAAACACTGTTTTTTTAAAAGTAAAAATGACAATTTTGATATGAATTTAAAAGTTATAGGATTATTGAAGAAATTAATTTTTTTAGACTACTCTTAATAAAGGAAATTATAATGTGCTGCATGTTTTAAACTCGTATCATTGTAAGACAATAATTATTGTTGGCACCAATTTTCTCCTCTATATATGAACTTTATAGAGCTTAATGCATATATAAATCCAAAGACCAATTGCTCATTAATTAACTAGCAAAGTATGGCTTTCTTCCCACTTGTAGTCCTAGTACTATTACTTGTTTGGACACGCTTTCATGTTCTTACAAGGTCAAACCTCCGGCATCGAAAAATGCAGATTCCGGGGCCTTACCGACTTCCGATCATTGGAAATATTCTCCAACTTGGTCCAAACCCCCACCAATCACTAGCCAATCTCTCCAAAACTTATGGTCCTTTGATGTATCTCCATCTAGGAGCCCGTCACACAGTAGTTGTCTCATCACCCCAACTTGCGAAAGAAGTATTACAGCTACACGACAAAGACTTCTGCAACCGTACAGTTTCCACAGCGGCGGAGGCGCGTGACTTCCACAAGAACTCGCTGGCTTTCTTGCCGGTCGGTGATCAATGGAGAAGGCTGCGAAAGATATGGCGAGAACACATGTTCTCAGCTCGACAGCTCGAGGCGAGCCAGGGGCTTCGACTGGAGAAGCTGAGGCGATTGCGTGAGTACGTGAACGAATGCTCGGATGTGGTCAGGGCTGTCAACATTGGGGATGCTGCTTTCATAACGACTCTGAATCTCATGACGACCACTTTGTTTTCAGTCGATTTTACAAGCTTCGAATCGGATGTTGTTACTCAGGATTTGAAGGAAAGTGTTGTAAGTGTGATGAAGATCATGGGAGTTCCAAATGTGGCTGATTATTTTCCCATCCTTAAGCGGTTGGATCCACATGGGGTTAAAAGAAAAACAGAGTTTTACTTTGGTAAATTGCTGGGAAAGGTAGAGGACATAATTGATCAGAGATTGAAGCTACGAGGAAGATCAGACATGGATTCTGCAAAGAAATGTGATGTTCTTGAAGCACTTGTCAATCTCATGGAAGAAGGAGACTTCAATTTGAATATCCACACCATAAAATATATATTTTTGGTAAGGGCAATATTTGCATGTTTTTTAGATTTTCGTAATCACTTTTTATTTATATTATAAGTTGTTCATGTCACTATCACATTTCATCCATTTGAGCATCACTTTTTATAAAATTGTTGTTACTCCATATCCGTCTCACATAAGTCTTCCCATGAAATAGTATTACACAATTGTTTGCCTTCTGATTACTATTTAGACATATTAATTGGTTTCCTTGTGATCTTATATGAGTATGATTGAATTCATTTATGATTAATTGTTAGGACATGGTTCTTGGAGGAGCGGACTCAACAACAAGCACAGTGGAATGGACAATGACAGAGCTACTTCTCAACCCTGCAAAGATGGCCATCGCGAGAAACGAGCTTAAAAGCGTGCTTGGAGAAAACAAACAAATGAAAGAATCAGAGATATCGAGGCTCCCATACTTGCAAGCTGTGATCAAAGAAGCCCTCCGGCTCCACCCGCCTGGGCCCTTTTTAGTTCCTCGAAAGGCGGATTGTGAAGTCGAAATCAGTGGATATATAATCCCCCAAAACGCTCAGATATTCGTCAATGTTTGGGGGATGGGAAGAGATCCGAGCATATGGCCCGACCCGACTTCATTCGAGCCCGAAAGATTCTTAAACACCAATATAGACTACAGGGGCCAAGATTTCTCCTATTTACCTTTTGGATCAGGAAGAAGAATTTGCCCTGGTTTGCCATTGGCTGATCGAATGGTGCCTCTTATAGTGGCTTCTTTGATTCGTGAATTTGATTGGGAAATTAAAGTGGGCGTAGAAGTTGACACATCTGAGAAGTTTGGTCTTTCATTGCATAAGGCACTTCCCCTCATGGCTATTCCAGTGAAGGTCGTGTGAATGATTAATATTCCAATTTTTATTGGCTAATATTTAATGAAACATACTAAATCATGGATAATATTTCATTTTTAGATAATATTAATTTATTAATGATTTGGGTTCTCACATAATCAAACCAATCTCTCAAATTAATGTAGCTAAATGTAGAAGATACTTCTATTGCATTTTAAATTAATTTACGTTAAGTGATAAAATGATTTAATGAACTATTCTAAACACATAATTAATTTTCTAATCTAACCCATGCCTAAGAAATTAATTACACAAATCAAATATATACAACGTCCAATTTATAAGATTAAAATTAAATTACATAACATAATATTAAGTAAAATAAAATTAAATGTATTACAAAATTTCACGATTAATGAAATTTAAGAAAATTATAAAATAAAATAAATTCTCTCTTTAAATTTCTACACTGGGAACTTTTATCTTTTTTGGCAATCTTCAATCTCCTTAATTTCTTAATCACTTAGAGTAGACATGGAATAATTTAGTGAATTAAATGGATGGAATCAATGGTTGATGAAATTTGGAGTAGAAAGTAAGAAATGGGGAAAGAAGATAAAAATTAGAGGTGGAAATTGAATCCGCTGCGTCAATCTGTAAATGGCTGCATTATGATTCAAACAATTTAAAATGTTCTAAGTAGGCAAATGGACAAATTAATGGTTGCAAATTATACATATTTTGGCCCAACTTTGAAGAAAAATGGAAATGGCTGCTCCTCTTTTATCAAGTGGGCCAGCCCAACTTGTTTTTGCAAATGGGCCTAAGTCAGAGCAGTTGGGTTGCAGCTTATATGCTGAAAAATTCCAGCTTGCCCTCCTTTACCATTTTTTAATCAGTATTTGGTCGTTTTTATTTCGAATAGAGTCTTTTTTTTTCATTCATTCGTCATTGCTTAAGACTTAAACAAACTCATTTTAAGCATAAATCCTGCAAATTACAATAAAAGATTCCTCTACACAAAATCAAGAAATTAAAAAAATTAATCACTAAAAACAAACTTAATTTTATAAAAATTAGCTAAAAATAAATCATATTATCTAGCAATTTTTACGCTATTCACAAATATTAGTCTAATAAATTACTTCCTAAAATTGAGAAAAACACTTGTCTAATTAATTAGTTTAGTATTAATATAATTAGTTATATGTTATCCTTTGAATTCGATATTTAACTTGGACATACGCTAAGTTACACTTGAGGATAAACTTTTTTAGTGCACCGAAATTAGTGAACATCAATAAATCCATAGAATCCAATCCAAATTCGTACAAATCCAAATGGTTGATGCAACATTTACCCAATCTCTTTTATCCCAAATTTCACCATGCTGTAGAAAATTTATGACTGTATTTGTTGAACGTGCAACCATGATAAATTTCCTTTCTATTTTCTACATAGGATTCGTATAAATTTTTGACTGTATTATTTCACTTTTTTACACTCACACTTTTGATTGTACAGTCAAAGTTGTTTCTTCTTTTTTTGATGCGTAAAAAATTATGTATCCTCATAATCTGCTATAAAAATGACAAAGTATTCTTGGAAAATGGGAAGATTATTAATTTCTAAGATAAAAAAAGGCATGTGTCTCAGATAATTAAGGGCGATGTAAATAATTCATATGAATATATTCTTATCCAAAGGTTTTTGCTTTCACATGATGCTGTCTAATAAACTACTTCCTAAAATTGAGAAAATCACTTGTCTAATTAATTAGTTTAGTATTAATATAATTAGTTATATGCTATTATTTGGATTCGATATTTGACTTGGACACACGCTAAGTTACAATTGATTCATTACACTTGAAGATAAATCTTTTTAGTGCACGAACATTAGTGAACATCAATAAATCCATAGAATCCAAATCCAAATTCGTGCAAATCCAAATGGTTGATGCAACATTTACCAATCTCCTTTATCCAAAATTTCACCATGCTGTAGAAAATTTATGACTGTATTTGAACGTGCAACCATGATAAATTTCCTTTCTATTTTCTATATTTTGGTTATTTTATTTATATACGAATTCTCTATTAGTCTGTAATATTGTCTAGGTAGTACTCCCCACTTTGATTGATATCATTTATGGGAATTGTTTATCTTGTGATTAATGTGGGAGTCATGCCTTTGATATTGGTGTTTGAATATTTTAAACTCACGAGTAAGAATACTCGTTCGTTGTAGAAATATATCCCAAGGAATAAAATTATCGAATCCACAGGGAGTTTAAGTTTCGATTGAAAGAACACGTTAGCTCGTGTTTTTATTATTTTTATAAGGACAAACGGAGAGGTTGATAATTAAGAACTCAAATCAAATAAAAGAAATCAAGATAAAATAGGAGAAAATAATATAAAAATAGAGAAATGGTGTTGAAGGGCAAGTAGTAAGATATGGGGACTAGTAACAATTAAAGTACCTTAGGATTCATTTTATCATGCAAAATGAATAGACGAGATAAAAATTGGATTAGAGACGATCACAAATGTATCCAAAGCTCCTTTCCGGGATACTAAGGTTGTAGGCCTTTTCTAAGACTCTTAAAAGTACATAGGATCGAAGCCCAACACTAATCTCTTCCGTCTAGGTACTAATTAAATTCCAATTCTCCCTCAATAGGTACTAATTAGAATTAACTCTCCCTTTTTGCATACTAGGGCTAACGAATGGATTGGTTCCTCTCACCGGGTTCAAATATCCTCTCGGTCAAACTTAAATCCGATGTCCTCTCATGGTAATTCTAATACTTTGGAGGGTTGTTTCCATCTCACCCCAAGCAATATCCACATAAATTAATATAATGACACTTAATTAACATAAGCAACAAATTAATCAATAATCCATTAAATTAACATGCTACCCACAATTAACAAACCATGTCAAAATATAATTCATGCATCACAAAATCCATAGAAGAAATCAAATACCAAATCATGTCTAAACCATATTTAATTTGCATAACGAAATAAATATTAAGCAATAATCATGTCTCTAACCCCATAAGAGGGATTAGCCTAGCATAATTAAAATAACAAAATAAATAAATAATTTATTACAATAATCCATGGAGTCTAATTCAAAGAAAATTACAAAAAGAATTAAAACTCCCCTTCAATTTAACTTGATGGAGATCTTCAATTGCTTCTTGAAATTCCTCCCCTTGCCCTTAATTCCAAGTAATTCTAACACCAAGGATAGATGGGTGAAAGATTAGAAGATGGGTTTGTGGAGTGATCAAAAGAAAATAAAAATAGAGAAGGGAGAAAGTAGAGAGAAAGTGCGTGTGGTGTATGTAGCCTCCAAAATGAAATAAAAATTTATTGATAATTGTTGCTCAACATTTGAAAAATGTTATGGGCATAAGGGTGGACTAAAGAACCGATTTTATAAAGATTCCATACGGTTTGGATACAAGGAACAGGCTGTGGCCAAGCGGATGCATGCACCCTCAACAATGCGAAGGTCGCATGTTCGATTCCCACCTCCACGATAATTTTTTAAAGCACATGATTATTCCCTAATTTCAGCGCAGCATACAAGAAAACTCGGCCTCCCTTTGAAATTCGACCCGAATTTGCCACGCAAATGGAATTTTTTAAAGCACATGATTATTCCCTAATTTCAGCGCAGCATACAAGAAAACTCGGCCTCCCTTTGAAATTCGACCCGAATTTGCCACGCAAATGGAATTTTTTAAAGCACACGATTATTCCCCAATTTCAGCACAGCATACAAGAAAACTCGGCCTCCCTTCGAAATTCGACCGAATTTGCCATGCAGACGGAATACAGGGAGTTCTCCCCTGTTTTCTGAATAGACAACACTTCAAAAGTATTGTTGTATATCTGTTGTCTTTTCAAAAGTGTTGCCAACTGCTGGAAAATATTGTCTTTGCTGAATTTTCACCTTTTTTCGCTTTTTTTATCCCGATTTAATTCTCATTTCCTCCTTTTCTGATTTTTCCTCAATAATACCACATTCATACATGAAAAATAGTGTGATTCACACACTTTTCTCTAAAAATATGAATACACAAAATACGAAATAAAATACTAAAAATAAGATAAAAACACGCAAAAATCACACAATCACGACTCTAAAATCTAGCAAATTTTCACACTAAACAATTGGTTATGAATAGCTTGTGAATTGACTGCCTCCTCATGTGCTTTCACCAAAATTTTATTGTGTTAGTATCATATGTGAGTTGCTTCCCATTATTACATTTAGATTAATGTTGGATGATTTAGAAATGTCCTCCATTTAGGGGTGACACAGGGAGGTAATCCAAGCTAAGATTACAATGATATCAAATCTTATTAAGAGAGGGGCTTTCAGTCAAAAATTTTCAAGGGTATGCCAATTATGTGGATCTACTGAGGATGAATTGAATCGCTTGTTTATTTATTGTGTTGTAATATTTAAGAAATGGAAACATATCTATCAATGCATGGTTTAACATCAAATACACAGGAAAAAAATACAGTGTTAGAGCATTTCATTTACAATAGTGATCAGAAGGTTAGAGAATTGATTTGGCATGTTGTAATATGGCAAATATGGAGGATAGGAAATGATAATGTGTTTAATGAAGGAACTGTTGACTGCAAAAATATAGTGATGAAGATTAAAATCAACATAGTTAAAAATTTGTTCTGTCCCATAACTTTTTAGAACTTTAAATTTTGTCCTAAAAATATATTTGTATTTAGTTAGTAACATTACTATCAGTTTTAGATAATGTGCACCGTGCGTGACCGTTCAATTTGGGAAAAACCGGCGAGCTTTGCTGACCTAGTGCTCCAAACAAATTGGACCAATCATATTGACACGTGACATTTTTAATAAATAAAAAAAATGAGTCACTTGACGCTTATTAGTAAAAAGCTTAGGTTGTGTTTGCATTGAGGAATTTATAAATCTCTTGACACATATTTGGATGCTACTACAAAAAAAAACTGTTTTTTACCAACAGAATATTCCGTTGATAAATACCTCAATTCCATTGTTAAATTGATTTACCAACGGATTAACAATGGGATCTGTTGGTAAATTTCCGTTTGTAAAGTAGTGGTTGATAAATTTTTAGCAATTCCAATGTTAAATTGATTTACCAACGGATTAACAATGGGATCTGTTGGTAAATTTTCGTTTGTATAGTGGTGGTTGGTAAATTATTAGCAATAAAAATTCAATTCCATTGGTAATTACCGACGGATTTAATTCCGTTGGTAAAATATAGAATAAATCAGTTGGTATTCATTCCATTGCTAAAGGAAAAATGTTATTTTTGTTGCTATTCCGTTGGTAATTACCGATGGATTGAATTCATTTGGTAAATAGTGTTACTAAAAAATAATTTTTTTTGTAGTGTGCACACTCAAATTAATGGATTTGAAAATGAATGGATTTAAAATCATGAATTTGAAATTGATGTTTTTTTAGTTGTTTTAAAAAAAATCAAATTCCTATTCAAACCTTGTTATTTGAAATCATTCCGATGAATCAAAAAATGTTTTAATTAATTTAATAAAAATTAATTAATAATAAAATGAAATAAAAATAAATATGCAAATAAATAATGACAAAAAAATTTAATTAATTAATTATTTTTTTAATACTCCCTCCGTCTCGGGTATTTTTACCCGTTTGTACGGGCACGTAAATTAAGAAGTGTTGTTTTTTTAATATATAATGTAAAAAAAATTAGGGATAAATCGGTAATATTGAGAGAAAAGTAAATAAAGTTGTTGGAAATGATGAATAGAGTGTAAAAAAGTAAATAAAGTTAATGGATTGATGAATAAAGTGTAAAAAGTAAATAAGATGTATATTGTATCTTTACCATTTATAGAATTGGTAAAAATACGTGGGACACCCAAAATAAAAAGTTGATGAAAATACGTGGGACGGAGGGAGTATTTACATCCCCAGTATACCCTTACCAACACCCCCTTCCCTCTCCTGGCCACCACCCAGCTTTATAAGCGTAAACCCAACCCCACAGCCCACCAACCCACCAAAACCCAAAAAAAAAAAATTTTCTAATTTATAAATATTACTAATAAATAAAATTTTTTAATTATTTATTTACAAAAATAAAATTTAAATTTAAAAAAAAAATTATGGATTTAAAATCCTTTCATAAATCCATAATACATTCAAACAACGTATTTTAAATAAATTGATTTAAAATTCATGAAATTTAAAATCAATTGAATTTCAAATGACTCAATTCAAACCCAATCTTAACTAAATTTCATTTTGAACATTTAACTAATTTTATTAAAAGAAAAATGTATAATAAAATTATAAAAAAAGGTTAATTACATGAAAAGTCTCATTTCGCCGATTGCAAATTAGTCTAAACTTTTGATATTTTACAAAAATGTCCACCACCTTTGAGGTATGTTGCAAATTAAGCTCATCGGGCAGTTAACGCTGCCCGATCATTGACATAGCGTTGACCTTTGCCACATCTGCTTCTATGCCATCTTTACATTTATTGCATGAAAAACAACAACCTTTACTTAATTTGCGATTTAGTCCTAACCTTTAAATTTTTTGCAAAAAAGAACTTCAAATTATATACTCCCTCCGTCTCGGTAAAATGCGAACAAAACATTATTATAAACATGAACTTAGACTCAATTTTGGTATAAAATTGATTAAGATAAGCGTACCTTATCGTTTGTAGTGAGTGACCAAGTTTAAATATCGATCAAAGGGAGATTTAAATCAAGAATGTATCCGTATTTGTTTTCAATCATACTTTATAGAAGTGATCGGATTTTGAGTTTTGAAAATTAAAAAGAGCAATTAAACTACCAATTAACTAAGCAAGTGACCAATAAAAGCAATTAACAACTAATATGATCAAACAAGGTCTCAAATAAGCACAATTAAAATGAAATGGATGTAGGACAATCTAAAGAAGAGTAAGGCTAACCACATTCAAGATCAAGGACACAACATGGCTTGTTGAATTCAAATGGCAAATATCAATGATCATTGGAATAGATGCAATCACATATACACCCCTAATCCCTAGGCCAAGGTAATTAGGTTCTAAACTCATTACAAGTTTTAAGCACAAAAGATTGAATCTCTCTCTCAATTCCCTTAAGGTACTATGATAACAAGATTGGTCTCCTCACTCAATTAATCAATCAAATATGATAAACCAATTAAGTGTTCTCACATGAATGTTCTAAGCATATGAAAATGTTACCACATACTTCACATACTAATATACAAAATTCATATTATAACATGATTCAATCAAAACCCTAATCACAATATTGGATTGGCCCTCCTAATACTATAACTAGAGAATTCAACCACACACATCATAATAATACAAATGAAGTAAATCATAGATAATGTAAGAAATTCCAAAGATCACATCAATTAAACCATGACAAATTCAACAAATCAATAGATCCTTAATCCATCAAGTGGCTAGCCTCACAAGAGGTCTAGCCAACAACAAACATCATCAAAACATCAAAACAATATTTAACAACATTCATTGTAGCAATACAATTTAAGAAAATGCAAATCAAAGGTAATTTCTCCCCTATTTTGGTGATTGGCTTGAAACTATCCTTCAATATGCAATCCTCTTTTCTTCCTTGATCTTTCTCCTCACTTGGATGGTGGATTTGATGGTGGAATGATGATAGATGGAATGGAGATGGTGGTGTAAAATGAAAGGAATTGTGTGTGATGTGTGTGTCCAATGAAGACCTAATCCATTCTCCTTTTGAATGTTGAACATGAGAGTATTTATACCCTTTCCCAACTTGGGCCTCAAATTTTGTGTCAATTGGGCTTTAAAACAGATTCTCCACGCACTGGAAGGTGAAAACCCAGATTTTTGGCCCAAAATGACCTTACTCGACTTGACCTTCCTTACTCGAGTTAGCTACTCGAGTTGAGTAGCATGTGATGAAACTCGAGCTGACCCAGCTCGACTCGAGTAGCATGTGATGAAACTCGAGCTGACCCAGCTCGACTCGAGTTGGCTACTCGAGTACCCGCCTGTTCGGTCGTGTTGCGAGGCTCTGAATCTGAAATGCTTCCGAAAGCCAGCTCGACTCGAGTTGTCAAGTCGTGTTGTGACTTGCAACTCGAGTAAGCACACTGTATAATTTTTTGAACGCTGCTCTACTCCGCACGACCTCCAACTCGACCTGGATAAGCCCCAACATGACTCGTGTTGCAACTCGTGTTGCAACATGCAAGTTGAGTTGGCTCTCTGGACAACTTTCTGACCTCAACTCGACTCGAGTTGCAAGTCGAGTTGGGTCTTGCAACTCGAGTTGGGTCTCTGCATGATTCTGGACATTTTTCGGGCCTCAACTCGAGTTGCAAGTCGAATTGCACCTTGCAACTCGAGTTGGGTCCCGACAGCCCGTTTCTTGCTCGTTTCAGCTCCCGACTCTATTTTTGACCTGTTTTTAATATGTTTAGACTCATTAACACACATTTCTATGAAAATACATAACACAACCAAGATACATATAAAATACGGGCAAAATAAAATGAAAAACATACAAAAATATACTAAAATTTAGGTGAAAATAGCGACGATCAAAACATTAGGTAACTGTTCGTATTCCATTGGGACAGAGGGAGTACTTTTTTTTTTAAATCGCACCCATCTAATAAAATTAAATATTTTATATTTAAATTTTAAATTCTAAAAATTTATTATGTTAAATATAAAAATCTAACACAATATTAATTTATAAAAAGTGATAAAATACGACAGAAAGTGATAAAAATTTCCTAAGAGACTAATTGTGAGAGTAAAAGGACCGTTCCGAAAATCATTTATTCTCATAGGACTTAAAATGAAATTTTCCATTAATTTATAATGCTCTTATTAATATGAGTAGAGCACATTAATAAAATTTTTGGTTTCTTAAAAAAAAAAAAATTCATCAGAACCGTGATATATGATTCATCACATGCAAATTTGCGAATCAATTCTTCAATATTAATAATAAACTTCTTTATTATTCAGGCAAAGACTTACATGAGATCGTTTCACGTAAGGACTTACGTGAGACGGATAAAAAGTAATAATTTTTATAATGAAAAGTAATACTCAATTAATGCAAAGTAATAATATTGTTTCATAAATAATTTATTGTATAAATAAAAAGTGGTAATATTTCAAAACGAAAATGATAAGTAATTTAAAAAGTATAAAATGATCCATATCACGTGACACACAAGTAAGACTTGCCCCAACATATATTAGTAGGGGTTGGCAGTCCTAGTCCTCTATATTTAGGGGTGGGTTATGCTTTAGCTAGAGTCTACAGTTTCTACTAGCTAGTACCATATAATTAATCCAACTCAGTACTGTGTCTGTTTTCTGGCCAATTAATATTTATTGCAGACTAACTATTTTTCAGAGTTAATTAATTAAAATAATTTCAGTTTCACAACTAATATTTTATCGTGGAGCACAACTACACTGGTTCCACACATGGAACTCCAATTATTAGTAATTTTTTATTATTTTTTTAATATAATACCATTATATCTTGAACCCTAAAATCTAGTGCTAAAATATGTCCTAAATCATATAATTGCACTTTTTTTTTTACAGAAATATAATCCCACCTTTATAATTAATCATAAATCCTAAACCATAGTAATATAATATACCCTAAACCACAAGGGTGAAATTAGAATTAACTCTTAACCATCAGGTTAAAATATAAACTAAACCACATTAATGAAATTACAATTATACCTTTAAAATTAACACTAAACCGTTAAGATAATTAATAAAGCTTAGGAGCAAAATAGATCATAAACCACATGGTTCCATGAATCAAAATGTAAAATAGACCGTGGACTAGTACGATAATTTATTAAATATATTATTATTATTGCTCAGAAGTACGTCACTAGCCTTTCTCTCACAATCATGGGAAAATATCAAAATTGGTCCTTTATGGTTGGTGTAATCCAAATTCAGTCCCCAAGTTTGTTAAATTCGCAATTTTGATCATGTAGTGTTCGATTTTGGTCCTTTTGTCCAAGTTTAGTAATTTTTATCAAATTCAGTCCTATAATTTTGGACCAAAATTGAACAAATTTTTAACATAAAGGACTAAATCTGGATAAATTCTAACATAAAAGGACTAAATTGGACTAAATTTGATCAAAGAGCTAAATTTGGACAAAAATGACTAAAATAGGGCACTCGATGATCAAAATTGCGAATTTAGCGAACTTAAAGACTGAATTTGGATTACACCAAACATAAAAGACCAATTTTAATATTTTCCCTCACAATCATCAATCTATCCATTCACGTAGTCTATACTCATAATTTGATTGTGAAATAATTATTAAAATGATTAATTTATTTAAAATATTTAAATACTCCCTCCGTCCTAGTAAGTTGTGCATGCATTCTACTGTGGAGATTAAGAAAAATTAAGGTTCCTGTTAAGGAGAAGGATGTGATGAGAGGAACATAGACACTTATGGTGGGATAAAAACCAATTCAGACCCATAAAATTTTAGTCCCAAAATAGATAAAATTGTCAATTTAGTACCATCGATTCAGAAATAGGGCCAAAACGTCCCATTTTCGTCGGAAAAAAACATCACGCCGATTTACGGCCTGAATGATGATGTGGTGCTGACCTAGCATGTGAGCATTTTGGGACTGTTTTGAGAAAAATAAAAAGCTATGGGATGTTTTTTATTTTAAAATCATAAATTACCTTAAAGTAAATAACAAAATAATTTTTATTAATATTCGTACAAATATTAAATATAAACCATATGAGTTTGGTAAGAATGAAATATTTTTTTCGAGTTGATCTCTTGTTTTTTTTTATCAAGCAAATTTTATTATAAAATAGAAAATCTCCATGCACAAGTGGTGCTATAGCCATTACAATATGTTTTGACAGCAAACACCATTTGACAGTAGGAATCTAGGAATGGTGCCTCAACTCAGAAAAATAAGATTAATGTCAGTAATAAGATTTTGACACATTCTCAAACTCTCCATGCAGAATCTGCCAGATTATCCTATTCAACACACCTCCAAACCTGTTCGCTCCAATCTAAAAAATTCTTGTTGCTGAGAATTCTTATGAAAACTTAAGCAAGAACTTGTGAAATCTCTCAAGCTCTCACACTCTTAACCGATTGATCACTCACGAATTGATTATCAAACAAAGAATAAAATGAAAACGATAAACACGAAGATGTATAGTGGTTTGGCGTAAGCCTACATCCACTTCCTAAGAGAAGAATTCACTATGATGATAATGAAGGTTACAAACTTACAAGCACACTTATCAAACCCTAATGCTTGAAACTGATATGTGAAGAAGATGATGATGAAGATGATCTGAATCTCTCTTAACTAACAGACTGATCTATTTTATACGGATGTGTGTGACCATGCTTTGGATACTCTCTCAACCAATCAGAAGCAAGCACACTGAATCAGTTATAGCCAACTGATTCACTAACTGATTGATGCTTCATCATACTAGCTTAGACCTTGCATGGTCTATATCTTCACATGGTCTATATCTTCACAAATCTCCACCTTAGACCTTGCATCATCATACTAGCTTTATCTTCTCCACCTTGCTGCTATTATAGGTTGCAGCCACCTTTCTTCATCATGTTTTATTGGAGACCAATAAGACTCTGACACAGCTCAAACTTCTGAACTGGTAGAGCTTTAGTAAAAGCAACAGCAGGGTTCTCTGATGTCTTAATCTTCTTGACAGTCACCAACTTTCCTTCAATCATGTCTCTTATATAGTAAAGCCTTACATCAATGTGTTTAGTCCTCTCATGATACCCCTGATGTTTTGAGAGATGTACAACACTTTGGTTATCACAAAACACTTCAATAGTGTCTTGCTGAACACCAAACTCTCCCAAAATTCCAACTAACCAAACACCCTCCTTGATTGCTTCTGTGAGAGCAACAAATTCTGCCTCTGTGGTTGAAAGTGCTACAATGTGTTGATGTGTAGCCTTCTAACTTATTGCTGTGCCAAATAAGTTGAACACATAACCTGTCATGGACTTTCTTGTATCAAGGTTAGCTGCATAATCTGCATCCACATAACCAACAACAGCCTCATCCCAAACATCTTGCTTCTGGAACTTCAATCCAACTGACATAGTTCCTCTAACATACCTTAATGCCCACTTTACTGCATCCCAATGAACCAGACCAGGATCACTCATAAATATACTGATCACACTCATCACATAAGCTAAGTCTGGTCTACAGCATACCATAACATACATCAGACTGCCCACTGCACTTGCATATGGTATTTTACTCATTTCAAACCTTTCTTTATCTGTTTGAGGTCCTTGCAGTGATGACAGACTCATCCCTTGCTTAACTGGTATTGATGCACTCTTACAAAGATTCATATTATATCTCTTTAGTACTTTATCCAAGTATGACTCTTGAAATAACCTCAATAGTCCAGCTGACCTGTTCCTTTCTATCTGCATTCCAAGTATCATCCTTGCCTCACCAAGATCTTTCATGTCAAACTCCTTCCTCAAAGTATCCTTTACTGAATTAATTCCTACCATATCTCTGCAAGCTAGCAGTATATCATCTACATAGAGTAGTAGATAAGTGTAGCTTCCTTTATCACATCTTATGTACACACAGCTATCATACATGCTTCTGACAAAACCATTAGAAGTAATGTACTCATCAAACCTGAGATACCATTGTCTTGGACTTTGCTTCAAACCATATAATGACTTATGTAATAAACAAGCCTTTGAGTCTGCTCCTTGTAGACTAACACCTTCAGGAATCTTCATATAAATCTTCTCATCTAAATTTCCATGCAAGAAAGCTGTTGTTACATCCATCTAATGTAATTCCAAATCCAACTGAGTAACTAATGACAGCAATATCCTTATTGAGCAGTGTTTACCCACTGGTGAAAAGATTTCATTATAATCCACACCTTCTTGCTGTGAAAACCCTCTTGCTACAAGCCTTGCTTTATATCTTATTCCTCCTTCCTTGCTTGTAACTGGTTTCTTCTTATATATCCGTTTACAACCTACAAGTTTCTGGTTAGCAGGCCAGTCAACAATCATCCAAGTATTATTCTTTTTTAAAGATTGCAACTCTTCTTCTATAGCATCCAACCAATGCACACTCTCCTTACTTGAAACTGCTTCTGAGTATGTCCTAGGTTCATAGACATCAACATCTGATGCTACATATAATGCATATGATACAGTGTCTGCCTCTATGTATCTTATAGATGTTTTGATCTGCCTTCTCAATCTGTCCCTAACCAATTGATAGCTACTTAGAGTTCTTCTTTCATTTGAACCAGATGACTCAGACCTTTCTTCAGCAGCTATTTCTTCAGGTACATTATCCTCTCTATGATCTTGACCATGCTGTACAATTATTTTGTCATTATGCTCCACCTCAAACTCACACTTATCAGCAGTTATCACCTTATCAGACCCTCTCTCCAACAAAGGCATCCTTTCTTCATTGAATGTAATATCTCTACTAACTATGAACTTGTTATTCTCATAACATCATAGTCTGTACCCTTTTACCTCTTTAGGATAGCCAACTAGCACACACTTAATTGCTATAGGATCTAACTTATCTTGTTTCTGATGTGAATACACCAGACAACCAATAATCCTTAGATGACTGTAATCTGGTACCCTTCCAGACCATACTTCTTCAGGTGGTTTAAACTTGAGTATTGTGAATGGTGACAAATTGATCAAGTAAGCTGCAGTAGATACTAGCTCACCCCAGAAACCTTTTGAGAAACCTCCACTACTCATCATACACCTAACTCTTGCAAGAAGTGTCTGATTCATTCTCTCAGCCACTCCATTTTGCTGTGGAGTACCTGGTACTGTCCTGTGCCTCTTTATACCCTTCTCTTGACAAAACTTATTGAATTCATGTGACACAAATTCAAGACCATTGTCTGTTCTTAAGCACTTGACCTTGTTTCTAGTCTGTAATTCTACCTCTTTCAACCATACTTTAAAAACTGACAGTGCTTCATCCTTGATTTTCAGAATTTTAATCCATACCTTTCTTGAATAATCATCAATGAATGAAATGAAATATTTCCCACCTCCTATTGTTGAAGTCTTGGAAGGCCCCCAAAGATCTGAATGAACATATTCTAACCTAGCTTTGGTATTATGTTCAGCTGCACCAAACTGCAATCTCTTTGCCTTTCCTAATATACAAGCTTCACATTGATCCAACTTACAGGTTGAGCTGATCTCAAGAATCTTCTGTCTTGCAAGTTCTTGTAAACCTCTTTCACTTATATGACCAAGCCTCCCATGCCAAACCTTAATACTACTATCATCCTTAGTTGTATTAATTTGTCCAGTTACTACAGAACCATCCAAGATGTACAGATCAGACCTCTTGAATCCTTTAACAACTACTACCTTTCCTTTCAAGACAGCAAGTGTATTTCCTTTCAAATGGCACTCATATCCTTGAGAAACTAACATTCCAAGAGATATTATATTTCTTCTTAAGCTTGGTACATATCTAACATTATTTAACATTCTGACTTTTCCATCAAACATTCTAAGTTTGACAGAACCAATTCCAACAATCTTGCAAGTATGATCATCACCTAGCATTACTGATCCTTCATCTTGTGACTTCAATTCAGTAAACCAATCTTTCCTAGAAGTCATATGAAAAGTACATCCAAAATCCATAACCCATTCTTCTGAAATTGAACTAGAACACACAGACATTGCTTCAATGAAATCAGAATCTGTAGCAACTTGATTTGTTGTTACCTGATTTGCATGAGGCCTCTTATTTCCTCCCTTTTCAGTTATCTTCTTTGCTACCATTGCTTTCCATTTGAAACATTGCTTTTTGTAATGTCCTGGCTTATTGCAGTGGAAGTAATTCTTGTTTTCTTCTTCATCTGCTGGTGCATTATAATTCTTCTCTGGCTTCCTTTTATCAACATTACTATTATTATTCTTGTTGTTCTTACTCCACTGGTTCTGTTTCTTCACTGTCAATCCTTCTGCACTTGCTTGTTGTTCTGGATTCTTGTGAAGTACCTTTGCCTTAACTGCCAACAACACTTGCACTAGGGAGATTGATTCAGCATTAGCAAATAACAAAGTGTCTCTCAAACCTTCAAAGGATTTTGGAAGTGCTGACATGAGAATGACAGCCTTGTCTTCAGTTGACAGAGCCACATCTATGTTTTCTAAGTCATCAATGATCTTGTTAAACTCATCTAACTGACCAATTATAGACTTATCTTCTGATACTTTGAAGGAGTACAACTTCTGCTTCATGTACAAACGGTTGGCCAAACTTTTAACCATGTACAGCTCCTCCAGTTTCTTCCAAACTCCTCTTGCAGTAACTTCTTTTGAAATCTTCCTTAGGGCCTTATCTCCAAGACACAAGATGAGAGCACTTTTGGCCTTGGTTTGTTATTCTTGATCTGCTACAATAGCAGCTGCATCAACTCCTGCAATCTGACCTTCAGGCAATGGTTTAATGGCATCTGATAAACCTTGTTGAACCAAAATGGCCTCCATTTTCATCCTCCACAGGCTGAAGTCTGCCTTCTCTGTGAACTTCTCAATATCAAAATTGGATGTAACCATGATTCTTCTCCTCTGATCTGATTACTTATGGCTGCTCCTCCTTTTTCCCACAGACGGCACCAATTCTTATGAAAACTTAAGTAAGAAATTGTGAAATCTCTCAAGCTCTCACACTCTTAACTGATTGATCACTCACGTTTTACTCACGAATTGATTATCAAACGAAGAATGAAATGAAAACGATAAACGCGAAGATGTATAGTGATTCGGCGTAAGCCTACATCCACTTCCTAAGAGAAGAATTCACTATGGTGATAATGAAGGTTACAAACTTACAAGCACACTTATCAAACCCTAATGCTTGAAACTGATATATGAAGAAGATGATGATGAAGATGATCTGAATCTCTCTTAACTAACAGACTGATCTCTCTTATACGGATGTGTGTGACCATGCTTTGGATACTCTCTCAACCAATCAGAAGCAAGCACACTGAATCAGTTATAACCAACTGATTCACTAACTGATTGATGCTTCCAGCTGCTCCCTTTCCAACTGATTCTATTGCAATGTCACCAATCCGATCCCTTACTTACCAACCAATCATAATGGTCTATCTGCATGCAATCAATCTTATCACTTATCACTTGATCCTTCAAGCAACCTGATAGATTCGACCAAAACATGTTTGGTTCGACCTGTTCCAGGAAGTCAAACCCAAGTCGAATCCTAATTAATCTGTTGTGGTTCGATCACGCTGCCTTTGGTTCGATCTGTTCAACATGTCGAACCAACCTCGAACCCAACTCAATCTTCTGCGGTTCGACCACGCCGTATTTGATTCGACCTGTTTAAACATGTCGAACCCTAAGTCGAACTTACGTATGCATGGTCTATATCTTCACAAGAATAAATATTTGATTTTGCTGAAATCCAATTTCACGAACGTGCCTTGATGTCTCTGATTATTTTATTAAGGTTAGAGACCTCCCCGTTAAAGATGACTTTATTTCTATGATTTCATATCACCCACTTTGTGCATATCCAAATTGTTACTGCAATGTTTATGTTTTCTCCATGTCCAAGTACCTCCCCATGCTGTAAGAAGTTGATTATTGGCTTTGAGTGCACCACCAATTCCACGCCTAGCCATATTTGAATCGTTACCTTACATCTCACAAGCAAATGTTGTAGGTATTCATTCTCCTCACCACATAATGCTCATCAACTGTCACCTTGCTGTATTATTCCAAATCTCCCTAGCTTATCTTTGGTTGGCATTCTATCATGTAATATTTTTCAGATTATTGACTGATATCTCCTGGCAGCATAACTCCTCCAAAGTCTGTGAAAAGCCATTAGCGTCGCCTCTGAATTTTCCTCCACTCTCGTAGCAGCTTCAAGCTTCAAATATGCAGATTTGGTTGAGAACAAGCCATCACGTGAATGATTCCAACTCCAACGATCTTCCTCCAATGGATGAATATTTACCCTGTTAGGACAAGACATAAGATCGTTAAGTTTATTTATCTCTCTTCCTCTCAACTCCCTTTTCCACATCAATTCCCACCACCACCCCATATCATTCATAGTTCCCATATCACCTACCTTCCCCTCTTTATTATTGCTCAACTTAAATAACCTACCATATTTTCTGCATAATGGCTCATTTGTAACCCAATTATCATACCAAAATGAAGTTGAACGTCCATTACCTACTATTCTAGATAGCTCTTTACACATTCCTGATCCTTCTTTCCCCAAATATATATTGCAAATATCCTTCCACCATCCCGAAAATTTATTGAAATCACCTAGGCCCCCTTCTCCATCTCTCGACTGCCAAGTCTCCTATTAAAAGCTTCTAACCCTCCATAATTAGATTTAATGATCCTCACCCATAGTCTTTTTGGTTCACATAAAACTCTCCAAATCCATTTACAAAGTAATGAAATATTAAACTTTCCTAAGTCCCTTATACCCAAGCCCCCATTTTCCTTATCCTTGCAAATTACATCCCAACTAACCCATGAAATCTTCTCTCCTCACAAAACCCCCCCCCCCCCCCCCCCCCCCAAACATTTTCGTTGAATTGAAATAAGCTCTTTGATAATTTTCTTAGGGATACGGTAGAAAGAGAGGCAATAAATCGGAATAGATGAGAGCATGGATTGGACCAAAGTCGTTCGACCTGCAAATGATAAATTTTTATCCTTCCACCTTGCGAGTTTACGATGGATCCTTTTGTGCAATTGGGTGTTTAAGGTGTTCAAAGGTCGTTTCAATTATTAGGGGTATTATTTTTTTATTAAAATGTTCAGTTAAAATATGAATTTTTTTAATTAAAAATTAAGAACATAAATTTTTATACTAAAAAGTATAATATTCGACATAAAAAAGTATGCATTGCCATTTTTTTAACGTATCGTACGTTAGAACGTGTGTCGTGAATCACATGGCACTTGCATATTCCTTTACCATTAATTAAATTTCTTTAATTTTCTGCATTTATATTAGTAGGGGTTGGCAGTTGCAGTCGTCTAGCTAGTCTTAGGGGTGGTTAATTTCTGCTCAACAACTAGGTAGGATTATACTAGTATACCATATAATCCTACTTATAATTAATGCGTATCTGTTTTCTTACCAATATATATGAACTCCCTCTGTTGCATTATGCACACTTCCTTTATATTACTAGACGGAGGGAGCAATTTTTAACGAGTTAAATGCACTTCCAATTTCATAATTATTGCAAAATTTGACCTTTTTCCTAAATTATTTAAAATTTTCGATTTTAGTCTCGTAATTATTTTAAAATTTTAAATTTCATCCAAAAACTAATTTTTCATCGCAAATCGTCCCATAACTTCTAAAAACTTTTCAAAACTGTCCCAAATTTTGGAAGATTCCAAAATTAATTTAGGAAATTTTTGAAAATTTTTCAGGAGTTAATTTGGACGATTTTGAAAAATTTTCAAGAGTTATGTGATGATTTGTAATGAAAAATTAGTTCTATGACGAAATTTAAAATTTTGAGATAGCTACGGGACTAAATCGAAAATTTTTAGTAATTTGAGATAAAAACCAAATTTGGCAAAAATTATGGGATTGAAAGTGCATTGAACGTCCTGTTACACATTTAGATGAGTGACATGTACTAAGGAGGAAAATATCAACCTTTGCTCATAGGATTGACGTTTTTTGTAGGTATAGATTTTATTATATTCTACGTGTCATTCATTCAACAATTCACAACAAGAAATATAATATCAAAATGTTTGAGAAAACCTCGGATTTGTATTGGCATTTAAAGGAAGGAAGGAGATAGGGGTGGGTGTGCTTGAATTGATATATGATTTCTAATCTTTTAGTGTTGTACTTTCTCATTTGAGTATGAGTACATCTTATGCTCTACTCTCTTTTAATAAAACTTGACTTTTTTAGAAGAAAAAAAAAAATCGGACCCCGATAGGAGCATGAAACTCATTCCACTAGTCCATACTCAACAATTATATATGGTTTATAATTAAGAAAATTCTAAATAATTAGAGAATAATCTCAATCATATACCCTTTCATAACAATTGATTCATGCTAGCTATACTATTGTAGGATTGTAGTATCATTATTATATATTATCATGCCATAAATTAAGATTTTTATTTATAATTAAAATATAGGATATGATTTTTTGTGAGATATGGTGTGTGTATCCAAAGAGCGCTTGCCCATAACTAAAGAATTAAGTATGGGTTCCCTAGCACTTGTGCTTATTCTAGTTTTATTAGTGTGGTTATTATTTAATGTTCTTAAAAGTTCAAACCTAAGCCGGCGAAAAATGCAGATTCCGGGACCTTACCGGCTTCCGATCATCGGAAACATTCTCCAACTTGGTCCAAACCCCCACCAATCACTAGCCAATCTTTCCAAAACATATGGTCCTTTGATGTCTCTCCACCTAGGAACCCTATATACAGTAGTTGTCTCATCACCCCAACTTGCAAAAGATGTATTGCAGCTGCATGACATAGACTTCTCTAGCCGTACAATCGCTGCAGCAGCTGAGGCACATGATTTTCACAAGAACTCATTGGCTTTCGTACCACTCGGAGATAAATGGAGATTGTCGCGAAAAATATTCAGAGAACATATGTTCTCTACTCAGCGGCTTGATGAGAGCAAGGGGCTTCGACTAGAGAAGTTGATGAAATTGATCGAGCATGTGAACGAATGCTCGGTTGGGGCTCGAGCTGTGATCATTGGCGAGGCTGCTTTCGTAACGGCTCTCAATCTTATAACGACCACACTTTTTTCAGTCGATTTTACGAGCTTTGATTCAGCTCTTGTTACTCAGGATTTGAAGGGAAGTGTTGTGAATGCCATGAAAATTCTCGGTGTACCAAATATAGCTGATTTCTTTCCCATTCTTAAGTTGGTGGATCCACAGGGGATTAAGAGGGAGGCAGAAGTTCACTTTGGTAAATTGCTGGATAAGTTTGAAGGTGTGATTAATCAAAGGTTGAAGTCAAGAGGATCATCCCTGCAGGGCTATCCAAAGAAATATGATTTACTCGAAACACTGCTCAATCTCATGGAGCAAAGAGACTACAACTTGAATATCAACGACATGAAATTTATATTTTTGGTCAGACTGTGCCGTATCTTTTTATTTTATTCAAAAAGGTCCCAAATTGTTAGAACATTCATTTTCGTTCCAAACCTTTCAGTTTTGCTTCGATTTCATTCCAAAACAATATTTCTTTACCAATTTCATCTTATAATTTTGTAAAAGCACCGATTTAGTCATATCCCATAGAATCAGAAAAATTAAATATTTTTAAAAAAATGACTAATTAGGTAAGAATTTAAAAGCTATGAGAATATTTCGGATATATTAAGTTTTTTGAGATTATTTTGAATAAAGTAAATTTGTATGAGACGATTTTGATTTTAAACTCGGATAAATACACTCTTGGTCCCGAATGAAGAATCTTATTTTTTTTTTTAAAATCCCATAATTTTAAATTAGTCCTAAAATACTTACGAGTGGGACTAAACTGCAATTTTCTGAACCAATTGAAAATTATGGTACTTTTCTTTTTTAATGAAACCCTTAATATATATGGGATCAAAAATGTATATTTACTTTTTCATGTTTAAATGAATTCTAACTTTTGTTATATATATTTAGGACATTGTTCTTGCTGGATCAGACACAGTAACAAACGCAGTGCAGTGGTCAATGACAGAGTTGCTTCTCCGCCCTGAGAAGATGGCTAATGCAAAAAACGAGCTAAGGAGTGTGGTCGGAGAAAACAAAAAGGTGAAAGAATCAGACATATCGAGGCTCCCTTACTTACAAGCTGTGTTCAAAGAAGTCCTTCGACTCCACCCATCTAGTCCCTTTCTAGTTCCTCGCAAGGCAGATTACGACGTCGAAATCAACGGATATACAATCCCCAAAAACGCACAGATACTTGTCAACATTTGGGCAATGGGAAGGGATTCAAGCATATGGTCAAACCCTACTTCGTTTGAGCCCGAAAGATTCTTGGACGCCGATATAGACTACAAGGGCCAAGATTTCATGCTCATTCCCTTCGGATCAGGAAGAAGAATATGTCCTGGTTTGCCGTTGGCAGATCGAATGGTGCCTCTTATTGTGGCTTCTTTGATTCATAACTTTGAATGGAAACTTGAAGAAGGCGTAAAACTGGACAGAACTGAGAAGTTTGGTCTTACATTGCATAAAGCAGTACCTCTCATGGCTATTCCAATAAAGGTGTGAAAGGTTAAGGTTGGTGTCTTAATATTCCATCTTTCATTTGCTAATTAAATGATCATGACCAAAAATAAAATTATATATATATATGGGAAAATCACAATTTCTATATGTTCTTATTAAATTCTCCTCATCCTTGAGCAAATTGTGATTCAGAAAAAATGCAAGTTGTCGATTGATAGCTGCTGCAAGGTGTTCAATTTCAAAATAGTGGAGAATGATTGAAATGATATTGTTGTGGTGTATGTTGGGTTGTAGTGTTTCTGTAACACATTTCCTAATTTAATAAACTTTACTTGATAAAATATATATATATATATATATATATATATATATATATATATATAGAGAGAGAGAGAGAGAGAGAGAGAGGGGGGCTAGCCTTCGAGATCGTTGCTGTCGTTTTTACGGAGCTTTGAAGGAGAGAGAACAATCTGATTCAAGGGTTTTGGTTGGATAATATATCTATTTCCTTATATATATATTTTGAGATTATAGGGCTATATTAGGTATACTAATTAAATTTTTTGTATTTTGCAGTAATATTCTTGAATTTACATATATCTCATAGTAGTAATACTTGTGTATTAGATAGTAATTAATCCTATATTGTTTTAATTACAATTGATTAAATTTCTTTAATTTTCTGCATATATTTTAGTAGGGGTTGGCAATTGCAGTCCTCTAGTTCTAGGGGTGGTTTCTGCTCAACAACAAATCTCAATTATACGGGTCATTTCATTTAATTTAATTTATTAAATTAAATATCCGTCTCACGAGATAGACGTCTTACAAGAGAGTTTGTCATCTAAAGAATATGTTCAGTGAGGCGTGTATTATTTTTTTTATTGATTGAATATCTCATCTTAATCTTATCTTATTTTATCTTATCTTATCTTATCTTAATATATTAAAAGTGGCAAGCAATTGAGAAACTTTTTTCCCAATTTTATCCCTACTTATTTCTTATATTTACTTAAATAACATTTCCACATGCCACATAAGCAGAACATTGACTATCCTACATTGAACATTTCACATTTCCTAACATTGCATAATAATGACAGGTTTAGAACATTGTACTGATATTGCAAAATATATTACTCTCATACTCATTTGAACAAATCTAATATATGCATTTACATAATACATTAACTATCCAAGTATTCATGTAATACATTTATATAATAAATCTTACATAATACCTGTATTCATGTAATTTGAATAGTAGGTTAAGACTTAAAAACTCTCCTCTGAAATTCTGCAACGGAATTAATGGAATATTAATTAGCTACTACTATTATTTATAAATACCAACATATAACTAGAGATGACATGTATTATTTTCTTTTGAGTTTGAATTGCTAAATACATCAAAGAAAACATAGGATTGGTTTTAAATTGATGGAGAACTCAAAAGTCATGCGATTGCCTCAAGACCTAAAAGGCATGTTGTACTTAGTCTCAATTTTAGTACAAATTGATAAGAGTAAGCGTACTCTATCTTTGTGTAGAACGTGGTGACCAAGTGCAAAAATTATTATATCGAACCCAAGGAAGAACGTGTATGTATCCGTATTTGAAAGATGTTTTACTCTAGAAGGACTAATCAATAATGGAGGGGATAGAATTAACTACAATTAATACCTAAGAAAGCAATTAAGATACAAATGGAATGGATGATGGATGATGGATGAATGGATGAATATGAGATGGATGAAGTAACAATCTAAAGAGGAGTAAGGCTAACCACATTTAAGATTAATGGTATTACATAGACTTGTTAAATTTAAATGATAAGTATCAATGATAAATGGACTAGAAGCAATCACAAATGTTCCCCTAATCCCTATGGCCAAGGTAATTAGGTTCTCAACTCATTACAAGTTTTAAGCACAAAAGATTGTCCCTTACTCTCAATTCCCTCAAGGGTACTATGATTATAAGATTGGTTCTTCTCACTCAATTAATAACCTACTTAGATCCATTAACTAAGTGTTCCAACATGAGTGTTCTAAGTATACAAAGATGCTACCACATACTTCATATACTAACATACAAAATCCATATTATAACATGATTCAATCAAATCCCTAAGCACAATATTAGAATGGACATCCTAATATCATAAATGGAGAGTTTAACCACATACATCATAATACAAATAAAGTAAATCATAAATCATGGAGGAAATTCCAAAAATCACATCAACTAAACCATTAGAAATTCAACAAAGTCAAAGATCCCTAATTCATCATGTGGCTAGCCTCACAAAAGGTCTAGCCAACAACAAACATCATGAAAACATTCCTAAAATGCTTACAAATATTCATTGTTGCAAACAAAACAAAGAAAATACAAAATGAAAGTAGAGTTCTCCCCTATTTAGAATTGGATTGATTTCTTCTCTTCAAGATGCAATTTCCACTCTTCAAGCCTCAATCCTCAATAGATGTGTGATGGGTAGATGGAATGTGTGAAGATGGATGAAGATGAAGGTAAAAATGGTGGAAAATGGGATGGAATTTGGATGGATGGATTAATGGAGATGAAAATGGATGAAATGGGGGTGTGTGGTGTGTGAGAGCAGCCCCTTGCTGTTCTGCTGGAGATTTTGAAGTTTGCAGCTGGAAATTTTGCAGCTGGAAATTTTGCACAAAAATTCGACCGAATTTTTGTGCTTCGGCCGAATTTTTCTTACAGTGTGCGTAGCCTTCGATACTCTGTTTCACCCATATTTTTTGAAAAAATGCACAAAAATTCGATCGAATTTTTGCCCCTCGGTCGAATTTTTGTGACAGCTTCGCGCTGCTTCACTGTTTTGGCTCGTTCTCCCTCGTTTTAACTCCAAATTGTGATCTGCTTTTTTCTACATCTTCCAGTAAAAATTCTCTAAATATTTACAATATCGCGCAATCTAAAATACTTAAACACTAAAACTAAGTATAATTGTATGGAACCATGCTATAATTGGACCCTAATTTCATGAGATTTCTACACTCATAACATGTATCCCATATGAACTCAGTTAAAATTATTTGAATCTATCTGATAATTTATAATTTCATTTTAAGCTGATTTAGATATGGAAGACAAAATTTTTAAAGAGTTGTTTCCTTATGAAGAATAATGGTGGGTGCATCAACGTAAGAGTTGCTGGGAAAAGTTCAAGAGAAGTTCATCATATAGAAAATTGAGAAACTATGAAGTTGATCTTATATTTATTTTAAATTTCCCATATATTTCCACGGTCATTTGAAATGAAATGCCTCAAGTAATGAACCTATGTTCTAATGGATAAAGAATATTTAAAGTCATGCTGACATTCTGTTTGAGTTGGGTGGGTGAGTGTGAGTGGGTAAAGAGTGAACCTTCATAATTCCTGCAAGAAATGTGCCTCCAAGATATACCATATGCTCTTGTCTTGGTGGATCCTCTATCCTCAATCATAGTTTCTATGGCAAATGACACAAAGAATATATTTACATTTTATCAAAAATAGTAGAACATACTGGAATGTATTCGGAATTCGGCTTTAACAATAGAAGAAGTCAATTCTTTAAGCTTTCCAGCTCAAATCTTTCTATTGAATATTTGAATCTGTAATATCATAATTTAATAATAATATTAGAATAAAATAAGTATCAAAATACATAATAATAAAAAAAATTGCAGTGAATAATTATGGATTAAAATCTCTCTATATTGTAAATAATTATAGCATATAATATTAAATCACTAAAATTAAAATTATATTGCTTTGTATATAGATAATATCAAATATCAAATATAAATCCATTTACATCACAATTCAGTACTCCTATGTAGGTTACCATGAGTGATCTTTGCTCATTATCCAATCGGCGCTGAACTCGAATTAGGCAGCTGGAGATATCAAGAGTTGAGGGATGGGAGGAGGAGAATAATTATCCAAAGTAATGAAGAATGATCTTCTCTGGATCTTGTTTCTCAAATTTGACAGATCCTGTGGAATCTTTAAGAGATTCAATGTAATTGATTTCTCTTTGGGAATTGGCATGTGCATGAAAGAATGAAGTGTTACGGTCACCCTCATGCATCCAATGTTGTTTGGACCTTTGTTTTCATAAAATATTCTCCTGCTCAAGAAGGGGATTGAGATGGCTTTGAAGTTGACCAAGTTTCAGCTGTGTGGCTGTCGAAATGAAGCCGTTGCTCAAGTGATCAATCTCTTTCTTGATTTTTTTGATCTTTTCTTTAAGTACATTCTTGTCCTTTCCTCCCCATCTCAAGAGGCCAATGGAGCATTTCCCTATGATGTCTGCGACAGAATCAAGAGAGCTATCCCAATTATCTTTTATGATTTTTTCACAGTCTGCCAACTTGATCCAAAGAGCCTCAAATCGGAAAGGTTTATGTCTTTTGCCACCAGAAAAGAGGCAACGAGTTCTACACTGGATGTGAAGGATCTGATGATCTGATTGATAGGTATGAATGTGAGATACTCGGTGCCAGCCATAGGTATCTCTCCAAAGTTGGTTGCATACATGAATATTCATTATTATTTTTCAAAAAGACAAGTGTAACTCTTTTCGAAAGAGTAATGTCTGTCATACGTGAAAGTTATTTTTTGACTGACTTTAGTGACTTTTGGAGATAACATAGTCTTCATTGATAATAAATAAATTATAAAATATCTTATTTATTTAAGGTTGGGACAACAATTTTGAAATTAAAATGTATTTATGGTTAAAGGATTAAAACGACGTTCTTTATTTTTTTATGGTGTAAATTATTGTGGGACTTATAGGATTATTGGAAAGTATGAAGATAAATTTGGGAGGAAACAAATAGTATTTTAGGGAAAATATCAAAAGTGGTCATTAATGTTTGGTATAATCTAAACTTAGTTCCCAAGTTTGCTAAAATAGTAATTTTGATTCTCCAGTGTCTGGTTTTAGTCCTTCTTGTCCAGCTTTATTTTTTTATCAAATTTAGTCCAATTATTTTATCCAAATTTAATCATTTATGTCAGAATTTCTCCAGATTTAATCCTTTATGTTAGAATTTGTCCAATTTTTATCCAAAATTATGAGACATTATTTGATAAAAGGACTAAATTTGAACAAAACATACCAAAATCAGACACTAGAGGATCAAAATTGCGAATATTGCAAACTTGGGGATTGAATTTGGACGCCAAACATAAAGGACTAATTTTGATATTTTTCCTATATTTCACCCTTTACATATATGTAAAATGACCACGAGTTCAAAAAGTGGGCAAACACTTGTGTGAAATCGTCTCATGGGAAGACTTTCGTGAGACGGATAACAAATATAATTACTGCAGAAGTTATGGGACAAAAAGTGATATATACTTGGATGAATGAAAATTGATAGTGGTGCAATGAATTATTTCATGAACAATTCCCAGTGCAAATAAAAATTAAAAACACTTTTATTGAAAGTGATAATATCTTTCATAAAATTGATAACTATTTAAAAAAGAAAACATAAAAAAGGTTTCATGCAGCTGTTCCCAAAGAGTGGGGGCTTATTGTTATAAATGTATAATTTGTTTACATACATGAATGATTTCAATGTTACTTATAGGACTTGTTGGTGGGGGCATCAGACACAAAAATAGGTACAGTAGAATGGGCAATGCAAGAGTTAGTTCTCAACCCTGTAAAGATGGCTAAAGCCAGAAACGAACTAAGGAGTTGTTGTGGAAGGGAGATCCTATCCAATCCGGGATAGACAATATGCAGTGATATATTCGGCACAGTAGAAACACAATTAATCCCAAACAATATCAATGTAGTAATCCTTTCACTCAAATATCGTAATAGGCAATAAACCAAATAAATATGCAGGAAATATAGAAGAATCAAACCAGCAATGTTAACGTGGATGATCGGTGTCGTTTTCACCTAGATTTTAGTGTCATTATTATGTGTTTTTGTGTGTTCTTATTTATTTTGTATATCATTTGGTAGTATTATATGAAGATATGGAGATTTGTGCTTTGAAATGATAAGTGTGTGATTTTCATGATTAAGTGCCTTAAATTGTGCTATATTTGTGAATATTTAGAGAATGAGTAATTTGGTGCAATTTGTGTGATTTTTAGGTAAAAATAGATTGTAGACACGATAAAGAAGATATGAGAAAAAACGAAGCTCAATTCGGAGTTGAAACGAGGAAGAACGAGCCAAAGCAAAGCTGAAAAACGCACGTTCAACTTGTGTAATTTTTTTGTATTCGTGTGGAACTCAAAACTAAACTTGTGATATATGGTTAGAAAGCCACGGAAGAGTGGGTCGCGTGAGCGCAAGAATCACTTGAATTGGAGATCGGATGTAGAAGTTATATGCGAAACGGTGAGACTGCGATGCGCGCGCTGCACCTACACGACCAGTGTTCCGAACACGCCCCTGTACTCCTTGGCCGTACACGAGCATCCGAAACGCCTACACACCCACCCCCATGGCCGTGTTCCGCACACGACCCGTTGATGAGTGATATTTTTACCTAGATTTTAGTGTCTTTTTACGTGTATTTTCGTGTATTTTTATCAGTATTCATGTGCTTTTTGGTGGAGTTATGTGTTTTTATGGAATTGAGTGTGAATGAACTTAATCATATGTAAAACAGGTGAAAAAGGAGCAAAAACAGAGACGGAAGATGAAACAAAGAAGAAGAAATAGGGTAGCAGCAACACGGCTGCCCGTGTCAGGCGCACGAGTCGTGTCGCAGCACACGACCCGTGTAGCCAACACGGGCCTGTAAGGGGAAGCTGTGCGGGAACATCAATTCATCCAACACGGCCACCCATTGGCCGTGCGTCAGCACACGACTCGTGTGCCGTCTTGAGTGAAGGTTGACCGATAAACCCTGACACGACTCGACTCGTGCTACAGCACACGAGTCGTGTCGATGCCAGAACAGGAAATTTTTACACATCTTCTAGAAGGTCTCCAAGGGGTATATATACCAATTCATTCAATATTTTGGTAGATCGGGATCCGAAATTCACAGCCCTGCACACACCTCACACACCATTTCTTCCATTCCACACCATCATCTTCATCCATTCTTCATCCTTTGGATCTACCATCATCCCACCATCAATTTCTACATCCAAGTGAAGGAAAAGGATCAAGGAAGAGAGGAAAGTGCAAAGAAGGGAAGGAGATCACCATTGAAGATAGATCAAGTGAGTTTCCATTCAATCTTTGTATTAAACCTCATAGTTTTATCATGATTTGTAAGGATTTAATTGTCTATGTTAATTTCTTTATGAATATGGTAGGCTAATCTCCCTTATGAGATTAGCAACATGAGAGTTGTTGGATAATTTTGGGATTTGTGTATTTGAATTCATATGTTGATTGGATCTATGGTTTTCTATCATTGATTATTAATTGCTTGATTTGTATTGATGATTTGTGTGTTTAGTTGTTCTAAATATGTGATTAGATTGAGAAATCAATTATGTGCTTAGGATAATTGAGTGAATCATTTCATCAAACACTTCATGTGTATTATAAATTGTAAAGAGATTGAGAAATCCTTTAGAGTTTAGAACCCTTTGATAGAACATATGATTGGTTTGATTGGGAGGTTGATTAATCGTGTGAAAGGACTCTCATTTCAAGATTAGTACCTAGTTGGAATTGTTTGAGTGAGAACCAACTCATTGAGCTATGTTTAGAACTATATCCTATCCATCTTGAGAGGAAGTTTAGTGATCTTAGTGTTGGCCCTTAGTCTTCAATCCATGATTCATGTGAATTCGATGCATTTATCCTAGGATTTTCACTTCTTAATTGTTGTTAATATCACTTTTACTTAATTTGGAAAACCACTTTTCATCCATCTATCTTGTTTGCTAATCATTGCCTGCTCGCTTGCTTTGATTGATTTAATTTCTTGTTTGATCAAACTACCCATTGATGATTTGTTTCTATAAAATTGCGATAAACGTGATCTCGCTTAAGCTCTAGTGCCGACCTCCCTGTGGTTCGATAAATTGTTTTAATTGGTCATCCCTACTACAAAATGGCTAATCACCCGTGTTTTGACAAAAGTAAATTTTATGATTTCCATGTGTTCTAGATGCTTCTATGGGGTATAAATACATGTTTTGACCACAAATTACGGGAGGAATCATTTTGGATCAGTTTTCACACACACTAGACACCTAAATCATACACATTCATCTCCATCTCTTCCATCCTTCACTTCATCTATCCAATCCACTTGATCTTCTCAAATCCATCCATAAATCCATCCATCCACCAATCTAAGAAGGGGAATTCATCATTGGTTGAAGATTATAGCATGATCAAGGAGAATAAAGTTCACCATCAAAAGGGAGCCAACTTACCTTTATTTTGTTATTTTCTTTATTATTTGACTCAATTGGAGCAAGCCATAGATTGTATTGATTTTATTATGATATGTAGTGGATAGTCCTCATGTGAGGCTAGCAATATGATTGGTTAGAGATTATGTAGATTTTGCACACCACATGTTTGATGAAATGATTGTTATGAATATTTTCTATCATGAATGTTTATTCTCATTTTATGTATGATTTGTGTGATTAAATTCTCTATTCATAGTGTTAGGATGGTCATTCCAATATTATGCTTAGTGGTTTAATTGAATCATTGATTGCATGAGATGACTTAGTTAGTATGAAGAGAGGTAAGCCATACCCTTCAAGTACATGGAACCTCATGATAGGACATTAGTGATGAACTAGTGAGGGGAACCCAACTTATGATCATAGTACCTTCATGAGAATTGTGAGTAAGAGACAATATTAGGAGATTTAAACTTGTAAAAGAGTTGAGAACCTAATTGCCTTGGCCATAGGGATTTGGGGTACAAACGTGATTGCTCTTAATATCATAACATAAAAACCATCAATGCATGTGTGTGTGAGTCTATATATACCTTATCCATGAATGTTTCTTGCCTTACATACTTCTTAGATTGTTAACCTTCATCCATCTTCCATGTCCATTATATTCATTTATCTTTAATTGCTTTTCTAGTTGTTAGTTTGTAGTATAATCAACCTCTCCTTCTTTGATTAGTCCTACTAGAGTGAAACATCTTTCAAATACGGCTATCCACTTTCGCCCTTGGGTTCGATATTATATAAATTTTGCACTTGGTCACTACGGTCTACTACGCGATAGAGTACACTTGCTCTAATCAATTTAACCAAAATTTAAACTAAGTTCATGGCGACGTTGCCGGGGCGAAAGCCTTCGGTGTAATGTGTTTGAATTTGTTAGCTCTACTTAAGATATTTTTCTTATTTTTGCATCTTATATTTGTTTTGAAAAATCTTGTTCTAACTTATTCTTTTTGATAGCTACGACAACCTTGAAAGAAGGGGAGAAGGAGCAAGCCAAAAATAGTAAGTGAAGGAAAGTTTTAGCAAGCCTTAAAAAGAAGAGTAAGAACATGAATGGGTGGAATCAATACTTGGGAGGAAATTATAGAAATCTACTTGGTTTGGTTCCACCACAAAAATCAAATGGCTACAAGGATGAGAGCAACTATGGGTATAGTAGTCAAATGAGTGAAGCAAGCACACACTTATTCCGTACCAAGTTCTTCAAACCAAATTCATTTGCCTATATTTACTCCTTTATCCAAAACTACAATGGAGTTGCTTAGAAGATATGCTTATGGAAATGATATAAGGCAATGCTTTCAACCAAGTCTTTCAAGCTATGAGCCTCAAAATGCTTACTTAATGCCTATTTCCAACATTAATGGGGGACGAGTGTGGAATATGCCCAATTACCAAATGGGAAATGGAACATGTATGCAAAACGGGTATGGTCAAGATAATTTCCAAGAAGAATGTCCACCAAACATGATGGAAGACCTTCCTTACCAAGTTCCTACAACCAAATACCTAAGGTTACTCCTTTACCCGAAAATAGTTCCTTAATGGAGTTGTGTAGAAGATATGTTAAAGGGAACAATGCAAGGCAAAGTTTTCAATCAAGTCTTCCTAGTTATGGGTCTCAATGTGTTCAAAGTATGCCAACTACTTATCCTACGGTGCAACAAGAGTGGATGATGCCAAGTCCTTAAGTGGAGGATATTTCTTACATGCAAGGGAGTAATTTCCAAAATCAAGGAAATTATCTCCAAGAACACACATGGCAACCACCGAGTGAAGAAGTAAAGCCATCCTTAGAAGATAGAGATAGTAAACTCATGGATATGTTGAATGAGATGATTGAATTTAACAGAAAATGAGTGAGGAAAATGAGAGGAGATTTGAGGCCTTAGAACGTCAAACTAGTTAAAGGATAAGTGACCAGAATACTCTTCACGAAATGGAGAATTTTGATGAAAAGATTGAAGAAAATTTGGAGGTAGAAGAGTGTTCGGGGGATAATGAAGGAGACTCAAGAGATGTTAAGCTTATTGAGGATAAGAAAGACAAGGTAAAAGAAAGTATAGAGGAGAAAAGTGAGAGGAGTAAAGAGCCTAAGGTAGAAGAGAGCTTTGAGGATGAAGAGATTATTCATGATTTCTTATCTCTTGGTGATAAGAAAAATTTAAGTGAAGATGAAGAATCAAGAGAGGATTATGAATTTGATGAAGTGGAACAAGGTCTAGAAGCACTTGATGATGAGTTCGGGAGTGAAATGAGAATTTCTACACCTTTAAACTCTCCAAGTTGTATTGAATTTCAAAATATTGTTTATATTGACTTTGTCTTACCTATTGATTCTTCTCAATGCCTTAGGTATAAAAGAGAGCTTGAAGAGATGTTGGGAACATATTTGATAAAAAGGAATAAGTCGTGGTCAAGAAAAGAGCGGTTAATGGAATGCAAGCTCAAACGAGTTGAATTTTTAAAGCCAATCTCGAAGGATGCTACTACGATCGTTACTTGCCACAAACGCCTAATAGAGGAAGAAGCACAAAGATTAAAATTTGATGGCAAGAACGAACGATATCCTTGGCCATTCCGATGAGTTCTCCATAATTCGTCCAGCTTGAAGACGTTAAACTTAGCGCTGGATGGGAGGCAACCCATTATTTGTTTTATTGTTTTCATTTAAATGCTTTGATTTAGTTTTCTTGTATTTTTGGCATGTAGGTTGATTGTGCTCATGGAGAAGAATGCGTATTGAAAATACAAGAAGTGCTTGATTTGAAGTGTGAAGGGACATCTCACCACTTTTTTCAAACTTAAATCGAAACTCTTGTTTCACTTTAAGTTTGGGGGGATAGTGCGTGGTGTGCCGTACCTTGAGTGTTGTGATGCATATGATTCTCTACAAGAAGATCATTGGTGGAAACTATAAGGGTAAGTCCCATCACTTTTTGCAAACTTAATTCTCAACTTGTTTCAATTTAAGTTTGGGGAGAGAGTGCGTGGTGTGACTCACCACTTGAGTGTACTTATTATGATTGATTGAGAGATATTTCTTGTAAAATTGGATAAATTTTAAAAATTTTCTCATGAGTATTGGTTTGATTTTGGTTAGTTTGGTTGTGTTGAAGTTCATGTTAGTTCATTATTGATAGTAATTGTTGTGCTAATGGTTTTGATGAGATTTTGAGCATATATGAGGTGTATCGGAAGCATAAAAAAGGACAAAACAGGGTTTGAAAATCGAAAAAGGGCAAAACAGGGTGCAGCAACACACCTCGTGTGCAGAGCTCGGCCCTGTACACAAGGGCGTGTGCAAGCATCAGAAACCCCTACTCGCCCATTGATTAGCCATAGTTTAGTGGGCATGACCAATTAAAGAAATTATCGAACCACAGGGAGGAAGGTACTAGGGTCTAAGCGATCTCGTATTTGTCATAGTATTATAGAGATGAACGAGAAGGGGAGATAATCAAGAAATGACAATAAAATAAATGGGTAGATGAATAGGAGATGAATGAATGAGCCAAGTAGATAGAGATGAGACTAGCAATACTTAAAGCATGGAAAATCTAGGTATCATGCAATGAATTCATATGTGTCATGGGACAAAGGCTAAGGGCCAACACTAAGATCACCTAAACTCCCTCTCGGAATGAATAGGATATGGAATGACATTCATTGGATTGGTTCTCACTCAAATAATTCCAACTAGGTACTAAGCTTGAAATGAGAGTCCCTTCACATAATCTATTGACTTCTCAATCTAATAAATGATATGTTCTATCAAAGGGTTCTAAACTATGAAGGACTTCTCAATCTCTTCACAATCTATAATGCACATGAAGTGTTTGATGAAATGATTCACTTAATTATCCTAAATATGCAATTGACTTCTCAATCTAATCACATGCTTAAAACAATTAAACACACAAATAATCATAAACATCAAGATCTAAAGCATCATTGATAGAAAATCAATTAACCCAATCAACATAATCATTCAATTGCAAAATACCAAAAATTATCCAACACAATTCATATTGCTAATCTCACAAGGGAGATTAGCCTCTCATATCCATAAGAAAATTAACATAGACATTAAATTCCTTACAAAACATGATAAACAATAGGTTTCAATACAAAGTGTAGATGAAAACTCCCTTGGATGTCTCCAATGGTGATCTTCTTCTTCCCCTTGCAATTCACCTCTCTTCCTTGCTTCTCTACTACTTGGATGGAGGATTTGATGGTTGGATCAAGGTAGATGGGTGGATGAAGAATGGATGAAGATGATGGTGGAAAATGGAAGAAATGGTGTGTGAGGTGTGTGTAGAAGGGTGGAATTTCAGATCTGATCCCCACTGATATTTACACTCCAAAATGGGTGTTTTTACCCCTTGGAACCTTCTAGAACACATTCTAATCATAAAAATGACTTTGGGCCGAGAATGGGTCGAATTCGGGTCAAGTTCGGGTCGGTGCAGCGCAGTCTCACCGTTTCGCGCATAACTTCCACATCCGATCTCCAATTTGAGTAATTCTTGCGCTCACGCGATCCTCTTTTCATTGGCTTTCTATCCATATAAATATCTGACAAAACATCCAACATTTGAAGGTGTAACAAGTCATACAAAGTAGCACAACCATGCTGAGTAGAAACAGCCTGCGCGACGTCACCATTTTAATCATAACTTTCTCGTTTGGGCTCGGATTGAAGTGTTTCTTATACCAAAACGATCCTCTTTTATGTGGCTTTCCAACCATATATCACACTTCTTGTTTTGAGCTCCACAAGAGTATAAAAAAATTACAAAAGTTGGACATGCGTTTTTCAGCATTTTGCTTAATTTGACTCATTTTCCCTCGTTTCAACTCCGAATTAAGCTTCGTTTTTTCCCAAATTTTCCTTCTCGCGTCTAGAATCTATTTTTACCTGGAAATCATACATTTAAGCTTATTTTCACATATTTCCATAAAAATACAAAACATAACCAAATAGAACATAAAATACGAATAAAATAATACGAAACACATATAAAAAGACACTAAAATCTAGGTGAAAATATCACTCATCACACCCCCAAACTTAAGGTGTTGTGCGTCCCCGCACAACGAAAATAATAAACCAAGGAGAGTGATTTTCACCTAGGAAAAAAACTAAATGAACATAAGTAACAACACATCATTAGCAAAAAGAATTACAAATTATGCTAAGGCATCCTACAACATTAAACTCATAACATGAAAAATTAACAAGTTCAATCTAAAGAGAATAAAAGTGTAATATAGTCCTTTTTAGTCCAAGCCTCACATAGGTTATAAATTTCACTCAACACTCTTTAAAGTAGGTAAATCAACACTCATCAATCGATTGGCTCGACTCGCTATAAGCTTGCTTGTGGACTACATTCACAAACCACCAAAGTTTTCATTAGTGATCAAAAAGGTCTTTTATTAAGGATGTAATGATAGGCTCTTTGGTAGGGTAGGAAGAGTATGGATAATAGTGACTAACAAGTGTAAGTAATCGAAGAGATGATCAACTTCCTCAACTTCTCCACTTTTCTTTCTTTCTTTCTCAACTTTGGTAATCACAAGCACTAATCATCAACTTTCCTTAGATTTTGAGCTTCTTTTAATGCCTACTTCCTTCTTTGAACTTTTAAGTACTTGAGCATATTGTTATTGCTTTGCTCATTTTCTTGTTTTGAGGTTGCATGTTCATTCTTTCTTGTGCTCTTTTTCATCCTTTTTCTTGCTTGTTTACCATTTCTCTTTTTTCTTTTACTTCCTTATCAAACCTTTCTAGTTAACATCTCCTCAATCACCCACACAAATGGTATATATGTAAGGCTTAAGTGGGTAATCATGGCTTGTAATGTGCTATATTCACAATAAAAAGGCTTAAAGGCTCAAAATGGTTAACTAGGGATGATGTACATGGTAGGAAAATATATGGCAATAACTATGAATAACAAGGATGGCCTAAGATCATTTCACTAATCTCCACAAATCGGGCTCGTTCCTATAGTCCTTGAGCAAATTCTAGCTTATCAAACACAACCAATCCACTCATGAAGAAAAATACCATGTATGCACGGTTGAGGTTCAAATACTCACAAGCTTATGCATTGGACCTTAAGAAACTTATTACACCACATTCATCTCAAAATTGAACAAGTTAAATAAAACATGTCACAATTCGAAAGTGTAGAGATTCTTAATCATAACTTGTCATCACTTATTACCACAACATATCACCACTCATGTTCAAAAATGACTCACAACATCCCAAAAATAATCCACCAAACACTCCCTAAACAAGAATAAAAATGCACACGAAACATAAAATAAAGACTCAACAAACAAGAAATAACCAAAAACACATAACATGCAAGAATAAAAATCACCATCATAAAACAATGAAGCACACATTCAAATCATCCATAACAATGTAAGCTCACAATCATCCCAACCTTGATTGAAAAGGAAATCCTAAATAATGAAAATAAACATCCCAAAACATAACAAATTAAGTAGCATGCTAATCACATCAATACAAATCAAATCAAATTATGCTAAGCACATAAAAGTGGTAGGGTGTAGAATGAACTCCCTCAATAAGCATTTGATAGTGGAAGTTGTTAGCTCCGAGCTCAATTCGTGCTTCCAATACCCTTCATACATGCTCAACAAAACCATTAGCTCAACAATTTCATTAAAAATATGGACTATCATGCACTTCAACACGACCAATCATACCAAAATCAAACCAATGCTCATGAGAAAAATTCAAAATTAGCCCAAAAACACGAAAAGTATATGGCTTCAAAACAAAGTATGTCACACCATGTCATATCCCCCCAAACTTAAATTGAAACAAGAGTTTCGAGGTAAGTTTGCAAAAAGTGGTGTGACTTACTTTCACACTTCAAATCAAGCACTTATCGTTTCTCCAATACACATTCTCCTCATGAACACAATCAATCTACATGCTAAAAATGCAAACAAACAAATCCATCAACCTTATTGAAAGCATTAAATAAAGCAATAAAAGGTAATGATGGGTTGCCTCCCATCGAGCGCTAAGTTTAACGTCTTCAAGCCGGACGATAGTCTTTAGCTCATGGTGGTCTTGAATAGTCCTTAGGCACTATCATAGGTTTCTTCTTGAAGTAGTGCCTTGTGCTCTCCCGTTCAACCACTAGAACGATTCCCTTCTTATTAAATAGCTCAAGTAATTGGTCTCCGAAGGCGTTCTTCACAAGGAATGGCCCTTTCCACTTGTTCCACTTTTTCCATGGGGCTTTATATGAATTTTGAACTTCAACCACATCCCCCGGTAAGAATTCGGGCATTGACAAGTGTTGGTGCCCTCTTGCAACCTTTTTCCTACAATCACCAAATAAATTTTTATCAATGAAATCATGGAAGTTCTTAAGAGAATTTGAAATTTCAATAGAATGAGAAGGTTTTGGCTTGTGGGGAGTAGAATCCATGATCATAGTTTCCGGAGGTTTCCTTTCTTCCATAATGGCATGAATCTCTTTTTGATTTTGAATCTTGACTTTCTCTACCATCTCTTCAAGAGACTCGACAAATCTATCGAATTCCCCTTTCAACTCTTCTTTCAACTCTTTAGCTTTCACCCACTTAGGCACCCTTTCTCTCTTTTCCTTCATAACCTTATCAAACCTTTCTAAACCATCCTCTTTTCGATCTTTAATGGCCATGCATAGATTCGTTCCGGAGGTAGAAGGCCTGTTGTTCTCAACGGTGGATACAACTTGACTAACTTGGTGCTCAATGGAATCTAATCTAGCACCGAATGCTACTATTGCACTTGTCACCCTGTCACACCAATTTCCGATTCGATCCATCCAAGCTTCATTATACTTACTCTCCTTCTCCATGCGCTCCATAATCTTTTCGATCAACTCATTTCTAAGCTTCTCTCTATAGTCAAGTTGGGCGGAATAAGAGGTGTTGGAGTCTTGAAAATCGCCCCATAGATGTGGTTGATTTCCATCTTGATTTCTAGAAAAATTTCCTTGAAAACCATCTTCCACACCTTGAGGGTATACTTGATGATGCATTTGATGAGGAACTCCCAAATTCTCATAACCTTGTTGTTGGAATTGCATATCTTGTACTCCGTAATCCGGTTGCAAATTAGGCTCCCAATTTGGCATTTGAAATCCTTGAAAATTTCCTTGTGTGTTCATAGCGGAATGAACACTTCTATTCACCATATCTCGAAGATTATCCATGTAGCTCATATTTTTGGGGTTGCTCTCCTTCTTCTTCCTTCTCAAGGTATGCACCTATAAAAGAAAGAAAAATTAGAACAAAATTTTCCAAAGCAAAAATAAGATGCAAAAAATAAAAAAAAATGTCCTTATTAAGACCACTCTAAACAATCCTTCGTCAAACTACTAGCGACCGTTACCTCCCCGGCAACGGCGCCATTTGATTAGCCATAGTTTATTGGGCATGACCAATTAAAGAAATTATCGAACCACAGGGAGGAAGGTACTAGGGTCTAAGCGATCTCGTATTTGTCATAGTATTATAGAGATGAACGAGAAGGGGAGATAATCAAGAAATGACAATAAAATAAATGGGTAGATGAATAGGAGATGAATGAATGAGCCAAGTAGATAGAGATGAGACTAGCAATACTTAAAGCATGGAAAATCTAGGTATCATGCAATGAATTCATATGTGTCATGGGACAAAGGCTAAGGGCCAACACTAAGATCACCTAAACTCCCTCTCGGAATGAATAGGATATGGAATGACATTCATTGGATTGGTTCTCACTCAAACAATTCCAACTAGGTACTAAGCTTGAAATGAGAGTCCCTTCACATAATCTATTGACTTCTCAATCTAATAAATGATATGTTCTATCAAAGGGTTCTAAACTATGAAGGACTTCTCAATCTCTTCACAATCTATAATGCACATGAAGTGTTTGATGAAATGATTCACTTAATTATCCTAAATATTCAATTGACTTCTCAATCTAATCACATGCTTAAAACAATTAAACACACAAATAATCATAAACATCAAGATCTAAAGCATCATTGATAGAAAATCAATTAACCCAATCAACATAATCATTCAATTGCAAAATACCAAAAATTATCCAACACAATTCATATTGCTAATCTCACAAGGGAGATTAGCCTCTCATATCCATAAGAAAATTAACATAGATATTAAATTCCTTACAAAACATGATAAACAATAGGTTTCAATACAAAGTGTAGATGAAAACTCCCTTGGATGTCTCCAATGGTGATCTTCTTCTTCCCCTTGCAATTCACCTCTCTTCCTTGCTTCTCTACTACTTGGATGGAGGATTTGATGGTTGGATCAAGGTAGATGGGTGGATGAAGAATGGATGAAGATGATGGTGGAAAATGGAAGAAATGGTGTGTGAGGTGTGTGTAGAAGGGTGGAATTTCAGATCTGATCCCCACTGATATTTACACTCCAAAATGGGTGTTTTTACCCCTTGGAACCTTCTAGAACACATTCTAATCATAAAAATGACTTTGGGCCGAGAATGGGTCGAATTCGGGTCAAGTTCGGGTCGGTGCAGCGCAGTCTCACCGTTTCGCGCATAACTTCCACATCCGATCTCCAATTTGAGTAATTCTTGCGCTCACGCGATCCTCTTTTCATTGGCTTTCTATCCATATAAATATCTGACAAAACATCCAACATTTGAAGGTGTAACAAGTCATACAAAGTAGCACAACCATGCTGAGTAGAAACAGCCTGCGCGACGTCACCATTTTAATCATAACTTTCTCGTTTGGGCTCGGATTGAAGTGTTTCTTATACCAAAACGATCCTCTTTTATGTGGCTTTCCAACCATATATCACACTTCTTGTTTTGAGCTCCACAAGAGTATAAAAAAATTACAAAAGTTGGACATGCGTTTTTCAGCATTTTGCTTAATTTGACTCATTTTCCCTCGTTTCAACTCCGAATTAAGCTTCATTTTTTCCCAAATTTTCCTTCTCGCGTCTAGAATCTATTTTTACCTGGAAATCATACATTTAAGCTTATTTTCACATATTTCCATAAAAATACAAAACATAACCAAATAGAACATAAAATACGGATAAAATAATACGAAACACATATAAAAAGACACTAAAATCTAGGTGAAAATATCACTCATCACCCATGCAATGGGTGAGTGCGGAACACGAGGCGTGTCGAGAGCAGGAACACGGGCCTTGTAGCGGACTCGAGTTGTGTTCGGTTCAGAATTTTCACAATTTCTAGCTCATCCAGCCTGGAGCTGGTTGTCCGTGTTAGCCATTTACACCTCCAGAGGCCTGTTCATGGAGTTCACTTTACTACTCATCATTTCCATTTGCTTAGCATAGATTTGAATTTGCTTGGATTGGCATAGTATTTCATGTGTTATGTATTTAGGGAGGTTTACTTGCTTTATTAGTTTTTCTCATTTTTTAATAAGGTGGTAAAATTTTGAGCGTACATGTTATTGGATGATTGAGGATATGTGCTTTATTTTCTTTTGATGGATGGAATTTTCGTTGTTGCATATTATGTGTTTTTGTGTTGTTGCTTGCTTGAAAAGTCTTTTCTCATGTGTTGTTTTGTTGGTATTTTTATTCTTGTATAAGATTTCTTGGTGGTTTGTTTTGGGATGTTGTGAGTCATTTTTGAATGTGAGTAATGGCATGTTGTTTGCGATAAGTAATGGCGAACTATGTTGAGAATCTCTACTCTTTAAAATTGTGGCATGTTCTATTTAACTTGTTCAATTTTGAGATAAATTGAGGTGTAATAGGTTCTTAAAGGTCTGATCAAAAGCTTGTGAGCATTTGAGCATCAACCGTGCATCCACGGTTAATTTCTTAATGAGTGGATCAATTGAGTCTTGATAAACTAGAACTTGCTCATAGACTACGGGAATGAGCCCGATTGGTGGAGGTTGGTGAGATGATCTTAGGCCATCCTTTTTATGTTAAAGTCATTGCCATATATTTCCTTACCCTTATACATCATCCCTAGTTAACCACTTTGAGCCTTAAAGACTATTTTTGTGATATAAGCACAATACAAGCCATGATTATCCACTTAAGTCTTGTATATATATATATATATATATATATATATATATATATATATATATATATATATATATATATATATATATATATATATAACCTTTGTGAGGGTGATTAAGGAGATGATTGTTTACAAGGTTTGATGGTGAAGTTGTGCAAAAGAAAGAAGGAAATGGTAAACAAGCAAGAAAAGGATGAAAAGAGCTCAAGCAAAATATACATGCAACCTCAATATAAGAAAAAAGAGCAAATCAACAAAAATATGCTCAACGAATTCAAAAGTCAAAAGAAAGGAAGCATGCAAATTAAAAGAAGCTCAAAAAATCCAAGGAATGATAATGATTAGTGCTTGTGATTAAAAAAGAAAAGAAAGAAAGATAGAAACGTGAAGAAGTTGAAGAAGCTGATCATCTCTTCGATTACTAACACTCAATGAGTCATTCTTATCCATAATCTCCCTATCCTTACCAAAAAGCCTAACATTACATCCAAAAGTAAAGTCCTTTTTGATCATTAGTTGAAGCCTTGGTGGCTTGTGAATGTAGTCCGTGAGCAAGCCTATGGTGCGTCGGGTTCAATCGATTGATGAGTGAAAATTACCCTACTTCATAGAGTGTTGAGTGCATTTTGATATCCGACGTGAGGTTTGGACCGGAAGGGACTTTATTACTCTGAACTTGTTAATTTTTAATCTCATGATTTAATGTTGTAGTGTGACTTGATATGATTTGTAGTCCTTGTTACTTATGATGTGTTGTTGCTTATGTTCTTTAGGTCTTTCTCTAGGTGAAAATTTCCCTCTCATTTTCTCATTTTCGTTGCTCGAGGACGAGCAACATTAAGTTTGGGAGATTGATCGGTGTTATTTTCACCTAGATTTCAGTGTCATTATTATGTATTTTTATGTGTTTTTATTCATTTTGTATATCATTTGATGGTGTTATATGAAGATATGGAGATTTGTGCTTTGAAATGATAAGTATGTGATTTTCATGATTAAATACCTTAAATTGTGCTATATTTATGAATATAAAGAGAACGAGAAATTTGGTGTAATTTTTGTAATTTTTAGGTAAAAATGGATTCTATACACCATAAAGAAGATGTGGGAAAAAATAGAGCACAATTCGGAGTTGAAACGAGGAAGAACGAGCCAAAGCAAAGCTGAAAAATGCACGTCTAATTTGTGTAATTTTTTGCATTTGTGTGGAGCTCAAAATTGAACTTATGATATATAGTTGGAAAGCCACTGAAGAGAGGGTCGCATGAGCGCAAGAATCACTCGAATCGGAGATCGGATGTAGAAGTTATGCGCGAAACGGTGAGACTGCGCTGCACGCGCTACACCTATACGACCAGTGTTCCGAACATGCCCCTGTACGCCTTGGTCGTGCGCGAGCATCCGAAACGCCTACACGCCCACCCCCATGGCCGTGTTCTGCACACGACCCGTGTTCTGACAAAAGTCAATTTTATGATTCTCATGTATTCTAGAAGCTTCTATGGAGGTATAAATACATGTTTTGACCACAAATTACGGGAGGAATTATTTTGGATCAGTTTCCACACACACTAGACACCTAAATCACACACATTCATCTCCATCTCTTCCATCCTTCACTTCATCCATCCAATCCACTTGATCTTCTCAAATCCATCCATAAATCCATCCATCCACTAATCTGAGAAGGGGAATTCATCATTGGTTGAAGATTATAGTATGATCAAGGAGAAGAAAGTTCACCATCAAAGGAGAGCCAACTTACCTTTATTTTTTGTTATTTTCTTCATTATTTGGCTCATTTGGAGCAAGCCATGGATTGTATTGATTTTATTATGATATGTAGTGGCTAGTCCTCATGTGAGGCTAGCAATATGATTGGATAGGGATTATGTAGATTTTGCACACCACATTTTGATGAAATGATTGTTATGAATATTTTCTATCATGAATGTTTATTCTCATTTTATGTATGATTTGTGTGATTAAATTCTCTATTCATAGTGTTAGGATGACCATTCCAATATTATGCTTAGTGGTTTAATTGAATCATTGATTACATGAGATGACTTAGATAGTATGAGGAGAGGTAAGTCATACCCTTCAAGTACTTGGAACCTCATGATAGGACATTAGTGATGAACTAGTGAGGGGAACCCAACTTATTATCATAGTACCTTCATGGGAATTGAGAGTAAGAGACAATCTTAGGAGATTTAAACTTGTAAAAGACTTGAGAACCTAATTGCCGTGGCCATAGGGATTAGGGGTACAAAGGTGATTTCCCTTAATATCATAACATGAAAACCATCAATGCATGTCTGAGTGTGTGAGTCTATATATACCTTATCCATGAATGTTGCTTGCCTTACATACTTTTTAGATTGTTCACCTTGTATCCATTTATCTTTAATTGTTTTCCTAGTTGTTAGTTTGTAGTATAATCAACCCCTCATTCTTTGATTAGTCCTACTAGAGTGAAACAACTTTCAAATACGGCTACTCACTTTCGCCCTTGGGTTCGATATTTTATAAATTTTACACTTGGACACTACGTTCTACTACGCGATAGAGTACACTTGCTCTAATCAATTTAACCAAAATTGAAACCAAGTTCAGTGGAAAACCCCTTCAACCTGAGGGTAAAACCACGGGACCTCTCGTCCAGGAAACAATCCACTAATGCACAAAAGCACATAGTTCAATCTCTCTATCACAAGTAGATGAATACCAATCTATCTCTCTATCTCAAGTAGAGGAAAACCAATCTATCTCTTTGTCACAAGTAGAGGAAAACCAACTCTCTATCACAAGTAGAGGAATAATACAGAATTATCAAAACACCATCAAGAGAATCACTCTTGGAATACAAAATAATAAAGGAGAAGAGAATAATAAATCTAGCACAAAGAGAATACTAATCACCCGATTCTCGTTGCACCCCTCGGAGATGTATCTGAGAAATTCACTTCGATCAGTCTGTAGAGGATGTCGCCATGAACTCCCCCTCGAAATTTGAAGTGAAACAGTGAAGAAAATGATCCCCAAATTAGGTTGCTTCCCACGCACACTTCTCCTTCTTTTCTCCCTTATTTTCTCTCAGCCTTGATTCTGTTCTCTGGACGTTGGCTGCTTCACACCCTCCTGTTCATGCCACACTCGCAGCATATTGATTTATAACCTAAAGGGTTACAATCTGGACTAATTAATTAATGGGCCAAAATTAATCTATGGGCCATTATTAATTAATTTAATATGTTGGGCTTCTTTTATCATTTATTTTTCTAGCCAATATATTGGGCAAGCCCAACAATCTCCCCCTCCTAATATATCTGGCTACACACATCACACTTATCTCGAGCTCATGTCGGCCAATCCAGCACACAATTCATGCTTCTCGCGAGTAACCACTTCGATCATCATATCTGCGAAATTCCTTTCAGTATGAATCTTCCCTAGCTTCAAAAGTTGCTTCTCTAGCACAATTCTAAGCCAATGGCACCTCACATCAATATGTTCAAGTATGTTGTGCCATAAATTCAGAGATGAATCATCAACAATTGCTAATAACTGGTCCAGAGCAATCCTGAGCTTTGTCCTGTAAAGCATACAACAAAGCTTCCCTTCGCAACAAGCAAAGAATCATTGATAAGCCTCCAATAACCATTTATAAATTTTTGCTCGAACCCCTCCCTGTCAAGTACATTGACAGCAGTCAAGTTGTGGCGCAACTCTGGGACATGTCTCACGTTCTTTAAAGTCAGTCTGTGTCCCAACTCAGTCTCAACAATCATGTCACCAATACCAACTACAGGTGCAACACTCTTGTTCCCCATGGACAAGTGACCAAAATCTCTTGATAAGTAGCTTGTAAACAACTCTCTCTTTGGAGTACAATGATGAGAAGCCGAATCAATAATCCATTCAACATCGGGATCCTCTACATGAACACATTTATCGCTCACACAAACTACGTATCATCAACATCATAAAGCGTGACAAAGGCTGCTGTATTCTTATCCTCTGACTTCTTCTGATTCAATTCTTTTTCTTTCTTCCAGATTCTGTAATTTCTTTTCATGTGGTTGGGTCCACCACAATGATAACACTTGAATTTAGACATGTAGTCTTTGTGTTTTGATTTATCACAGTATTTGTGTCCTCCTCTCCAGCCTCTACCTCTGTTTTCTGTAACAAGTGCCTGTGAATAACTGACTCCTATTTCTTTTCTTCTAGTCTCTTCATTGAACATACTTTCTTTGACCATATTCAATGTCAACTTTCCATTCGGAGCTGCATTACTGAGTGTCACCACCATAGTCTCCCAGCTATCAGGTAGAGAACTCAATAAAAATAAAGCCTGCACTTCATCATCAAATGTGATATTCATGGTAGAAAACTGATTCACCAAGTCTTGAAATATATTCAAGTGCTCTAACACAGAACTCTCATCTTTGTACTTCAAGTTCACTAATTTTCTGATAGTAAATGCTTTGTTCTGTGCATTCTTTCACTCATACAATTCCTGCAATTTTGTCCATAATTCCTTTGGGTTGGTCTCCGTAGCCACATGATGAAATGCACTAATATCTAACCACTGCCTGATTGTAGCAATTGTCTTTCTACCAAGCTTTTCTCATGCTTTATCATCCATGTCCTTCGACTTAGCATCTTTATCATCTTTCCCACTAATAGGCTCATACAAATCTTTGCAGTAAAGTAAATCCTCCATCATAGGCTTCCAAATAGAATAATTCTCAGCATTCAGCTTAATCATAAAACCAATAACCTCCATGGTTTCTGCCTAACCAAGCTCTGGTACCACTGTTGTGGAAGGGGGATTCTATCCAATCCGGGATAGACAATATGCAGTGATATATTCGGCACAGCGAAAATACAATTAATCCCAAATAATATCAATGCAGTAATCCTTCCACTCAAATATCGTAATAGCCAATAAACCAAATAAATATACAGAAAAAACAGCAGAATCAAACCAGCAATTTTAACGTGGAAAACCCCTTCAACCTGAGGGTAAAAACCTCGGAACCTCTCGTCCAGGAAACAATCCACTAATGCACAAAAGTACACAGTTTAATCTCTCTATCACAAGTAGAGGAATACCAATCTATCTCTCTATCACAAGTAGATGAAAATCAACTCTCTATCACAAGTAGTAGAATATTACAGAATCATCAAAACACCATCAAGAGAATCACTCTTGGAATACAAAATAATAAAGAAGAAGAGAATAATAAATCAAGCACAAAGAGAATACTAATCACCCGATACTCGTTGCACCCCTCAGAGATGTATCTGAGAAATCCACTCCGATCAATCTGTAGAGGATGTCGCCGTGAACTCCCTCACGAAATTTGAAGTGAAACGGTGAAGAAAACGATCCCCAAATTAGGTTGCTTCCCACGCACACTTCTCCTTCTTTTCTCCCTTATTTTCTCTCAGCCTTGATTCTGTTCTCTGGACACTGGCTGCTTCACACCCTCCTGTTCATGCCACACACGCAGCATATTGATTTATAACCCAAAAGGTTACAATCTGGACTAATTAATCAATGGGCCAAAATTAATCTATGGGCCATTATTAAATAATTTAATATGTTGGGCTTCTTTTATCCTTTATTTTTCTAGCCAATATATTGGGCAAGCCCAACAAGAGTGTGATTGGAGAAAATAAACAAGTTACAGAATCAGACATATTGAGGCTTCCATACTTGCAAGCTGTGGTTAAAGAAATCCTTCGTCTCCACCCGCCAGTTCCCTTTCTAGTTCCGCGCAAAGTGGATTGTAAAGTCGAAATCAATGGATATACAATCCCCAAAAACGCACAGATGCTTGTCAATGTTTGGGCAATTGGAAGAGATTCAAGCATTTGGCCGAACCCAAATTCATTTGAGCCCGAAAGGTTCTTAAACACCAAAATAGAGTTCAAGGGCCAAGATTTCTCCTTTATTCCTTTCGGAGCAGGACGAAGGAAAATGCCCTGGTTTGCCGTTGGCTGATCAGATGGCCGTTCCTTTGCTGGCTACTTTGATTCAGAACTTTGATTGGAAACTTGAAGTGGGGGCAAAAGTGGACACAACTGAGAAATTTGGTGTTGCAGTGCATAAGGCAGTACCCCTCATGGTTATTCCAATAAGGGCTGCTATGATGCAAATATAGATCAGTTAGTAATCTTGATGCATTGGATAAATAAAGGGGCTGACTTTCCATACCCAAAATTGCTATGTATACCCCAAAATATGATTAGATTAAAAAATTTTAATTATTATGACCTAAATCTGATCTTTTTATTGGGGTATACCTAGGAAATATGGATCATTTAGTAATATTGATCCAATGGATAAATAAAGACTTTTTTATGTTATTGGGGAAGACTTGATATAACTTTTTTTTTTATTGGACAGTGTTAGTATAGTTAGTAGTTAGTTCACCAAGCATCTATACTCCCCCTTTCTCCAAGTCTCCTTATAACTCTTCTCCTATTCTCATCGTACCTTTTTATTTTGGAGATGTTTAAAGTAAAATCACTCTGATCAATGTGTAAAAGATGTCAACACCCCCTCATAATTATTTGAAGTAAAAAAAAATGAAGAAATGAACGTCTAGAATGGATAGCTTTCACTCACTCTTCACCCTTTTTCTCTCCTGATTCTCTTGCCAACTCTCTTTTTCTGGAGTTCTCACCAACAAACATTTTAATTATCCCGAAAATGGGTTTGCAATTGGGTCACATAATTATAATACTTGTGTTTTTTCACTTTAATTCACTGAGCCCACTATGTTGGACAAGCCCAGCCCAACAATAAGTTATCTAGATGATGGAGGGATAGTTGCTGAGCAATGGTCAATCTATTTTGTTTTGTTATGATCTTTGAGTTAGTGAGGTACCGTTGTGCAGTAAATTTAGCAGATTAGGTTTTTTTTTTTTTTTTTTTTTTTTTTTGAAAAAAGAGACATTTAAACCCAAATATATGAAAGAAAAAATATCACAATACGTCTTCTAAGTATGATCGGTTCCAACTTTAGTTTTTTTTTTTAATTTGCAATCCATAATTTTGATCTTCACTAAAAAAAACTGTTTTTTACCAACGGAATATTCCGTTGGTGAAAGCCTCAATTCCATTGTTAAATTAGTTTACCAACAGATTAACAACGGAATCCGTTGGTAAATTTTCGTTGGTCCGTTGGTAAAGTGGTGGTTGGTAAATATTTAGAAACGAAAATTCAACTCCATTGGTAAATTATTTCGTTGGTAATCCGTTGCTAATAATTCTGTTGGTAATCCATCGGTAATTACCAACGGATTGAATTCCGTTGATAAAATAGAGAATAAATCCATTGACATTCCATTGTTAAAGGAAAAATGTCATTTTTGTTGCTATTCAGTTGGTATTTACCAACGGATTGTATTCCGTTGGTAAATTCCGTTGCTAAAAAATAGTTTTTTTGTTTGTCCAATTTTGTTCCTTTTTTTTTCTTCTAAATTTAGTCTTTTATTGTCCAATTCGTTCCAAATTTTGGGACAAAGTTGGACAAAATCGGATAAAAAGAACTAAATTTGGAAGAAAAAAAAACTAAATATAGACTTGGACCAAAAAGAATCGAAATTAGTAAGAATTGCTAATAAAAAATTATTAAATAGAACAGCTCATTTTTACCAGGCGAATTGTAATATTTTCTCATATATGAAAGTATGTTTCACAAAATATATGTGATTAAATAGAACAGCTCATTTTTACCAGACGAATTGTAATATTTTCTCATATATGAAAGTATGTTTCACAAAATATGTGTGATTAAATATTTCTTTTTATAACATGAAAGACTTTTCTAGCAGTACATTTTCTAGCTGCAGAGTAACGCGATAGCCATAAAGCTCATTAATTAGTTATAGTGTCGTCTCACAAAAACACACACGAGATGTTTATGCAAAATTACCCTTTAGGAATTAAATAGGCCGGTGCACTGTGTACCGACATTCTGAAACATATACATTATTAGATAAAAATATGTACATTAATGAATAAAAACTCATATACTTTGCTAACGAATTTTTTATTAACATTTTTAATTAAAAATTAAATTTGAAAAAGTTATACAATTATTAAGAAACAAATATACACTATTAATAAATCAATAAAAATATGGGTGCACACTTACACTTAGATGCACAGGATATCAACTTATAATAACTAAATTCACTTTTTGCCCCGTAACTAAGACAAAATTCAATTTTTATTCCAAAAAGATAAATGGTTAAATTTTTTCCAATAATTTACGGATTTGTTCGATTTTTTATTAATTTTCGCTGGAAAATGCTAATTCCGCCGGAAAGCCCCACTTGCACCACATGTGAGGCTTCAATTTGAGGTTTTCCGGCAAAATTAACATTTTCGGTGAAATTTTATCAAAAATCGAACAAATCTGTGAGTTATGGGATAAAATTAAATCGTTTATCTTTTTTGGGATAGAAGTCGAATTTTTGTCTTAGTTATGGGGAAAAAAATGAATATAACTCTTACAATTTTGTAAATTCTTGTATTTTCATGTTTATAAGCATTTATATAATGTGAAAATTGTTGGATCGTATACTAAAAGTCTAGCTTTTTGTATGAACAATATTATAACAATTTTTTTGAAATGAGAATCATATGATCAAATGATAGCATCTTATAATTTATTTATATGTAAGCTGCAATAGTCCACTTACTTTATACTGTAGATAATATGTTGTCCGACAACACGCGAAAGATCATATTATCGATTTCCTTATAAAGTATAAACAGATGCTCACAACCGAGATAGACGGGAACTCTCTATCGGGATGGTTGTAGTGTGATTTGGTATTAGTTTGTCTTGACTATAGAATCACATTAGTGCACTTCGTGTGTATTGAGCAGGACCGCTTGAGATCGTTCGATTTATACTGACTATATAGGAGAACTTGATCTCTGTTATTATGAATGTTCGTGCTCTTAATCCCTATACAATAACCTCGACACGTAAGGCAGTATGTATTTCTTTAATTCATCAATGGGTGAGATTTACATGTAATTAAATCAACAAATTCGGTGAGTCGGGAAATAGTATTGTCTCTATGGTCTGCTGTTGATTGTAGATGGAATCTGTGTCTGAAATAGGTTGATGATGTCCCCTTGAGGTGCTCATAAGGATTATCATATAAACCCTGCAGGTGGATTTATTCCGGCATGATAATAAGGTTGAGTGGTACTACTCTCGGATGAGATATTAATTAATGGAGTTGTCAGTAACTTAATTAATTAATGGGCATTGTATATCTTAAACATGGGGAGACTAACGGGCTCATAATAAGAAGGAGCCCATAACATAATTATGGGATTAGAACGGTAGTGCAGTAATAATATTTTAGTGGTGTATATTATTATTATTGGACTTAAGTATAAGCTTTGGGCTAAGCTTGGATACTTAAGCCCAATGGAGGCTCAACTCTAATTTCTCCTCCTGGTCCCTGCTGTAGCCCATATATAAGTCATCTCAACTGTCCGGAAACCCTAGCTGAAAAGTAATTCCCACTTAACACTGTGAGGAGGGTGAGGAAACAGCAGATCAAGAAGATCTCGAAGATCGTCGCCCACACGATGTCGATATTGGACATGGGAATGCAGCAGAAGTTCGGAAGGTTGTTTGCTGCTGCTGGTCGTCAAATTTTATGATTTTATAAAATTATGTGGAACTCCAAACTGAACGTATGATATACTATTGGACAGCCACTGAAGAGAGGATCGTTTTGGCGCACAGATCACTCAAATCGGAGATCAAATGAGAGAGTTATGCCCAAAACGGTGACGCTGCGCAGGCTGCCGGGGGAATACATGTTCTTCTTCAACATACCCTATTGAAAGGTAATACATTTCTATGTTTCTTGCTTCCGCTGATTTAGAAACGTATGAAACCCTAACGGTTCACGTTAATCAAATGATCGAACGCAACAAAAACATGCTACGCCTTTGCAATTATATGGAGTTTCGTATTTCCATGTTTCTAAGCATTTATATATTGTGAAAACATTCTACTCACCTATATTTTATTGTTTCATTACTATTTTGGACATCATAATGAAATAAAATATTTTTTATGCAGTTTATGGATTTCGTAGAAAAAATCCTAACGCCATTACAATTTTGTAGATTCTCGAATTTTTATGGATTTCGTAGAAAAATTATAACGCCATTACAATTTTGTAGATTCTCGAATTTTCATGATTAGCATTTATATAATGTGAAAACATGCTGCCCACATATATTTTCATGTTTCATTACTATTTTGACTATTATAATGGGATAAAAATGCTTTTTAGACAGTTTTTTAGATTTCGTAGAAAAATCCTTAAGCCTTTACAATTTTGTAGATTCTCATATTTCTAAACATTTATACAATTTGAAAACATACTACCAACATATAATTCCATATTTCATTACTAGTTTGGCCATTATAATGGCAAAAAATACTTTTTTAGGCAGTTTTTGGATTTCGTAGGAAAATCTTTACCCCTTTACAATTTTGTAGATTCTCGTATTTTCATGTTTCCAAACATATATAATACTTCCTCCGTCCATCCTCAATGTATCCATTTGCTTTTTGCACGTGGATTAAGGAGTGTTATTATTTTATGTGTAATAGGTAGTTGTATTAGTGGAGGGTGTGGGTCTCATATTTTATTTGTATTAGTGGAGGGTGTGGGTCCCATAGTCCAAAACGGGAAATAGATAGATTAAGGATGGACGGCTCAAAATGGTAAAATGAATAGATTGGCAGTGGACAGAGGGAGTATAAAATCATGCTACCCACATATATTACCATGTTTCATTACTATTTTGACCATTATAATGATATTCAAATACTCTTTTTGGAAGTTTTTGAATTTCGTAGAAAAAATCCTTACGCCTTTAAAATTACTTTTGCCTCGTAACTAAGACAAAATTCGTTTTCTATACCAAAAAGATAAATTGTTCAATTTTGTTCCATAACTCACAGATTTGTTCAATTTTTTACAGGATAAAAACCAATTCAATCCCATAATTTTGCTTACGGTCTATTTCAGTCCCAAGAACGATAAATTTGTCAATTTAGTCTCACAATGTGCATAAATAGGGCCAAACACATTACATTTTCATCGAAAAATACTAACATCACCGGAAAAAAGCACAGAATTGCCGATTTCGGGCCAGGATTTCCCTTTGCAGTTTATTTTCGAGATAAATAAAAAGTAAAAAAAGATGTGCATGTATTGTTGGGACTGGGAAATATAATTTTATTTTACAACATTGTTAAATCGAGCCCTAATTAAAATTCCTGTGTCACCCACTCATTCCCCCATCATGAGGGTGTGAATATTGTTATGACGTTGAGACCATTCTAAGTAGGTGGATAGGTTGTCATATATATAGCTGAAGAGAGTGTTCTAAAATTCAGCTATACATAAAAACATCTACTCCAAAGAGCAATTATTATTTGTGCGAGGAAAAATGGATTCTTTAGCACTTGTGGTTGTACTAGTTTTACTGCTGGTTTGGGCATGGTTTCATGTTTTCACGAGGTCAAATCAAAGGATGCCTATTCCGGGGCCTTACCGGCTCCCGATCATCGGAAACATTCACCAACTTGGCTCAAACCCTCACCAATCACTAGCCCACCTATCCCAAACATATGGTCCTTTGATATCTCTCCGTCTAGGAAGCATATACGCAGTGGTTGTATCGTCCCCCCATTTTGCAAAGCAAGTACTACAGCTACACGACAAACACTTCTCTAGCCGTACAGTTGTCACGGCGACTGAAGTACATGGTTTTCACCTTAAGTCGATGGTTTTTTTGCCAGTCGGAGATGCATGGACAAGATTACGAAAAATATATAAAGAACATATGCTCTCAACTCAACGGCTGAACGAGAGCCAGGGGGTTCGACTGGAGAAGCTGAGGGATTTGCAGGAGTACGTGAATGAATGCTCGATTAGGGGCCGAGCTGTGAACATTCGCCATGCTGCCTTCATTACCTCTCTCAATTTCGTCACCACCACATTATTTTCTGTTGATTTTACCAACTTTGCTTCAGATGCTACTCATGATTTTAAGGAAACTATTGAGGGATTGGCAGAAACTCTGGGTGTTCCAAATATAGCTGATTTTTTCCCTCTTCTTAAGTTGGTGGATCCACAGAGGATTAAGAGAAAAGCTGAGTTTTACATGGGTAAATTGCTTAACAAGTTTGAAGATATAACGAATGAAAGATTGAAGACACGAGGATCAACATCAATGGATTCTCCGTAGAGATCATGTGATTTGCTGGATACACTTCTCAATCTAGTGGAAGAAAGACACTACGACTTGAATATTAGCGACATTAAATTCATATTATTGGTCAGACTGCTACCTGTCTTATTTATTTTATTTTAATATATTGAAACCGGTTCGGATCTCCTGTTACATTTTGGTGTTACATCTCCTGTTACAAACCGTTGGATGATTGACACGTAGGATAAACTATTTTATACCTTAACAATCAACCATAAGGGGAAAGGTTGAGATTTTCCTCTCCGCATACGCGTCACTCATCTGACGCGTGTAACAGAAGATGTAACATCAAAATGTAACAAAACATCTAAGATCATATTGAAACGTTCTTTTTCCCTGTGTGTTATATGGAGTTAAAAGTTTTTTTATCCCATAACTATTTAAAACTTTAGATTTTGTCCCAAAAAAGATATTTGTATCGACTTTGTCCCATAACTATGAGTTTTATTTTGATTTTGCCCAATTTTCGCCGGAACCCTCAATATTCCCTAGAAATTGGTCACATGCATAGCACGTGAAGGATGAATTTGAGGGTTCTGGCAAACATTGGGCAAAATCGAAATAAAACTCATAGTTATGGGACAAAATCAATACAAATATCTTTTTTGGGACAAAATTTAAAGTTAATAAAGTTATGAGACAAAAAACTTTTAACCTCTTTTTACAAAATCGAAATATCTTTTTTAATTATTTTTAAGAGCTTCATAAATCATAAAGCAAAATATTATCTGAGAGAACAAGAATTGCAATGGACTAAAGAACTAAAATAAAGAGATAAGCATCACAAGCTAACATCAGAACAAACAAATCACACATAATTGTGCAGAGTTAAAAGTTTTTTTTGTCCCATAACTTTTTAAAACTTTAAATTTTGTCCCAAAAAGATATTTGTATCAATTTTATCCCATAACTATGAGCTTTATTTCAATTTTGTCCAATTTTTGCCGAAATCCTCGATTTTTATCGGAACCCCCCAAATTCATCAGTCATGTGCAACGTACATGATCAATTTCGGGTGAAAATTGAGGGTTCCGGCAAAAATTGGGCAAAATTGAAATAAAAATCATAGTTGTGGGACAAAATCGATACAAATATCTTTTTTGTGACAAAATTTAAAGTTTTAAATAGTTATGGGATAAAAAAAACTTTTAACTCGTGTTATATGTGTGTAACATATTTTGTGCCACACAGTTGAATAAATGACACGTAGGAGACAAAATTAAAACATAAACCACAGGCAATGGTTGAATTTTCTTCCTCTCATATGTCAATTATATACTCCCTCCGTCCACTGTCAATCTATCCATTTTACTATTTTGGGCCGTCCACTCTTAATTTATCCATTTCCCTTTTTAGACACATGGCACCCATCCACACTCTAATACAATTAAAATATGGGACCCACACATCCCACTAATACAACTACCCACTACACATAAAATAATAATACTCCTTAATCTACGCGCAAAAAGCAAACGGATAGATTAATGTTGGACGGAGGGAGTAATTAATTAGTGACGTAGAATATGACACAGGAGGTCACGTGTCACATTGAAGTATGCATGCATTTTAGAATTGAAACATATATAGATGTCCTATTTTGGAGAAATTTGCTTTTCAAAATGCCGAAAGTTACTCTTTACAAGAGTAATGGTCTGTCATACGCGGAAAAATGCTTTTTGACTGATTTTAGTGCTTTTTGGGGATAGCCGTAAATAAATTATAAAATATCTTATGTATTTAAGGTTGGGACAACAATTTTAAAATGAAGATATATTTTTTGATTAAGGGAATGTTAAAGCAGAGTTTTTATTTTTTTGATGGTACAAATTATCGTGGGACGAATAGGATTGGAAAGTGAGAAAATAAACTTGGGAGGGAGTGAGTATATTTTACCACAATGCTCTTAGAGATCAAAAGGTGGGCAAACACTTGTGTGAAATCGTTTCACAAGAAGATTTTTGTCAGACGAATAAAAAGTAAAAACATTTTAATAAAAAGGGTTACTTAAATTAATGAAAAGTGATAGTGGTGCAATGAATTATTTGAACAATTCGTAGTGTAAATAAAAAGCGATAACATTTTTATTGAAAAGTCCTTTATCCATAATCTCAAAAATTATTTGACTTTCAAATTTGTCACTCTCACCTAACACATATGTTTACTTCGTAGTTTTTTTACCCAAAATACTAAAATTCCCTCTAAAGTCAATGTTGACGAAAAAGAACAATTTTTTTAAACAAAGTAGAACAATAAATGTGAGTGAAAATATCTTTCATAAAATTGATAATTATTTTGGAAAATGTAAAAACGTTCTGATGCAAGTGTTCCCCAAAAGGTGGGGCTTATTTTTATGCATGTATTATTTGTTTGCTTACATGCATGATTTCTATGTTACTTAGGACATGTTGGGGGGTGCATCAGACACAGCACCAAGTACAGTAGAATGGGCAATGCAAGAGTTAGTTCTCAACCCTGTGAAGATGGCTAAAGCCAGAAACGAGCTAAGAAGTGTGATCGGAGAAAATAAACAAGTTATAGAATCAGACATATCGAGGCTTCCATACTTGCAAGCTGTGGTTAAAGAAGTCCTTCGACTCCACCCGCCGATTCCCTTTCTAGTTCCTCGCAAAGCGGATTGTGAAGTCGAAATAAACGGATATACAATCCCCAAAAACGCACAGATGCTTGTCAATGTTTGGGCAATTGGAAGAGATTCAAGCATTTGGCCGAATCCAAATTCATTTGAGCCCGAAAGGTTCTTAAACACCAAAATAGAGTACAAGGGACAAGATTTCTCCCTTATTCCTTTCGGTGCAGGACGAAGAATATGCCCTGGTTTGCTGTTGGCCGATCGGATGGTCCTTCCTATGCTGGCTACTTTGATTCAGAACTTTGATTGGAAACTTGAAGTGGGGGCAAAAGTGGACAAAACTGAGAAGTTTGGTGTTACATTGCATAAGGCAGTACCCCTCATGGCTATTCCAATAAAGGCTGGTATGTAGCAAATATTGATGCAATGGGTAAATAAAGGGCTTACTATTCATACCCGATATAACTAATAAATCAATATGTGAACTCCTATTACCAATAGTGAATGTAGATCAATAGATCAAACCACTATAATGTAATTCTATGTGTGATCTTATTTATTATATTCTCTTCATCCTTGAAAAAATTAAAAAAAATCACATGGATGGCATTGCTTATCATTAATTTTATGTCATCGAGTTTGATTGATGTTTCTAAAAAATCTTAATCTGTTATGATCCAACAACAAAGAACCGCAAACAATGAGGAGAGATATAAAAGAAAAAAGTTCGTAAATTTTAGAGCATAACTTCTGTGGAACTTGTCCACAAAATCAAATGTTTACAACCGGCTGTTTTAGCTGATTTCTTTTTTTTTTTTAATTTATTTTTGGGAGTATAATAATTGGAATTGTACCCTATAGTTTAGGGCATATTTTACCCCTAGGGTTTATTGTTAATTTTTAGGGTTTAGGGTTTATTATAAGGATACAATTGTAATTTTACTCTTGTGGTTTAGGGTATATTTCACTCCTAGAATCTAGAATTTAGGGTATAATTCATACATAGGGTTTAGGGTTTAATTGTAATTTTACCCTTGTGGTTTAGGGCATAGTTCACCCTTAAGGTTTAGGATTTAAGATATAATTGTAACTTTACTTTTTGTGGTGAAGTAACTACACCCCTAGAGTTTAAGGTATAATACTCTTTTAAATATAACAAAATTAAAAAGAAAAAAAATAGCATTAATTGTGGAGGGGCAATGTATTAATTATAGATTAATTAGGGAGAAGTGCAGACCACATGTTCCACCGATTCATTGGGTGGAACTGATTCCACCAAAGATGCTCTCTAAATTTATTTCTGATCCAAATTAAATTGCAATATTTTGAGATGAACTAATTAAAATCACATGGTTGGAGACTTGTAGTGGCAGAAAACAGGCTCATCCAACCTTAAACTACCATGTTCTCAGCAAGTTGATTCTAATAACTCTCACAGTTGTTAACATAAAAGGCTTTGGGAATTATTAGGTCAGGGGGTTAGATGCACTAACCAGGAAATTAAATAATAGCAAGGTTGGAACGAGGGGACAAGGGACATTTGAAGTGAAACGATGAAAAAATAAACCTCCAAAATGGATAGCTTCTCACCCTCTTCACCCTCTTATGTTTACAAATAGGAGTTTTAGTTTAGAACTTATATTCATCATGTAAGGGTTGGAGTACCCTTGTATTCCATTTCTTATATGAACAATATTTTGTCTGAGCAAAAAAAAAAAACACTCTTCACCCTCTTTCTCCCCTTTTTCTCTTGCCAACTCTCTTCTTCTGGACTTCTCACCCTGGAGAAATCAAACAAACATTTTAATTAACCTAGAAATGGGTGATCAATGGGGCCACATAATTAATTAAATTCATGGGCCATCATTGATTATAATACTTGGGCTTATTGAATTTAATTCACCAAGCCCACTATATTGGGCAATTGCCCAACAATAAGTTCTCGAGATGATGGAGGGGTAGTTGCAGTATATACGTGAATAATGGTCAATCTAAATCAACATGTTTTAAACAAAATGCTGATAACCGTGATGTAGAGAATTCGGAGATAAAGCAATTGGCTTTTTGTAGAATTCTGAAGAGTTTTGCACCAAGGAGATATCAATCAATCATGTGGAAATTACTGCATGACGTTGAAGATAATGCTTCCAAGATACATAAGATTAGGATGCTATTTCAATAGAATATGTATTTTAGTATCCGAAATACTATTAATACTATCAATAATATATGAATGAACACTAATTAGTATGACATGCTTTGATGCAAATATTTGACACTACAGGAATTTCTTACTTTTTGTATTATATCTTTTTTTTTCCCCTGATACTATGTGTTGGATTTTTATAAAAAATAGAAAGTGGGAGTAGGTGGCGGTGATCAATATGTTTAGTGGAGATGGTAGAGGATTGACAACACATTTTGAAAATGGGAGTTTAAATATTATTCCTTACACCCCCACCATTGTATGTTGATGGGAGTTAATAATGGAATGGAGAGAACCACTTGATGGGGATATTGTATTAGATGGGTTTCTCTCCATTTGTACAAGCTCTCTCACCACATATTTATAGTCATATAAGGTGGTGGTGGATTGGTACATATTTGACCATTCTAACTATTTTTTTATTTTATTTTATTTTTTCCTTAGTTATTAAGTTACCTTGTCAATCTAGAATTCTCGAGAATATGCATCAATAATTTTCATCACTCCCCCTTATGCATATTTGAACTTAGTCTCAATTTTGGTACAAATTGATAAAAGTAAGCGTACTCTATCGTTGTGTGTAGACGTGGTGACCAAGTACAAAATTTATAATATCGAACCCAAGGGAGAAAGTGTATGTATCCGTATTCGAAAGATGTTTCACTCTAGAAGGACTAATCAATAAAGAAGAGGTTGAATACACTACAATCTAACTAAGAAAGCAATTAAAGATAGAACATGTACAAATGAGATGGATGATGGGTGAAGGTGAACAATCTAAGAAGTATGCAAGGCTAACAACATTCATGGAAAAGGTATATATAGACTCACACACACACATGCATTGGTGATCTTCATGTTATGATATTAAGGACACTCAAAGAGTGTTTCCAATCCTCACTATTCCTATAGGTACTTACGGATATTAATATACCGGTATAGAGATATTATCACGAAGAATTTTCTCTAGTAGGTAGGGACGTTTTCCTAGTGTTCCCTTTCTAAGGTCAAGTGAGAATTAGCTTGGTTCCCCTCATCATATCAAACACTTTCACAAGTAATTATCAATAATGTCCTATCATGAGGTTCTAAACACATGAAGGTTATGGCCAAACTCCCCACATACTTAACATAGTCATCTCATGCAATCAATGATTCAATTAAACCACTAAACATAATATTGGAATGACCATCCTAACACTATGAATAGAGAATCTAATCACACAAATCATACATAAAATGAGAATAAGCATTCATGATAGAAAATATTCATACAGTCAATTCATCGAACATGTGGTGTGCAAAATCTACATTATCTTTCACCAATCATATTGCTAGCCTCACATGAGGACTAGCCAATATAAATCATTACAAAATCAGTATAATCCATGGCATGCTCCAATTGAGCTAAATAATGAAGAAAACAACAAATCAAAGGTTGATGGGCTTCCCTTTTTAAGATGGCCTTATCTTCCTTCAACATGCTCCAATCTTCACTCCTTGATGTTCTTCCCTTCTTAGATTGGTGGATTAGTGGAATGGATGGATGGATGTGAGAAATCAAGAGGAATTGGTGGATGGAATGAAGATGGAAATGGAGGAATGGATGATGGATGGATGGAGAGGGTGTGTGTGCAGCCCAAAACCCTCAAAATCTGCCTTCAAGTGGTGATATTGGGGGTATTTATACCCCCTCAACACACTTGGAAATCGCACAAAGGTGTAAAACACGATTTTAGGCCAAGTGCAAGAAAACACGGGCGTGTTTTCCTGCATCTGCCCGTGTTTTCTTGCAATTTTTCAGCTTTCTGTAAGTTTTTGCACCTGCAGAAAAACACGGGCACTGCATAAAAACACGGGCGTGTTTTTATGCATTTTGACTAATTCTTCATTTTCTTCAACTTTCTCCTTTCTTCATGCTTTTTATCACCATTTATCCTCATAATCACCTATTTAAAGACATGAAAATCATCATCATCAATTTTCCAAAATACAATATAAAAAAATACAAAAATACGAAATAAAAAGACGAAAACACACACAAAAATAACACAAAATCTAGGTGAAAATAGCGATGATCAACCCCCCAAACTTAAAGTGTTGCTCGTCCCCGAGCAACGAAAATGATAAAACAAGAGGAGAAATTTTCACCTAGAAAAAGACCTAACGAACATAAGCAATAACATATAATAAGCAATAAGGACTCCAAATCATATCAAGTCACCCTATAACATTAAACTCATAACATGAAAAATTAACAAGTTCAATTCAAAGAGATTAAAGAGTAATATAGTCCCTTCCGATCCAAGCCTCACATCGGATATCAAATGCACTCAACACTCTATCAAAATAAGGTAAATCAACACTCATCAATCGATGGGCCCGATGCGCCATAGGCTTACTCGTGGACTACATTCACAAACCACCATAGCTTCAATTAGTGATCAAATAGGACTTTACGTTTGGATGTAATGGTATGCTTTTTGGTAAAGGTAGGGAGAATTTGGGTAAGAGTGACTCATCGAGTGTAAGTAATCGAAGAGATGATCAACTTCTTCAACTTCTTCACGTTTCTATCTTCCTTTCTTTTCTTTTCTAAACATAAGCACTTATCATTATCATTCCTTGTGTTTCTTGAGCTTCTTTTGATTTCATGCTTTCATCCTTTTGACTTTTTGCTTGCATGAGCATATTGTTGTTGATTTTGCTCCTTTTTCTTGCTTTGAAGTAGCATGTATATTTGCTTGAGCTCTTTTCATCCTTTTCTTGCTTGTTTACTATTTTCCTCTTTCTCTTGCACAATTCTCACATCAAACCGTGTAGACCACCATCTCCTCAATCACCCACACAAAAGGTATATATAAGGCTTAAGTGGGTAATCATGGCTTGTAATGTGCTTAGTTCACAAGAAATATGCTTAAAGGCTCAAAGTGGCTAACTAGGGATGATGTATAAGGTAAGGAAATATATGGCAATGACTTTAAAGTACAAGGATGGCCTAAAATCATCTCACTAACCTCCACCAATCGGGTTCATTCCCGTAGTCCACTAGCAAGTTCTAGCTTATCAAGGATCAATCGATTCACTCATGAAGAAACAACCATGCATGCACGGTTGAGGCTCAAATGCTCACAAGCTTTTGCTCGGACCATGAGGAACTTATTACACCTCAATCTATCTCAAAATTGAACAAGTTAAATAGAATATGTCACAATTTCAACTAGTAGAGATCCTTAACATAATTCGCCATCACTTATCACAAACAACACATCATCACTCATATTCAAGAAAACGACTCACAACACAAGAAAATAAGAACATCACAAAAATATAAAAACACCAGACACAAGACATAAGACACAAGGAAACTATGTGCGCCGGTGCAAATGTTCATAAAATGAGATCTACGAGAGCATAAAAATTCAACCCCCCAAACTTATTTTTTTAGCTAAGGCTATAATTAAGTTTGAGCCAAATAATAGGTACTCCCTTTGACGCATCCCTCGTAGCTCTTCTCGTAATCCAATATACTCCACATCTACACCAAGCACAACATAATTTCTACATAAAACACCAACAAACACAAAAATCAAACCAAAACACCAAAAATCAAATCCATCATCCTTATTGAAATTAATAAATAAAGCAATAAAGATAATGATGGGTTGCCTCCCATCTAGCGCTAAGTTTAACGTCTTCAAGCCGGACGGATCATGGAGAACTCATCGGAATGGCCAAGGATATCGTTCGTTCTTGCCATCAAATTTTAATCTTTGTGCTTCTTCCTCTATTAGGCATTTGTGGCAAGTAACGACCTCAGTAACGTCCTTTAAGATTGGCTTTAAAAATTCAACTTGTTTGAACTTGCATTCCATTGACCTCTCCTTTCGTGACCACCACTTATTCCTTCTTACCACATAAGCTCCCAACATCTCTTCAAGCTTTCTCTTTTTCCTAAGACATTGAGAAGAATCAATAGGTAAGACAAAGTCAATATAAACAACATTTTGAAATTCAATACAACTTGAAGAGTTAAAAGGTTTAGAAATGCTCATTTCACTCTCAAACTCTTCTTCAAGTGCTTTTAGACCTTGTTCCTCTTCATTGAATTCATACACCTCTTTCGATTCCTCATCTTCACTTGAATTCTCTTTGTCTTCCTTATCTTCAAATAGCTCTTCATCACTTGAGTCCTCATTCCCCCAACACTCTTCTACCTCAAACTCTTCTTCAAACTTTTCATCAAAATTCTCAATTTCTTGAAGAGTGTTCCGTTCACTTATCATTTGACTCATTTGACGTTCAAGGGCCTCAAATCTCCTCTCATTTTCCTCATCTTTTTTCTTTCTTTCTTCTCTTCTTTCTTCAATCATCTCATACATCATTTCCATAAGTTGTCCAACTCGATCTTCTACGGATGGCTTTATCTCTTCACTCGGTGGTTGCCAACTTTGTTCTTGGAGATAATTCCCTTGATTTTGAAAATTACTCCCTTGCATGTAAAACATATCCTCTACTTGAGAACTTGGCATCATCCACTCTTGTTGCACCGTAGGATACGAAGTTGACATACTTTGAAGATCTTGAGTCCCATAACTAGGAAGACATGTTTGAAAACTTTGCCTTGTATCACTTCCATTAGAATATCTTCTAAACAACTCCATTAAGGCATTATTTTCGGATAAAGATGTAACCGGAGGAACTTGGTTGTTGGAATTTGGTATGGAATAAGTGTATGCTTGTTGAGGTTGGAACATATTTCCATTGTAAGCACTTTGCCATTCCTCATAACTCCCATTGTTGTAGCATTGAGAGCTTGCTTGACTCATTTGGCAATTATACCCGTAGTTGCTCTCATTCATATAGCCAATTGATTGTTGTGGTGGAACCAAACCAAATAGATTTCCATAATTTTCTCCCAAGTATTTGTTCCAACCATCCATGTTCATACTCTTCTTTTCGAGGCTTGCTACAACTTCCTTCACTTTCTATTTTTGGTTGCTCCTTCTTCTCTGCTATCAAGGTTGGTGTATCTATCAAGAAGAACAAGTTAGACCAAGATTTTCCAAAGCAAATATATAAGCAAAAATAAGAAAAAAAAATGTCCTAAGTAAAGCTAACAAATCCAAACACGTTACACTGAAGCCTTTCTCCCCGGCAACGGCGCCATGAACTTAGTCTCAATTTTGGTACAAATTGATAAAAGTAAGCGTACTCTATCGTTGTGTGTAGACGTGGTGACCAAGTACAAAATTTATAATATCGAACCCAAGGGAGAAAGTGTATGTATCCGTATTCGAAAGATGTTTCACTCTAGAAGGACTAATCAATAAAGAAGAGGTTGAATACACTACAATCTAACTAAGAAAGCAATTAAAGATAGAACATGTACAAATGAGATGGATGATGGGTGAAGGTGAACAATCTAAGAAGTATGCAAGGCTAACAACATTCATGGAAAAGGTATATATAGACTCACACACACACATGCATTGGTGATCTTCATGTTATGATATTAAGGACACTCAAAGAGTGTTTCCAATCCTCACTATTCCTATAGGTACTTACGGATATTAATATACCGGTATAGAGATATTATCACGAAGAATTTTCTCTAGTAGGTAGGGACGTTTTCCTAGTGTTCCCTTTCTAAGGTCAAGTGAGAATTAGCTTGGTTCCCCTCATCATATCAAACACTTTCACAAGTAATTATCAATAATGTCCTATCATGAGGTTCTAAACACATGAAGGTTATGGCCAAACTCCCCACATACTTAACATAGTCATCTCATGCAATCAATGATTCAATTAAACCACTAAACATAATATTGGAATGACCATCCTAACACTATGAATAGAGAATCTAATCACACAAATCATACATAAAATGAGAATAAGCATTCATGATAGAAAATATTCATACAGTCAATTCATCGAACATGTGGTGTGCAAAATCTACATTATCTTTCACCAATCATATTGCTAGCCTCACATGAGGACTAGCCAATATAAATCATTACAAAATCAGTATAATCCATGGCATGCTCCAATTGAGCTAAATAATGAAGAAAACAACAAATCAAAGGTTGATGGGCTTCCCTTTTTAAGATGGCCTTATCTTCCTTCAACATGCTCCAATCTTCACTCCTTGATGTTCTTCCCTTCTTAGATTGGTGGATTAGTGGAATGGATGGATGGATGTGAGAAATCAAGAGGAATTGGTGGATGGAATGAAGATGGAAATGGAGGAATGGATGATGGATGGATGGAGAGGGTGTGTGTGCAGCCCAAAACCCTCAAAATCTGCCTTCAAGTGGTGATATTGGGGGTATTTATACCCCCTCAACACACTTGGAAATCGCACAAAGGTGTAAAACACGATTTTAGGCCAAGTGCAAGAAAACACGGGCGTGTTTTCCTGCATCTGCCCGTGTTTTCTTGCAATTTTTCAGCTTTCTGTAAGTTTTTGCACCTGCAGAAAAACACGGGCACTGCATAAAAACACGGGCGTGTTTTTATGCATTTTGACTAATTCTTCATTTTCTTCAACTTTCTCCTTTCTTCATGCTTTTTATCACCATTTATCCTCATAATCACCTATTTAAAGACATGAAAATCATCATCATCAATTTTCCAAAATACAATATAAAAAAATACAAAAATACGAAATAAAAAGACGAAAACACACACAAAAATAACACAAAATCTAGGTGAAAATAGCGATGATCAATATTCGGATGATTTTGATCTTCTGTTGTCTTGAGCCTTGATTTCTTTCGTCGTGGCTTTTTCGTTAACTTTCACCAGGTCTCTGTTACCCAGTTTCTTCATCTTTCACCAGGTCTATGTTGCCCAATTTCTTCATCTTTCACCAGGTCTCTGTTGCCCAGTTTCGCTGACTGTTTTGTCAACTTTTTAGAAGATCTTCTTGTCTCCCTTCTTCACGTAGTTGTTGCACCCACTTGTTATTCCCTTGTACTCCTCCTTTAGTATATTCCAGACTTCTTTGGATGTCTTTGCTCCAGATCTTGGAAATAGTGATTCCGCCACAGCCACCTGTAGAATGTAGAACTCCAAGTTGTCCTTCTCCATACTTCTGTCTAGTTTTCTTTGTCTGTATTAGACAAAGATGTTGTGATCGTTGGGACATTGTATCCTTTATCAACGGTCTCCCAAATGACCTTGAGACATTTGATGGCTCAAACGCTGTAGCCTTTGTCTGTGAAGGTTGGGATTGGATTTCATAAGTATTGATTAGAGAGGATATTTTTGGAGGCTTTGGTTTGGATAGTAATATGCGGAAGCTAGTTTTGACGCCCAGTTATTGATCCAATCGGGCTCTGATATCATGTTTAATTTTTATAAAAAATAGAAAGTGGGAGTAGGTGGTGGTGATCAATATGTTTAGTGGAGATGGTAGAGTATTAACAACACATTTTGAAAATGGGAGTTTAAATATTATTCCTTACACCCCCACCATTGCATGTTGATGGGAGTTAATAATGGAAGGGGGAGAACCACTTGATGGGGATATTGTATTAGATGGGTTTCTCTCCATTTGTACAAGCTCTCTCACCACATATTTATAGCCATATAAGGCGGTGGTGGATTGGTACATATTTGACCATTCTAACTATTATTTTATTTTATTTTATTTTTTCCTTAGTTATTAAGTTAACTTGTCAATCTAGAATTCTCGAGAATATGCATCAATAATTTTCATCACTATGTCTTTAGCAACGCTAATATAAGTTGAGGAACCATAGCCGAGGAAATTTTTTATACTACAGATTATTAATGTCAATTATTTAGTTTACGACAGTAAAAATCTTTGTCAAGTAGTGTTGGGAAACCTACATTCATAAAAGGGCTTGAAAAGAAGAGAGAAAGAGAATTCCCCAATTCACAATCATCATCCATCGCTCCTCACACCACCATCAGTCATTTCTCACTTCATTCACATTCATCCAATCATTCATCTCTTACTTTAGAAGATTCAGCGCGTAGATTGAAGAAGAGTACTCAATCAATTTGGAGGGACAGAAAAGGAAACGAAGATGACTCCTACAATCAGTTTCTTTTGACTTTGAAAACTATGGATAAGATCTTAGTTATAGCGGGATAAAAATAATTTTAGTCCCATAACTTTCCTCATGGTCTTTTTCAGTCCCAAGAAAGATGAATTTTTCAAATTAGTCCCACCGGTGAACAAATAGGGCCAAACAATTCTATGGTTTTGATGGTTAGATTCAATTGATTTGATGATTTAATTAGACATTGGTTATAAATTTATGAAAAAAATACACTTTTGGTCCCATACGAAGCACTTTTGGTCCTTTTATGACATTTTTAGTCCCATAAACTTATTTTTAAGTTTCCGTCCAAAATAATTAACGGAATGTCACAGATAGCTGTCGTGGCAGGGAATACATTAATTATTTTCAATAGTTTGTAATAAATTGATTTTTTTTCTTTAATTTTACTTTTTATTTGGAATAAATTAGCTTGGCTATCTTTGTCTCCATCATTCGCCGTACACCACCACATTTTCCGTACACCACCACGACAGGTCATTCACCACACTCGCTGTTCATCCTCTTCACTACTATAGATCTGCCATCCACCACTCACCACCACCACATTCGCAGCCCACCGCCACGACAGATCCGTCGTTCATCTCCACCACCACAGATCTGCTGTCAACCACATTGCCGTTCGTCTCCTTCACCACTACAGATTCGTCCACCACTCGCCACCACCACCACACATTCACCATCGGAGGAACGGTGTAAGTACGTAGCTCTTCATGTCAGATTGCCACTTCTTTTCAAAACGAAGAACTGCTGTCATTTCCCTTGCCGAAGCTCGTTGCTAGTCGATCGGTCACCATCGTGAGCCACCGCCGCGCGCAACTATCCGCCACGACTGTAGATATGGTTCCTGCCGCCAGAACAGGGCCGCCCAGTGAGAGAACGAGTTTATCTGTGTGTGAGTCTTCATCATGCTATTTCTTGGGGTTTCTTTTTGTTGATTATACGACTCGGATCCAATCATTATCTATCTGATCTGTGATCCATCGATTTCCCTCTCAAGCGATCATAAATATTCCTTCATCTTCACCAGATTTACTTTCTTGATTTTTTTGCTAATCTGTTCTTAATTTTGTTGTTTATGGGCAGGTTTAGGCTTAAGATGGCCTAAATACAGCTTTTATGCTATCTGCATTTGATTAATTAAACCAACATCTTACTCTGGCATTATTATTGTCGCCGCCCAGCAGTCTGATCACCAGCTTCCCCTTCGGACACCTACACATCTGATGTGTGTGTGTGACTGTATTATTAATGGTGAAAGATGTTGGTTAAAAAGAAGAAAAAGTAATTAAAATTTTTATTTTCTTTTATTTTTTTTAGATAATGTTTTGGTTAAAAGAAATTAAGCCCTACTAAAAGTGCAACTTTTGGAATAAAAAAAAAAGTTAGGGACAAAAGTGCATTTTTCCTTAAATTCATGTAGAATGTTTATTCCTTTATTATTGAATTGAATTTGAGACTTAATTTATATATATATATATATATATATATATATATTGCAACTAGATTGTCAATTAGAATGTTAAGGGGTGATTTTGTAGTAACTATAAAGGCAACACATGCTAGAATATAAGTACTTCGGTCTTAAAGGGAAAATATCTACATTGTTTTTACATAAAAGATGGGGGTAAAATTATTTCTTATGCGTATTTTGTTCTAAACCAGATTTGTGTGTTAATTTAATTGAAACTATTAAGTAGAGTGACGTATATATGTGGTGCTTCCATATCATCTGCACGAATCATAATCTTATGTCTAGAAAGTCAGATTAATTGGTCTAAACCAGATTTCTCTAGAGTTGTTATCTTTATTCTTGAAACAGTTTCGTATTTCTCTCCAGTGATTTTATTTAATTTTTCTATACCTTATTTTTCTGTTAATTAGTAGATAGATTAATTCAAAAACTCAACTTGGTTAGGAGTCTTAATAATTCTAGTAGCATTAAAATTAATAATAATTTGTCTCAAGAGTTCGATAATTACGTTTGGTCCCTTATTAGCTACATTTGATATCCGTTATACTTGGGATTTAATTGGAGTGCTTAGAACTTGCGCAACAAGTTTAGAGAGCTAAAGTCGTCCTTCTCTATGTTTATATCTAGTTTATAGTATTTTTAAAACCGCGGCCGGTTGAACCGGAAACCGATCTGATACTACCCAAAAAACTATTTTTCCAATTGAACCGAGAAGAACCAGTTTGGACCGATCAAAATCACCGGTTTTATTTTTAAAATTGGGGAAAATATCAATTTTGGTCCTTTAGAATATGTCAAATCCAATTTCAGTCCTAAGGATTGGTAATTTCTCAAAAGTGGTCATCCGGTGTCTGAAATTAGTTCTTTTAGTCCACTTTTGGTCATTTTCAGTCCATTTTTGGTCCTTTTCTTGCCAGAATCCGGTGATTTTCTCCTACAAGAAATAGTTAATTCCGGCGAGAAAATGATCAAAAGTGGACTGAAAAGGACAAAAAATTGACTAAAATGACTAATTTCGGACACCAGAGGATCATTTTTGAGAAATTACCAATCCTTATGACTAAAATTGGATTTGGCTCATCCTAGAGGACCAAAATTGATATTTTTCCTTAAAACCGCATCGCACACAAATAATTTCATCTTTATTCTGTTCAATTAATTAAAATATTTGAAATCTTAACAAAAGAAGAATGTGCAACTACAAGAAATTACATAGATCTTAAATTGAAGGAAAAGCATTAAAAACCCCTGAGACGACAAGCCATCGCTGATAAGAGTAGAAATTCATGTACTTTTGAGTCCAATTTGATACTTCTTTGAGTCTTTAATTACTATTATTTGCACAAATCTTTATTCTTTGAATTATTATCGACTAAAAGGTGCATGAGAGGTATTTTGTTGTATTTTGATAAGAAAAATGATAAAAATGCAAAGTTAGGGAGAAAGGTTAATTTGAGCAATATGCAAGAAAATAGGGGTCTACTTTCTATAATTTTTCTGTATTCGTGTGGGAGTCCAAACTGATCTTGTTCTACATGGTTGGAAAGCCACGGATAAGAGGAATGCTTGGCCGCAAGAATCACCTCAATCGGAGGTCGGATGAAGAAGTTGTGATCAAAACGGTGACGTCGCGCGACTGGCTATGGGATTTTCGAAATTCACCAAGTTTTGGCCCATTATGATTGTTATTATTTGATCAAATTGGCCCATTAATCATCAGCCCAATTTGAATGCATGTACAGTGAGTTTAGAAGTTAATTAGTAAGTGGCGGGGCCCATGCACACATTGAAGTGGGTATTGAGAATTCATGCAAATGCCACGTCAAGTACATGCAAGAGTGACATGCAAGCTGGCTTAATTGGTTGGCCCAAGGCAATGGAGTTGGGAAGCAATGCCATCAATTATAATCATAAACATTAATTCTTCCAGGTAGCATCCGAATATATAGTGGGCCTATTTATTCTTCTTTTTATGTTTCCCAAGCCCAAGTCCATGTACTTGACCCAATACACACCCTGTGCATTACAAAAAGAAAAAGACGAAGCAGTTTTGAATTGGGCATCTCATACCTGTTTTCGAACAGTTCCCTCATGCCGATACCATCACGTCTGATTTCTCTTGCACCTGCACACGCCCCATCATCATCTTGCCCCAATTCCTTCATCCATCCACCATCAATCGGAGACGGAGATCCCGAAGGAAATCGTAATTAAAGAGACAGAGTCCTCCAAAAGGGTTCTTTATTTTTAGTTATTTATCTTTGTTATTTTAGCGCAATGGTTAGGGTTTATTACATCTTTGTGATTTGCCCTCGTAAATCAATGGGCTAAGTTTCTTTGTGGTAATGTTAGGGCTTTAGACAGTTTTGATTATGTGATTTGATTGCTCTAGACTTGAATTTCTTATTTTGCAGATTGTTTATTTCCTTATTGAAGAGGATATTTTGAGACTTCATATTATTGTGTTTTTGAGTTTTGATTCCTTTAATTATTCTTGACGATATCACTGATTGATAGTTAATATGATTCTCTATTTCTGCATAATAATTGTTGTTTCTTGTGACAATTTTAGGGGATTGGCCTATAATACCTAAGAGTGTTAGACAATCAATTTGGAATATTAATTACTTAGTAAAACATCATTATTAGGTAATTGGTAAGATGATAAAAGGGTTAATAATCGCGTACCTAGAAAGGGAAGTCTAGTGCTCTAGCCTTTAATGGAATTTAGCGTGAAGTACCTATAGAGGGAGAGAGAGTTAATTTCTTATTGATCCTAGGATTTTCAGCTCATTATAAGTGTTAGATCCTACCCGATCAAGGTGATTTAACTAGACTTAGTGATCCTCTTATAAACGTCTGCAGATAATTAATTTGGGTCTAGATAAATTAGTCACATAGTTAAGCTGTTTGCCCGAGCATTACCAATTTTTCATTCTTGAATTCTCAATCGTTTTCTCTACGTTATTTATTTTATTTGCTTAGTTTAATTGTTTAATTTAGTTTTATTAGTTTAATTAATTATCATTCTAAAACCCCAGGATTTGTCTTGCAATTTAACTATCATACATAGAATTAATTATTAAATTTATAACTATCTCGTTGGAATGATATTTCACTTGGTCACGCGCACTACAATCGATCCCTTACACTTGAGGGAAAAGAAAGTTGCAATCAAGTTCTTGACGCCGCCTGCTGGGGATAGTTTATAGATTTAAATTTAATTCTATAGAGATTTATTTTCTTGTAGGACGTTAAATTTTACTTGCTTTATTTTATTTTATTTGTGATCCAAACAATTCTGATCTTTTGAGTGAGAACAGGTGTATGATCACTAGGTTGAGTGGACGAGCAATCGAACCATTAAATCTTGAACTTGAAGCACTTGTTAGAGAGAACAGAAGAAAAATAAAACAGCCAGATACACCTATTCCTAGCTCAGATTCGGAGAGTTTTTATTCGTCAGAAGAAGAGGAAGTTGAAAAGCTCTCACAGAAAATTGACGGAGTTGATTTAGCTAAGGAGACTGATACTGTAAAGAAGGCTGAAGATCAGGCCCCGACGCCTATGCGGGACCAATATAAACTGAAACACACCACTAATGTTGGGTTGAATGGACCTGCGATCACCACAGAGAGTTTTGAGTTGCCTTTTGGATTGATCCGAATGGTAGTGAGACAACAGTTTAGTGGGAATCCTTTGGAGAATCCTAGTGAGCATCTGCAGCTCTTTGATGAGTATGCTAGGACGCAGAAGCACAGGAATATTCTGGAGGATGCTATCAGAATGCGGCTTTTCCCATTCTCACTTACAGGGAAAGCCAAGGAGTGGTATAACAATCTTCCTCAAGGTTGTTGTACTACTTGGGAGCAACTCGCAGATAAATTCCTGAATAAATACTTCCCTTCATCCAAGAGTTTCTTAATAAAGAAGAAGATCACACAATTCAAACAAGGATCCTTGGAGAGTTTCTATGAGCCATGGAGAGGTTCAAAGAGCTGTTGCGGAGCTGTCCTAAACATGGATTTCCAAAGGATACTTACTTAGGCTTCTTCTATCAAGGCTTAAGAAGAGATTCAAGAGTGTTGGTAGACGCAACAGCAGGTGGATCTATATTTAAGCAGTCTGCAGAGGCAGCTGAAGAGATTTTCGAGGAGATGGCTGCAAACACTTATGATTGGCCAGCAGAAAGAGCAGATGGAGACGCTTCTTTTGATAAAGTAGCGAAAATAGAAATACAAGCTAGAAATAGTGAAGTGTCTATTCTCCATGATCGATTAGATGAATTGAATAACAAGATGGATCACCTCACTAAAGGAAACAGAGAAGAGATAGCAAAAACAGGAGATGGGGAAGAGTTCGAGGAGGCTTATTATGCTATGTTCCAAGGATGAGATAATAGAAACAGACAGAATTTCAGATCGAACAATCAGTATGGGGGAAGGAGTGACCAAGAGAACAACCGTCAGTATCAGCAAGGTTGGAACCAAGGAAATTCAAATTTCAACAATCAGAAAATGAGTGAAAATTTGTCTTATTCTAATCCTAACAATGCAGTTACACCACCTCCGGGAATTGATCCAGCTCAAAAACCTGTTGAAAGGAGATCATCAATGGAAGATAAGATGGATTTGATGCTCAAGCTGATGGTCACAAATCATGAAACATCTGAAGTGAGACATAAAAAAGCTGAAGCAAGATACAAGGAAGCAGAAAAGAAACTGAAAGAAACAGATCTTGCTATCAGTCAATTGAATGCTGCGGTTGGTAAGTTGCAACAGCAAGGAAAATTTCCTGCACAAACTGAATTGAATCCAAGAGAACATCAGTGTCATGCTATTACTTTGAGGAGTAATATACAGTACGAAGGACCTAGGATGCCGGAATACAATGAAGATTGGTTCGAGAATAGGCACGGTTACAACCGTGTGCACCTGCACGCCGCCGAGTGGAGACCCAGCCAAAACTATGCGAGGACACACGACACCGAGCATGAGGACTTGGCGCCTGGCCAGCACCATGCGAGAACTCCCATCGAGCACCGGGATGAGGCACTCGACTACAACCGTGCATCGTCACGTTCGTCGCACGGCATCAACAATGAAGAGAAATCACCTAGGAGTTCACACGACATGGATCGTGCGCAATCACGACACTCGCACGACATGAATCGTGCGCCATCACCTGAGCCAAGCACCATGCACGGCGTCGTACGTGCGGAGGGAGACGTTGCGCGTTCACTGCTGTGTGATCCTGTATCTGCTTCAGTAGACTCTGTTCCTCATACCATGGGATTTCAGAAGGACATTGATCGTCCGATTATTACAGAAAAGAAGTGGAAAAAAGCTAAGAGAGAAAGGAACAAAAAGGATGAAGTTGAGAGAGACAGTTTGGGTATACCGAAAACAAAATATCCTATTCCTTTTCCCTCTGTGCAGTTGAAAAAGGGTCTTGACGAGACATTTCAGAAATTTGTGGAAGTATTCAAGAAGATCTACATCAACATTCCCTTTGCTGAAGCAATTGAGCAGATGCCTCACTACGCAAAGTTTCTTAAGGAAATTATGTCAAAGAAGCATAGTATTGGAGACAAGGAAACGGTGAACCTGACTGAGGAATGTAGTGCTATCATCCAAAGGAAGTTGCCAGCCAAGCTAAAAGATTCGAGTAGTTTTACTATCCCTGTTCAGATTGGAAAGAACGCCACATGCAGAGCTTTATGTGATTTGGGGGCGAGCATCAATCTGATGCCCTTAAATACATTCAAAAGCCTTGGTTTGGGGGAGGTGAGACCTACTTCAGTGACATTGCAGCTAGCTGACAGGTCTCTTACGCACCCGAGAGGAGTTATTGATGATGTACTTCTGAATGTGGATAAATTCATCTTCCCAGTCGATTTCTTGGTGCTTGAGATGAAAGAGGATAACAATGTGCCTTTGATTTTAGGGAGACCGTTCCTAGCCACTGCTAGAGCTCTGATTGATGTTGAAGATGGAAAGTTGAGGCTCAGAGTGGAAGATGATAAAGTTGTCTTTTCTCTTGACAATGCATTGAAGTGGCTAGCTGAAAAAGCAAACTGCAAGTCCATTGATGTTGTTGATGAGATCCTTGAGGAAAAATTTCCATTGATTTTGTCTAAGGATCAATTGAAAACATGCATCAGCAATAGTCTTTCTTTCCCTACTCTTGATACTGATTTTATATCTGATTATTCTGGTAATATTTTTGATGATGAATTTAGTGGATATTTGAATGCTTTGAATGCTTGCAGGGAAGATAAAAGAGAGGTGTCCAAAATTGAAGGAGGAAAGTGGACACCAAGGTTCTTACCACTGGAGAAGGATGAACCTGAAGTTGAAGAGAAGAAGAAGGTGGAATTGAAGCCTTTACCGGATCATCTAGCGTATGCCTTTTTGGGGAAAATCAAACATATCCGGTAATTGTATCATCTGCCTTAACTGAACTTGAACTTGAAAAACTGCTTAGAGTCCTTAGGGAGCATAAGTCAGCCATAGGATGGTCTTTGGAAGATTTGAAAGGTATAAGTCCATCTATTTGCATGCATAGGATCATGTTAGAAGATGAAAATAAAACCTCTGTGCAATATCAGAGGCATTTAAATCATGCGATACAAGAAGTGGTTAGGAAAGAGGTACTTAGGTGGTTAAAGTCTGATATTATCTATGCTATTAATGATAGCCCTTATGTGAGTCCATTGCATGTGGTATCTAAGAAGGGGGAGATGGTTTGAATGGATCGAAAGAGGGCAAAACAACACTTCAAAGTGAAGATGAAAGATGATGAAGAAGTGGTGATGCATGAATCTGAACATCTCTTAGTCTGCATTCCGTCGAGCTCCTCGACGTTAAACAAGAGCGCTTGGTGGGAGGCAACCCACCATTTTATTGTTTTTATTTGTTTTGTTTGTTATGTCTTTTGCTAGGTGAATTATACTCAAGGTGTGTGCTTACACTTAAGGTAATAACATCATTTTAAACTTAGATTCAATTGACATTTTCATCTAAGTTTGGGGGAGTGTGATGTTCTTCCCTTGTTCCATCCGCACCTAGGTATGTTTACTCTGTATTGTTTAGTGTCTGTGTGCTTGGAAGTCAATTTTTTTTAGAATTTTTGTATTTTATTCGATCTTTCGAATTTTTTTTACGACTATCCAGGTGTCTTGTGTGTTTTTGTGTGTCTTTTGTTATTCTGTCATTGATTTTCGTCTTTTTGATATTTTTATCTCTCCTGTGATGATGAGTTTAGTGTTTGAGCTTTTATAATTGAGAAGGTATTAAAGGTGATGAAGTGAACTTGCAAGATGTGAAGAAGATTGAAATCAGGTTACTCGTTCCTTATTCTACATTTTTATGTGAGTTTTGAATTCTTGTGAGTGAGGAGCATGAGCTTTCAATTCTATGACCTGAATTTCTTGGGAATCTTTGAGCTGTTATTTTTCTGCGTATGATGTTGATTATGATTAACAAGGGAAACATGCTTTTAATTCTTAAGTGCTTGAAGTTGTTGATGTGCTTGTTATGATGTATGCTTAGCCTTGAAGAGTGCTCGTTCATTCTATGAAAAAGCCAAATGAGATTTGAGCCTTTAAATCATGATACATTGATAAATGATATTTTTATTCTTGAGCGTATCGTTCTTGTGCGTGTATTCTAGAACTTGCCATGTGTCTCCTTGAATATTCGAGAATAGTCTAGTGGATTATGGAAATGATATTAGGCCATCTTTGATTTTATCCCATCTTTTCCCATATACTATACCTGAATTCATAAAATCCCTAGTCAGCCCATTGAGCATTTTTAAATCCATTCTTTTGATAGCCAATAAAGCTTAATTGAAGAGAGTGGTGAATTGAGAGTTGATAAGGGTAATGAAGGAAGAACTTTAAGGAAGAAAAGGAAAATCCTGGGAGTAGTGCTTAAATCTAGTACTCCACGGAAACAAACACCCTAGGGTAGTGCTTGAATCTAGTACCCTATGGAGGATGAGAGAGGTAGTGCCCGAAACTGGTACCTCGAGAAAATAAAAAGGGTAAGGAAAGGAAAATGATGGAGTTGAAAAGTATAAGAGTTAAAAGAAGAAAAGGTTGTGCTTGAAGAAAGAAATAAATAGTTTGGAGTTGAGGAGGAGTTGAGCTTGAAAAGAAAGTGATGAGGAAGAATGAAGATTAAGAGGGAACGCGCGCTCGATTGATCCGAGTTTTGAGTCACTTATCCATAAGTTTCCTACCTTGTCCAAAGAGCCTACGTTACAACCGAATACAAGTTCTTTTTGATTCATAATTTGCTAGCTACAAGTAAAAGGAGAGTTGAGACAATAGGCAAGCTTATGGTTACGCATGCACTTGAATTGAAATTGAGAGCACATATATATAACCCGGTGTACACTTTATACACCTTGAGCGTGAAAGTTACACTATATATATCATGTGAGCATAGGAGAATTGAGCACTTGAATTGGTGAAGTAATGGTCTTAACTTGTACGTTTTGAATGAATGAGTACTTTTGAATTTGAAGTTATGTGAACCGAGTTAAGATTGATTACGTCTTTGAAGGCTTAGTTGATGTTTTGTCCTTCTCTTTAACATGACTTTCCATCTCATTATTCTCTTGGTTCGCCGTTTCGTTGTTCGAGGACGAACAACAACTTAAGTTTGGGGGGTTTGATAAGAGTGGAAATTCATGTACTTTTGAGTCCAATTTGATACTTCTTTGAGTCTTTAATTACTATTATTTGCACAAATCTTTATACTTTGAATTATTATTGACTAAAAGGTGCATGAGAGGTATTTTGTTGTATTTTGATAGGAAAAAGGATAAAAATGCAAAGTTAGGGTGAAAGGTGAATTTGAGCAATATGAAAGAAAACAGGGGGCTATTTTCCATAATTTTTTTATGTTCTTGTGGGAGTCTAAACTGATCTTGTTATACATGGTTGGAAAGCCACGGAAGAGAAGAATGCGTGGCCGCAAGAACCACCTCAATCGGAGGTCAGATGAAGAAGTTGTAATCAAAACGGTGACATCGCGCGACTGCTTATGGGATTTTCGAAATTCACCAAGTTTTGGCCCATTTGATTGTTATTGTTTGATCAAATTGGCCCATTAATCATCAGCCCAATTTGAATGCATGTACAGTGAGTTTAAAAGTTAATTAGTAAGTGGCGGGCCCATGCACACATTGAAGTAGGTATTGAGAATTCATGCAAATGCCACGTCAAGTACATGCAAGAGTGACATGCAAGCTGGCTTAATTGGTGGGCCCAAGGCAATGGAGTTGGGAAGCAATGCCATGAATTATAATCATAAACATTAATTCTTCCAGGTAGCATCCGAATATATAGTGGGCCTATTTATTCTTCTTTTTATGTTTCCCAAGCCCAAGTCCATGTACTTGACCCAATACACACCCTGTGCATTACAAAAAGGAAAAGACGAAGCAGTTTTGAATTGGGCATCTCATACTTGTTTTCAAACAGTTCCCTCATGCCGATACCATCACGTCTGATTTCTCTTGCACCTGCACACGCCCCATCATCATCTTGCCCCAATTCCTTCATCCATCCACCATCAATCGGAGACGGAGATCCCGACGGAGGTCGTAATTAAAGAGACGGAGTCCTCCAGAAGGGTTCTTTATTTTTAGTTATTTATCTTTGTTATTTTAGCGCAATGGTTAGGGTTTATTACATCTTTGTGATTTGCCCTCGTAAATCCATGGGCTAAGTTTCTTTGTGATAATGTTAAGGCTGTAAACAGTTTTGACTATGTGATTTGATTGCCCTAGACTTGGATTTCTTATTTTGCAGATTGTTTATTTCCTTATTGAAGAGGATATTTTGAGACTTCATATTATAGTGTTTTTGAGTTTTGATTCCTTTAATTATTCTTGACGGTATCACTGATTGATAATTAATAGGATTCTCTATTTGTGCATAATAATTGTTGTTTCTTGTGACAGTCTTAGAGGATTGGCCTATAATACCTAAGAGTGTTAGACAATCAATTTGAAATATTAATTACTTAGTAAAATATCATTATTAGGTAATTGGTAAGATGATAAAAGGGGTTAATAATCGCGTACCTAGAAAGGGAAGTCTAATGCTCTAGCCTTTAATGGAATTTAGCATGAAGTACCTATAGAGGGAGAGAGAGTTAATTTCTTATTGATCCTAGGATTTTCAGCTCATTATAAGTGTTAGATCCTACCCGATCAAGGTGATTTAACTAGGCTTAGTGATCCTCTTATAAACGTCTGTAGGTAATTAATTTGGGTCTAGATAAATTAGTCACATAGTTAAGCTGTTTGCCCGAGCATTACCAATTCTCCATTCTTGAATTCTCAATCGTTTTCTCTGCGTTATTTATTTTATTTGCTTAGTTTAATTGTTTAATTTAGTTTTATTAGTTTAATTAATTATCATTCTAAAACCCCCGGATTTGTCTTGCAATTTAACTGTCATACATAGAATTAATTATTAAATTTATAACTATCTCGTGGAAACGATATTTCACTTGGTCACGCGCACTACAATCAATCTCTTACACTTGAAGGAAAAGAAAGTTGCGATCAATCGCCTCCACGAATTGTTAGATATCTTTTGCAGACTTCTTGATTAAGGCCGACGAAATTGATTGTAAGTGAGAAAATAGAAAGAGACAAAAGGGAGAAGACAGAGAGACGAGCGGGAGAAGAATGAGAAAGCAGCGCTGAATGATTGAAGAGAGGAGCAAATGAGGACCCTAATTGATTGATGATTTTGCCACTATATACATTTTTTTTTAATTAGTTAGATGGGTGGACTTTAAAATGGGCCAATTTTAATCTTACTTATACAGTGGGTTGGGCTTTATGTTAGGCAAATTATATTAAATTAAACATACTATATTATTAAATAATTTATTTATTAAATATTTTTTAAATATAATTAAAATATGTGAATTTTAATTGTCCAGTTGAATCGGATGGAACAGTTGGACTTCGAACGGTTGTCTCCACTGGTTCGATCTCCGATCCAGTTATAAAAATACTGGTCTAGTTTATCTTTGTCCGCAATGGACAAAGATGATGTATTTGTTGATAGTGTATCCACTATCAACGATCTTCAATAGGCCTTAACACATAATGTATGTCTTCATTTTGATGGCCCATTAGTTATAGCTTTCCCTTAAGAAGGTTGAAAATGAGATTTGGTGGGTATTGGATAGAGGGAATATTTTTAAGATTCGGAAATTATTTGGGTAGTATAATTAAGGGTTTGGAACAAATTTGGACCAATTCAAACAAAAAGGATTAAATTTAGACAGGAAAATACTTGAACAAAAAAAAGGATCAAAATGAAAATTACAAATAAAATTAAGGATTAAAGTAGAACCATACATTCTTACCGGACGAATTGCAATAATACTCTCATATATGAAAGTATGTTTTACAAAATAAATGTGATAAAAACTGTTTTCTTTATATTTCCACATACAATTCTAGCTACAGCCTACATGACAGACTTTCCTTGCAGTACGTTTTCTATAGCCGCCGATTAACTCGATAACCATAAAGCCCATTAATTAGTTATAGTTTCGTCTAACAGAAAAACCTATGAGATAATTTTATGCAAAATCACCCTACAGAAATACAAAAATACTTTTGCGTACATGTTACGTGAATTATGACTTTATGGAACTGATCCAATATTATTATTCTAGTCTTCTGATTTAAAATCTTATTATCATTTCTACTCTCTCCATCTATTTTAAAAGGTCTTTTTTTTTTTTATTTGGGCATATGCATAAAAGGTCTCCTTTCTTTTTTTATACATATAAAATCCAAACACATCCACTAATATAATTAAAATATGGGGCCTACATACCTACTAATACAACAACCCATTATGCATTAAATAATAATACTTCTTAATCCTTATAAAAAAAGCAAATAAGACTCCTTAAATCGGATAGAGGATATAATGTTTCTATTTTCATTATGTGGTTTGTGGCTTACCCTTTACTGTTTAGTGTTTATATGCTCACTTCACTAAAATTAAATTGATCACTTCGAGTGTGTGTTTGGTTCACTTTAAATTAATAATACTTATTGGGCCTTGAAATTTTCTAAAAATTAGATAATTTATATACTAATTGGAATTATGCGGGCTTAATTTTCATCTAAGCCCATTAAAAAAAGCAAGGGGCCCGGTGAAATACAACATTGATGGGAAGTGTGTTACAATATCCCATGAAACTAATATGGAATTAAGGGAATTCTAATGCTCATCCATTGCTTATCACATTTACAAGCTTTATTAACCCACCTATTATCCTTAGTGAACCAAACACACCCCGAATGTATAAAAATATTATTTTATTATTTTACTCTTATTTTTGCTCAGATTAATTTCATCTCAAAAAAACATTTAAAATTAATTTAATCTCATAACTTTTGTAAATGCGTAGATTTGGTCCCATAGCTCGAAAGCCTTTGATATGTTGAAACCTTTCTTTTTTAAATAAAAAAGATAATTTTGACGTGAATTTAAAAGATATTGAATTATTTTGAACGAATTAAGTTTTCTGGAACTATTTTAAATAAATAAAAAAAGAGCAAAACTATTTATATTTTAAGCTCTAACTTGTACTTTACCCAAAAATCTATTGCATTTAGTAAGCTCATGACTTTTTAATTAATTAAATTTTCAATTTAACTGCAATCTTTTTATAATTTAACTTTCTTCTTTAATTACATTAGTTTTATTTAATTAAATTTAATTTAGAGTATATTGATTATTTTCTATAATATAAAGTAGTTTCATCTACGGATTGATATATTGAATAGTGCTATAACTTTCAATAAATTTTGAGAATGGATGAACATGGTGAAATATAATTTTAGTTGTTGAAATAAGTACATGTGAAGGTGATATTTTTTAAAATAAATTATATTGATGGATTATAAATTGATTTTTTTATGGTGGTGGACCTGGTGATAATTATATTCATCATCTCTTTGCTCTATTACACTTTTTATGTCCAAAAAATAAATAAAATTTTTAAATTTTATATAATCTGTTAATTTATTACTTTATCCATCCCAACTTCCTTCATATTTTTTGTTTTTGTTCATTGCAATTTTAACTTTACATTTAAAACACATAACAAATATTCCTTTAATACACTTTAATTTTAAAATTGTCATCACATTTTTAACACACATAACATATTTTATCATTTATTTACTAAAGTAAGTAAAAAAGTGACTTTTATTAATATCCATGTTAAAATTATCTTTTCTACTCAATTCCTTTATTGTATTCCATTTATACTTTACACCCTTTTTTTTTTCTATAGCATTTTTTTCTAAAATCATTTTTAGTCTCGCAGTAAAATAAGAATTCGATTTCAGCTTCATATTAACTATTTTTTTAAGGCAAAAACTCCTGTGCACCCAAGCGCACGGAACACATTCCGTGCATTTTTAGAATTTTGTGTTAAATTGTATACCCTTTAGTATACAGATGTGTACCCTTTATTTTCTAAAGAAAATTATTGTGTGTATCTGGGCGCATAAACAATACTCCGGTGCGCCTTTAGAATTTTGTGTTAAATTGTATACCCTTTAGTATAAAAATGTGTACCCTTTATTTTCTAAAGAAAAAAAATATTAATGAAAAGTGTATACCCTTTAGAACAAAATGGTGTACCTTTTATTAATTAAAGTGTATACCCTTTAGACCAAAACAGTGTACCCTTACGCATAATACTAAATTTCTAAAGGCGCACGGAATGTGTTCCCGTGTGCCCGGCACACGCAAGCCTCACTCTTTTTTTAATTTAGTCTCATTACATTACTTGAATTTTATTCAATTTTAAACAGAAAGTTAATTTTATTTTGTTGAAAATGGTCACATGCACAGCGCGACACGCTGATTTTAGAAAAGTAGTTATAAGTGCTTGATTTTAGCTCCAAAATAGTTTTTTTTTTTAAGCATCATAACTCATTTAATTGAGTACACCAATGTACTTAGAAAATTTAATTTTTCGTTAGAATCGCACGTTGCCGACACTTCACATGCTTATTTGGGGAATCAATTAAAATTCATTTACGTGGCATCATATAATAAAATTTAGCCACGTTTTATTAAAAAATTAAAAATTTAAATAAATATATAAATTTAAACTGAAAGAGACATCAATAATTATTTTTTTCTCAAAGACAATGACTTGTATACAACCTCCATTTTGGTACAACCCCCGATACAACCTCCTTCCTTCACTTTCAGTGTGTGTTTTCCTCTTTTTTTTTTAAACTGTTGTTGTTACTTTTTTTATATTTAATTTTAGGGATATAATTGCAATTTTACCCCTGTGGTTTAGGGTATAATTTATCCCCGGGGTTTAGGGTTTAGGTAATAATTGTAATTTTACCCTTGTGGTTTAGGGTATAATTTATCCCGTAAGGTTTAGGGTTTAGAGTATAATTGTAATTTTACCCTTGTGCTTTAGGGTATAAATTTATCCCCTAGGGTTTAGGGTTTAGGGGTATAATTGTAATTTTACTCTTGTGGTTTAGGGTATAATTTATCCCTAGGGTTTAGGGTATAATTGTAAATTTACCCTTGTAGTTTAGGGTATAATTTATCCCTAGGGTTTAGGGTTTATGGTATAATTGTAATTTTACCCTTGTGGTTTAGGGTATAATTTATCCCTAGGGTTTAGGGTATAATAGTCATTTAATTAAAATAAATTTAAATATAAAATAAAAATAACATTAATGAGGGAGCATGAATTAAATAAGAAGGGTGGGGACCAAGGTTGTACCAAGTCAATTAATACAACCGGTTGTACCCTAATCCCTCTCTTTCTGAAAACTAAAAAAAACTCCAAGAATCAAACCAAAAAGTTTAGAAAACTTCATCCAAATTGCAAAAAAATTAAAATTTAACATCATTTCTACCGAAACTCCCGAAACATCCAAAATATTTTTTTTAAAAAAAAATTCATTGAAATAAATTTGGAATAATATGCCCATTTATAAAATTTCTCCAACATTAAGAAGGGAAAAATAAATCTCAAATCATATGATTCGTTTTCTTCTAAGTTTGTAGAAACTAATGAATCGTCATTGTTGAAATTCATCATCATTATCTAACCTCATGATGTCTTCATCCATTTCTTGTTATATCTCTATGTCTTAGGTGACACTTCTAATTCTAATTTCAAATATAATAACCCGAGTTAAATTCATTTTTTGCCCTATAATTAAACAAAACTTCGATTTTTGCCCTAAAAAAGATAAGTGGATCAATTTTGTCATATAACTAACGAATCATTTCAATTTTTGCCCAAATTTCACCGGAAAATGCAAATTTCGCCGGAATCCGCCACGTCATTCTTCAATTTGGGAGTTTCCGGCTGGTCAATCTGACGTGGCAATTTTGACTTTTTTTAGCCTAGAGTTAAATTCATTTTATGCCCTGTAACTAAGCAAAACTTCGATTTTTGCCTTAAAAAAATAAGTGGTTCAATTTTGCCCTATAACTAATGAATCGTTTCAATTTTTGCACAATTTTTGCCGGAAAACGCGAATTTCGCCGGAATCCACCACGTCATGCTTCAATTTGGAGGTTTCCGGCTAGTCAATCCACCACGTATATTAACCCACAACAACTCTAATGAATACTTTTTTTTTTCTTCGATAGCATAAATAGTACCATCAGTAGTACTATTTATGAACTAAAACACTCCCTATGTTCTCTACTTAAGCCATCGTCATTGCCTCCATCTTTTTGCCCTTCGACAAACTTTAAAATCTTCTAGTTTGGTTTGAGATATGATTCTTTTTAATCCTATTAATATTGTGATTAATATTAGGTATATTTATATCTTTTAGTTTAAATGTACTGATCACATATTTATTTTATTTTATTTTTTATAGTTGAATAATTTAAACAAGAATTCTCAATTTTTTTAATTCCCTTTAATAATTAGAAATTTTGAAATATTTGTACTTCTTACATCCTATAAATTTGCTCACACATTTTTATGTGCGGAATTCAAAAGAAGTTTTCTAAGGTGCATAATGGAAGATAAGAAGGGTGTTTACGATAATTTAATGATGAAAGTGAATGAATTTGTTGGGTTTAGTGTAAACACTAGATCACATTAACATTGTAGTATTGTGGTTTATAAGAGTATTAATGTTGTATAGATTGCTACTTTTTAGAGTGCTCATACATTTGAGATCGATGTAAAATAGCGGGACGCTGGGAATTTTTAACTAAATGAAGTGTGAGATGGCAAGATGATTTGATGAATTTTATCATACATGCCAAGCAAGTATAGTTCATTTGATTCCCTTATTTCATGTGTCACATGCAGTTTGATGACAATTTTCGGCAATAATTGCATATAAATCGATCAACTAAAAGAGTTATGGCGCTAATTTAAGAAAAAAAAAACTATTTTGTGATCAAAATAGAATTTTATATTTTGGGACCAAAATCTAACAATTATAAGTAACTACTTCATCGGAATCAGGGTGTCATGTTTCGCTCACGTGACTTTTCCAACGATAATCAACTTTCAGGCAAATTAGACTAAAATCGAGCAATGTCGAAAGTTATCACACTAAATTGAAAAAACTAATTATTTTAGGACTGAAACGGAATTCTCGGGGACTAAAAACAATTTTAAATCATTCAAAGTTGTAGGGTAGGTTGGTATACGGAGTATACACATTGAGAGTGTTATAAAATTCAGCCATAATAATAAATCATCTATGATCAATTACAAAGACCAATTATTTATTAAATAGTGGAAATATGGATTCTTTTGCACTTGTGGCTGTACTAGTTTTACTGCTGGTTTGGGCATGGTTTCATCTACAGCAGAAAAGGAAGCCGATTCCGGGGCCTTACCGGCTTCCGATCATCGGAAACATTCACCAACTTGGCCCAAACCCTCACCAATCACTTACACAACTATCCAAAACTTATGGTCCTTTGATGTCTCTCCAACTAGGAAGCATATACACAGTGGTCGTATCATCCTCCCATCTTGCAAAACAAGTACTACAGCTACACGACAAACACTTGTCGAGCCGTACAGTTCCGGCCGCAGCTGAGGCACACGATTTTCAGCACAAGTCCATACTTTTTTTGCCGGTCGGAACTGCATGGAGAAGATTAAGAAAAATATATAAAGAACATATGTTCTCAACTCAACGGCTCGCCGAGAGCCAGGGGGTTCGACTGGAGAAGCTGAAGGATTTGCAAGAGTACGTGAATGAATGCTCGATTAGGGCTCGTGCTGTGAATATTGGCAACGCTGCCTTCGTAACATCCCTCAATCTTCTGACGACCACCCTTTTTTCCGTTGATTTTACTAACTTTGATTCAGATGTCACTCATGATTTTAAGGAATCTGTGGAGGGAGTGATGGAAATTCTTGGTGTTCCAAATATAGCTGATTTTTTCCCTCTTCTTAAGTTGGTGGATCCACAGAGGGTTAAAAGAAAGTCCGAGTTTCATATTGGTAAATTGATTAACAAGTTTGAAGATATAACGAATGAACGATTGAAGAGACGAGAATCAACGTCCATGGATTCTTCAAAGAGATCATGTGATTTGCTGGATACACTTCTCAATCTAGTAGAAGAAAGACACGAAGACTTGAATATCAGCGACATTAAATTTATATTTTTGGTAAAATATATATTTATTTTTGTTTATCTGCTAATATATTAAAGCTATGCATGCGATCTGAAACATACATGCCTCTTTTGTTACTCTACAAAATGTCTAGCAAGTCTAGAGTGTTAGTTTGTCAAATGGAAATTAAGTAATAATTAACATTGGTACAGAAGAGTAATAATTTATACTTTATAGGTAAAAAGACCAAAATGCCCTTGGGTTCATGTGGCTTATTTTGTTGTAGGCAAACACTCCTGTGAATTGGGTTCACAATGTAAACCCTGTGGTCCCCCTTTACAATCCTTTTATACCATATGTTTAGTTAGGGTATTTAAATTAAGGAGGAACATAGGGTTTATAAGGGTGAACCACAGGGTTTGTACCATAAACTCGGTTCACGGGAAACTAACTCTTTGTTGTATCATCACATGTGTTATAATGTTAAGAGATATACGTGACACGTAGGAGAAGAAAATTATACCTTATTAAAGCATGAACCATATATATGAGAATTAGTTATATTCTCTTCTCTCTTAAATACACATTAGTATCCTAACTAGTGTCGTAAGAGATGGCACACCAAAATAGTGCAGAAAACTCGGGTATGATGCAAGCACAAAGTTTTGCTTTTATCCAAAATATATAAAATTTGAGAAAATATCAAAATTCTCTTTTAAGTATGACAAATTCCAACTTTAGTTCTTTTTTATTTGCAATTCTCAAGTTTAGTGATTTCTTGTTAGATTTTGGTCTTTTCGTCCAAATTTAATCCTTTTATAAAATTTTAACCAGTTTTAGTCCTTTGTGCCAGATTTGTCCAATTTTGATCCCAAATTTTGACAAAAAAAGGACTAAAATTGATATAAGGACTAGATCTCGACAAAAATGACTGAAATTGGAAAAAAAAAACAAAAATTGAGAATTGCAAATAAAAACAGACTAAAATTGGAATTGATTATACTTAAAGGATGAATTTTGATATTTTCCCCATAAAATTCCTTTTATTGGAGAATATATACAGGCATGATTTGTTTGCTTAAATGACTCCTATGTTACTTAGGATTTGATTGTTGCGGGATCAGACACAGCAACAGGTGCAGTAGAATGGGCAATGCAAGAGTTAGTTGTAAACCCTGCGAAGATGGCCAACGCAAGAAACGAGCTAAGGAGTGTGATCGGACAAAACAAACGAGTTACCGAATCAGACATAGCAAGTCTTCCGTACTTGCAAGCAGTGGTTAAAGAAGTCCTTCGACTCCACCCGCCAGCTCCCTTTCTAGCTCCTCACAAAGCGGATTGTGACGTCGAAATCAATGGATATACAATCCCCAAAAACGCTCAGATGTTTGTCAACGTTTGGGCAATTGGAAGAGATTCAAGCATATGGCCCAACCCGACTTCATTTGAGCCCGAAAGGTTCTTAAACTCCGAAATAGACTACAAGGGCCAAGATTTCTCCCTTATTCCTTTCGGATCAGGACGAAGAATGTGCCCTGGTTTGCCACTGGCCGATCTAATGGTACCTCTTATGCTGGCTACATTGATTCAAAACTTTGATTGGAAACTTGATGTGGGTGTAAAAGTTGACATAACAGAGAAGTTTGGTCTTTCATTGCATAAGGCAGTACCCCTCATGGCTATTCCAATAAAGGCTGATTGACATATAGCAAATATGAATATTTATACTTGTATCATTTCATAAAAGAATAATAAATAGCACTTTATTCAAATTTCGACCTTCTATTTAATTCAACTTGTATTCATCAATTGTGTATTTATACTTCAGGGTTGACCAAGGTAGGGCATAGAAGATGCTTTCATTTTATTATTTTTAAAATTTTATTATATAAATTTTGAGAACTGTGAGGGTCAATTAGTAGTCTTGTTCCATTGAACCATTAGTTTCGTGGTCGAACCCCCTTCTAATGAATTGGTTCGACCATGGTTCGACCTCTTTGTGCATGTCGAACCCATCTGTACAGGTCGAACCCTTTCATGCATGCATCTATTGTCATCAATCTCCACCTTAGATGTATGCATTAACAACTTCATCTCTTCTCCCCACCTTTGCTGCTTTTAAGGAGCAACAACCTCTATGTCTCCACACATTCCAACCAAAGTTTTGCATAGCTCAAACTTTGTAGCTGACAATGCTTTAGTAAGTGAATCAGCTAGATTCACAGCTGTGTCAATCTTCCTCACTTCCATAAATCCACTGTCCACCATGTCTCTGACAAAGTATAGCTTTACATCAATGTGTTTGGTCCTCTCATGATATCCCTGATGCTTAGCTAAGTGTATTGCATTTTGATTATCACAATACACCACTACAGAATCTTGACACTCTCCCAATTCTTTCAGTAAACCAACAAGCCATACTCCTTCCTTGATTGCTTCTGTTAATGCAATGAATTCAGCCTCTGTAGTTGATAGAGCTACTACTGACTGATGGCTTGCTTTCCAACTTACTGAAGTACCAAACATATTGAACACATATCCTGTAAGAGACTTTCTAGAATCCAGATTTGCTGCAAAATCAGCATCAACAAAACCAGTGACAACTTCTGACTTTGCTTCCCTTCTCTGAAATTTCAAACCAACAGGTTCAGTTCCCTTTACATACCTCGATGCCCATTTGACTGCCTCCCAATGCTGCTTCCCTGGACAACTTAAGAATCTACTAATCAAGCTCATTACATAAGCAAGATCAGGCCTACTACACACCATATCATACATAAGACTGCCCACTGAACTTGCATATGGAATCCTGCTCATTTCAGCTATCTCAATGTCTGATTTTGCTCCATTAAGCAGTGACAGACTCAATCCTTGCTTGACAGGTGTTGTAACAGACTTGCACTGATCCATATTGTACCTTTTGAGTACTTTAACAAGATAGGATTGTTGTTTCAATACAAGTGTTCCAGTTGATCTGTCTCTTCTTATTTCCATCCCTAAGATCATCTTAGCTTCACCAAGGTCCTTCATCTCAAATTCAGACTTGAGAACTTTCTTTACTGCATCAATCCCTTGAATGCTCTTACAAGCTATTAAAATATCATCCACATAGAGAAGTAGGTAAGTGTAACAGTTGTTTTCTTGCTTGATGTATACACAGCTGTCATAATGGCTTCTCTGAAAACCATTGGCAACAATGTACTCATCAAACCTCAAGTACCACTGCCTTGGACTTTGTTTAAGTCCATATAGAGACTTGAGTAACAAACAAGCCTTTAAATCAGCTCTCTCAACTGTAACACCTTCTGGTATCTTCATATAGATGCTCTCCTCCAACTTCCCATGTAGAAATGCAGTAGTTACATCCATCTGATGAAGCTCAAGATCATACTGAGCTACAAGTGCTAGTAACACCCTGATTGAACAATGTTTAACCATGGGTGAGAATATCTCATTGTAATCTATCCCCTCTTTCTGTGAAAAACCCCTAGCAACTAGTCTAGCCTTGTATCTGACTCCACCTTCAGCTGCAAGTGCTGGTTTTCTCTTGAAAATCCACTTACATCCAACTAGCTTCTGAGATTTTAGCTTGTCAACAATTCTTCATGTCCCATTCTTGTTAAGAGACAACAATTCTTCTTCCATGGCTATAAGCCACTTACTACTGTCTTGACTAGCCAATGCCTCAGTATAGTTTCTTGGTTCATAAGCTTCAACATCAACAGCTGTATATAGAGCAAAATACACTATATCAGCCTGTACATACCTTGCAGGTGGTACTATAGTCCTCTTCTGTCTATCTCTTGCAAGTTGATAAGTATTAGGTTGTTCTTTAACCCTTGATACTTCATCTGTACCTCTCTCAGTGGAGTTCTCTTCACTTTCTCCTGATATGTCCATATCTTGAGGCTCCACCTCAAGTTCAGACTCTCTTCTTTGATCATCCTTGATCAATGGCATCTTATCTTCAACAAAGATAACATCTCTACTGACCATGAGCCTGTTCTCATCATAACACCACAGTTTGTACCCCTTTACTCCCTTAGGATAACCTATCATAACACATTTGAGTGCTCTAGGTTCCAACTTATCTTGTTTAACATGTGCATAAGCTTGGCAACCTATAACTCTAAGGTATGAGTAATTAGGGACCTTACCAGACCATACTTCATCTGGAGTTTTGAAGTTTAGAGCTGTTGAAGGACACAAGTTGATTAGATAAGCTGCAGTTGCAGCTAACTCCCCCCAAAACACCTTGCTCAATCCTGTACTGCTCAACATACATCTGACCCTTTGCAAAAGTGTCTGAGTCATCCTCTCTGCAATGCCATTTTGTTGAGGAGTACCAGGGACAGTTTTGTGTCTCTTAATCCCCTTTTCCTTGCAATATGAATTGAACTCTTCAGACACAAATTCCAATCCATTGTCTGTCCTTAAATACTTCAAACTACTCCCTGTGATGTTCTCAGTTTCTGTCAACCAACCTTTGAAGGTTGTGAATGCTTCATCCTTTGATTTCAGAACATATACCCATAACTTCCTTGAGTAATCATCAATTATGGTCATGATGTATCTCCCTCCACCTCTGGTTACAGTTCTTGAAGGTCCCCAGAGATCTGAATGAACATAATCCATTCTAGCTTTGGTTGTATGTTCTGAATCATCAAACTTAAGTCTCTTGGACTTACCAAGAATGCAATGCTCACACTGTCTGATCTTATCAACTTCACTGTACTTGATCAGCTGTTGTTTTGCCAATTCTTGCATTCCTCTTTCACTAACATGTCCCAACCTGCCATGCCAAAGCTTGGCATCACCCTGCTGACCAGTGTTGTGTATCTGTCCTACAACAACACTCCCATCCAAGAAATACAAATCTGATCTCCTGGTCCCTCTCATGACAATCTTATCATCCTTAGTCACAGTAAGGATTCCATTTCTCAGGTTTGAATCACAACCTTGAGTATCAAGCATCTTAAGAGAGATGAGGTTCCTTCTTAATCCAGGAACATATCTTACATTCCTAAGAAGCCTCTAAACTCCATCAAACATAAGCAATCTGATGGATCCTACTCCCTTTATCTCACAAGAGTGATCATCACCTAAAAGTACTGATCCTCCTTCCTGATGCTTGAATTCCTCAAACCAATGCTTCATAGGTGTCATATGGAATGTACACCCTGAATCCAATACCCACTCAACAGATACATCTGAAGTAGTGATGGACAGTGCTTCAATACCTTCCATACCAGCATTATTTTGTACTTCACCAACTTGATTGGCTTGGTTCTTTTGATTTCCAGCAGGTGTTTCAGTTTTCTTGGACTTGCTAGCCTTCCACTTTGCACACTGTTTCTTGAAGTGCCCTGGTTCATGACAAAAGTAACACCTCTTGCCATTAGACTGTCCTGATGCACCTTTCTTTTGATCAGTGTTTCCACCTTTGTTCCATTTCTTGTTCTGATTCACTTTCTTGGCAAAGAGTCCTTCTGCCCCTGACTTTTCTTTTATGTCAGTACCTTCTTCCAGATCTTTTGATCTAAGTGCCCTCAGCACATCTTCAAGCAGTACAACATCCTTCCCTCCATAAAGAACAGCATCCTTGTAGTGCCTTTGTGATCTTGGCAATGCTGACAGCAACATGATGGCCTTGTCTTCACTGGATAGCTTGAAATTCACACTTTCCAGATCATCTGTGATCTTGCAGAATTAATCAGCTTGTTCCATCAGAGACCTTTCATCAGTCATCTTGAAAGCATGAAGTCTTTGCCTGAGATGCATCTTATTGGCAGATGTCCTTACCATGAACAAAGCCTCCAATCTATTCCATACTCCAATCGCTGTTGTCTCCTTTGATACTTCTCTAAGTATCTTATCACTAAGACACAGAATTATTGTAGAATAGGCCTTTTGAAGTACCTGATCATCCATTGGAGCTCTTACAGGACCTGTTGCAGCCTGAGGATCCTTGATGATTTCAGTCTTCACCGGTGGAGGAGGCTTCAATGCATCCATTAAACCTTGATGCATAAGAACTGCCTTCATCTTGATTTTCCATAGCTTGAAATCTGATTTCTCTGTGAGCTTTTCAACATCAAATCTTGTGGTGTTCATCTTGAATGCTTCCTGTGTATTTGTTTCCCACAGACGGCGCCAATTGACGTGATTCGATCACACAATACCTCTCAAACTCTCAAGAAACACACATACTTTGATATGAAAACTTGAAATGTAAAGTTTGCACAAAGATGTATAGTGGTTCGGTTATGAATAACCTACATCCACTTTGGGGAGAAGAAACTTTATTATTGTTGATCCAATACAACCAAGAACAGATTGAGTCGAAGAACAAACAAGAAAAGAAACTTTTCTTTAAACTGTGAAAACCCTAAGTGTTGAACCTCTCTTCAACAAGGTGACTTTTTGCCCTTATATCATGCTACTCCTTCAACCTTTTGATCCGGTTATACCACCACTTGATAGCCCTCACTTAGTAGATGAGATACAGCCATCTAGCCAGTTCGATGTAGCTTGATAACTGCTCTTAAACTGCCTCAAAGTCGACTGATCATAACTGCCCAAAACTAATAGTTTTGGCAGTTATATTTTTGAGTTAGTTCCAAAACTTCCTTTAAGCTTCCAGCTGCTATGCAACACGTTATAATCATTCTTCAGTCTCCAATGATCACTATCCACGTGTATATCAGCTCATCCAAGTGATAGACAGAGCTAAACACTCCAATTGAACATTAACAACTTTGGTTCGACCATGGTTCGATCAGTTTGATCAGGTCGAACCACTAGTGTCGTGATCGAACCTATCTCCTGGTGCTTTGGTTCGACCATGGTTCGGCCTTCTAAACAGGTCGAACCATTAGTGTCGTGGTCGAACCCCCCTTCTAATGAACTGGTTCGACCATGGTTCGACCTCTTTGTGCATGTCGAACCCATCTGTATAGGTCGAACCCTTTCATGCATGCATCTATTGTCATCAATATTGTTAATGATGCCCAAACCATGTTCCTCTAAATATCCAATGATTCACTCCTAATTACTCTCCGTCGTATTCTGCTGCGTTGAGCAGCACATTTCTTGGGAGTATGTCTCCTGCCTTAATCAATTATTCCTTTGTCTCCTCCATCCTCAATTTAAATTGGGGAATTCTTCTTTAGTGAAGATACAGAGGGAAGAAGGCAGATTGAGAGAGGAAACATAGCAGTGTATTGGTGTGGTGAGGATTTGGGAGAGAAGAGTGTTGAGCATTTGGATAGTCAGTAAGATTATTTGTGAGTATAAACTCTAACCCCCAAACACTGATCAACCACCGAATCTAGAACCACAGGATACCTGAGCCCGTTCCTTCTCTAGCATTCCCTCACGACAGTGAGGCGACCCGATTCCCAACACAGATTTTTTTGTAAGCTTAAAAAACATAGATTTTTTTTGCAATCCAGTTAAAATACAACTTATCTAATATGTTGGAAATCAGATCAAGTTGCACTGTTTGGAACAGTTTTTAAAAGTTTAAAATCAAATCATCCCATATAAATTTACTTTATTCAAAATAGTCAAAAAAACTTAATTTCTCTGAAATGATCACATAGCTTTTAAATTCTCACCAAAATACTCATTTTTCCTTAAAAATGTTCAATTTTTTTAATCTGTGGGATGAGACTGAATTTGTGCTTTTGTAAAGTTATAGTACGAAATTGGTAAAAAAATATTGTTTTGTGATGAAATCGGAGCAAAATTGAAAGATTTGAAATGAAAATGAATGTCCAAACTATTTTGGGATATTTTTGAATAATGTAAGACAAGTACGGGACAATTTAGGTTTTAAACTCCAATTCTTAGTGATCTTAGTGAACTCTTTTCTTTCAATTTAAAGCTCAGATGTTTAGTAGGGAGTTCAGGCTTCTCATTGGTTGTCAGAGCAGTAATTTTGGAAGGGGTTTGTCATCTTATATAAAGCTCAGATTAGAGACATGATATAACAGTTTTCAGTTTTGTTAGTTAATGTGTGTTTTTATTTTTGGAAAAAGCAAAAGTTTTATTAATTAAAAAGGAGTTATAAAGCATCAGGTATGCTCATTTAACTCAAGCAAGTATAAGTGAAATTTATTACCAATCAATACATAGAAGTGGCTCCCTTATCCATTCGCTAAAAGAACTCCCAAATCTATGCCTCTCCGATGCTTTAAACCACAGCCAAGTGATAACTTTGATTCTCATAACTATGACATTGCAGTCCGCCTCTACTCCATTAAATGCCTTGTTGTTTCTAGCCTTCCATATATGCCAAATAACACCATGCCAAAATGATTGCCAAAGTTTTGAACGATTTACCTTAACCAAATTGCTATGTGATAAGAAATTATCCCTCACAGAATTTCCAGAAGCTTGCTTTTGAACCAAGCCATACATAGACCTTCTCCCAAATCTTTGAAGCTATCTTACATGTGAGTACGAGGTGGTTGACATCCTCAATTGCTGAATATAATGGACAATCTGAAGAAAAGTTAGGATTCAAAGCACCTCTTTTTGTGAGATTATATCTCGTTGGAATTATTTCTTGAACGACCTTCCATGAGAATGCAAAAACTTTGAGAGGTATCTTTTTACACCATACTTGGTTGATCTCTGGAAAGATACTATTATTGTCTATATTTAAGCTTTGAAGCATATTATACACTGATTTGACGGTGTAAATACCACAAGGAGTGTGATCCTAAGACCACCTGTCAGGCTCATTCGTGAGTCTAGCAAATTTCTCCACTTTGCAAAGCAAATCTGCAGCTTGCTCTTCTTCCCAAGAAAATAAAATCCTACGCCAATACCATTTTCCAATCAATGATCCCTCCTTCCACTCAACTCTATCTGCAATGGCACAATGGACATTAGAATCAACTTGATATAATCTAGGATATAAATTCCTCAAGCATTCTCCTGCAACCCATTTGCTAGACCAGAATTTAGATTCACGTCCATTACCAATTAATCTAGATTACCGATTAAAGAACCAATCATTACCACCAAAAAGGGAAACAAGATCATACCACCATGAAGACCAAGCTCTACAACACTTTTTTTTTCCTTCCATTCTTCTACGCAGTTTAAAAAAATCCCCATATTTTGATGAAAGTATCTGAATTTACAAATCCTTGCCTCCTAATAATAATCTCCTAGCCCATTTCCCCAAGAAAGCAATATTTTTGCCAATCTATGTAGTTTTTTCTTCTGTAATTATAAATCAATATATAAGACTCCTATTCCATACAATGCAGATATCGAATCACTATAGTGAGTGACCCAGGGAACGAATTAGAGTAGGGAGGTGATCACTGTTTTCTTTAACCCTCAAGTGTAAGGGATCGATTGTAGTGTGTGTGACCAAGTGAATATCGTTCACACGAGATATTTATAAACTTAATAATTTATTCTATTTGTGACAATTAAATTGCAAGACAAATCCGGGGGTTTTTGAAGGGATATTAATTAAACTAATTAAAACTAAATTAAATAATTAAAATAATTATAAAATAAAATAAATCACGCAAAAGAATACGATTTAAAAGTTCAAGGATGGAGAATTGGTAATGCTCAGGCAAACAGCTTAACTATGTGGCTAATTTATCTAGACCCAAATTAATTACCTGCAGACGTTTATACGAGGATTACTAAGCCTAGTTAAACCACCTTGATCGGGTAGGATCTAACACTTATAATGAGCTGAAAATCCTAGGATCAATAAGGAATTAATTATTTCTCCCTTTATAGGTACTTCATACAAAATTTCATTAAAGACTAGAGCACTAGACTTCCTTTTCTAGGTACGCAATTACTAACCCCTTTTGTCTCCTTGTCAATTACTTAATAATGATGTTTTACCAAGTAATTAATATTCCAAATTGATTGTCTAACACTCTTAGGAATTATAGGCCAATACCCTAAGACTGCCACAAGAAACAACAATTATCATGCAGAAATAAAGAATCCTATCAACTATCAATCAGTGATACCGTCAAAATAAGTAAAGAAATCAAAACTCAAAAATACAATAATATGAAGTTTCAAAATATCCTCTTCAATAAGGAAATAAACATTCTGTAGAGTAATAAATTCAAGTCTAGGGCAATCAAATCACATAGTCAAAACTGTCTTAACGCCCAACATTACCAACAAAGAAACTTAGCCCATGGATTTACAAAGATGTAATAAACCCTAACTATTTTGCTAAAATAACAAAGATAAATAACTAAAAATAAAGAACTCTTTTGTAGGACTCCATCTCTTCAATTACGATCTCCGTCAGAATCTTCGTCTCCTATGGTGAATGATGGTGGTGAGTGATGGATTATGTCACAATTTGGGGGCGCGTGTGTACGATTTTGTTATGTTAAAAATCAGGGCATGAGGATTTTATATGTGTAGTCATTTGATGGGAACAACGTGGAGTAACCGCATCTAATAAGCGCATGGGCTTCTGGATGGTGTAACATTGTTGGGCCTCCATTTGAACCTCGATTGAGGTGATTCTTGTGGCCACTCGTTCCTCTCTTCCGTGACTTTTCAACCATGTCTCATACGATCACTTTGAGCCTCCACATGAACACAGAAAATTATAAAAAGTGGTCCACTGTTTTCTTGCATGTTGCACAAATTCACCTTTTACCCCAACTTTGCATTTTTATCCTTTTTCCTATCAAAACACAAAAAAATACCTCTCAAGTACCTTTTAGTCAATAATAATTCAAAGTATTAATATTTGTGCAAATAATAAAAATTATACACTTAAAGAGGTATCAAATTGGTTCCGAAAATACATGAATTTCCACTCTCATCAAACCACCCAAACTTAAGGTGTTGTTCGTCCTCGAACAACGAAACGACAAACCAAGATAAAATAATGAGATGAAAAGTCATGTTCTAAGGGAATGATCAAAACATCAACTAAGTCTTCAAAAGATGTAATCAATCTTTACTTGGTTCACATAACTTCAAGTTCAAAAGCATCAACTCATTCAAAACATGCAAGTTAAGATAATTACTTCACCAATTCAAGTGCTCAATCTACCTATACTCACAGGATATATATATATATATATATATATATATATATAGTGTAACTCTCACGCTTATGGTGTATAAAGTGTACACTGTTTTGGGTTATATATATGAGTGCTCTCAAATTCAATTAAAGTGCATGCGTAACAATAAGCTTGTTTATTGTCTCAACTCTCTTTTTACTTGTAGCTAGCAAATAATGGATCAAAAAGGATTTTTTATTTGGTTGTAACATAGGCTCTTTGGACAAGGTAGGAAATTTATAGATAAGTAATTCAAAACTCAGATCAATCAAGCTGCAGTCCATCTTGATCTTTTATTTTTCCTCATCACTATCATTTAAGTACAACTCCTCAACAACTCCAAATTATTCAATTCTTTCCTTCAACCACAATAATGAGAGAATTATTTTTCTTCTTTTCTTTCCGCATCAAGGGTACTAGATTTGCGTGCTACCCCACAAATATTTTTTTCTTTATCTCTCTTTATTTTTTTTCTTTTCAACTCATTTTTCTTTTTTTTCTCTTTTCAACTCAATAGGATTTTCATATCCTCTTCTTTTTCTCCTTTCTTCATCATCCTTTCAACTCCAACATATTCATACTCTTCTTCTAACGACTTCAGCAATTACTCAATTGATCCAAGTAACACAAGGAAAAATCAAATACTGATTAAGCTCAATGGGCTATTAAAAGAATGGATTTTTTAAGGCTCAACAGGTTGACTAAGGGTTTAATGAATTAAGGTAAAGTATATGAAAAAGATGGGCTAAAAATCAAAGATGGCCTAATATCATTTTCATAATCCACTAGACTATTCTCGAATATTCAAGGAGACTCAAGACAAGTTCTAAAATACATGCACGAGAACGATACGCTCAAGAATAAAAATATCATGCATAATTGCATCATGATCTAAAGGCTCAAATCTCACTTAACTTTTTCATAGACTGAACGAGCACTCTTCAAGGCTACTCATACATCATAACAAGCATATCAAGAACTTCAAGTACTTAAGAATTAAAGTATGTTCCCCTTATCAATCATAATCAACATCTGATCAAAGACATTATAAAAGCTTAAACAGAAAATTCATCACACATAATTCATAAGAGATAAAAATATCAGAGACATTAAAAAATATAGGAACAAAAAATATCGAAGAGACAAAGATCGATGACAGAGCACCAAAGGACACATAAAAATGAACAAAAACACATAAGACACCTGGATAGTCGCAAAAAAAATTCAAAAGATCGAATAAAATTAAAAAATTCTAAAAAAATCTACCTCCAAGCACACAGACACTAAAACAATGCAGAGTAAACATACCTGGGTGCAGATGGAACAAGAGAAGAACATCACACCCCCCAAACTTAGATGAAAATGTGAGTTGAATCTAAGTTTAAAAGGATGTTATTACCTTAAGTGTAATCACGCACCTTAAGTATAATTCACCTAGCACAAGACACAACAAACAAAATAAAATAAAAGAAATAAAACGATGGGTTGCCTCCCACCAAGCGCTCTTGTTTAACGTCAAAAAGCTCGATAGAATGCAGACTCAGAGATGTTCGGACTCATGCATCAACACTTCTTCTTCATCTTTCATCTTCACTTTGAAGTGTTATTTTGCCGTCTTTTTATCCATCCACATTATCTCTCCATTCACGCTCACAATGATCAGCTCATTTGGATCTCCATCTTTATATGCATATTTCCTATCAAAATTAAGATAATCAGAAAGATAAGAGTTAGTATTATGATAGGCATAAAGATGAGATTTAACAATATCCAGAGGCACTGGTGGAATTTTTAGATAAGGATCATCTCTCTTCCCTTTGCCACATTTAAATGTGACAACTTTTCCTTCATAGTTCAATGAGATTATTCCTTCTTGCAAGTCAATCTTCGCTCTTTCCGTCACTAGGAATGGTCTTCCTAAGATTAGTGGAACTGCAGGGTCCACCACTTTTTCAATCACCATAAAATCAGTCGAGAAGGCCATCTTCTCAACTTTCACCACAACATCTTCAACAACCACTAAGGGTTTTATTACATCACCACTAGCAACATGAAATTACCTAGATGTTGGTTTCAGCTCTCCTCCTTCAAGTTCCTTAAACATGGCATGAGGCATGATGTTTACATTAGATCCCAAATCACACAGGGCATTCATTTCCTTCTTCCCTTCAATCTCACAAGGGATTGTGAATTCCCCCGGATCACTTAACTTTTCAGAAGGCTTTTCAGACACTGTTTTGTTCTTCATCACCTCATACTTTGATCTTAAAAACTCAATGTACTGCTTTAACTCTTTTTTCTTCTCTTCTTTGATAAATCTTTGTGGAAAAGGAAGAGGATAAGGAGTAATAGGAATTCCCCAATAATCACACTCGTATTCTTTACCCTTCTCTCTTTCTTTTCTTTCCCTTTTTGCTCTTTGCCACTTCTTTTCAATGATTGGAGGTTGTTCTCTCTCTTTCTCAGAGTCCACGATATCACAATGTAGAGGAACGAAATAAGTAGGTCTGTTATACTGTGTACCACTCAAAGTTATAGCCATAGAGTACTCTCTCAGATTAATTTCTGGCTATGAAGGAAATTTCCCTTGCTGCTGTAACTTACAAACTGCAGCATTAAACTGACTGATTGCCAAATCTGTTTCTTTTTGCTTCATTTCTGTTGTTTTTTTATTTTTTACCATCATCTTGAGCATCAAATCAAGCTTATCATCCATTGATGTTTTTCCTTCAGCATGTTTTTGGGTTGGATTAAATTCTTTAGGTGGTGCAACTGCACTATTAGGATTATAGTAAGACAGATTTTCATCGTTTCTTTGATTGTTGAAGTTTGAATTTCCTTGGTTCCAACCTTGCTGAAACTGACGGTTGTTCCCTTGGTCGTTCCACCCCAAACTGATTATTCAATCTAAAATTCTGCCTATTTCTGTATTTCCCATGAAAGCTTTGTCCCATATTCTTTTGTCCGCGCATGCTTTCAATCTGTTTTTTAATTTTTGAATCTCACACGACCAAGCATTCGGGCTTCGGTGATTGATGCCAACCTGAATTCCCAAATAAGACATTGAGAAATCTCCAATTTCACAACCAAGTGCTCCTGCCATTTCTTGCAATACATTTCTATCAACATTGATAGTTGCATTTAGAGTCATTCACTCGAAGACCTGAGAGCAACTCAAAATTTGAAAGAATACATTTTGGTGCCTATATATTTTTAGCCGAAACTTGCCCAATCAAAATGGTATCATCTGCATATTGAAGATGTGAAATCTCCAAATTATTTTTCCCAACAAGAGCTGGTTCGAAGAGACCACAATCGGTTGCATTCAAAATCATAATGCTCAAAGCCTCAGCAACAATAAGAAAAAGTAAAGGGAAAGAGGGTCACCTTGTCTTAAGCCTCGTTCAAGCTTAAACTCTGCAGTAGGGCTACCATTAACAAGCACCGAAGCTGTAGCTGTGGAGACACATGTCATAATCCATTTCCGCCATATCTTATTAAGTATTTCCATAATACACTTGTATTACATTTGAAATACACTTGCGACAAATTCTCCTCTCATGTCTCTAAAGAGTAATTTTTCATGTAATAATCGAGAAATCTGGATATACAAAAATTTTAAGAGTAATTTTTTCATTTAAAAGAGTAATAGTTTATCTCTCTAAAAGTATTTTTTATATATGAAAGAGTAATCAATAAAAATAAGATTAACGTGTGAAACTAGTACACACAAATGTGTGCCATTATGCAAATAAGAAGATGGTTGCTTAAGACATAAGTTAGCTTTACTAAATCAACATATTTAACACTCTCTCCGTTCCATTTCATTCTTTAAATATTTCCAATTTGACGTCTCATTTCAATCTTTATATTTTCCTTTTTAGTAAATGAGACCCACAAAAATTAATTATTTCTCTCTCCATGGACCCACACATCACACTAATATACCTACCCACTTTACATTAAAATATTATTTCCCCCACCTCACTACACATTAAAATACTACATTCCTTAATTTACATACAAAAAATAAACGTAAAGATTAAAACGAGATGGAGGGAGTATATATATATATATATATATATATATATATATATATATATATATATATATATATATATATATATATATATATATTTCAAAATTCTAACACTCTGATATTTTGAAGGGTTACACATCGACATTCTAAAGAGTACTCCATCCATCGCGTATTAAGATTTACATTTTATATTTTGGTTAGTCCCAATTTAAAGTTTACATTTCTTTTTGGCTTAAGTGGGACTCACATAAAATAATTTTATTCCACATAGAGCACACACACAACACCAATACAACTACTCAGTACACATTAAATATTATATTTCTTAACCTACTGTCTATTAATATATTATATCTCTTTATCTCCTTGCAAAAAGCAAACGTCAGCGTTAATGCGAGACGGGAGGAAGTAATATTTTCTGTCATGAAAGGAATACTACGTGCTTTTTTGTATAATACTCCATCTAATCCCATAGAATCGTTTATGCATTTTCATTTTGGATGTCCTATTAAAAGGATTACATTTTTCTTTATAGTAAACTAGTATTTTTCACCCGTGCGATGCACGGGGAGTAAAATATAATATTTTTATTTATAATTATAATTATATTTATTTATAAGTAATCTATGTTTATTTATTAGTAATCTATGTATGTATTTTTTTATTTTTAGTTACATTTCTTATTAGTGGACGAAGATAGTATATATTGTCACTGTTTAGATTATTTCATATCATGATTTTGGTTAATTGGTTTAAAGTTATACGAATTATTACTTTTGTTTACAATAGGAGTTTTGATATGTTTGATAAGGAGTGAGAATATTTCATCTAAATGATATAAAATTGATAAATTAAATTATGACATAATTCATGAAAATACTTTAAATTAAACATTACGGAAAACTTCTCTGAACACAACATTTTTAGTAACTGGTCACTGGTCCTCCTCACTATCACTGCAACCAATGTTATGTTCGGGATATAACATAACTAACGAAACAAATCACACATGTATTTATAATTTAAACCATTATATCGTTATTATTATTATTATCTACAATAATTTGAGTGTTATTATTATTATGCTTTATTAATATTTTTTTTTATTATTATTATTATTATTATTATTATTATTATTATTATTATTATCTACAATAATTTGAGTATTATTATTATTATGCTTAATAGAAAAATATCAAATCAAAGTACTTGAAAGGTAAACATAGAAAGTTGACAGTTTTAATTGTATGCACAATCTTCTCAATTATTATTTATTAATGGCACAAATTGCTCTTGTGATATTTGAGTGAATATTACTAATTATGTTTGTGGCTCAATTTTTTGGTTTAAATATGGTAATAATAAATTTGTATATATTTCCTTTCTATTTATTATTAATTATTAGTTTCAATTTAGTCAAGGCATGATTATTATTTTAAGAAGTGACTGATAATTTCTTGATTCAAAGATATTATAATTAATTGATTGATAATTAATTGATTGATAAATGAACTCAAATTTTCTTCATGTATGATAGAAAGAGAAATTAGTGGATAAAATTAAAACAAAATTTCAACAAATCAAACATGTATTTTATCATTAAAACCAATATATTATTATTATTATTATTATTATTATTATTATTATTATTATTATTATTATTATTATTATTATGCTTAATAAAAATTTCAAATAATTGAAAGGTAAACATGAAAATTTAACATTTAAATATCCCGATGAATAATTTTAAAGATGAAACTTAAAAAAAAAATACATAACATTAAAATGGGATGGGGGAATATATATATATATATATATATATATATATATATATATATATATATATATATATCAAAATTCTAACACACTGATATTTTGAAGGGTTACACATCGACCTTCTAAAGAGTACTCCATCCATCGTGTGTTAAGATTTACATTTTCTATTTTAGTTTGTCCCAATTTAAGGTTTATATTTCGTTTGTGGGACTCACATAAAATAATTTTATTCCATATATAGCACACACACAACACTAATACAACTATCCAGTACACATTAAATATTAGTATTTCTTAACCTACTATCTATTAATATATTATATATCTTAATCTCCTTGCAAAACATAAACGTCAACATTAATGCGGGACGGGATGGGAGTAATATCTTCTATCATGAAAGGAAAACTACGTGCTTTTTTTGTATAATATTTCATCTATCCCATAGAAACGTTTATGCATTTTCATTTTGGGCGTCCTATTAAAAGGATTACATTTTCCTTTATAGTAAACTAGTATTTTTCACCCGTGCGATAAACGGGGAGTAAAATATAATATTTTTATTTATAATTATATTTATTCATTAGTAATCTATGTTTATTTATTAGTTTAGTAATCTATGTATGTATTTTTTAATTTTTAGTTACATTTCTTATTAGTGGACGAAAGATAGTATATTCCCTACGTCCCGGCACAGTATTCACACTTACGGTTACAAAAAATTTCTACTGTTTAAATTTTTTGACTATTCAAACTAAAGTCATGGGGCAAATTCGTACATTCAATTGTTAATTAAAAAGGGTTAACTTTATCATTAAAGTTAAATCCTATTACAATTTACAACAACAAAAGAACGATTGGGGCTCAATCCCAGTGCCAAAAACTTAAAATGCTGCAGTTCTAAGTTCATCCTATTACAACAACAAATCAACAATTTGGGACTTGAACAAATCATAAATGTGGGACTCAAGTTAGTACAACAAAAACCCAGACTCCTCCATGAAATATGCACACCAAATTAACATAAAATGCGCAAAATATTCTTCAAATATACATTGGCTGGACGAAGCCCAAAATCAGTATGAGAAAACCAGTAGGAGAAAGATAGAAATTCATTAAAGGATGAAATAAAGAATGGAACTAGCGAAGGGTGAGACGAGCCGCCCTTTTCTTAGAGAGAAAATTTTCTTAACAGGTTTGCTAATCTGAATCTTGATTTCAACTCCCACCTGAAAGAAGGGTGACACGAGCCGGCAAGGCAGCGACACCGCATTTGCGGGAGGCGGCGACAACAAGGCGGAAGACGAGAAGAGCGCGACGGAGGAGGAGGGGGCGACCGTTGATGGCAGAGCTCAACGATGAAAACAAAGCGGAGGAGGGGAGAGCGTGATGGCAGAGCTCGACGACAACAAGGCGGAGGAGGCGGAGACCGTGATGACAGGGTTGGTGGATTGAGATCTAAGAAAGTTTGTTAGATCTAGGGTTTAGGACAGAGGAGGAAGAAAACCGATGGATTCTAACAGAAGCGATGGTTTTTGGGTTTTAATTTGGGCAGGTGTATTGAGATCTGAGAAAGCTTGTAAGATCTAGGGTTTAGGAGAGAGGAGGAAGGAATTGATGGATTCTAACATCAGTGATGGTTTTTGGGTTTTAATTTGGGTTGGATTGAGTTAATTCGTATTAAGTTAAATATGTTTAGGGATATAATTAGTGTTCTAAATGTATAAAGATGAAATGGCATTTTTGAAAATAAGGGGTTATGGAAGGTTATTTATCTTGTGCTTTTTTTTCATTTTTGGGGTGTGAAAACTGTGTTGGGACGGTGGAGTATATTGTACACTGTTTAAATTATTTCATATCGTGATTTTGTTTAATTGGTTTAAAGTAATACAAATTATTATTTTTGTTTACATTAGGAGTTTTGTTATGTTTGATAAGGAGTGAGAATATTTCATCAAAATGATATAAAATTGATAAATTAAATTATGACATAATTCATGAAAATACTTTAAATTAAATTAAACATTACGGAAAACTTCTCTTAACACAACATTTTTTGAAATTGGTCACTGACCTTCCTCGCCGTCACTGCGACCAATGTTATGTTTGGGATATAACATAACTAACGAAACAAATCACACATGTATTTGTCATTCAAACCTCTATATCATTATTATTATAATTGTTAATATTTATTATTATTATTATTATTATTATTATTATTATTATTATTATTATCTACAATAATTTGATTATTATTATTATTATTATTATTATTATTATTATTATTATTATTATTATTATGCTTAATAGAAAAATATCAAATCAAAGTACTTGAACGGTAAACATAGAAAGCTAACAGTTTTAATTGTATGCACAATCTTCTAAATTATTATTTATTAATGGCACAATTTACCCTTGTGATATTTGGGTGAATATTACTAATTATATTTGTGGCACAATTTTTTGGTTTAAATATGGTGATAATAAATTTGTATATATTTTCCTTTCTATTTATTATTAATTATTAATTTTAATTTAGTCAGGCATGATTATTTTAAGTAGTAATCGATAATTGCCTGATTCAAATATTCAAAATATTATAATTAATTGATTGATAATTAATTGAATTATAAATGAACCCAAATTTTCTTCATGTATGATAGAAAGAGAAATTAGTGGATAAAATTAAAACGAAATTTAAACAAATCAAACATGTATTTTATCATTAAAACCAATATATTATTATTATTATTATTATTATTATTATTATTATTATTATTATTATTATTATTATTATTATGCTTAATAAAAATTTCAAATAATTGAAAGGTAAACGTGGAAATTTAACATTTAAATATCCCGATGAATAATTTTGAAGATAAAACTAAAAAAAAACATAACATTAAAACGGGATTGAGGGAGTATATATATATATATATATATATATATATATATATATATATTAAGTTATAAATATTTCAAAATTCTAACACTGATATTTTGAAGGGTTACACGCCGACCTTCTAAAGAGTACTCCATCCATCGCGTGTTAAGATTTACACTTTCTATTTTGGTTTGTTCCAATTTAAGGTTTATATTTCTTTTTTGCTCAAGTAGGACTCACATAAAACAATTTTATTCCACATAGAGCATACACACAACACCAATACAAATACCCAGTACACATTAAATATTATATTTCTTAACCTACTATCTATTAATATATTATATCTCTTAATCTCCTTGCAAAAAGCAAACGTCAACGTTAATACGGGATGGGAAGGAGTAATATTTCCTGTCATGAAAAAGAATACTACGTGCTTTTTTGTATAATACTCCATCTATCCCATAGAAATATTTATGCATTTTTATTTTGGGCGTCCTATTAAAAGGATTACATTTTGCTTTATAGTAATTGAGATTCACACAAAACATTTAAATATTTTCCTGGGGCCCACAAAACTACACTAATAAAACTACCTACTATATATTAAAATATTATTTCTCTCACCTCAATACACATTAAAATACTATATTTGCACTACAAAAAAAGTATTTTTTAACAATCGAAATTAGCAACGGAATTCTTTCCGTTGGTAATTAGCAATGGATTAGCAGCAAAAATGATATTTTTGTTATAGCAACGGAATGTCAATGGAATTAATCTCTATTTTAGCAACGAATTCAAATCCGTTGCTAATTACCAATAGAATAGCAAGGGAATCATTATATAAATTACCAATGGAATTATTAGCAACAGATTACCAACGGAAGTATTTAGCAATGGAATTGATTTTTCATTGTTAAAAATTTACCAACCACCACTTTACCAATGGAATTTTACCAATGGATTCCGTTGTTAATCCGTTAATAAGCCAATTTAATAATGAAATTAAGGCTTTTAGCAACGGAATATTCCGTTGTTAAAAAATAGTATTTTTGTAATGTTATTAATTCTCATGCAAAAAAGCAAATATAAATGTTTTTACGGAGGGAGTAAAATGTTACACATTTGTATAAGAGTGTTACTTAACAAACAACTAATTAATATTGTACTCTTATTATTATAAGTTATATATAACTGGTAAGAAATGTGCCACGATCATTTTAAAGATTAGTAGCACTCCATATTTTAAAAAGTACGAGTAATGCTTTCTGAAAGGAACACCTATCCTGATTATATAGAAACATCTCTCTTAACTAATAATTATACTTGCATATGTAGTTATTTTAGAAAAAATATCAACTTTACTTTCATAATTTTTCGTAGTTTGAAATTTTGGTCTCATAAAATTTTACTCTTCCAATTTTTGTCTTTTAATATCAATTTTAGTTATATAATTTTTAATCTTTTCAGTTTGGATCCTTTTGCAAAATTTACAAAAAAATAAAAAAAAAATCAAAACCTACTGAACTTAACTTTGCAAGTTCTATAAGTCGAAAAAAGTTTTTCAAAAAGATCAAAGCTGAAAAAGTGAAAAGTACTAAGATTAAAATTAAAAGAAAGGATTATAATTTAAAAAAAAAGTAAAAATTATGGAACGAAAATTGGATTCTATCAAAATTACGGGAGACATAATAACTACTCATATTGAACCACTTTCTAGCTAGGAACAATAATTTATTACTCGTGCTCACTTTTACGCCACAAGACTTGTAACAAGTAACAACAGAAGACATGTGGCTAACTAGAATTGTGAAACACGTCAATGTTAATACGGTTTTCATCATCTACATTTATTGCAACTTTAATTCAATATTTAATAAAAGAGTATGGGTATTTACACCCCAATTCTTCTAAGAGGCATTCTCTTGTGAGACGGGTTTTTTGTGAGACGGGTTGACCCAGTATTAAAGTATGTTTATTATACAGGTAAAATATGCTTAATTATTATTAAAGTATGTCAATAATGAATTATACTACAACATCATAAAATCATACTTGAATTCATTATTCATCATACTTTAGAAAATATACTTTAATAATCATTAAGCATACGTTATCTATATAATAGACATACTTTAACACGTCTCACAAACCGTCTTATATTTATAATGTCTCACAAGAGACTTTGTCTTCTTCTAAACACCCCATAAAATTTTAGACTTTAATATTTAAATATAAAAGGTTTAAAATATCCTTAAATTAACTAGCATATTATTTATCACTTCTTAATTCTATCAGCGTCTAATTAAACTCCATCACATTCTTCATTTCTTTCTTCGTTTATCCCCTTCACTCTAATATCCTTGAAATCGTGTGGAAACAAAATTTGTAATGTTAATAGGGTTTATTATTATTATTATTATTATTATTTATTATTATTATTATTATTATTAATTATCATTATTATTATTAAATATCTTTTATTGTAGTACTAGTTTTAGTATGGTATATGTATTGTAGGGGAATTGTGGGTATATAGAAATATTGGAGTTAAAATCATTTTTAGTTTCGCAATAAAATGAGAATTCGTTTTTATTTTAGAATAGTTTTTGTTTTTTAATTTTGTACAATAATTCTTGACATTACTCTATTTAAGTTCAAAATTTTTTCGGATAATTAAATTTCTATTGCAAATCGTCATGTGAGTAGCTGATTGCAAAATATAGTTGTTCAATTTATGTTATGTTTAAGAAATATGAATTATGAAATTAAGTACTTATATAGTCAATTTTTTTAATTAATATACTAATATATACACATGTGCACGTTCTGTATGCTAAATAATTTTTTTATATTATGCATTAGTCCTTGATGAGTTGATATTAGGTGTACCCGGTGCACCCATATGTGTATAATTTTTACTTTATTTTGTACATATTTTAATTCTATTTTGTATATGTGTTTCTTAATAATTGTATATTTTTTTCACGCTAAGTTTTTCGTTAAAAAAATTAGCATCCATATGTGTATAATTTTTTATTCAATAATGTATACATGTTTTTTAATAATTATATATTTTTTTACACTCAATTTTTCATTAAAAAAACTATCAATTAAATTGTATACATTTTTGTTCATAAATGTATATGTTTTTATTCATATTTATATACATTTTTTAAAATGGGTATACCGTATCTTAGGGTGCACCCAGGTGCATAGTATAATTAGTCTTGCTTGATTAAATTCATACTAAGCTCCACGTAAACTCCCTTTAATTATTCCACATAAATCACCTTTATTTATAGATGGAAAAGATAATTATACCCTTAAATATACTTAAACTTTAAAAATAAATATTAAATTCTAAAAAAATAATAAGACATGAAGTATTAAAGTGAACAAAATTAATTACGTGGATTTGTTGCAAGGGATACTTTACATTTATCAAACATTTTTATTAGTGAATCAGCCAGTCATTCTTAGGCTTTAAGATTCTATTTATAGAGTTAAATTAATTTTATGTTTTTCATATAAATGCCTTCTTCGATTTCAGTTTCAAATTATATATTCGTTTAATTTGGTCCTTCATGACCTCCCTAATTTGATCGATACGTGCACATGTGACATGTATATGTGACATAACACTTCAATTGGGGAAAAGCCGATGAGCAGAGCAAACGTGGCCTCCTCTTCAAATTGGACCAATGGATATTCCACGTCAGCATTTTTTAATTAACTTAAAAAAAATCTATTCACGTGCTGATTATATGCAATTAATGAGGATATTAAACTACCTTGTACTTATAAACTAACTTACAAAAATAATTTATTAATGAACCAAATATATAATAAATTTATTCTGACGTGTCTTTCACATGTTGAACACGAGTTTTTCATCTACAAATTTCATACTCTAGAAAAATCAAATAGTTACCCTTCTTCGAGGGCAAGATCTCTTTGGCTATATTGATTAGAGGCAAGACCCCGACCCCTAGCTAGTATAGGTCTGTTCCTGACTGCAGCGGTGAACACATGATTTGGAGAAGGCAATATGCATGTATTAATTGGCATGCATGACCTTTTTTCTCTTTCCCTACAATGCTTTAGGCCTTTTTCTACCTACCTCAGTCTACTTTTATTATAGAGAGGTACTCGGGTGCAACCGGTTGTACCAATTGAATTGGTACAACCTTGGTCTCCACCATTCTTAATTAATTCCAGCTCCTTCATTAATGTTGTTTTTTATTTTATTTTTAATTTTTTTTATTTAAATGACTATTATACCCTAAACCCCAAGGGATAATTATACCCTAAATCCTAGGGGATAATTATACCCTAAACCACAAGGGTAAAATTACAATTATATCTCTAAAATTAAAAAAAAACAGTAATGTACAGCAACAATTAAAAAAAAAAGAGAAAAACACACACTAAAGGTGAAGGAAGGAGGTTGTACAGGAGGTTGTACCAATTGAAGGTTGTATACTAGTCTTTGCCTTTATTATATATGTCTGGTAGCAAGCATAGCATGGGTGTATTAAATTTTTTTTTTTTTTTAAATTCAAATCTTAAAGATAGTTTGAAGAGTTCAATTCATTTTGTCGTCCTAGGATATTTTGGATTCTGTCCCAATTTTTTTTTTCAATTTAGTCTCAATATAACTATTGAAAATGTCCGTTTTTAGTACCATTTTAGTCAGAATTTTTGATGGAATCCTGCACGTACGTCGCATGTGACCGCTCAATTTTTTTGGTTTTCTGCGATTTTGGAGTCATAATCGAGCAATATAGGTAATTAGGACTGTATTGAAAAAATATCTTTTTTTGGAATAGAAAGCAAAATACATGGGACGAAAAGTGAATTTAACTCAAGATCTTACCAGCAGGAAAGAACAGAATATTATAATATACATCCATCATTTTTCTACTTAGAAGATGTTTTTTATCAGTTAAAGATTTGAAAGATGTAAAATTATTAATTAATTAAAATCTTGAAAACCTTAAAATTATACATTTAAAGATGACTAAACAAATATTTCGTAGTTTTAATTAATATATTTTAAATATTTTATGATTTTAAATCTTGAATCGATAATTATACTTATTTTTAGATCTTGCATTGATAGAAATTATTTCAAACTCCTAGTTAATAGTTAAACTATCTTTTAGATTCTATATTGAAAAAACTTCGAAATAATATTGACCTTATGTGGATGGGAAGAATATGATCGATATTAATATGTATCCCTTCAACTTAAAATTGGATTGCATAGTGGAAGATGCAAAGTTTTTGAAAAGTTGTCTTTAAACTAACTTTATTGAATTTTTTTTAATGTAACAATTCAAGGCAACTTTATTAAAGTGTAAAGTATGGGGAGAAATGCAGGATTGGTCCCGTTAGAAGGGGTCACTTGCAGAAATGGTCCCATAGCCTGTAATTTTGGTCCCGTTGAAGTTTTTCTTTAAAATTCCGTCAGAATTAACCGAATATTCTGGTCTGTTAGTGGGACCAAAAATGTAAATTTGCAATATTGACCCCAAAATGTGCAAAATTAGTCCCAAGTCAGAATTTATATTATACCTATTTTCTGCCAGATTTATCTCGACTTTCCGCGCTTTAAAATGGTATCAGAGCCCTAGGTTTATTTATTTATGAATGGAAAAATTTATTATAAACTTATATTACTTAATGAGAGGAGAGTTTCAAAGAAATATGGATTCGAACGAAAGTTCGACATTCGAGAGTGACAGGACTATGAGCCCTGTCCAAAACTGGAGCAATAGCGCCTTCTGGCCCATTTGATATGATGATACGAGCAACTCTATACAGTAATACTACAATATCTTGTATAGACAACAAGCAGAAAAGAAGTTGATGCCAACAACCGATTCTGGAAAGATTTAAGACGAGGATGGAAACAGGCAGAGGCTCATGCCAATTACACCGAGGAAGAACATTTGGAGGAAGGCTGCCAGATGGAAATAAGATACTCCAAAGAAGTATCAAGAAACATAGTGGAACTCCAAAGTTTCACTGAAATCCATGGACGTGTCCCCAGACACGAACAATGGAGAAGACGACCAAATCAAGGTCCAAGAGAGATCTGCAAGCCATATCACTTTTCATGGCGGTAAAGATGACAAAGTGGAAGGAGATCGAGGCAGATAAAACTAAGATGAATCAAGATCTTAGAGAATTACAGAAGACGGTGAAATTTTTTGGAGAATATTGCCAAAACATGTCCAAGACGATATTTGAGATCAGCCTCAAGATGGATAAGGTGGAGACATTGCAAAACAAATAACTCGATCTCATCAAGAAGATGATAAAGCGAGTAGAGTCCTTGGAAACCAAGGTGACGGGAAGAAGGCCAGAAGGAAGGTTACCACCGACCTTCGGAATAGAATCCCTTTTACACCAAAAGGGAAAGACGACAGAGGTCACAAGACCAAAGACGGAGAATGAGAAGATGATCGCTATCCTTCGAGGAGAATCCACACCTCAGGATGGAAAGAGCAAATCTTGAGAATCTACAATATCTATATGAGTCCTTCCAAGGACTAACTATCGTAGATCTAAAGATGAATGTTGGAGAGACTTCAAACTCTCAAAAACAGTCTCAGGCTCCTCAGATGCAACATGATCTGAGCCAAAATGAAGGAACTTCTGGATCGCATGGAGTCCATGAAGCCAGACAAGAAGAGACATCCCAAAACCAAGAAAATTTCAAGATAAAGGCAATGGGATTGTCAACAGGAGCAAGCCGAGTTTGAGGATCTAATCTACACAACACCCCATATGGTCGGTCTCACCTTGAACCGATAAATCTATATGGTTTGATTCTAAACCTCAACACTCTAGACTTCAAGAATAGAGAAATCTTGATTGACGAGTGGATAAATACAAGAAGGAGCTCTAGAGCTTGATAAAGAAGGGTTCATAAGATTCCTAACTATGAGCCTGGAAGGATTTGTAAATTGCGCCTGGGAGGTACTCTCAGACGAAGTCAAGAAGGAGGCCATGGAAGGCTATGACCTAGGAAATATTGTTGATCGCATGGTCAATATCTTCAAAATCTACTTCATCGGAGTAGGTTACTTCGAATGAATGGAAGAAGAAAAGAAGAAGAAGTATAGGAATGTCCTATACATCCTAGAACTACTTGACATTTGTCACGTAGAAGAGTACATCAAACTTTTCACAGAGTATAGATGGAAATCGAAGATCAAGGAGGAGGAAGTATTCCACCTATCTTTGCCAAGATTCTAAGCCCATGAAGAGAAATGTTGATCAAAGAATATGAACCGTGTGAGCTGGATTCAATAGCAAGAAGAATGTCCTTCCTCAAAGCCAAGATTGCAGAGTGGTGTCATCAGGCATCACTACACAAAAACTACAAGAGATTAAGAGAAATCAACAAGACAGTACCCTTATGCTGCGAAAGCAATGATCTTTCAACTATCATTAGAAGAAGCCCAAGGAAGCAGAAAATGATGAAGAAAAATCATCCTTACACTCAAAGAAGCAGAGGATGGAGGTCCAGAAGACCAAGATCCTTTTGGTCTAAAAAGAAGGCCCGAAGCTATAAATCAGGGCAAAGGTCTGGACCAACAAGATGGAGTTCAAGAAGTCAAGCCTCATCCTCAGGATCAAACCAGAGGAGTACAGGAAGAACTCCCACGAGAAAGACATTTCAAAAAGCACCCACACGAGCCAATGAAAGATTCAAGGATTGTAATTGCTACACATGTGGAGCTCGAGGGCATATCTCACCAGATTGCCCAGAAAACCAAAAGCATGGAATGCGAAAGTTTGAAACTACTCTAGAAATGGAGAAAGCTGTTTACTTCCAAGACCTGGTACGGGTATACCAGTTTGAAGATATACCCTTAGACGAGAGCATCTATGAAGAAGAATTCTTCAGCGAAGACGAATCCTGTTTTCCCATACATCTATCTCTCATAAGACTCTTATGAGAATCATGAGAGAGGACCCAAAGACTCGATTTATACGACGGATTCACCGTGGGACAATTAGAGCAGTTCCTCAGCTTCAAAAGAAGAAAGCAAAACATAATATACAAGGTGACCGAAGGGAAAATTGCCATCCCCATGGAGCTCACGGAAAATATAATGGAAATGCAACTAGTTCCTGTTGATGAGATCAAGAAGAAACTCAGTAAACTCCAGAGAGAAGTTGCCAAGACCATGTCTTGGATTCATATCGGGGCTATTCTTATCCTTATCAAAGCAACATTCAAAGAAGGTATCGATACACCAATCGATATAGCAATATTTGATAAGAGGATCAAGAATACAAGAGAGGCATGCCTGGAAGGAATCTCAGAAAACTTGTACGCGGGTAAGGTGGCATCCTACATCTACCCAAGGATTGCCTATAATCTGGCAGATAAAGATTTCAGTAGAGTACTCACCCTTCATCAAGACTTCAAGAATAAAGATTTGATGAAAGAAGGAAACCGGCCATACTCTATTACCTACAGTATCTCATATGCTCTCTCCAACAGTCATCATTCGGATCTATTCCAAATGAAGGAGTATATTGAGTACCAGAAGTGTTCGAAAGGGTTGCATGCGCAACTAGGCCAGATATAATGGAGTTACCGCCAATCCACGACATGGATTTGGGAATAAAAGATAGGCTGGTCTGGAGTAGGCAAGACGGCCTCAGATTCGAGCAGAGAAAGATTTCTTTCCAAGAAGATAGAATTATCAGTGAAAGATGGGGAAGAAAATCAATCGTGGAAGTAGTCCAGGAGCCTGAGAAGTTCACAACCAAGGGTGAACTAAAATGCCCAAAAGGATGGAGAGGAGTTGAAGAAATATTCGACATCACTAAAAAAGAAAACTCTATTCCTTGTGATGTCTTATATTATCTCCAATAACCAACAACTGGAAGATATCAAGGATAGCTCAAACTCGGAAAATTTGAGCTGGTGATCGAGGGAATAGCAGGAAGGTTCCCGGAACAACTAGTGATGGGATTGGAGTTTCTCGAGGATCACAAATCTTGAAAAAGATTACAAGACGGAATGGAATTCACGGTCAAAGGAAAGAGATACAAGGTTCAATAATAGAAGCTTGGGGTTTTAAAGCTCTGATCTACCTATGGCCACAAGTCCATTCTCGATATATATCACCGTAGGGATGATATATAAGGAGCACCGTGTGTTGAGAGTTGAAATTAGTGTGTTTTACTGTCCAATTTAACACCTTTTTTATAGGAATTGTTGTTATATATTAGCACAAGTCTCTTATAAGTAATATATGTGAGAAAAAGGTGCACTTGAGTTGTTTTGTTGTGTTTTAGGTGGAAAAAGGACCAAAAGTGTAAAGTTGGAGAAAAGGTGCAATTTGTGCAAGAATGCTGAAAACGCCGTCCAAATTTCATAATTATTTTGTATTCGTGTGGAGCTCAAAACTAGTAGTGTGATATATGGTTGGAAAGCCACTGAAAATAGGATCGTTTTGATATAAAGAACACCTCCATCGGATTCCAAACGAGGAAGTTATGAGCAAAATAGTGACATCGCGCGAGCTGTGCCGAATAGAATTGCTGTGCTATATTCCGTAGCTTGTTCCACATTCAAATCTTAGAGTTTTCTTGAATTCTTTATATGGATAGAAAGCCAAGGAAGAGAGGATCGCGTGAGTGAAAAAATCACTCAAATTGGAGTTCGGATGTGGAAGTTATATGCGAAACGGTGAGACTGTGCAAGTCAATTCGACCTGAGCATCAGGTCGAATCAAGGTCGAATTGGATGGCGAAAAAATCGATTCGACCTCGTCACTTCGATTCAACCTGGGAAGCTGGTCAAATCGAGCACCTGGGACTTACAGAAGGCCGATTTGACCTGGAGGGGTGGATTCGACCTGTTGGTGAGGTCGAATTGAGCTTCGGGAACTTACCATATCCGTATTTTTACGCCCTAAACGCGTGAGATCACTCAAAAAGTCCATTCCAAGGTCCATAAGGAGTGCTTACAAGTATAAAAGGGGATGTAGATCACATCATTATTCATCATAGGAATACAAAATAAGAGAGGAGAAGAGAGGCCACAACCATACTACACCCCACAAGGGAGGATCACCCCCAACCATCATCCACTTCCTTTCCTCCATCCATCTATCAGTTTGAAAATTCGTTTGTGGAATCAAGAGGAGAACCAAGAGGAGAATTCAAGATGGAGAAGGACGCGACGACGCCCACATCTAGGGTTTCATTTTCTAATTTATCTTGTATTTTCCGGACATCCGGGTAAGATCTATCCAACCCCCATGATTGTTCTTCTTAACATCATGGGCTAGAGCCTTTTTGGTAGAACTAGGGTTGTAAAGGTTTTATCTAGTTAATTGAACTTTCATGTGTACACTCTGTACAACACTACTTGTGGATTTATTTTATATATGATCATGCTTTCTTAATTCGTACTCACAATCATTTTGTGCATCATTAACTGTTATGTAGAGTCTGAATATATATCTTGGTTATTGATTGAGTGCGTTCACTGCTGAGCAGGATTTCATGTTATGATTCTAAGAGAGGGGACTCCGAAGCATCATTAGAACTATCATATATGAATGTTTATTAATTGAATTGAATTCGGGTTTATTAATTGAATTGAATTCGGGTTAGTAAGCAGGATAAAGAGGGCAATTTTATAGAACCTATAAAGAGAGATCATATCGGGTTAGATTCTAGACGTGGAAAATAATTGATACTGATAGTACCTAGAAAGGGGGGTAAAATTAGGTCTCTTGCTCCGAGGTTATTCACACGTGTTACACGCATATTTACTTGTGTCTATAGAGTAGATTTGCATGGCTTAGTGAAGCGTCCATATTCCACAAGGCAGAGTCGGACACCAACACATGGAAGGAAAATTAATGAGTAAAACTGGATTATCCTAGAGCTACCTATTCTCCTACTTGATCCACTTTAGTATTCTTCGAGGGATATTTTATTTTATTTGTTATTTAATTTAATTGTTTAGTAGTTGATAATTTCATATCTCAATCTTATTGTCATCTTGTCTTAATTAATTTAGATAATAATTAAATTGATAATACGCCGTCCTTTGGGTTCGATATTCATTTGGTTGCTTGCTTAAGATACAATTGATATCCTTAATACTTGGGGATTATTTTTGCGTGTAAAGAAAACACGCATCACCGTGCAGAATATTTTGTGGCATACATCGATTCAGGAGCTGGAGTTTGCACAGTAAAGGAAGGAGTCTTTCCTAAAGACTCAGGTGAAGACTTGCCAACAGTACTAGGAAAAGATTTCTCTCAAAGGGTGTTAATCCTTAAAAGAGGAGTCAGACAAACAGAAATTATAATCAGAGGATCGGATCGTACCCCATAGTATAAGTTGAAAACTCCGTCGATATATTTTGAAGACACCGGAATGGATATCCTGTTAGGAAATAATTCTTACAGACACTCAAGCGTTTTACCCAAGAAAATGCAACAAAGAGGATTATCTTTACAACCCTTTGTGAATATAAGATCATCCCACCAAGACTGCGTAATGCATTTCAAAGGAAAATGTGAATCAGATTTCGCAGCAAGAGTGGTGATAATGAAGGAAAACATAGCCATCCAAAGATGAACGATCGGAGAAGATATGGCGAAGCGGTCCTTCAGATGAGAACCAAGACTAGGAGAGGATAATGATAACACAATCCACCTTCTTAAAGCAAGCTTGGGAGAAAACCTACAGAGAGACGTCACAATCGAAGAACAAACAACTTTGTAGGACATCAAAAAGAAGATACAGAGGAACTTCAACGAGGATCCTCTAGCCTAGTGGGGCAAAAACGAACCCAGAGCCTCGCTCAAAGTGAAAGAAGGAAAGGAGCATGAGTTCTTAAGATACAAGCCTATCCTAATGAACCAAGAGGATCAGAAAAATATGCAGCAAATACTTAAGGAGCATCTGGACCTTAAGTTGATATCACCAGGAGTATCTCCATATAGCAGTCCAGGATTTCTAGTTCGGAATCATGGAGAAATCAAGCGAGGGAAGCCGAGAGTTTTGATCAACTACAAAGGGATCAACAACATCTTGGAATTCGATGGATACTACATACCAAGTAGAGAACACTTGGTCAATTGTATCAAGAATGCCAAGGTATTTTCAAAGTTCGATTGCAAATCTGGATTCTACCAGATTATGATGGAGGAAGGTAGCAAGAAGTTTACAGCCTTCTCCACATCACAAGGACATTATATCTGGAATGTCATGTCTATGGGCTTGGCAAACGCACCCCAGATATATCAGAGAAAGATGGATAATCTCTTCAAAGATTATTTCTCATTCATGTTTGTCTATGTAGATGATATCCTTATAGCCTCAAAGAACATGAAGGAGCATTTGGCGCATCTGGAAGTATTTTCAGAAGCATGTCACAAGGAGAGATTAGTGCTTTCTGAAAAGAAGGCAGTAATTGCAATAAGGCAGATCGAGTTTCTTGGAGTAGAGATTGATGAGTCTGGGATTATTCTACAACCACACATTGTAGAAAAGGTTCAAGGATTTCCTGAAGATCTCAAGGACAAGAAACAACTCCAGAGCTTCCTAGGAGTTGTCAACTTTGCTGGAATGTTCATCAATAATCTAGCACAATACAGGAAGGTGTTCAGTCCTCTATTAAAGAAAGATGTTGAATTCAAATAGGAGGAGTCACACTAAGAGATGGTTAAACAACTAAAGGAGGCTTGCAAAAAACTCCCGAAGTTAGCCATTCCAAACGACGAGGATGATCTGGTACTATATATAGATGCCAGTGACTATTGGTGGGCAGTGGTTCTAACTAAGTCCACACTGGAAGGAGAAGTGCCATGTAGATATTGTAGCGGACTTTTGGCGGAGAATGAGGCAATGAAAAGGAGTTCTTTGCGGTTCGGAAGGCATTCAAAAAATGGCCGTTATTCTTCTCGCGAAGAAATTTATCCGTAAAATTGATAACACGAGTGTCAAAGCCTTTTTTAAAAATAAAATTGAATCTAAACCAGAAAATGCTAGACTTTTAAGATGGCAAGATGAATGTCAATATTATGATTTAAATATTGTCATTATTAAGTCTGTTGATAATATTTTGGCAGATTTCCTGACAAGAGATGGAGGGAGATGAGATAGACTCCATCCTAATCTCTTCAAGGCACCTGATGAACAACCTTGAGTTGCTCAAAAGGGAATTCGAGAATCTGGTGCTCAATGCTGAGCTTGCCGAAAAAGTACAAGAGATTGATCGAACCAAAGTGTCCAATCGCATAGGAGACTGTATCCGCAACAATTCAGGTCTATTCGAGAAAATATGAGAGCCACTCCTTCGGGCTGTTGATAGCAATCAACAAAAGGAGAGTAGTCAAGAACGGGGCTCTAAACCCGGAGCAAGGGATTCAAGTACCCTTAGCACAAGTCCTGGATTGGAACTTTCAAAGAAAGAACTAGTCCAAGGAAAAATCGAGACTTTGGAGTCACATCTAGAGTCATCGAGTCAACCCAGCACTTCTGGGGTTAAAGAGAAAGAGATCAGCCTTAGGCCAATGATGGGCACTGCTAAGGCTGGTATTAACATATCGGATTTTTCTCATTGGCACGGATACCAAGCTAGTTGAGAAAAATTAAATACCAGACAAGGAATCCATCCGAAAAAATGTCGGATAGATATATCAGGGGAATACCCCCGAGTTTGGATGAGAGAGGGCTCAAGTCCAAACGATGTAAAGCAGTGGTATAATTTTGGGGCTTTAGCCTCAATATATACTGTTGCACCAAGTTTCCCGGAACTTTCAAAAGTGCCAGACTGGCTAGGGAAAGTAGTCATGAAGTCATGGGAAAACAATGTGACGTTGTCTAGAGGAGATGTATTGGAACTCTACTTCACCAGTGCAGCTCCAGAACTGGTGGGGAAAGGCAATCACGAGGCCTTTCATTTTATCAAGCTTAGAAGACCAGATGTCGGGGCATCAAACAAAATCAAAGAGTCTTCTGGAAAGGAACCAATCCTGGTTTCTACTTACTTCGAGGATCAAATCTCGACGCGAAGAGCGAGAGGTTTGTATGCCTGCATTCAAGCCATGGATCCCATTTAAGCTCGAACACAAGTCTATGAATGGGTCTTTTCTGTTAAACACCTTAAGAGGAAAAAATACAGTTTTTGCTGAAAAGGCTTTCGAAGAAAAGCGAGAGCTTCTTTGGGAAAACAAGATACCAATGAGTAAATAGACTCATCGAAAATATTGTAACATGGCCCATTTTGGGCAGTGGACAAATAAAATATGCACAAGCTGCTCTACCCAAAGAGAACCAGAGTTTGGAAAAGGAGTAAGGTTGGGCATAGGGAGAATAAGAATTGCAGAACCCCCTCCAGCAAGTGATACATGTGGAAAGAAGAGGGTAAAACCTCTTCAAACACCCAAGAACCAAAGGACCCTTCGGACACCAAAGGAGACAAATGACTCTTAAAAAAAGCAAGAGTCGGATAACTTTTCCAAAAGGGTAACAGACATGTGACCCTTGTAAAAGACAAGAAGGATGACCCAAAAAAGGCATCAGATGTAGAAAGAGGGACCAGCCAGCTGCTAAAGTTGGCATCCAATGCAGATGATGTAAGTGCTAACGCAAGTACGGTGACGTAAGCAGTGACATCATAAAATATTAAGAGGCTTTGAAGTTCGGAATTCAAATCCGAGAGCCTCTATAAATAAGAGTTTTGAGGAAGCAGAAGGCATCAAAAAATTATATATTTCTATGGAGCAATATTGTTCCATTATATCATCTAAGTTATAGCTTATTTTCGCTATTAGTACGTTTAGTGAAGATGTGCACTTGTTCAGCTGATCAGACCGAACATGACTTATACAATTTAAGTCTCATGAGGTTACATCAAATAATAAATTAATTAAATAATGATATATATAAAAGATTAAGAGAATACAAATTAATTTGATAATTCAATCTTTTTTCGATCCTCAACGATCTTCAATAATCCTCATACGTTTGCAAAATTAGCCTGCAAAAATACGCCAGAGAAGATCTCTGGTATAGACCTCCGATACTCAAGTCAGTTTCTCGTCTCAGTATTAATAATAGATTATCTCAAATATATCAAAGATAAACGGTAATAATTTTAATTACACTCTTACATTCTGTTATAATATCCACTCACATAACCCACTGTTGAGAGTGGAATTTCACGTATTTTAGGTCTCACATTACACTGTTTTTGATAGAATGTGACCATGATTTTGTATAGAATGGCATGTTTTCATATCTTGCATAATTAAGATGCTACTAAGGTGTTTTGTTGAGTTTTGAAGGGCAAAACAGGATCAAAAGTTCAAAGTTGGAATGAAGAGTGAAAGTGTGAAGGAATGGTGAAAAACACAAGTTCACTTGAATAATTTTTCTGTGTTTGTATAGAAGTCCAAATTGATCATGTGATAAATGGTTGGAAAGCCACGGAAGAGAGGATCGTTTTGGCATAAAAATCACTCAAATTGGAGTCCGTATGAGGAAGTTATGCTCGAAACAGTGAGACTGCGCAGCTGCCGATGGGAATTTTCAAAATTTTCCGAAAATTAGCCAATTTTGGCTATTTCTTGGAGTACAATTCTTTCCTTATCTCATTCCTTTCTTGGAGCATAATTCTTTCCTTATCTCATTCCCTTTCTTGGAGCACAATTCTTTCCTTATCTCATTCCCTTCTTATACCTATATATATCTCACATCATTATTCATAAGAGACACCACCCTCCACAAGGGGATCACCCCCTACCATCCATCATCTACCATCATCCATATCCATCCCATCATCCATCCACACCAAAGGGGATTCAAGGACTATTCAAGAGGAAGATCAGTCAATCGGAGAGACGGAGAAGGAATCTGAGACAACTCCAACACTAGGGTTTTTCTAATCCTTTCTTTAATTTTCTTTTGTCTTGATTTGTGGTATGAATTGCATAGCCTGAGTGTTGCTTGTAACCTCATAGGCTAATTTCTTATACAGTTCTAGGGTTTGATGGTTTGATTTATTTGATTTGGGAACCTAGACAAAAATTGAGATTTTATGCAGTTGATATTTTGATTTTACTTTATTTTATTCAGACATGCTTATCTGTTTCGTAACGTCTTCATAATATTTTCATGACATCCGCTATAATGCTTGAATTGTTATGTTAGCTTGTGTGTGTTCATGATTAGTATTGTCTATCTGTTAGGAATTGAAGTAGTTCCGCTATAAACACTTAAATTCTATGAACTGGTAAATCAAATACTTGAATTGTTTAGTGGAACAATACAATTAGACATTCAAGTAGGAAGTGAATAGAACCTTGTAGTAATTCCAGAAAATATCTTGTTAATCGAGCTTACCATCCGGAGGTATTGTTGCTTGCTTTGATTAGTATCTAGGAATAAGGCTTGGTAATATTTGTGCACCTTAGGATTTAAACCAGAATATAATGTTAGCTTAAAATCGGATCATATTCGGTGGGTTAACGGGGTTATGTGGTGTATTTTCATAGAAGCTGCATGAATAATCAATTGGAAGTTTAGGAATCCAAATTAATTGGTCTATATCTAATACCTTAGAACTGTTGATCTCTCTTGAATTAATCTTAAATTCTTTCTTTTGAGATTTTATTTATTTAGTTATTTATTATTTTTAGTCTCTTAGATAATTAATTCAAAACTCTTAGAAAATTGGTTACCCTATTTTGATTAAGCTAGTATAATTAGAAAATAAATAGTTAGTTGTCCCTTGGGTTCGATAAATAAACTTGGTCACTTACTGCTACTATTGATATCCTTCATACTTGGGGATTAAATTGGAGTGTGCAGAAAAAGCCTATCAAGTTTTTGGCGCCGTTGCCGGGGACGGCTTAATTATTTATTTATTTTATTGCTAATTTAATTAGGATTTTTTTTAACATATTCTGACTATTATCTTTGAGGTACATGAGATGGATGAAATATTGAAACGCTATGGAAATCAGAATGTTATGGATCCTTCTCCATGCATAGACGAAATATTGAAACGCTATGAAAATCAGAATGCTATGGTTCCTTCTCCATATTACATGGATGAGAGGAATTATGGTTATGATTCTCTAGTGAATCAAGTTCCATCTCCACTTTATAATCAAGTCAGATATGAAGATGAATGGTCTTGTGCTTACAATGAAACTTCATATCAACTTTATCAAGAGAACACTTATTCTGGATCGACCGGAGTTTCCCAAGGATTACAAGACGCATTTGATACTTCCATCAAGAAGCATGAAGAAAACATGGGAAGGTTGGAAGCTCTAGAAAGAAAGATGAAAGTTCAATTGCAGGATAGGAAAGTTGCATCACAGGAGTTTCATGAAAGAACGAGAGAGATAAACAATCTTCTTACGAACATCTCTTAAAGTTTAAATACTCAACTTCAACAAGAGGAAAGAATGGATGAAGAATAGTTTGAAGAAGATATTGTTTTTCCATTGTGCCATGGAATGCAATTTGAAGTTCCTATGTTGACGTTTGAGGAAGAAGAAGTTGAAGAGGAGTCCACTCTATTAAGTCAAGTCGCTCCACTCGAATTGAGCTATAAACTGGAGTCAATTTTTGAGGCAAAAGAAGAATTTGAGGATGTTGAAGAAGAAAAGAAAGAAGAAGAGCAAAATCATGAAGCAACCGAAAAGAACTTGAAGAATGAAATGAGCATTTCTAAACCTTTAAACTCTTTAAGTTGCATTGAATTTGATGATATTGTTTCTATTGACTTTGTTTTACCTAATGATTTCTCACATATTTTAGGGATAAAAAGAAGTTAGAAGAGAGGTTGGGAATTTTCGTCGGAAGAAGGAATAAGTGGTGGAGTAGAATGAAGAAGTTGATGAAATTTGTTCTTAACATGGTTGGCAAGGTCAAGATAAATTTTAAGAATGCCAACGAGGTCATCCCTTGCCATAAGTATTGGATTGATGAAGAAACACAGCGATTAGAATACGATGGAAAGGATGAAAGATATCCATGGCCATTATGATGAGCTTGAGGTATTCTGTCGTGACTCTCCGACGTTAAACATGAGCGCTTGTTGGGGGCTGTCCCTCCCGTTTTAATTGCTTTTATGTCTTTGTGTGGTGTAGGAATTTCATTAGGTGTTGCTTGACTACGGTATATATTTCTTTGCAAACTTAGTGTCTCACTTCGTTTGATCTAAGCTTGGGGGGAGGTTAAGTACATACCTTGTCTTACAGCATTGAAATAGAATTTTTACATTGTGTTGTTGCTTGGAGGGTCTATTTTTTGCGAATTTTTAATATTTTTGATTTATTCGATGATGTTGAGGGTTTGATTTTTTGCGATTTTTCAGGTTTCATGTCTTGTTTTGTAGTGTTTATTATTTGTTGGTCCTAGTGTTAGTATAGTTGATTTATGGATCTCTGTGATGATTTTTCTGATTTTTCTTAGCACTTGATTATATGTGTGATTGTGTTTGAGAAGCAGTTTGAGATTGTGCTTTGATATTGAGATGCTTGAAGTTTAATTATGTGCAAGGAAGATTAGTTATATAGCTTTATTAGGATTGATCATTAATTCGTACAGCCATGTGAGATTTTGAGCCTTTTGAAATCATGACAAGTTGCATGATTCAGTTTATTCTTGTGAGTGTCGTTCATACACACGTATTCTAGAACTTGGTTTTATATCTTACTTGAAGCTACGTGTTTGATTAGACAATGGGAAATGATCTTAGGCCATCTTTGTTGTTTATTAGTCACTAGCCATATTATTATCCTACCTATTGAAATTATCCGTAATCAACCCTTTTGAGCCTTTGAGCCATATTTGTTGGAAGCCTACGTGATAAGCCAATTGATCCCTTGTTAGCCTTAAAAAAATCCCTACCTAGTAGAGAGTTGAAGGAGTCAAGTTGGTGTCTTGTAATGAAGAATATAAAGGAGAACTAAGATGGAAGTGATGAAAATTTATTGAGAAGAATGGTTAAACTATTGCCACGGAAGAGAGAATCATTTTGGCATAAAAATCACTCAAATTGGGGTCCGTATGAGGAAGTTATGCTCGAAACGGTGAGACTGCGCAGCTGCCGACGGGAATTTCCAAAAATTTCCGAAAATTAGCCAATTTTGGCTATTTCTTGGAGTACAATTCTTTCCTTATCTCATTCCTTTCTTGGAGTATAATTCTTTCTTTATCTCATTCCCTTTCTTGGAGCACAATTCTTTCCTTATCTCATTCCCTTCTCACACCTATATATATCTCACATCATTATTCATAAGAGACACCACCCTCCACAAGGGGATCACTCCCTACCATCCATCATCTACCATCATCCATATCCATCCCATCATCCATCCACACCAAAGGGGATTCAAGGGCTATTCAAGAGGAAGATCAGTCAATCGGAGAGATGGAGAAGGAATCTGAGACAACTCCAACACTAGGGTTTTTCTATTCCTTTCTTTAATTTTCTTTTGTCTTGATTTGTGGTATGAATTGCATGAGTATTGCTTGTAACCACATAGGCTAATTTCTTATACAGTTCTAGGGTTTGATGGTTTGATTTATTTGATTTGGGAACCTAGACAAAAATTGGGATTTTATGCAGTTGATATTTTGATTTTACTTTATTTTATTCAGACTTGCTTATCTGTTTCGTAACGTCTTCATAATATTTTTATGATATCCGTTATAATGCTTGAATTATTATGTTAGCTTGTGTGCGTTCATGATTAGTATTGTCTATCTGTTAGGAATTGAAGTAGTTCCGCTATAAACACTTAAATTCCATGAACTGGTAAATTAAATACTTGAATTGTTTAGTGGAACAATGCAATTAGACATTCAAGTAGGAAGTGAATAGAACCTTGTAGTAATTCCGAAAAATATCTTGTTATCGAGCTTACCATCCGGAGGTATTGTTGCTTGCTTTGATTAGTATATAGGAATAAGGCTTGGTAATATTTGCGCACCTTAGGATTTAAACAAGAATATACTGTTAGCTTAAAATCGGATCATATTCGGTGGGTTAACGGGGTTATGTGGTGTATTTTCATAGAAGCTGCATGAATAATCAATTGGAAGTTTAGGAATCCAAATTAATTGGTCTATATCTGATACCTTAGAACTGTTGATCTCTCTTGAATTAATCTTAAATTCTTTCTTTTGAGATTTTATTTATTTAGTTATTTATTATTTTTAGTCTCTTAGATAATTAATTCAAAACTCTTAGAAAATTGGTTACCCTATTCTGATTAAGCTAGTATAATTAGAAAATAAATAGTTAGTTGTCCCTTGGGTTCGATAAATAAACTTGGTCACTTACCGCTACAATTGATATCCTTCATACTTGGGGATTAAATTGGAGTGTGCAGAAAAAGCCTATCACCCATGTTCTCTACCGTGGTGTTAACCGTAAAGCCACTTTTATTAATATATAAAATAAATACATATTTATCCGCATCAAAATCATAATATTTAATATATTTAATCTAATTAATCTTTTAGAGAAACTCTCTTGTGAGACGGGCTTTTTGTGAGACTGTTGTGAGACGGGTTGACCCATTACTAAAGTATGCTTATTATATAGGTAAAATATGCTTATTTATAGTTAAAGTATGTCAATAATGAATCATATTATAACACCCTAAAATCATACTTTAATTCATCATTTATCATATTTTAGAAAACATACTTTAACAATCCTTAAGCATACTTTATCTATATAATAGACATATTTTAACCCGTCTCACAAAGCGTCTCACATATATAATGTCTCACAAGAGAATTTGTCAATCTTTTATTGGAAATATACTTGACAATTTTTGAAATATGAATTAGGGAACTCTAAAAAAAATATTAGTATGCTATTCTAAGATCTTGTAACTTGTTATTTAATAATAAGAATAATCTGTATCAGCTTTCAGTTGCATTAATATTTATCCTACCATTCCACTCAATACTTTCTAGTCTTTTTAATATGAGTGGAATTATAATTATACTTTTAAAATTAACATTAAACTTTAAAAATCAATATTAAATTTTATGAATAAAATAGGCCATGATCTACTATCGTAAAATATGAGTACATGATATTATTAAAGTTGTAATTATTAATAATTAATTAAAAAAAATAAAATAATATGAATTTTTATTTTTATTTTTTGAAAAAAAAATGTTATTCTAAGATCTTGTAACTTGTTACTTTATTAATAATAAGAATAATCTGTATCTGCTTTCAGTTGCTATTTTCTTATACACTGTAATTTCACTTCTTCTCCATATCTTGTTTGCAACTTTGCATTGATTATTTGAGGGGACTCACAATTTCTATTACCCCTAATAACCTATTCCCACCGCCATAAATATTATAATTAACCTACCCACCCTTATCTAATCGCTGAAAACGCAGTGTCAATTTAATGTTAGTTGTATGTCAATGACTAATTAGTTGAATATTAAACATTTTTAAAAAGGGACAAACGTGTGTGTCAGACCGTCACATCGACCATTCCCCTCTATTTTCTCTCTAAATAAACATTGTATTAGTTTCTTTTCTTATATGAGTGTTTCCATTTCATCTACAATAGGTAGCTAGAGGAGTCTTCTCTTCTTGTTCAAGTATTATGAGTGTGTAATAAGCATTTCCATTAAATAATAAATAATCTTGGGCTACTGCCCACATGTAACCTTTCATTTTTTCTACAACCTTGATCTTCATATTTTCCGATGAAAAACAGTGGCAACATCCTGTAAACCCGGCGTAGGAAACGAACCAGGGTTGTGCTAAGGTCCGCTGAAGGAATGGGATTAAACCATCACACTGCGGGGCGCGTGGTTGGCTGTGAGGAGTAGCTGTAAAACCTCCCAGATACACGGTGGATCGACGGTAAAAAAAAGGTACTGTTACTGTTACAAGTTGGTTAATTATGAGATTAATGTTGTCTAATTAATATACGGAAGCATGATGGGTCTGATATGGTCGTAATGGATTATACATGTTTTGAAAAATAGAAAGTAATAAAAATCTTGCAACATAGATATAATATGTCGATTAGGGTTTGAAAAAACTATGTTTTATAACTCTTTTGGGACTAAAAGTGGAACTGCTAATGGTTTTCATCCATATTTAACGGAACAGGACAAAAAATGCAACTTTTAGGATCAGAAAAAAGGTTCAGGACCAAAAGTGCAACTGATATACTCCAATGGGACCGAAAGTACAATTTTTCCGTAAAGTATGTTATTAGTGAAAGTATCAAAATTAAAGTGTATTATGTGATTTTTTTGGAGTTGGGCGATATCTTTTTGGGGTGGTGCAAGTAATTTTGGAACATAAGAAAGCTGAAAATGTGAAGATAACTGTGAGACGGAGAAAATATGTTCTAACTTGTTCGATAGGAATCAAATGGGATCACAAACAGCTATTTGCATACTTGACACATGTTAAAATCGATGCTTAAACTAACGACATGTGTACAAAGGCTTAATGATTATTAATTAGGATATATTAATTTAATAGGAAGCAAGTTCTGGAAAATTGGGTGAAATACCTGTAATTGACCATAAATCCTTAGGACATGTGATATTAATTTAGGAAATAATAATGACACAAGTCATCCAATTAAAGAGTGGAATACGAGATGAAATACTAAATTAGAATAGGTGATTCGGACCCTTATGTAACAGTTTCACCTTTATGTAATAGGAGATTCGAAGGTAGGAATCGGTTGTGTAGTGTATATATATATAGAGAGAGAGTTGTATGATTTAGCACAATTACCTCTATTAAAAAAAAGAACAATTCCACAAACTAAAAAAAGAAAACAAGTATGAATCCTTTAATATTTGTGCTTATACTAGTTTTAATAGCTTGGTCGTGGTTTTATATTTTTACCGGTTCAACTCCACGGCAGCAAAAGATGCCGATTCCGGGGCCTTACCGGCTTCCGATCATCGGAAACACTCTCCAACTTGGTCCAAACCCCCACCAATCACTCACCAATCTATCCAAAACATATGGTCCTTTGATGTCTCTCGAACTAGGTCCCTTATACACAGTCGTTATCTCATCACCTCAGCTTGCAAAACATGTATTACAGCTACACGACAAAGACTTCTCTACTCGTTCGTTTACAACAGCCGCCGAGTCGCATGATTTCCACAAGAACTCGTTGGCTTTCTTGCCAGTCGGAGATAAATGGAGAAGTACACGAAAAATATGTAGAGAACAAATGTTCTCGACTCGACAGCTCGAGGCGAGCCAAGGGCTTCGACTCGAGAAGTTGAGGAGATTGTGTGAATATGTGAATGAAAGCTCTGTTGGGGTCCGAGCTGTGAACATTGGTGATGCTACTTTCATAACGGTTCTCAATCTTATAACGACTACTCTGTTTTCGGTCGATTTTACGAGCTTTGAATCCAATCTTGTTACGCAGGATTTGAAGGAAAGTGTTGTGAGTGTGATGAAGATTATGGGAGTTCCAAATGTGGCTGATTATTTTCCAGTTCTTAAGCTGGTGGATCCACAGGGGATTAAAAGAAAAGCAGAGTTTTACTTTGGGAAATTGCTTGGAAAGTTAGAGGACATAATTAATCAAAGGTTGAAGGAATCAAGATCATCCGTTGATTCTGCAAGGAAATATTATGATGTGCTGGAATCACTTGTCAATCTCATGGAAGGAGGAGACTACAACTTGAATGTCCACTCTATCAAACATATTTTCTTGGTCAGAATTAATGCTGCATTTATTAACTGAGTTAAAAATCAACATGATAACAGGTTTTTTTATTTTATTCGAAACGATCCAAAAAATGTTAAAAATTTAATTTTTAGTTCCACTATTTTTAAAACTGCATCAATTTAGTCCAAATTTAGTCGGACATTGCAATTTTCGCCGAAAGTCACTCTGCTAATTGGGCTGGCAAAAATTCGGACAAATTGATTCAAATTTTGAAAGCAATGGGACTAAATTGAATTTTTTGACATTTTTTTGGAAAATATCAAAATTCGTCCTTTAACTAAAACCGATTCCAATTTTAATAATTTTTTATTTGCAATTCTAATTTTTTTTTTATCAAAATTTGAACCAAAATTGGATGAATTCAAACATAAAGAATTAAATTTGACAAGAATATTGGACTAAATTTGATAAATTGACTGAATTTTGACAAAAAAAAACCAAAATCGAACAAAAAAATAATCAAAATTGACAATTACGAACAAAAAGGGATTAAAATTGAAATAAGTCATACTTAAAAACAAATTTTGATATGTTCTCAAACCCTTTTTGGACTGTTTTGGATAAAGTAAAAAATTATGGGAACATTTTGGTTTTTAATTCTTATTCCGTAACACAAGAATTCATGGCTTAAATGATTTTTCTCTGGTTTTATATAGGACATGATTCTCGCAGGTACAGACTCAATGACAAGCGCAGTGGAATGGGCAATGACTGAGCTGCTTCTCAACCCTGCAAAGATGGCTAACGCGAGAAACGAGCTAAGAAGTGTTGTCGGAGAAAACAAACAAACGAAAGAATCAGACATACAGAGGCTCCCATACTTGCAAGCTGTGATTAAAGAAACACTTCGTCTCCACCCGCCTGCTCCCTTTCTAATTCCTCGTAAGGCAGATTGCGAAGTCGAAATCAATGGATACACAATCCCCAAAAAGGCACAGATATTCATCAACGTTTGGGCAATGGGAAGAGACTCAAGCATATGGCAGAACCCAACTTCATTCGAGCCCGAAAGGTTCATAAACATGAAAATAGACTACAAGGGCCAAGATTACAGCTTTATTCCTTTTGGATCAGGAAGAAGAATTTGCCTCGGTTTGCCATTGGCTGATCGAATGGTGCCTCTTATCTTGGGTTCATTAATTCATGGTTTTGATTGGAAACTTGAAGCAGGGGTAAATGTTGACACTACAGAGGAGTTTGGTTTTGCATTGCATAAGGCAGTTCCTCTCATGGCTGTTCCAACGAAGGTGTAATAATAGACCCTTTGGTTATAAATAAATTACAATCATGTATTTTCAAATACATTGAGGAATATATATTTTTTAGATCAATAAGTTGTTCTGTTTTGATCTTGCTCCAAGGTGTTTTTATGTCTTAAAATTAGTTTTGAAATTAATTCAACCTCTCACATAAGTCTTTGTCTTGTAATTAATCAAAATATGTTTGACAGAAGCAACATCTCTAAACAATTGTATTTACACTTTAATTTGTTTTTATATAACTTTGGGTTTGTACTTATAAATATGGGTAGCTCTTGTGTGAGACCGTCTCACGTGAGACCATTTTACACGTTTTTAAATAATTATCATTTTCGCTATAAAACGTTATCACTTTCGCTATAAAATGCTATCACTTTTCATTTATACTATAAATTGTTAATAAAATAACATTATCACTTTTCATTAATTTAGTGCTCCCTTCGTCCCATAATTGTTGTTACATTTACTGTTTGCACGGAGATTAAGGAGTATTGTATTTTAATGTGTTGTGAGGTGAGAGAAATAATATTTTAATGTAAAGTGGGTAGTTGGGGTAGTTGTATTAGTGGAGTGTTGTGGGCCCAATAGAAGATATTTAATAGTTTTGTGTGGGTCCCATTATCCAAAAATAGAAATGTAACATTAATTGTGGGACGCCCTTTATAGTAAGTGTAATAATAATCGTGGGACGGAGGGAGTATCACTTTTCAATATAAAAGTTATCACTTTCTGACCGTCTCACATAAGCCCTTACATGAGACGGTCTCACACAAGTTTTTGTCAATAAAAACAATGTTGGTCCTTGGGCTTTTCATATTTTCTTTAACTGTGTGTCCGTTTGCAGCTCTTCCCCTTGGGCTGCTGGGCTGTAATAGCTTATACATGGCCAAATCTGTTTCTTTAAGCAGGCTATTCCTTCTTAAAGTTGGGTCTTAATAATTTCTAATGATGGGCCGAGATAATTGAACTTAATTGGGCAGTATGTTGGCATCTAGTAGGCTGGAGTAAACTGTAAAGGGTGAAATGCCGTCTGAAATTTTTCTTTTTAGCAACAGAAAACTAATAGATTTACAATTATAATATCCGCTGTTATTTACTCAAATTATTTATTGAATTTTCATGCAAAAATTTACCAACAATTTCACTATTAAATATAATATATATATTGATTGATAAATCAATTTAATAATAAATTGAAGGTTTTATCAACTAAATATAATAATAAAATTAAGATTATAAACTAAATATTTTAGTAACTATTTTATTTTATTTTATTTTTTCTAAAGTAAAAGTGGTAGCGACTCTAAAAAAGTAAAAAATTCCAAGAATAAAAGTTAGAATTACTGCTCTGTCTCACCTCGTCTCAATTCCTGTCACTAATCATTTAAATGTTGTGGGCTTTTATATTGTCAAAATGTGAACAGGTTGACAAATTCTTAATAAAATTAACTGTAGCTGCTTGCCATAATCAATGAATGATAGTTGCAGCTTCATTTTGCTCCATCTAAAATCCCAAATTCTATTCTGAATCCTCCCTACAAATCTCACATTTTCTACTAATTTGATTCAATCGTGCTGGTGATGGCAGCTTATGCAGCTGTGATGTCTCTTATGACAACCATTGACCATATCCAGAATCATCCTCGCCATTCCTGTATCCTTGACAAGAAACAGATTCAACCACTCTGCCAAATCCTTTGTTTCTTGCTCGATTTCATCGAGACTCATAATCCCCATGGAAGGAGCAAGGAAGAAGAAGATCTGGAGAGGCTAATTGCATCCGCAGCTCATACAGTTGAAGATGTAATTGAATCACATCTCGTTGACCTAATTCTTGCTGAAGAAACAATTGGGGGTTCTTTGCTAGATCTGGAGAGAGCGATAGGAGATATGGATGCAGTCAAAGAGAAGGTTATGGAGTTTAAAAGCACAAAGGGGTTTAAAGATCTGCTACACTCACCCTCAGTGCCTACCACTTCACCCAAACCTCTCACCACTGCAAATAAAGTGATGGTGGGGTTTGATCAAGTGTTGATTCAGTTCATGGATAGGGTACTTGGATACCAACCCAATCTTCAAATTGTGTCAATTGTTGGCATGGGTGGAATTGGTAAGACTACACTGGCTAAAAGTGTTTATAAACATTTGTGTATTGAGGAAACCTTTGATGTTCGTGGTTGGGTCACAATATCTCAAGAACACAGTGTTGAAAATGTTATTTCTGAAATATTATCTTGTGTAAAAGGAGAAAACAAAAAAGGGTTAGGGGGATCTGATCTAGAAATCTATCAACAAGGAGATGAGTTGCATAAAACTTTATGGAGTAGAAGGTTTTTAATCATGTTGGATGATGTGTGGACTACAGAAGTTTGGGATAAGATAAAGTGGTTTTTTCTTGATAATGGTAATAATAGTAGAGTTGTTATAACTACTAGGATATCGAATGTTGCTACTGATCTTAGCTCATCATCCTTTGAGATGAATTTTCTTGATGAGGATAAAAGTTGGGAGTTGTTCTGTATAGAGGCATTTCAAGGAGGGGGTTGTCCACCTGAATTGGAGGTAATCGGAAAGAAGATCGTTAGAGAGTGCAAAGGACTTCCCCTCTCGATTGTTTTGATTGGGGGACTTCTTCGAAACTCCACAAGGACACTAGTATTGGGAGAATTTTGCCGGAGATATAATGTCACGCCCCAAAATTTGTTAAGAGAAGTTTTCATATTATTTTGAAATAAATTATTAAAAAAAAGGGCATGACTAAAATTTTCTAATAAATAAATAAGTCATAATGCAAATGAGAAGGAGATATATAAGGAGAAAGTCCTATAAGTTTTAGCAATTTTATGCACATAATTCAAATAAAGGAAGTTAAATAGGGATAGGTCCTTTATGTTTCAGAAATCTTTATTTTAGAATGTTAATTAAAGTATTACTACAAAAGTTTTAAGAGTAAAGGGCTGCAAATATTCCCAAAAATCCATGTCACTAAAACATACAGGACTTGTCATTTCATAAACCAAAATTTAAGTAGGGTTATTTGCAAACCTGCCCCGTACAACAACGAATACAGTGATGATAAACCAACAATCTGCCAATCTCTACTAAGTATGATTAATTAATGAATTTAAGAATATTATCACTAACCCCCTAATTTCAACTTCGCATAGACAACTTTAAGTAAGCACCCACAATCGAATATCATTAAACAAATCGAGCATGCAAGTCTTTGGTGGTACTACAAGGTACAGCCACACACAATCAAGACCACTAACCTCATGCATGCTGCCACACACATGAAGACATATACACTAAAAAAAAATTATATACTTTTCCACCGAGAATCAAAATAAAGCTTTCAACTCAACATGAACACACTTTTGATTTCAGAAATCCATATCCATAATGCAGCCGAACCCCAAATCATACTTTTATCCATTGTCAGTGAATTTAGAACTCAGAACATTGCCGGGGACAGAAGCTCAAATATGCAAGACATTATACTCAAAATTTAATAAAATTTCGAATTAAAACAAGTTCGCAGACAACTGATTTCAGTTTATTAAACATTCTATTGAGTCCCCTCGTCTACGCGTCCCCACTCGTACGCTTTCGCCTCGCTTAAGCTGAGATAAAATTAATTATCGGGGTGAGCAACCACACGCTCAGTGAAGCTTTAAACATGCTTATATGTGTCAAATAAAATCATGTGCGAGTATTCAAATTTCACTTACAATCCTGTCATGTCAAAATATAGCACCTTACGATCTATATTCGTGTAATGATATGGCACCATTAAAGTCCATACCCGTGTATTAGTAAGGCACCCCTAAGGTCCTTACCCGTATAATTTACAATTTCATAAACTTCAAGTATGATCACAAGGTGATGATAATCCTTCATTAAATTCTAACAATCACATATGGGATAAGTTAACACACATAAGATGAGAAAATCCCCACCTTAAATACTTGCGAAGTCTTAAGCTTGTATGCTAACGTCACGATCGGAGTCTCCTTCGAAACCTATAATTACACGATCGTCTGTTACTATTTTTAAAGCCGTAATACATTCATAAATCAAAACTGAAATTTTTGGAAAGGATTGCAGGCTAGTACTACTATTAGGATTAGGGCTTAAAGAAGAAGCCGAAAGAAAAAAAATGAAAAGGATAGGTTTCAGCCTTACGATGAACATAGGAAGAATAGGAGAAGAAAAGAGAAGAAAAGAAAGAGGAAGAATGAAGAACAGTGTTTTACCTTTTCTCCTGTAGCAGCGCACGAAAGAAAAATATTTAGAGAGGATGAGCGTAATATGAAGCTGCTCAATTATTTGAGGTTTATGATCGCAAGATCCTAGCGGATATTCTCCCTGCAGGGCTTTCAACGAACTATCCCTCAAAAAGGGGAGATGATAATAGGAAACATGTATTTTCCTAATGGATAAGGAAGATATCAGTATGATTCTTGGGGAGCAAGTAACATTCAAATTTCTGCTTCCTTATGATCTCACGGCTGATAAAAGAATGGGCTGAGTTTGGATGTGGGCTTCAAAGAGTTGGAATTGGTGGGCTTCGATGATTTGGGCCATGGCTTAAACTTACGGGGTGTTACATATAAACTCACCTCTGATGTCAGGAAATGATGAACATTGCCTGAAAGTAATGAATTTGAGCTATAATCACTTGCCAGCCCATTTGAAGCCCTGTTTTCTTTACATGGGAATTTATAGAAAAGACGAACGTATTTATGCCCCCTCACTTATCAAAACATTTGTGGCAGAGGGGTTTCTGAAACCGAATAAAGTCCAAAGGTTGGAAGAGGTTGCTGAGGATTATTTGAAGGATCTGGTTGATAGAAATCTTGTTTTAGTTGAAGGGAGGCGGTGGAATGGAAGAATCAAATACTGTAGGATGCATGATCTTGTTAGAGATGTATGTTTAAGGATAGGTGAGAAAGCTGATAAGTTCATTTGTGCGATGAGGAGGAAGAATGATATTCCGCCTGGCATCGATAGAGAACGCTGCATTGTACAATATGAAACCATTCCGAAGCAAGAGACTATGCCATCAGCATTACTTTGTCGAACATTTGGATCAGATGACAGTGAATTGCCTTTTAAATTTCGGTTGTTGAGGGTGCTTATTTTGTTTAAACCAGAGTCCGGGCGAGAAGATGTTTTTCGACTAGTCAATGGTGTGGATTTTGGTTACAAAACATTGATGTTTAGAGTTACTAAGCCGCTCCAATCTTCCTACAGGGAAGATGTTTTTCAATCAGTAAACTTGCGGTGTCTTTCTTTCCAATCTCTCCATAGGATTCCTGAGAAGTTCCCTTCATTATTATCCCTACTCTGGAATTTGCAGACATTGGACCTTAGATGCACTAACGAACGAATTGATTTGCCATTGGAGATATGGTATATGAGACAGCTAAGGCATCTTCATTTCCTCGGGGCTCATCTCCCTGATCCTCCAGCAATGGATCAGCAAGATGAGGATGATTATCTTTTGCCGAACCTTCAGACACTTTCAGGAGTGGTGAACTTGAGTTTTACTGAGGAAGTCTGTAGGAGAATCCCAAACATTAGAAAACTTCGGATCATATACGAAGATTTCTCTGGGAAAAGGTGTTGCTGTTATATCCATCACTTGCATAAACTCGATTCACTGACTTGTGTCTTTGAACGAGCACTAGAAGAAAAGAGTGATTTTCTGCAGCGTGTGGTGTTCCCAAGTTCGCTCAGGACCTTGTCTTTGAATGGCTGTCGTCGTCTTGATTGGGACGACGTGAACACGTTAGGCCTCGCATTGCCTCATCTCGAAGCTCTCAGGCTATATTTTGCAGCCGCGGGAGACAAGTGGGATTGTGTGGAGGGAGCATTCCCCGTCTAAGATTCTTGGAAATTCTTTCTGCCCATCTGAAAACGTGGAATGCGGATAGCTCCGGTTTCTTCCCAGTTCTGGAGAATCTTCATCTATTTCATCTGAGGCGTTTGGAAGAGATCCCCTCGGGGGTGGGAGAAATCGACACACTTGGATATCTTCTTGTTGCGTATGGCAGTGAGCGTGCAGCCATGTCGTCGAGGGAGATACTGATGGAACAACAGAGCTTGGGAAACGAGCACCTCAAAGTTGAAGTGAAGTTTTCTTACAAGAATGAAGCAGAGAGGTTCAGGGAAATGGTGGAGGATTTACAACCAGCATTCAAAGTAACATCTGTATTAAGATGAGCAGGCCATCAGCTAACGTTTGTACCGGTTCGGATTCTCTATGCCATTTTGACCACTGGGCAATGAGGAGGGGTAAAAGAGAAAGATTGTTAACATGAGTTCTTTCTGCACATTGGCAGAAAATAATTATTATACATAAAACAGAAGCACCCTTACTTGAAAACCAAAAAAAAAAAAAAAGCATAGTTACACTAAAACAGATTAATTACATACTTCTTAGATGCAAAACAGTAGGCAATACAAATCAAACAACAAGCATTTATAAACTTGTCAGATTCTTACACATCCTAAAAACAATCAACATGTTGGATCATCCATCCATCATAGTACTATTTCAGTGGAGCACACTCTCGTCTGTTTCTCCACCCATCAATGGCAGAGTAGGGATGCTCTGTTCATGTCTGAAGAAATTATCAGGATCCACCTTAGTCTTCACCTTCACCAGCCTAACAAAGTTGTCTTTGAAGTATCTCATCCCCCACAAACTAGCTTCAATGAAACTCGACCCGTTTTTGTTCATTCCCAAATCGAGATCTCTGTAGTTCACATACGCTTCCCTCGGAAGCATCGACACGTAAGGAGCCATGTAATTGTACAGCTTCCTTATCCAGTCGACATGCTTTGCTGCAGATTCAGGCTTATCATCGTTCCAAATGGTTACGTATTGAATCTTGAATATGACTCCTTCTCTATGGGGAAATGGGGTTTCAGATTCTGAAATCTTGCTCATCATTCCACCATATGGATTCCATATCACCAGTGGTGAATCTTCTTCCATTAGTCTCTTCCACAGACCTTCAAGCCCGGTTTCAGGAATCGGGCTTCGGACAAAGTCCGACTTTGCTTTGAAGAAGTTCTTGAACAGAGACTTCCCCTGAAGCAGAACTTCAGGGGGGGTTTTGGATGGATAACCTGCAATGTAGAGAACGGATTCGATCCAACTCATTTCGATGCAGTCTTTTCGGGTTAATCCCAGTTCAGGGAAGCTCTCTTGGACCACATTGAGCAGTCGATCTGCTCTTCCAAGAAAAACAGCATTGTAAAGAGTAAGCACAGTTTTTTGACCCTTCTGAGGTCCATTAACAGCTTGTATGATGACTCTAACGAAGAGATCTTCGTCGATTTTATCTGCAACTTGCTGCCATCTACTTATGATCTTCGTTCCATTTTGTTCAAGTGTTTTTGGAACTGTAAAAACTGTAACAATGGATGGAACAGGAACTAATCTTACTTTCCATGACACAATTATACCGAAACTAGCTCCTCCACCGCCTCGCATAGCCCAAAAAAGATCCTCCCCCATGGATTCTCTGTCAAGAATTCTGCCACTTGAATCCACCATTCTTGCATCGATCACATTATCAGCTCCAAGCCCGTATTTCCTCATCATCGGGCCGTAAGCCCCTCCGGTTATGTGCCCTCCAATTCCTAAACTAGGACAAAGACCAGCTGGGAAACCATGGTTCTTGCTTTTCTGTGAAATCCTGTAATAAAGCTCACCAATGGTGGCACCAGCTTGAGCCCATGCACTGTTATCCTGAATATCAACACTGATCGAACGAAGCTTCGACAGGTCGACGATGATGAAAGGTTGGTCCGTTTCTGAGATGTAGGAGAGGCCTTCATAGTCATGGCCACCACTTCTTACTCGAAGCTGGATTCCGAGCTCTTTCGCGCAGATCACGGATGCTTGGACATGGTTTTCGGTGAATGGAGTGAAGATGAGTTGAGGTTTGGGTACAGAGGAGACGAGGCAACGAAGGTTTTGTGCGGAGGATTCGAGTATGGATTTAAACGAAGCGTTCTCCGGGACGGAAAAAGCAGTCGAGAAAGGGATGGAGAGGTCGGAGTTGAGGTTTATGCACTGGTAGAATCGTTCTTGAATAGGGAGTGAAGAAGAGGTAGATATTACAATAAGGAATAGGTTTATTTTAAGAATGTATGAGAGTGAAAATCCCATGATGGTGTATTATGGTAGTTTTGCTGTTTGTTTGTTTGTCTGCAGGAAGAAAGATAAGAGAGTTATTTATGGATGATATGTTGTGTTGATTCATTACTCAATATTAGTTAATTCAAACGTTGGATAAAAGATTAACCCTAAAGTCTAGGGTAGGTTTTTTGGAATGATGAAAGATTAGAAATTAATCATGACTTTGCTTTGAGAAATCCCAGGGTTGGGGCCATTGTTTGACTAAGGGCCCGAACATATTTACTTCTTCCAACACTGAAAAATTAATTACTAGAAAGTAATAATACATATTCCCTCCAACACCTTTTATGCATGTTTTGAGCTTCTTAGTTGAGTGCTATAATTCCTGCTATATATGAGTTCTCCATGAGTATTTTTAATTATATTCAAATAGATTTTAAAGTCTTATTTTAGCAGAATATGAAAAGTTATGAAATCGGTTATTCAAGACTTATATATATGATAAGATGAACCAAGAAAAGAAAGCTGTATGTGCACAAAAATCACTTAAATCAGAATTTGAATGTGAAAATTATGGCACATTAATTAGATTAATTAATTAACTTGTACATTATGCCTATTATAATAATAAAAAGTTAAACAACTGTTACATGTGTATTGAGACAACGGAGAGGAAGTATTTTTTATGATCGATTATGTTACTTTTTTGTTAAATTATAGTACTCCTCTATAGAGTTTTTAAAAATTGGTTGGATTAGATGGTTCAACCGGAACCGGGCTGCAAATCCATCCGAAACTCCTAAAACCCCATTGTTTAGGTTGAATCAGGTTGAACTAGTCAAAACCGAAAAACCGGTTAAACAAATCCAATTGGTTTTTGATTTTTTTTAATATTTTACTTTTATTTTATACTCCCTCCGTCCCAGCAGAGTTTTCACATTTACTGTTACAAAAATATTCTACTGTTTGGGGGCAAATTGGTACATTCAATTATGTGTTGAGTTAGGTTGGGTTAAATTAAATTGTGTTAAAAGTTAAATATATTTAGGTATATAATTAGTGTTTTAAAAATGTAAAAATGAAATTGTATTTTTGTAAATAATGGGTCATGTTTGTGTTTTTTTTTTTTCCATTTTTGGGGTGTGAAAACTGTGTTGGGACGGATAAATGAGGAAATGTGAAAACTGTGTTGGGACGGAGGGGTATATTTTAAATTATATTTAAATTTTGGACTACATTATGCAATATGTATTATAAAATATTAGGTATGAAGTATGAATTATAAATTATAAACATTTTATTTAATTATATTCTTAATTAAATTGAATTTTTTCTTTATAAAACAATTTTAGTGATTATAAAAACACTACTCTCACTTTATATTAAATAAAGATATACAATTAAATGAAAATAAGAAACATGAAAAATAAGAAAAGGAGACAATTAAGTTTGAGGTTTTATTCTTCCCTTAGTGCACATTTCTTTACTTGGAATGGCCTGCTAATTTTGTTGCTTAAAGTCTCTTCTCTTAGTAGCGAAAAGAGCACGTCTGTTTCTACCCCTTAACCTCAAGTGAACTCAATCATCTTCAACCTAAGAAAAGGACAAATTAGATACCATATAATTATTTAAAAGAATATTAAATACATATAATATAAATAAAATTTATTAATTCTTTATCAATTGAAGAGGTTAATTTCATGATGTAAGAGATGTGTGTACGGATGTACGAGGATAATCTATCAAATCCCTTTGCTTGCACTTCTATGTAGAATCCATAAGAAATACTTGGAGTTAAAATCATTTTTGGCCCCATAATTATAAGGAATTTTTGATTCTATCCCAAAAAAGATAAAAATTTCAATTTCGTCCCGTAACTCCTGAGATTGGCCAATTTTGGTCCCAAAGTCGCCGAAATCCCATTTTTTGGCCGGAAATTTACACGTGGGCCGCAAGTGATCACCAAAATTGGGACTTTCCGGCAAGGTAATCCTACGTGGCAAATGATATTAACATGGACAGCTCCCTCCGGTGGAGGAGCTCCCTCCGACGCCCTGCGCGGTGGTCGACCACATGTGTGTATATATAGTTGTGTATAAGTGGTCAGAAGAATCAGTTTCATAAGAAACTATCCCAAAGTAATCAAGTGAAGCTATAAGTGGAAGCTAAGCTGCCATGGCAGAAGAGTTTCAAGGAGGGGTATGTGGAGGAAACTGGCCATGGACTTCATCAAGAAATCTCTCGTTCTTCCCCATGTTCTTTAACATCCAACGATGTCTTTGTCTGGCCAAATCACGATGATGACATCACGAAATTAATGGAGATGAAGGATGCCATGTCTAGCGACGACTCCGATGGCGGCAACTCCGTAGTCATCCAGAAACCAGCGGCCGACGGCGGCATGTCCGTGGCGGAGATGATGGGTGATTGGAATCAAGATTTGTTGTGAGAAGGATTACACATGATTCTTCTGAACTCCATTACAAATGTTTCGTATATATTTGCAAGGCTTCGACTAGGTTGGTTACCAGAAAGAAGGTAAAGTCGGCGAGGAAGCGTTCGGCGTTGGGGTTGGCATCGGAAACTCCAACAGAGTGCAGCAGATGTATACCTCTCTGCACTTCTTCCAGCTTCTGTAGCCCTTCCATTTTACTATTCAACCCTCCACCAATTGCAACAACAGAACCCTTCTGTTCCACACGTGCGGCCCACGTGAGAATTCCGGCCAAAAATGAGGTTTCTGGCGACTTTGGGACCAAAATTGGCCAATTTCAAGAGTTATGGGACGAAATTGAATTTTTTATTTTTTTTGGGATAGAATCAAAAATTCCTTATAGTTATGGGACCAAAAATGATTTTAACTCGAAATACTTGCTTACTTTACAACTTTCTCATGGATGTAGTCAATCGGTTTATCATCATAAGACGGCATAATGTTGGATTTTAAGGGTGAATGAAATTTAAAATATTTAATACTATCTCTATTAAATTAAGAGTACTTATTGATGATATAGATTCGGGTATATGGTGAATCCTCCTTATTAAGGAGGATTATACTCTCAAATATTTTAGATCCAAAAAACACACATTAAATCTCAGGTAGTGTTTGATTCACATAGTTAATATTACCCAGGGTCCAATTGCTAATAATGGAGCTTACACATTAATTGCATTTATACTAGTTTATTTATCTTCCATACCCATTAGTAAAAATAAGGAGCTAGCCCAATGAAATGGAACTTAAATGAGGGTGCATTACAATATCTCTTGAAACTAATAAAGCTCACTCCTTATCACAACACACATGTACAAAATTATTAACTTACGTATTAACTTAATGTGAACCAATCACTCTTTTAAATGTATAATAAAAATATAAACCACTCACTGTTCCAAGGCAAACCCTATGCTAGAACACTTCTTGCGCTACTTTATAAGGAGTGAATTAAATATTATAATTATATATACATTTACATCATGTGTTTTCATTAAAAGCACATAAACATTAATTTTGATCCATCCCTTAAAAAGCATATGAAGAGAGACTGCAAAAACTTAAATAAGAAAAAGGGTAAATATCAAAATTGATCCTGTAAGTATGTCATTTTCCAACTTTAGTCCTTTTTCATTTGCAATTCTCAATTTTGGTCATTTTTGTTCACTTTTAGTCCCTTTTGTCCAAATTTAGTCCTTTATGTTAAAAAATTGTCCAAAAATGGTCCAAAAGTGTATACATTTAGGACCAAAAGTGGACAAAAAATGACCAGATTTTGAAAAAATGACCAAAACTGGACCAAAAGGACCAAAACTGGACAAAAAGGACTAAAAGTGGACAAAAAATGACTAAAATTGAGAATTACAAATGAAAAAGGACTAAAGTTGAAAATGTCATACTTACATGACTAATTTTGATATTTACCCAAAAAAAGCCCCACATTTCATTAATTATATATATTGATGAAATTTTTCACTGCACCATTACAATTTTTTGTCAATTTCGGTATTATTTTTTACTTAAATGTTATCACTTCTTATCTGTCTTACAAAATTATTCCTGTAAACGGTTTGAAGAAAACTTTACTAGAAAAAACAACTTTAAATGTGTAGATATCCATTGTTGACGACGACTGAAATTCAATTTTACTCGATTTCAAAATGAGTCATCACTTGAACTTTCTTCGTCTCACATGTAATCATTTTTTTTGAATAAATAAATAAATGAAGGATAACAAAGTTATATCATTATGCGTTAAAAAAGGTGGTTGGTGTGGGAAATGTGTGTGTGATTATTGTATGCATAGTTAAAACTAATTAGCCATAAATTAGTTGGGATTAAAGTTTGTAAGTAATAATTAGCAAAAAAAAATAAAAAATAGAAAAGCAGCAAAAAGATAGCACTCAAATATATTAGGGTATCTACCTTTAATTAAGGGCTCCAGTGTTCCTCTTCGAAACCGAAGGGATTTACTATTCCAATAAGTGTTCAATCTATTTAAATAATTGACAGTGTTAATCATCTAAACAGATGGAACACTTGTGTTGAAATAGTGCTCATCTATTCTAGAAAGTGATGGAAGAGGTTCAATTGTCAAAATGTGTTAAAATAATTTTAAGAAAATTTGTAATAGAGGATTATATGTTCAGTAGTTCCTTAATATTTAATTAATTATGCCAAGAAGGTTAACGAATTTTCAAAAATGATCTCATGTTCCATTAATATATGAATGATGAATAGGAAAGATAAAAAGAAATCTAGCCTTGCCTTAAAGTTTGTGCTTTATTTTTAAAGCTCTAGTTTCATGAATGAACAAGTATCTCCTACAACCTCGCTTCTAACGTCCACATTTATCGTGCATCATTTTCTATGCCACGAATTGTATGATCTACACCTAATTAGGAAAGAAAATCAAACTATTGTCCATGGAATTTATATTTTCATTTTTAGGATATATTTTCCCTCTCTCTCATACGTATATATCATCCGTTCTTTCGATTTATGCCAAAATGACATAGAAAATCTGAGCCAAATTAAAAATTTTATTTCTATAGTTTATTGTTATTTTTAAGAATATAATTAGACTAATATTTTATGATGCCAATTTGTTGCAGTAAACATTTGTTACAAATTGTTTTACCCTAATAGACAGTAAATATAAAATCACTTATATATGGTATATAAATGGTAGGTGTATGTATCATAGCATGTATATATGGTAGTTGTATATTTACGTTCTATTATACCCAGCTATTCTTAGGCAAAAATTAATTTTCTGAATTATTGATGTATATCAGTATATTCATCAATCGTTGTCGTTGGAGTGTTTAGAATTCAGCTTTAGTTTGTTGATATGTAATTTAAAATTGTTTGGAGGTGTTGGTCCGGCCAAACATACTTTGATAATTAGTTACAAACGTTAGTTGGATTGGCCTGCTTATTTTATTCATAAGATGTTACTTTGAATACTGGTTGTAAATCCTGTATATCCACCACCTTTTCCCTGAACCTCTCTGCTTCATCTTTATTAAAAAACTTCACGTCAACTTTGAGCTGCTCGTTTTTGGGTGTGATATTTTGGTTGGGTGTCAACCAAAGTCCCACATCGGTTAGAAGTGGGGATGGCGATGGGTTTATAAATGAGGGATGAACTCTCCCTAGCATGAGGCATTTTGGGCGTGAACCCAAAGTGGTAAAACCGTGCAGGCCAGTGGGCAGCCCCAAAATAATTTTCAAGAATATCAGATGAGGGAATGCTCCCTCCATACACTATCCCAATGAGAGCCCTATTGTGTTCCCAATCAAGACATTTGCAGCCATACAAATACATGTTTCCGGAGCAAACTTTGGAACATCACACGCTGCAAAAAATTATTCTTCTAGTGCTCAGACAAAGAAGATAACAGTAGCACCTTTTTTCGGAGAAATTTTTGTATGTGATCCGCAGTTTTGTGATGTTTAGGAGTCTCCTGTAGACTTCCTCAGTAAAACTCAAGTCCACCATTCCTGAACGTTCGGCAAAAGATGATCATCTTCATCTTCTTGATCCATTGGTGGAAGATCAGGGAGATGGGCCAAAAGAAGTGGAGATGCCTTGGATGTCTCATATAAATTACTCCCTCCGTCCACACATAAGCCGTGACATTTTCCTTTTTGGGTTGTCTTATAGAAATTGTCACATTTCCTTTTCAAGCACATGGGACCACACAAAAAATATTAACATATTCACATGGGCCCACACACCTCCTATTAAATGGTAATTTGTAGAGTCATTCAAAATATGTCTCCGAGAATACTTTAGTCAAGTCAAAAATATTAAATCATGTCGTGTTTCCTAGATTCATCACTCTGCTATATAATCTCATGTAACCAAATGAGTATGTAGCAGAAAACTTATCAATACAAAAGCAAGAGCAGTAGCTTTGCTATAACTATTCTAAAAATACAATCCAAGATCTCCAACAATTTTGGTATCAAGACCACAGGTGTACGGAAAATGGCTACACCCTAGAATTCTATTTTCTCATATACAACAAGTCAGATTCCAATTTTCAACGGTGAACACTACGACTATTGGAGTTCTCAGATGGAGATAGTTTTTCTTTCACATGATCTTTGGGATGTGATTGAAGAAGGCTACGAGGAACCACCAAAAGATAAGAATGTTGTTCAATGGATTGCAGAAAAACTAAAAGAATACAAGGAGAGTATTAAGAAAAATACAACGGCGCTGAGATTTATTCAACAAGGTGTGAGCAAAACTATTTATCCGAGAATTTTCGGAGTCAAGAAGGCGAAGGATGCTTGGGAAAATTTGCAGACAGAGTTTCAATGATCTAAGAAAGTGATTGCTATCAAGTTGCAATCCTTATGGAGCCAATTTGACAGCTTGTCGATGAAAGAAGGTGAACTTGTCAAAGATTTTTTCTCGAGAGTTTTCGAGATCGTCAACCAAATTAAAAGCTGTGGAGATGAAGTTCCAGAGAAGAAAGTGGTCAAGAAGATGTTGAGAAGTCATCCACAAAAGTTTGAGCATATTGTTGCTGTAATTTCAGAAACAAAGGATCTTGCAAAAATCACAATATGAACTTATGAGATCTTTGAAAGCACATGAGCAAAGAGTAAGCAAGTACAACAATCTGCCATTGGAGCAAGCATTTCAAGCGAAATCTAATGTTCCTAGAATGCCATTTCAACAAAGAAGAGGGGGATCATCTCGGGGATGATCATCCAGCAGAGGTCGTGGAAGATATCACCAAAATCATGGTAGAAGCAAGGAAATTTTGAAACTAAATGCTTTGTGTGCAAAGGAAATGGTCATGAATCTAGAGATTGTTGGTTGAGATGCCACAGATGCAAGATTCCTAATCATTTTGATAGAGATTGTTGGTTCAAAGAAAAAGATGATAAAAAAGGGAAGCAAAATGCAAGTAATTTTTCTGCAGAAGATGAAACAAATAAATTATTTTTCTCTACAATGGAGAGTGAAAATTCTGGTTCTACTTGGTATTTAGACAGTGGGTGTAGCAACCACTTCTTTTTTTTTTTTATTAGACAAATATATTTCATATAAAAAGTGGAATACAAGGGGTACTCCAACCCTTACATGAAAAAAATTAGTTCATCCTATAATTACAAGGTTTATCGCACCATTCCAAAAAACTATAATTTCTTAATATGCTTGTTTTTGCTGCTATCCAACTCCAAGTCCTGGATTTGATTTCTCCAATTAGTTTGCTAATATTAAGCGTCTCCTCATGGAATGTTACTCTGTTTCTGTAGTTCCATATAACCCAATTCGTACATATCCAAATGGTTTATGCAACATTTACCCAATCTCTTCTATCCCAAATTTCAGAATGCTGTAGAAAATTTATGATTGGATTTGAGTGTGTAACCATTGATACACCCAACCAATCATATATGAAGTTCCACACGCATCGAGAAAATTCACAGCTTACGAACAAGTGAGTTGATGTTTCCATTTCTACACCACATAGGATGCATCTTGTGTCACCTGTGAAAATACCAAACCTTTGAAGTTTATCTTTCGTGGGCAGTCTATCATGTAGCAATTTCCAAACTATTGCCTAATATCTTCTGGGTGCCCAACTCTTCCATAATCTTTGGAAAGCCAACTTTTTCTCTAGGTTGTCGTTCTCGCTGCTATTGGCAAGTCCATGATAGTAGGCTGCTTTTGTTGAGAATAGTCCATTGTTGGCAGGTCTCCATCTCCAATGATCCTCCTCCTGTTATTTTACTTGAACCCTGTTAAGATAAGAAAGTAGCACGTTAAGTTGTTCTTGTTCCCTACTCCTCAATTCTCTTTGCCACCTCAATTCCCATTGCCAACCTAACTCTCCCCATGAGCCCATATCACATATCTTAGCCTCTTTTTGACTAATTATTCTGAAAAGTCTAGAAAACATCCTACTTAGTTTTTCATCGCCAACCCATACTTCCTTCCAGAAATAAGTGTTTCTACAATTCCCCACCACTCTAGTTAGGTCACGACGCATACCCATCCCTCCATTTCCAATGTAAATATTACAAATTTCTCTCCACCATCCCGACATATCACCACTAGCACCTAAACCTCTCTGCCTCCCTACCTCTCTATCTACCATCCTCTCAACTATTCCATCTAAGCTTCCATATCTAGACCTAATGACCCTCACCCATAACATCTCTGGTTCTTCCAAAAAACGCCATATCCATTTGCTCAGCAATGCCACGTTAAACTTTCCCAAATCTCTAATACCCAAACCCCTTATACTTTTATCTTTGTAAATTGTGTTCCAATTAATCCACGTTGTTTTACATCTCTCCCCACTCCCCCCCCCCCAAAGAAAGTTTTGTTGGATAGCAATGAGTTCTTTAATAACTTTTTTTGGGATACGGTAAAAAGAGAGACAATAAATAGGGACTGAAGAGAGAACAGATTGGATCAAAGTCACTCGCCCACCATATGATAAATTTTTCCCTTCCCATTTCGCAAGCCTGTTTCTTACCCTTTCAATAAGATTTTCCCAAGAAGAGATCCTGCAATGGTTAATGCCCACATGTAGACCCAAGTATGTCAATGGAGTTCGTCCGATTTCACATCCCAAATAAGCTGCTGAATTCTCGATCACCTCTTGATCAATATTAATCCCCACCAGACAACTCTTAATAATTGACTTTCTATCCTGATAAGAGTTCAAAGTTTCTAAGAATGTACTTGATATTTCTCAACCACTTAACTGGAGATCGAAATGAATTTCATGAGTTAGATAGAACTTATTCTTCTCATGTTGAGCTTGGCGATGGAAAGCGGGTAAACATAGAACGGAATGGAGTTGTTGCTGTACACACCAGCAAAGGTAACAAAAACTTCATTCATGACGTTCGTTTTTTCACCGAATATTTCTCAAAATCTGTTGAGTGTTGGGAAGATGATGAGAAGAGGTTATAAGCTGATTTTCGATGATGAAAAATGTGAGATTTTTGATAAAAATTTTGGTGATTGTATTTCTTGTGTGAAAATGACGTCCAACAACTTGTTTCCTCTCAAAATGAACTCATTTGTTGCTTTGAAAAGTAGTACTTCAGATAAAACAGATCTTTGGCGTTTGAGATATGGGCATTTAAATCTCAAAGGGCTGCAACTATTGAAGCAAAAAGATATGGTGGTCGGTCTTCTTGAAATAAAAAATGCAGATGGTGTTTGTGAAGGCTGCGTATTAGGGAAAATGCATCGTCTTCCCTCTCCAAAGATGGTGTGGAGAGCACATGCTCCACTTGAGCTAGTGCATTCAGATATTTGTGGTCCGACAAGGACACCATCACTGGGAAACAAAATGTATTTTCTTTTGTTTGTTGATGATTATACAAGGATGACGTGGGTTTACATTCTTGAACAAAAATCAGAAGCATTTGCAAAGTTCTTGAATTTTAAAGCTCTTGTTGAAAAGCAAAGTGGATATCAGTTGAAGTGTTTAAGAACTTGAGGAGGAGAGTTCATCTACAAGCCATTTATGAAATATTGCAAAGATGAAGGGATTCAAAGACAGCTTACAGTTCGACACACGCTGCAGCAAAACGGCATTGCGGAAAGAAAAAATCGTACAATTGAAGAGATGGCAAGAAGCATGATGAAAGGCAAAGGACTTCCAAATCAATTTTGGGCAGAAGCCGTGAATGCCGCTGTGCATATCCTGAATCGATCGCCGACGAAGGCTGTTCGGAACAAAACACCATTTGAAGCTTGGCGTGGGAGAAAACCTGTTGTAAGTATGTTGAAAGTTTTTGGTTGCATTGCATATGCTCTTATTCCTTCACAAAGTAGAGAGAAATTTGATGGCAAAGGAGAAAAAATAATATTTATCGGGTATAGTGATGAGTCGAAAGGGTACCGTCTCTATAATCCCTCAACTAATGAATTGGTGCTTTCAAGAGATGTAATTTTTGATGAAAATGCTGAATGGAAATGACAACCCGAAGATGATCATGAGCAAGTTCCAATTGAAATGGCATCTCTTATGCCATTGGAATCTCCTAAAGAAGTTGCTGATCCCTCGAGTAGTAATACTCATGAAGGAGATTCTGATTCACACTCCGAAAATCATACGAGACGGTATCGCTCTTTGTTTGAAATTTATGTTGCATTGTTTCTAATGTTTCTAATGAAGTTTCTAATGTTGCATTGTTTGCAAGTGAACCACAGTGTTTTGAAGAAGCTGTCAAAGAGGAAGTATGGAGAAAGGCAATGGATGAGGAAATGAAAAGCATTGAAAAAAATCATACTTGGCAGCTTGTGGATCTTCCAAAAGAAAAGGAGGCAATTGGCTTGAAATGGGTTTTCAAAACCAAGTTCAATGAAGATGGAACAGTGCAGAAAGTATAAGGCACGTTTAGTTGCGAAAGGCTATGCTCAACAACCTGGAGTTGATTTTACGGAAACGTTTGCTCCCGTTGTCCGAATGGAACCATAAGAGTATTTCTTGCTCTTGCAGCTCAATTGGAATTGCAAGTATTCCAACTTGATGTCAAAACAGCCTTTCTCAATGATGAATTGGAAGATGAGGTTTATGTCTTGCAACCTCAAGGTTTTGAAGTAAAAGATGGGAAAGAAAAAGTGTACAGGTTACACAAGGCTCTTTATGGGCTTAAGCAAGCACCAAGATGTTGGAACAACAAGATCGATGCAGCTTACTTTGAGAAGAACGGATTTATGAAAAGTCCATCCGAACCATCTCTTTATGTGAAGAAAAATGGAGCTGATTTTTTATGGTTTGTCTCTATGTTGATGACTTGATTTACGCAGGAACGAATCAAGCAATGGTGCAATGGTTTAAAGAAACGATGATGAATGAGTATGAGATGTTCGATCTCGGATTGATGAAATATTTTTTGGGGATTCAAGTGAGGCAAGAAAAAGGGCAGATATTCATTTCTCAAGAGAAATATGTTTCAGATTTGCTGAAAAAATTTCGAATGGAGAATTGCAACTCTATAGCAACTCCGATGGCGGTAAATGAAAAATTGAAGCAGGCTGATGGGGCTGAAAAATCAGATCCTAATGTGTATAGAAGTCTTGTTGGGTCTCTAATATATCTAACGAATACAAGGCCTGACATCTTTTATCATGTTAGTCTCATTTCCAGGTTTATGAGTGAGCCAAGCAACCTTCATTATACAGCAGCGAAGAGGATTCTTCGTTATCTCCAAGGCACAAAAAATATTGGAATCAAATATTGCAAAGAGGAAGGTGCTGAGTTGGTTGGTTTTACAGATAGTGATTGGGCTGGAAGTCAAGATGATAGGAAGAGCACATCAGGATACAGTTTGTATTGGCTCAAATCCTGTATCATGGAGTTCTAAGAAGCAAAATTCAGTTGCGTTGTCGTCGGAGGAGGCGGAGTACATAGCCGTGAATGAAGCTGTACGGGAAGCTATTTGGTCAAGAAGAGTTCTGAAAATTTTGCAGCAAGATGTTTCTAAGCCAACTCCCATTTTCTGTGATAATAAGTATGCAATCTTGATGACAAGGAATCCGGTGTTTCATGGAAGATCAAAACACATTGAGTTGCGTCATCACTACGTTCGTGATATGGTTCAAAAGAAGAAGATCCATTTGGAGTATGTCAAAACTTCGAAGCAGCCCGCTAATGTTCTTACCAAAGTCATTTCGTTGGAGAAGCTTTAAAACTTCAAAGATGGCATGAAGATTACAAATTAAGAGGGGATGCTAAATGGTAATTTGTAAAGTCATTCAAAGTATGTCTCCTAGAATACTTGAGTCAAGTCAAAAATATTAAATCATGTGGTGTTTCCTAGATTCATCACTCTGCTATATAATCTCATGTAACCAAATGAGTATGTATCAAAAAACTTATCAATACAACCAAATGAGTATGTATCAAAAAACTTATCAATACAAAAGCAAGAGCAGTAGTTTTGCTATAACTATTCTAAAAATACTATCCAAGATCTCCAACACAGCCCCACACACCACTAATACACATATATACTACACATTAAATACCCAAATAAATGTAACAATTTTAATGGGAGGAGGGAGTATAAATTTTTGAAAATTTGGTTGAAAATAATTTTTTGAAAAATAAAATGTTAAAAATGTGACTATAATTTTTTTTATTACTTTTAACCTCAATCCCTTATTCTTGTGTGTGAATTACAAGTACTAATTATCAAAATTTTCCATTATATTTTACTTTAATATTTTATTTTTATATATTACAAACTTACTATAAATAGAAATCTAATTTTAGAGGAAATTTCCTATTTTAACACTATTGTGTTTGTGTTATTATAAATTTATAGGGTAGAGCCCTCTTTAGCTGTGCCCAGGCCCCAAGGCTCCCAAAATCTCAGGACCGATCCTGGTTACTTTGAATGGTGGTTGTAAATCCACCGTCCTTACCCAGAACCTCTGAGCTTCATACTTTTGCAAAAACTTCAACTTTGAGCTGCTCGTTTCCCAGACTCCGTTGTTCCATCAGTATCTCCCTCAACGAGATGGCTGCACGCTCGCTGCAACCTTCCACGAGTAGATATCCAAGTGTGTCATTTTCTCCCACGCGGGTCGGGATCTTTTCCAAACGTGTCAGATAATTTAGATACAGATTCTCTAGCACCGGGAAGCAATCAGAGCTATCTGCATTCCACATTTTCAGGGGGCGAGAAAGAATTTCCAAGGACCTCAGACGAGCGAATGCTCCTTCCAAACAATCCCACTTGTCTCCTACGGCTGCACAACGTAGTTTGAGAACTTCGAGATGAGGTAATGAGAGGCCTAATGTGTTCACGTCGTCCCAATCAAGGCAAGAACAGCCATCCAAGTACAACTTCCTGAGTGAACTTGGGAACACCACAAGCTGCAGAAAATTGTTCCTTTCTAGTGGTTGATCAAAGACGCATCTCAATGAATGAAGTTTATGCAAGTGACTCAGATAATAGCAGAAACTTTTCCCAGAAAAATGATGTATATGATCCGCAGTTTTGTGATGTTCGGGATTCTCCTGCAGACTTCCTCTGTAAAACACAAGTTCACCACTCCTGAAAGTGTCTGTAGGTTCGGCAAAAGATCATCATCTTCGCCTTGCTGATCCATTGGTGGAGGATCAGGGAGATGCCTTAGCCGTCTCAGATACCATATCTCGAATGGCAAAAGTATTAGTTTGTCAGTACATCTAAGGTCCAATGTCTGCAAATTCCAGAGTTGGGATAAAGATGAAGGGATCTCCTCAGGCATCCTACGGAGAAATAATAGTGAAAGATACCGCTGGTTAACTGATTGAAAAACATCTCCCCAGAACTTTGGTTCAACCAAAGTAAGCACCCTCAGCAACTGAAATTTAAAAGGCAATTTACTGCCATATGATATAAATGTTCGACAAAGTGATGCTGATGGCATATTCTTTAGCTTAAGAATGGTTTCAAATTGATATTGTACAATGCAACGTTCTTTATCAATGCTAGGCGAAATATCATTCTACCTCCTCATCACACAAACGAACTTATCGGCTTTCTCACCTATCCTTAAACATACATCTCTTACAAGATCATGCATCCTACAATATTTGATTCTTCCATTCCACTGCCTCCCATCAACCAAGACAAGATTTCTATCAACCAGATCCTTCAAATAATCCTCAGCAACCTCTTCCAAACTTTGGACTTTACTCGGTTTCAGAAACCCCTCCGCAACAAGAGTTTTGATAAGTGAGGGAACATGAATACGTTCGTCTTCTCTATAAATTCCCATGTAAAGGAAACAGGGCTTTAGATGGGCCGGCAAGTGATTATAGCTCAACTTCATTACTTTCAGGCAATGTTCATCATTTCCTGACATCAGAGGTGAGTTTATATCTCTAGAAAAATTCTCCCAACACTCTAGTGTCCTTGTGGAGTTTCTAAGAAGTCCCCCAATTAAAACAATCGAGAGGGGAAGTCCTTTGCACTCTCTAATGATCTTCTTTCCGACAACCTCCAATTCAGGTGGACAAACCCCTTCTTGAAATGCCTGTCTGCAGAACAACTCCCAACTCTTATCCTCATCAAGAAAATTCATCTCAAAAGATGATGAGCTAAGATCAATAGATAAATTCGATATCCTAGTAGTTATAACAAATCTACTATTATTGCCATTATCAGGAAAAAACAACTTTATCTCATCCCAAATTTCTGTAGTCCAAACATCATCCAACACGATTAAAAACCTTCTACCCCACAAAGGTTTGTGCAACTCATATCCTAGTTGATAGATTTCACGATCAGATCCCCCCAACCCCTTTTAACTTTCTCCTTTTACACGAGATAATATTTCAGAAATAACATTTTCAACACTGTATTCTTGAGATATTGTGACCCAACCACGAACATCAAAGGTTTCCTCAATACACAAATGTTTATAAACATTTTTAGCCAGTGTAGTCTTACCAATTCCACCCATGCCAACAATGGGCACAATTTGAAGATTGGGTTGATATCGAAGGAGCCTATCCATGAACTGAATCAACACTTGATCAAACCCCACCATCACTTTATTTGCAGTGGTGAGAGGTTTGGGTGAAGTAGTAGGCAGTGAGGATGAGGGTTGCAGATCTTTAAACCCTTTTGTGGATGTAAACTTCATAACCTTCTCCTTGACAGCATCCATGTCTCCTATCACTCTCTCCAGATCGAGCAGACAACTCCCACTTGTTTCTTCACCAAGAATTTGGTCGACAAGATGTGATTCAATTGCATCTTCTATCGCATGAGCTGCGGACGAAATCAGCCTCTCCAGATCTTCTTCTTCTTTGGTCCTTCCATGGGGATTATGACTCGATGAAATCGAGCACAAAACAGAGGATTTCGTACAGTGGTTGAATCTGTTTCTTGTCAAGAAAACAGGAATGGCGAGGATGATTCTGGATGTGTTCAATCGTAGTCATGAGAGACATCACAGCTGCATAAGCTGCCATCTCCAACACGATTGATTCAATTTCAAATTATTATAGTACAGAGTATGAGGAATTTGTTGAGAGGATTCAGAGGACACCATAAAAAGCTTCTTCACATCCCTCTTCAATTATTGGCAGCTATCGTCCATTTCTTTTTGTGGAGCCCAATTTACTTCAATTATTTGGTTAAAGACCCAACTTTAACCAGGATTAGCCCACTTAAAGCAACAGACTTTTAGCCATATTTCACCAGGTTTGAGCGCAATTCAGATCCACTTTTTTAGCAGCCTGATTTACATTTTACAAAGGTGTGTGTACCGGATGGAGTATTGGTTTTAGGAAGACTATTCTACTTATAAAATACTCCCTCCGTATCCTTACATAGGGTGCAATTTCCATTTTTATTGTACCACAAAATTTTGTACTTATCTAAAAAAAAAAAAGTAAAAAAATCAAATAGTATAATCATTCTTTTCATACACTTTATTTTTTATAAAAAATATCCCTACCTAATATACCTAACACACTTTGTCATTTATTTATTACAAAAAAAAAATATTATTATTTCCTAAAAATTATCACTTTTCTTAATTTACATGTCGGAATGAGGACGAAAACTTAAAAAGAACGAAGGTATTACTTTTTTTTTCTTTTCCTATGTTTTTATTTGGTTTATAACCTATTTTGATATTTAACCTCAAATTTAGTATTAATTTTAAAGGTATAATTTATAATTAATAGTGAGAAAGGTTAGGGACTACAAAGATTTTGTAATTAGTAGGAGTAATAAAAAGGATGAGGAATACAAAAACTGTTTTCATAATCGGATCGGATCGGACCGGCAGGTTGGATCAGGAATCGGTCTGATTACCACTATAAAATGGGTTTTTGAGTAAAATCAGGAAAACTGGTTCAAACCGTTCAAAATCGAAAAAATCGATTGGACTGGCTTAAATGAAAACAACCAGTTTTGATTTTTTTTTAAATTGATAAAGGTGATCCTCGTTGAATTCACCAAGATTTTAGATTGTTTTGTGTTCGTTTTGTGTGTTGTCGTGTCGTATTTCGTTTATTATGTGGTAGAAAAGGTGAAAAATATTTTTCTAACGTTAAAATATGCACATACAGGTGTAACAATGGAGAAAACGAGCTAAAATGGAGAAAATGGTGTAAAAATAGTGAAGAATAGTAGACTATCACAAATTCGACCAGCTTCACAAAAATTCAGTCGAACTTTTGTGCAGAAATAGGGGAAAACAGAGCAATAGAGGCTGAGCACACTGATAGGAAAATTCGATTAACAGTAGAAAAATTCTCTGTCCCTCACAAAAATTCGATCGAATTTTTGTGAAAATTGCTACCTGTCCAGAAAATCAGTTTTAATTCACATTTTGACTTCTTTTTCTCCAAGTTTGGATTGGAGAAATCAGATCCACCCCCATTTTCGTGAATCCCACACACTACACACCATTTTTCACACACACTACCATCTCCATCCAAATTTCACTCCATTTTCTACCATTTTCATACCTTCATCCATGGATCTTCACATTTCTCATCTACCCATCACATATCTATGGAGGATTGAGGCACAAGGAGAGAGGATTGCATCTTGAAGGGGAGAATTGATCGCTATTTTCTTTCACCCTTAAGTGTAAGGGGTCGATTGTAGTGCGTGTGACCAAGTTAAATTATCAAACCCACGGGACAGTGTCAGAGTGACAAATAAATCTAACTATGACTATTTCTATTTAAGACAAACTCAAGTTTTATTAACCAAGAAAATTAAAAATAATAAATAAATAAAACAAGATAGGATGGCGAGAAAACAATCAAGTATTCCAAGATAAGAGACTGATAATGCTAAAGGCAATCCAGTTTAACCATGTGACAGATTATTCTAAACCAAAATTAATTATCTGCAGATATTTATAAGAGGATCACTAAATCAAGTTACATCTCCTTGATCAGGTAGAATCTAACACTTATAATGAGCTGCAAATCCTAGGATCTGATGAGTGTAGAAATTACTAGAAAATATGGTTTATTTTTAGGTAGGTTTTATATAATTAAGGTTGTGTATAGTGATTAACTTCTTTATTTTCTTTTTTGTGGAGAGGAATCTTTTGTTGTAATTTGTAGGATTTATGTATAAAATGAGCTTGTACATTCAATTACGAAGGCATGGGAAAAATACGGAGCTCGATTCGGAGTTAAAACAAGCAAATACGAGCTTAAACGGTAAAACCGTGCAAGCTGAAATTTCTTAGCTCATCAGCTACGGCCCAAGAGCTTAACTTTGGCCATGTATCCTCATCTACAGCCCATTAGATATTAAATTGAGGGCCCAACATGCTGATTTTGATAACCAACTATTTGGATTAATTTAATTACATAATAAAAGGCGGCTAACTTTCCCAACTAAACATGAAGGCCACCTTCATTGTAATTGAATATGGAACATGAAGCAGATTAGTATCAACACGCTGTTATCTTTCAAGTGGGACCACATTTCTTTGAGGAAATTAAAAGGAAAGCAGAACAGTGACCTGGGGGGATAATCGTTCAGCAGCTGATTTCACCACCATTCAACTCTCCACTTTTCCTTCTTTCCATTTTTATCCATCCATTAACTTCCATCTATTTAAATCACTAAACCCTTTTATCATCCACTCCATTTGAAGGAAGCAAGAGAGATTGAAATTGCAAGAGAAGATAGAGGCTTTCATTGAAGAAATTTAAGGGAATCATTTATTTTATTTTGGAATTTTTTTAGGGTTTAATCATGGGATTTTGTAAGACAATTTATTTTGTTTTGCTTGATACTATGTTAGGCTAATCTCACTTGAGAGATTAGCTCCATGATTGGTGTTGGATAATTTAGTTTTTATGCAATTTAATTTTAATTTTAATTGGACATTTGTGTTATTTCTTTCATTGATGTTAATTGCTTTATTTATATGCTTGATTTATATGATTAATTGTCTTGGGCAATGTGATTAGAATGAGAATTCAATTATGTGTTTAGGATAGTTAATTGAATCATTTCATCATGCACTTCATGTGCATTAATTTAGAATGAGATAGAGATACCCTTCTAGATTTAGAACCCTTTGATAGAACAATTCATTGGCTTAATCGAGAGATTAGTTAATTAGGTGAGGGGACCCAAACCATTAGTAAATTCATAGTACATAGAAAGGGAATATTGCCTATGATTTAGTACCTAATTAGGAAACTCGTAGAGTAATTAGTACATATTGGGAGGTGTTCGCTATGGTATCAATCCTATGTGCTTTTGGGAGCCTTGTTGAGGGGCCTACAACTTAAGTAACTCGAGAGAGAGCTTAAGATACATTATTGATCGCTTCTATGCCATGTCCATGAGAGATTATAATTATTTCATGATTACTTTATTTTCTATGTCATGATTGTTGTTAATCTCATCCTTGCATAATTTGGAACCCATTCATTTTTTCTTTCATTTTATTTTTATTAGTTTAATTATTTTTATTTGCATACTTATCTATCCTCCCTTTCTATCGTCTTTATAAAATCACGATAAACTTGAGATCGCTTAGACTCTAGTCCTTATCTCCCTTGGGTGATAATTTTATTACTTGGTCACCCCGTCTTATAACGACCAAATAGGATCGATAAGGAATTAACTCTCACTCCCTATATAGGTACTTCATGATAAATTCCATTAAAGGTTAGAGCACTAGACTTCCCTTTCTAGGTATTAAATTCCTATGTCTCCTTACTAATTATCTAATAATGATATTTAACCAAGTGAACTTGGTTTCAATTTTGGTTAAATTGATTTAGAGCAAGTGTACTCTATCGTGTGTAGCACGTAAGCGACCAAGTGCAAAATTTATAAGATATCGAACCCAAGGGCGAAAGTGGGTAGCCGTGTTCGAAAGATGTTTTACTCTAAAAGGACAAATCAATAAGGATGGGGTTGATTTAACACTAAAATCTAACAACTAGAAAACAATTAAAGATAGAACATGTATAAATGAGATGGATAATGGGTGAAGGTGAACAATCTAAGAAGTATGTAAGGCAAGTAACATTCATGGTAAGGTATATATAGACTCACATTAAAAATTCCACTCTTTTGAGCTTACACTCCATTAACGCTCCTTTCGAGACCACCACTTATTCCTTTTTATCAAGTAAGTTCCCAACACTTCTTCAAGTTCTCTTTTATACCTAAGGCATTGAGAAGAATCAATAGGTAAAACGAAGTCAATATAAATAATATTTTATAATTCAATGCAACTTGAAGAGTTAAAAGATGTAGAAATGCCCATTTCACTCCCAAACTCATCATCAAGTGATCTTAGACCTTGTTCCACTTCATCAAATTCATCCACATCTTGTGATACTTCATCTTCACTTAAACTTTCCTTATCATCAAGAGACAAGAAAAAATAGATAATCTCTTCATCCTCAAAGCTCTCTTCTACCTTAGGCTCTTTACTCCGCTCACTTTCCTCCTCTAAACTTTCTTTTACCTTGTCTTCCTTATCCTCAATAAGCTCAACATCTCTTGAATCTTCTTCATAATCCCCCGAACACTCTTCTACATCTAACTCTTCTTCAATCTTTTCATCAAAATTCTCCATTTCATGAAGAGTGTTCCATTCTTGTTCCATTTGACTCAATTGATGTTCAATAGCCTCAAATCTCCTGTCCTCTTCCTCATCTTTTCTCTTTCTTTCTTCTCTTTCTTCTTCAAGCATTTTCATCATTTGACTTAATTGATCTTGCAAGGAAGGTCTCCCATCATCATATGGAGGACACTCTTTTTGGACATTCCCTTGGACATACCCGTTTTGCATACATGTTGCGTTCCCCATTTGATAATTGGGCATGTTCTACACTTGTACCCCATTAAAGTTGGAAGTAGGCATTGAGTAGGTATTTTGAGGCTCATAACTTGAAAGACTTGGTTGAAAACTTTGCCGTGTATCATTTCCATAAGCATATCTTCTAAGCAACCCCATCAAGGCATTATTTTCGGATAGAGGAGTAACCATATGAACTTGATTGTTGTAAGAACTTGGAATGGAATAAGTGTTTCCTTGATATGGTTGGAATGTATTAACATTACAAGCTCCTTGCCATACCTCATAGCTCCCATTGTTATAGCTTTGAGAGCTTGCTTGACTCATTTGACTACTATGCCCATAGTTGCTCTCATTCTTATAGCCTATTGATTGTTGTGGTGGAACCAAAACAAGTAGATTTTCATAATTTCCTCCCAAGTAGTGGTTCCACCCATCCATGTTCATACTCTTCTTTTCAAGGCTTGCTACAACTTTCTTCACTTACTATTTTTGGTTGCTTTTTCTCCCCTTCTCTCAAGGTTGGTGTACCTATTAAGAAAAAATAGTTAGAACAAATTTTCTAAAACAAATATAAGATGCAAAAATAAGAAAAAATGTCCTAAGTAGAGCTAACAAATTCAAACACATTACACCGAAGGCTTTCGCCCTGGCAACGGCGCCATGAACTTGGTTTCAATTTTGGTTAAATTGATTTAGAGCAAGTGTACTCTATCGTGTGTAGCACGTAAGCGACCAAGTGCAAAATTTATAAGATATCGAACCCAAGGGCAAAAATGGGTAGCCGTGTTCGAAAGATGTTTTACTCTAAAAGGACGAATCAATAAGGATGGGTTGATTTAATACTAAAAAGTAACAACTAGGAAAGCAATTAAAGATAGAACATGTACAAATGAGATGGATAATGGGTGAAGGTGAACAATCTAATAAGTATGTAAGGCAAGCAACATTCATGGTAAGGTATATATAGACTCACACACACACATGCATTGATTGTTTTCATGTTATGATATTAAGGGCAATCACATTTGTACCCCTAATCCCTATGGCCAAGGTGATTAGGTTCTCAACTCTTTTACAAGTTTAAATCTCCTAGGATTATTCTTACTCTCAATTCCCATGAAGGTACTATGATCATAAGTTGGGTTCCCCTCACTAGTTCATCACTAACGTTCTATCATGAGGTTCTAAGCACTTGAAGGGTATGGCTTACCTCTCCTCATACTAACTAAGTCATCTCATACAATCAATGATTCAATTAAACCACTAAGCATAATATTGGAATGGCCATCCTAACACTATGAATAGAGAATTTAATCACACAAATCATACATAAAATGAGAATAAGCATTCATGATAGAAAATATTCATAACAATCATTTCATCAAACATGTGGTGTGCAAAATCTACATAATACCTAACCAATCATATTGCTAGCCTCACATGAGGACTAGCCACTACAAATCATAATAAAATCAATACAATCCATGGCATGCTCCAATTGAGCCAAATAATGAAGAAAATAACAAAATAAAGGTAAGTAGGCTCCCCTTTGATGGTGAACTTCCTCCTCATTGATCATGCTAAAATCTTCAATCAATGATGAATTCCTTTTCTTAGATTGGTGGATGGATGGATTTATGAATGGATTAGAGAAGATCAAGTGGATTGGATGGGTGGAATGAAGGATGGAAGAGATGGAGATGAATGTGTGTGATTTAGGTGCCTAGTGTATGTGGAAATTGATCCAAAATGATTCCTCCCGAATTTTGTGGTCAAAACATGTATTTATACCCCCATGGAAGCTTTTAGAACAAGTGGATATCATAAAATTGCCTTTTGCACCTGCACGGGCGTGTAGCAGCACACGGGCCGTGTAGGGTCATCGCGTACAGCGCAGTCTCACCGTTTCGCGCATAACTTTCACATCCGAATCCCGATTCGAGTGATTCTTGCGCTCACGCGATCCTCTCTTCAGTGGCTTTCGAACTATATATCACATGTCTAGTTTTGAGCTCCACAAGAATACAGAAAAATTACACAAATTAGACTTGTATTTTTCAGCATTTTGCTTTGGCTCGTTCTTCCTCATTTCAACTCCGAATTGAGCTCCGTTTTTTTCCACATCTTCTTTATTGTGTCTAGAATCTATTTTCACCTGAAAATCAATTACACCAATTTACCAATTTTCTAAATATTCACAAATATAGCACAATTTAAGGCACTTAATCATGAAAATGATACATTTATCATTTCAAAGCACAAATCTCCATATCTTCATATAACACCACCAAATGATATACAAAATGAATCAAAATACACAAAAATACATAATAAAATACACTAAAATCTAGGTAAAAATGACACCGATCAACCCCCCAAACTTAAAGTGTTGCTCGTCCTCGAGCAACAAAAATGAGAAAACGAGAGGGGGAATTTTCACCTAGAGAAAGACCTAAAGAACATAAGCAACAACACATCATAAGTAACAAGGACTACAAATCATATCAAGTCACACTACAATATTAAAATCATGACATAAAAAATTAACAAGTTCAAGTCTTAGAAAATTAAGAGTAATAAAGTCATTTCCGGTCCAAACCTCATGTCGGATATCAAAATGCACTCAACTCTCTTTGAAGTAGGGTAATTTTCACTCATCAATTGATTGAACCCGACGCACCATAGGCTTGTTCACTGACTACATTCACAAGCCACCAAGGCTTCAATTAATGATCAAAAAGGACTTTACTTTGGGATGTAATGTTAGACTTTTTGGTAAGGATATGAAGATTATGGATAAGAGTGACTCATCGAGTGTAAGTAATCGAAGAGATGATCAGCTTCTTCAACTTCTTCACGTTTCTATCTTCCTTTTTTTCTTTTCTAAGCACTAATCATTGTCATTTCTTGGATTTCTCGAGCTTCTTTTAATTTGCACGCTTCCTTTCTTTCAACTTTTGAATTCCTTGAGCATATTTTTGTTGATTTGCTCATTTTTCTTGTTTTGAGGTCGCATGTACATTTTTGCTTGAGCTCTTTTCATCATTTTCTTGCTTGTTTACCATTTCCTTTCTTCTCTAGCACAATTCTCACATCAAACCTTATAAACTATCATCTCCTCAATCACCCACACAAAGGGTATATATATAAAGCTTAAGTGGGTAATCATGGCTTGTAATGTGCTTATATCACAAGAAATATACTTAAAGGCTCAAAGTGATTAACTAGGGATGATGTATAAGGTAAGAAAATATATGACAATGACTATGAAATTACAAGGATGGCCTAAGATCATTTTACTAACCTCCACCAATCGGGCTCATTCTCATAGTCCATGAGCAAGTTCTAGTTTACCAAGACCCAATCGATCCACTCATAAAGAAATTAACCATGGATGCACGATTGAGGCTCAAACGCTCACAAGCTTTTGCTCGGACCTTTAGGAACTCATTACACCTCAATTCATCTCAAAATTGAACAAGTTAAATAGAACATGTCACAATTTTAAAGAATAGAGATTCTCAACATAGTTCGCCATCACTTATCACAAACAACATGCCATTACTCACATCCAAAAATAACTCACAACTTGCCAAAACAAACCACCAAACAACCCTATACAAGAATAAAAATACAAACGAAACACATGAGAAAAGACTCACCAAACAAGAAACAACACAACAAAACATAACAAGCAAAAATGACCTTCCATCCATCAAAAGAAATTCAAGCATATATCCTCAATCATCCAATAATATGTAAGCTCAAGAATTTGCCACCTTATTCAAAAATAAGAAAAACTAATAAAGCAAGTAAACCTCTCTAGTACATAACAAATGAAGTAACATGCCAATCCAATCAATCGAAATCAAATCAAATTGTCTATCCTAAGCAAATGGACATGATGAGTAGTAAAGTGAACTCCTTGAAAAAGCATCTAGAGGTGGAAATGGCTAGCATGTACAAACGGGCTGCATACAAGACGAACTACAATCTTGGGATGTGTATGGAGTGAATGGCGTGTTTGAAACTGCTCGCGAACTCGGGTTTTTAAAACTGCTTTCAAACACTACACGGCTCGTGTTCCGCTACACGGCCTTAGTCATAGCCGTGTAGCATTTTCTGATGCTCGAGCACGGCTGCATATTATAGGGCCGTGCTCAGCACACGGCCCGTGTTCCTTCTCTCCTGCACGGCTCGAGCTCGGAGCTCGGCCTTCCTCCTGGACAAGTAGCGATTTCTGATGTCAGTACACGGCCTGTCCTTACAGGGCCGTGTACTGAGCTCGGCCCGTGTAGCATTTTTACCCAATTTTTCAACTTCACACTATACCTCATTTATGCCCTATTTTTGCACTTCCAATATACCTCACATATGCTTAAAATTTCATCAAAAATCATCAGCTCAACAATTGTAACCAAAATATGAACTAGCATGCACTTCAACAAAACCAAACTAACCAAAATCAAACCGATACTCATGAGAAAAAGTTTAAAATTTACCCAATTTTATAAGAAGATCTCTCAATCAATATAATAAGCGCACTCAAGTGGTGAGTCACACCACGCACTCTCCCCCCAAACTTAAATCGAAACAAGTTGAGAATTAAGTTTGCAAAAAGTGGTGGGACTTACCCTTGTAGTTTCCACCAATGATCTTCTTGTAGAGAAGCATATGCATCACAACACTCAAGATACGTCCACCACGCACTATCCCCGTAAACTTAAATTGAAACAAGAATTTCGATTTAAGTTTCCAAAAAATGGTGAGATGTCCTTTCACACTTAAAATCAAGCACTTCTCGTATTTTCACTACACATTCTTCTCATGAGCACAATCAACCTACATGCCAAAAATACAAAAACTAAATCAAAGCATTTAAATGAAAGCAATTAAACAAACAATGGGTTGCCTCCCATCCAGCGCTTAGTCTAACGTCTTCAAGCCGAACTGAATATGGAGAACTCATCGGAATGGCCAAGGATATCGTTCATTCTTGTCATCAAATTTTAATCTTTGTGCTTCTTCCTCTATTAGACATTTGTGGCAAGTAACGACCTCGGTAGCATCCTTCGAGATTGGCTTTAGAAATTCAACTCGCTTGAGCTTGCATTCCATTAACCGCTCTTTTCTCGACCACCACTTATTCCTTTTTATCAAGTAAGTTCCCAATACTTCTTCAAGCTCTCTTTTGTACCTAAGGCATTGAGAAGAATCAATAGATAAAACAAAGTCAATATAAACAATATTTTAAAATTCAATGCAACTTGAAGAGTTAAAAGATGTAGAAATACTCATTTCACTCCCGAACACATCATCAAGTGCTCTTAGACCTTGTTCCACTTCATCAAATTCATCCACCTCTTGTGATTCTTTATCTTCACTTAAACTTTCCTTATCATCAAGAGACAAGAAATCATTGATAATCTCTTCATCCTCAAAACTTTCTTCTACCTTAGGCTCTTTACTCCGCTCACTTTCCTCCTCTAAACTTTCTTTTACCTTGTCTTCCTTATCCTAAATAAGCTCAACATCTCTTGAGTCTTCTTCATAATCCCCCGAACACTCTTCTACATCTAACTCTTCTTCAATCTTTTTATCAAAATTCTCCATTTCATGAAGAGTGTTCCGTTCTTGTTCTATTTGACTCAATTGACGTTCAATTGCCTCAAATCTCCTGTCCTCTTCCTCATCTTTTCTCTTTCTTTCTTCTCTTTCTTCTTCAAGCATTTTCATCATTTGACTTAATTGATCGTGCAAGGAAGGTCTCCCATCATCATATGGAGGACACTCTTTTTGGACATTCCCTTGGACATACCCGTTTTGCATACATGTTGCATTCCCCATTTGATAATTGGGCATGTTCTACACTTGTCCCCCATTAAAGTTGGAAGTAGGCATTGAGTAGGTATTTTGAGGCTCATAACTTGAAAGACTTGGTTGAAAACTTTGCCGTGTATCATTTCCATAAGCATATCTTCTAAGCAACTCCATCAAGGCATTATTTTCGGATAGAGGAGTAACCGTAGGAACTTGATTGTTGTAAGAACTTAGAATGGAATAAGTGTTTCCTTGGTATGGTTGGAATGTATTAGCATTATAAGCTCCTTGCCATACTGATTAGCCATTTGTAGTCGTGACGACTAATTAAAGAATTTATCAAACCATAGGGAGGAAGGTACTAGGGTCTAAGCGATCTCGTGTTCGTCATAGTATTATAGAGATGATAAAAAAAGGGAGATAATCAAGAAATGACAACAAAATAAATAGATAGATGAATGGAAGATGGATGAATGAGACAAGTAGATAGAGATGAGACTAGCAATACTTAAAGCATGAAAAATCTAAGTATCATGCAATGAATTCATATTTGTCATTGGTAAAAGACTAAGGGACAACACTAAGTTCACCTAAACTCCCACTCGGAATGAATAGGATATGGAATAATGCTCAATGGATTGGTTCTCACTCAAACAATTCCAACTAGGTACTAAGCTTAAATGAGAGTCCCTTCACACGATTAATCAACCTCTCGATCTAATCAATCGGATGTCCTATCAAAGGGTTCTAAATTTCAAAGGATTTCTCAATCACTTTACAATTTATAATGCACATGAAGTGTTTGATGAAATGATTCACTTAATTATCCTAAGCATATAATTGATTTCTCAATCTAATCACATATCTAGAACAACTAAACAATCAAATCAACAAAACAAATCAAGCAATTAATAATCAATGATAGAAAATCAATTAACCCATTCAACATAATTATTCAATTGCAAAATACCCAAAATTATTCAATAAAATTAATATTGCTAATCTCACAGAGGAAATTAGCCTCTCATAGTCACAAGGAAATTAAGATAGACATTAAACTCCTTTCAAACCATAATAAACAATAAGGTTTCAATACAAAAGTTGGATGAAAACTCCCTTGGATGGATCCATTGGTGATCTTCTTCTTCCCGTTGCAATTCTCCTCTTCCCCTTGCTTCTCTAGCTAAATGGATGAAGGATTTGATGGCTGGATGATGATAGATGGTAAGGATGAAGAATAGATGAAGGTGAAGGTTTAAAATGGAGGAAATGGTGTGTGAGGTAGGTGTAAGTGTGAAAACCCTCGACCAAACTAATCTAAAATTGAAGTATTGGGTATTTATACTCTTTGTGAAGCTTCTAGAAGGGATCTGATATATTTCTGATGCTGCAGCAACACGACTCGTGTGCTGCAACACGACCACAGGGTGGTCGTGTAGGCATTTTTGATGTCAGAAAATGGCCAAGGCTTACAGGGTCATGTTGCGTAACACGGGTCATGTGCTGCAACACGACCGGCCGTGTTGGTGCTGTACAATTTCACCGTTTCGCGTATAACTTCCACATCCGATCTCTGATTTGAGTAATTCTTGTACTCATACGATCCTCTTTTCCTTGGCTTTCTATCAATATAAAGATCTGACAAAACTTCCATCATTTGAGTGTGTAAAAAGTCATGCAAATTAGCACAACCGTGCTGAGTAGGAACAGCTTGCGCGATGTCACCATTTAATCATAACTTTCTCGTTTGGGCTTCGATTGAAGTGTTTATTATACCAAAACGATTCTCTTTTCTGTGTCTTTCCAACCATGTATCACAATTCTAGTTTTGAGTTCCACAAGAGTACAGAAAAATTACACAAGTTGGACGTGCATTTTTTTAGCATTTTGCTTGATTTGACTCATTCTCCCTCGTTTCAACTCCGAATTGAAATCCACTTTTTCCTACATCTTCCTTATCACGTCTAGGATCCATTTTTGCCTAAAAATCATACGTTTAAGCTCATTCACATACATTTCCATAAAAACGCAAAACAAAACTAAATAACACATAAATATGGATAACAATATACGAAAATGGACATAAAAAGACACTAAAATCTAGGTGAAAATATCACTCATCACACCCCCAAACTTAAAGTATTGTGTGTCCCCGAACAACAAAAATGATAAATCAAGAGGTGAGATTTTCACCTAGGAAAAGACTAAACAAACATAAATAATAACACATCGATAGCAATAAGAATTACAATTTATGCTAAGTCATCCTACAACATTAAAATCATGACATGCAAAAAATATTAACAAGTTCAATCACAAGAGAATAACAGTTTAATATAGTCCCTTTTAGTCCAAGCCTCACATAGGTTATAAATATCACTCAACACTCTTTAAGGTAAGGTTAATCAACACTCATCAATCGATTGGCTCGACTCGCTATAAGCTTGCTCGTGGACTATGTTTACAAACCACCAAAGTTTCCATTAGTGATCAAAAATGTCTTTCATTAAGGATATAATGATAGGCTCTTTGGTAGGGTAGGAAGAGTATGAATAATAGTGACTAATCAAGTGTAAGTAATCGAAGAGATGACCAATTTCTCCAACTTCTCCACTTTTCATTCTTCCTTTCTTATGTTTAATGATTACAAGCACTAATCATCAATTTTCCCTGGATTGAACTTTTTTCAATGCATGCTTCCTTTTTCGAATTTTAAGTACTTGAGCATATTATTATTGCTTTGCTCATTTTCTTGTTTTGAGGTTGCATGTTTACTCTTGTTTGCGCTCTTTCATCCTTTTTCTTACTTGTTACCATTTCTTTTCTTTTCTTGCACAATTCTCATCAAACCTTTCTAGCTACCATCTCCTCAATCACCCACATAAAGGGTAAATATATAAGGCTCACGTGGGTAATCAAGGTTTGTAATGTGATAAATTCACAAGAAATAGGCTTATAGGCTCAAAGTGGTTGACTAGGGATGATGTTCATGGTATGAAAGTATTTGGCAATAACTATAATAACAAGGATGGCCTAAGATCATCTCACTAATCTCCACAAATCGGGCTCGTTCCTATAGTCCTTGAGCAAGTTCTAGATTATCAAAACTCAATCGATTCACTCATGAAGAAAAACCATGTATGCACGGTTGAGGCTCAAATGCTCACAAGCTTTTGCTCGGACCTTAAGGACTTATTACACCACATCTATCTCAAAATTGAACAAGTTAAGTAAAACATGTCACAATTCGAAAGTGTAGAGATTCTTAATCATAACTTGTCATCACTTATCACCACAATATATCATCACTCATTTTCAAAAATGACTCACGACATTCCTAAACAAACCACCAAACATACCAAGACAAAATAGGAAAACACACAAAACATAAAAAAGACTCAACAAACAAGAAACAAACAAAACACATAACATGCAAGAATAAAAATCACCATCAGTAATAATAAAGCACACATTCTATATCATCCATAACAATTAAGCTCACAAGCATCCCAACCTTAATTGAAAATTAAACCTCCTAAAAACATAACACATGAAGTAGCATGCTAATCACATTAATCCAAATCAAATCAAATTATGCTAAGCACATAGAAGTGGTAGGGTGTAGAGTGAACTCCCTTAGAAAGGCATTCGATAGTAGACTTTGTTAGATCCAAGCTCCATGCATGCTTCCAATACCCTTCATACATGCTCAACAAAATCATTAGCTCAACAATTTCATAAAAAATATGGACTATCATGCACTTCAATCACCACCAACCATACCAAAATCAATTCCAAACTCATGAGAAAATTTTTAAAATTGACCTAAACACACGAAAAGTATATGCTTACAAGACAAAGTATGTCACACCACGCTATATCCCCCCAAACTTAAATTAAAACAAGAGTTTCGAGTTAAGTTTGCAACAAGTAGTGTGACGTACTTACACACTTCAAATCAAGCACCCTTCGTATCTTCAATACGCATTCTCCTCAAGTGCACGATCAACCTACATGCCAAAAATGCAAAACAAACAAATCCATCATCCTTATTGAAAACAAGAAATAAAGCGATAAAGATAATGATGGGTTGCCTCCCATCTAGCGCTAAGTTTAGCGTCTTCAAACCAGACGGAATATGGAGAACTCATCGGAATGGCCACGGATATCTTTCGTCCTTGCCATCGAATTTTAACCGTTGTGCTTCTTCCTCTAATAGGCACTTGTGGCAAGTGACGACCTCCATTGCATCTTTCGAGCATGGCTTTAAAAATTCGACTCTCTTGAGCTTACATTCCATTACCCTTTCCATTCTTGAACACCACTTATTTCTCCTCACCAAATAGATCCCCAACATCTCTTCAAGTTCTATTTTGTTTCTAAGAATATAAGAAAAATCAATGGGTAAAACAAAGTCAATGTAAACAATATTATCAAATTTAAAGCAACTTAAAGAGTTTAAAGGTTTAGAAATGCTCATTTCACTCTTCAAGTCATCATCATTTGCTTCAAGACTTTGTTCCTTTTCTTCAACATCATATGCCTCAATATGCTCTTCAAATACCTCATTTGATTCTTCATCTCCCAAATTCTTTTCTTCCTCAAACTCTTCTTCAACTTTACTCTCCTCTTCAAGTTCTTCAACTTGTTGAAAATTGGTCAAAGCACTTACAATTTGGCTCACTTGATGCTCCAACGCTTCTAACTTCTTCTCAGTTGCCTCATTTATTTTCTTCCACTCTTCAAAACTAGCTTCATCCCTTTTCTTATTTTCCTCAAGGTTTGTTATCATCATCTTAATCAAGACTTGTTAAGATGATTTTTCTTCCTCAACATGTTGAAACTCTCCTCCCTCTTTGTTGTCAAAATTCCATCCTTGAATTGATGGGTAATTTCCATGAAAACTTCCTTCATAGTTATATTGAAAATTTCCTTGGAAATCATCCACTCCCATGAAAGAAACATCTCCTACTTGATGCGTAGACATCCTCCACTTTTCTTGCTCCATAGGGCTAGGAATCGACACACCTTGCACATTTTGAGCACCACCCAAACTTGAACTAGACAAGACTTGACCATAAGCACCTTGTTTCATCATCCTTATTTGTCTAGCCAATTCCAAAGTAGTGGGGGTAATTATCTCGGAGGATTCATTTTGAAGAAAACTTGATTGAGAATTTTGACCTTCATCACTTCCTTGAGCACATCATCTATATAATTCCAATAAGGCGTAATTTTGGAACGGAGGAGAAGTATTGGTGTTGGGATTTGGTGAAGAATAAGCACATGCTTGATAAGGGTGGAATGTATTTGCATTGTAAGCTTGTTCCCATTCTCCATTTCTTCCTTGATTGTAGTATTGAGAGCTATCTTGATCCATTTGGAAATTGTAACCATAGTTGCTCTCATTCATGTAGCCTCTTGATTGTTGAGGTGGAATCCTTACACTTTGATCCCCAAAGACATCACTCAAGTATTGGTTCCAACCTTCCATTCAAATGATCCTCTCAAGGCCTACTACAATTCTCCTTCAAACTTGCTATTTTTGGTTTTGATCCCCCTTCCTATTCTCTCAAGGTAGTTTCAAGTACCTATCAAAATGAAAAAGTGAGATCAAAAATTTTCCAAAGCAAAAAATAAAAGGAAAATAAATATCTCTAGTAATACAAATCAAAACACTCATTCGTTAAACCACTAGCAACCGTTACCTCCCCGGCAACGGTGCCATTTGATTAGGCATTTGTAGTCGGGATGACTAATTAAAGAATTTATCGAACCACAGAGAGGAAGGTACTAGGGTCTAAGTGATCTCGTGTTCATCATAGTATTATAGAGATGATAAAAAAAGGAGATAATCAAGAAATGACAACAAAATAAATGGATAGATGAATGAAAGATGGATGAATGAGCCAAGTAGATAGAGATGAGACTAGCAATACTTAAAGCATGGAAAATCTAAGTATCATGCAATGAATTCATATGTGTCATAGGTAAAAGACTAAGGGCCAACACTAAGTTCACCAAAACTCCCTCTCGGAATGAATAGGATATGGAATAATGCTCAATGGATTGGTTCTCACTCAAATAATTCCAACTAGGTACTAAGCTTAAATGAGAGTCCCTTCACACAATTAATCAACCTCTCGATCTAATCAATCGGATGTCCTATCAAAGGGTTCTAAATTTCAAAGGATTTCTCAATCACTTTACAATTTATAATGCACATGAAGTGTTTGATGAAATGATTCACTTAATTATCCTAAGCATATAATTGATTTCTCAATCTAATCATATATCTAGAACAACTAAACAATCAAATCAAAAAAACAAATCAAGCAATTAATAATCAATGATAGAAAATCAATTAACCCATTCAACATAATCATTCAATTGCAAAATACCCAAAATTATTCAATACAATTCATATTGCTAATCTCACAAAGGAAATTAGCCTCTCATAGTCACAAGGAAATTAACATAGATATTAAACTCCTTTCAAACCATAATAAACAATAAGATTTCAATACAAAAGTTGGATGAAAACTCCCTTGGATGGATCCAATAGTGATCTTCTTCTTCCTGTTGCAATTCTCCTCTCCCCCTTGCTTCTCTAGCTAAATGGATGAAGGATTTGATGGTTGGATGATGATAGATGGTAAGGATGAAGAATAGATGAAGGTGAAGGTGTAAAATGGAGGAAATGGTGTGTGAGGTAGGTGTAAGGGTGAAAACCCTCGACCAAACTGATCTAAAATTGAAGTATTGAGTATTTATATCCCTTGGGAAGCTTCTAGAAGAGATCTGATATATTTCTGATTCTGCAGCAACACGACTCGTGTACTGCAACACGACCACAGGATGGCCGCGTAGGCGTTTTTGATATCAGAAAATGGCCAAGGCTTACAGGGCCATGTTGCATAACACGGGTCGTGTGCTGCAACACGACTGACCGTGTTGGTGCTGCACAGTCTCACCGTTTCGCGCATAACTTTCACATCCGTTCTTTGATTTGAGTAATTCTTGCACTCATACGATCCTCTTTTCCTTGGATTTCTATCCATATAAAGATCTGACAAAACTTCTATCATTTGAGACTATAACAAGTCATGCAAAGTAGCACAACCGTGCTGAGTAGAAACAGCTTGCGCGACGTCACCATTTTAATCATAACTTTCTCGTTTGGGCTTCTATTGAAGTATTTCTTATACCAAAATGATCCGCTTTTCTGTGGCTTTCTAACCATATATCACAATTCTAGTTTTGAGCTCCTCTTTTCTGTTGAACGTGCATTTTTCTAGCATTTTGTTTGATTTGACTCATTCTCCCTCGTTTCAACTCCGAATTGAAATCCGCATTTTCCTACATTTTTCTTATCACGTCTAGGATCCATTTTTTCATAAAAATCATACGTTTAAACTCATTCACATGTATTTCCATAAAAACACAAAACACAATCAAATAACACATAAATACAGATAACAATATACGAAAATGGACATAAAAAGACACTAAAATCTAGGTAAAAATATCACTCATCACATACCTCATAGCTCCCATTGTTATAGCTTTGAGAGCTTGCTTGACTCATTTGACTACAATGCCCATAGTTGCTCTTATTCTTATAGCTCATTGATTGTTGTGGTGGAACCAAATCAAGTAGATTTTCATAATTTCCTCACAAGTAGTGGTTCCACCCATCCATGTTCATACTCTTCTTTTCAAGGCTTGTTACAACTTTCTTCACTTACTATTTTCAGTTGCTCTTTCTCCCCTTCTCTCAAGGTTGGTGTTCCTATTAAGAAGAAAAAGTTAGAACAAATTTTCCAAAACAAATATAAGATGCAAAAATAAGAAAAATGTCCTAAGTAGAGCTAACAAATTTAAACACGTTACACCGAAGGCTTTTTCCCCGGCAACGACGCCATGAACTTGGTTTTGATTTTGGTTAAATTGATTTAGAGTAAGTGTACTCTATCGTGTGTAGCACGTAAGCGACCAAGTGCAAAATTTATAAGATATCGAACCCAAAGGCGAAAGTGGGTAGCCGTATTCAAAAGATGTTTTACTCTAAAAGGACGAATCAATAAGGATGGGGTTGATTTAACACTAAAAACTAACAACTAGGAAAGCAATTAAATATAGAACATGTACAAATGAGATGGATAATGGGTGAAGGTGAACAATCTAAGAAGTATGTAAGGCAAACAACATTCATGGTAAGGTATATATAGACTCACACACACACATGCATTGATGGTTTTTATGTTATGATATTAAGGGCAATCACGTTTGTACCCCTAATCCCTATGGCTAAGGTGATTAGGTTCTCAACTCTTTTACAAGTTTAAATCTCCTAGGATTGTTCTTACTCTCAATTCCCATGAAGGTACTATGATCATAAGTTGGGTTCCCTCACTAGTTCATCACTAATGTTCTATCATGAGGTTCTAAGCAGTTGAAGGGTATGGCTTACCTCTCCTCATATTAACTAAGTCATCTCATACAATCAATGATTCAATTAAACCACTAAGCATAATATTGGAATGGCCATCCTAACACTATGAATAGAGAATTTAATCACACAATCATACATAAAATGAGAATAAGCATTCATGATATAAAATGAGAATTTAATCACACAAATCATGTTGAGCCAAATAATGAAGAAAATAACAAAATAAAGGTAAGTAGGCTCCCCTTTGATATGGTGAACTTCCTCCTCCTTGATCATGCTAAAATCTTCAACCAATGATGAATTCCTCTTCTTAGATTGGTGGATGGATGGATTTATGGATGGATTTGAGAAGATCAAGTGGATTGAATGGGTGGAATGAAGGATGGAAGAGATAGAGATGAATGTGTGTGATTTAGGTGTCTAGTGTGTGTGGAAACTGATCCAAAATGATTCCTCCCGAATTTTGTAGCCAAAACATGTATTTATACTCTCATGGAAGCTTCTAGAACAAGTGAATATTATAAAACTGCCTTTTGCACCGACACGGGCCGTGTAGCAGCACACGGGCCGTGTAGGGTCATCGCTTACATCGCAGTCTCACCGTTTCGCGCATAACTTTCATATCCGAACTCCAATTTGAGTGATTCTTATACTCACGCGATCCTCTTTTCAGTGGCTTTCGAACCATATATCACATGTCTAGTTTTGAACTCCACAAGAATACAAAAAAATTACACAATTTAGACTTGCATTTTTCAGTATTTTGCTTTGGCTCGTTCTTCCTCATTTCAACTCCGAATTGAGCTCCATTTTTTTCCACATCTTCTTTATCGTGTCTAGAATCTATTTTCACCTGAAAATCACACAAATTACACCAATTTACCAATTCTCTAAATATTCACAAATATAGCACAATTTAAGACACTTAATCATGAAAATCACACATTTATCATTTCAAAGCACAAATCTCCATATCTTCATATAACACCACCAAATGATATACAAAATCTATAAAAACACACAAAAACACATAATAAAAGACACTAAAATCTAGGTGAAAACGACACCGATCACCAAGTAATTAATATTCCAAAATTGATTGTCTAACAATTTTAGGAATTATAGGCCAATTCCATAAGGTTGCCACAGGAAACAACAAACTATCATGCAAAATAAAGAATCCTATCAACTATCAATCAATGATACATGAATAATTAAAGGAATCAAAACTTAAAATACAATAATATGAAGTCTCAAAATATCTTCTTTAATAAGGAAATAAACATTATGTAGAATAAGAAATCCAAGTCTAGGGCAATCAAATCACATAGTCAAAAATGTCTAAGGCCTTAACATTACCAACAAAGAAACTTAGCCCATGTATTTACAAGGGCAAATCACAAAGATGTAATAAGCCTCAAGCATTTTGCTAAAATAACTAAGATAAATAACTGAAAAAATAAATAACCCTTTTGGAGGACTACCTCTCTTCAATTACGATCTCCGTCGGAATCTTCGTCTCCGATCCAAGTAGCAACTTCGATCGTCTGTTCAGTGAATGGATGGAAGGTGGTGAGTGATGGGGAATCAGGGCCTTGTATCTGTGAGAGGCGTGAATGGCGTCTAATTCGGTTCTCTCTGGAGTGGAAATCAGAACTGGAGTATTTATACGGATAAAATGGGCCTGGACCAAAAATAAATGACGTGGCATGTAAATATTGGGCCACACGGCATCGGGTGCATCACCCGACACATCACACGACAACGGGCTCATCACACGGCATGGCACATAGTATCACACCCGGTGGCAGCCTTCCATGCACGGTACGTCGCCTTATTTAGAATATACGCCCCCGGTAACAACTGGGCACCCCTCACATTGCAACAAGCTGTCCAGCCCAGTATCTAGAAGGCATGCCCATTTAGGAACAAGGGTGCCCGGTTGTGTGCCTTTTGCGCCCGGTTTGGAGATCGACAGCTGCGCGACTCCACGATTTTGAGCATAACTTCTTCATCTGAATTTTAATTTGAGTGATTCTTATGCTCACGTGATTCTCTCTTTCTTGTCTTTCTATCCATATAAAGAACTTACAAAAGATCCAACATTTGAAGATGGAAAAAGTCCTACAAATTGGCACCATCGTGCTGAGGAGGAACAACTTGCACGATGTCACCATTTTGATCATAACTCTCTCATCTGAACTTCGATTGAGGTGTTTCTTAAGTCAAAATAATCTTATTTTCCGTGACTTTCCAATCATATATCACATGACCAATTTGGACTTTCACAAAGATACAAAAAATTATTGGAAAGTGGATATCTGTTTGCTTGCATGTAGCACGAGTTCATCTTACATTCCAACTTTGCGTTTTTTGATCCTTTTTCCTATCAAAATATAATAAAATACCTCTCATGCACCTTTTAGTCAATAATAATTTGAAGTATTAAGATTTGTGCAAATAATAGCAATTAACACTCTCAAAGAGGTATCAAATCGAACTCAAAAGTACATGAATTTTCTCTCTCATCAAGAATCAACCCAATTCCAAATAGGGGAAAACTTACCTTTAATTTGTATTTTATTAGTTTTAATTGCAACAATAAATGTTTGCAAGCATTATATTGATTTTTTCATGATATTTGTTGTTGGCTAGACCTCTTGTGAGGCTAGCCACTTGATAGATTAGGGATCTATGGATTTGTTGAGTTTTTAATGGTTTAATTGATGTGATTTTTAGAATTTCTTATATGACCAATGATTTACTTGATATGTATTATGATGTGTGTGGTTAAATTTTCCATTTATGATATTAGGATGGTCATTCCAATATTTTGATTAGGGTTTTGATTGAATCATGTTATAATATGGATTTTATATGTTAGTATGTGAAGTATGTGGCAACATCTTTATATACTTATAACAGTCATATTGGAACACTTAATTGGTTTATCATATTTGATTGATTAATTAAGTGAGAAGACTAATCTTGTTATCATAGTACCTTCTAAGGGAATTGAGAGTGAGATTCAATCTTTTGTGCTTGAAACTTGTAGTGAGTTGAGAACTTAATCATCTTGGCCAAAGGGATTATGGGAAAGTATGTGATTGCTTCTATTATAATGATAATTGATATTTGTCATTTGAATTTAACAAGTTCATGTTGTTTCCTTAATCTTGAATGTGATCAATGTTACTCCTCTTTAGATTGTTCTACATCCATTCTATTTTTATTTTGGTTACTTGACACTCTATTTGATCATCTTTAGTTGTTAATTGTTTTTTACTTGTTAATTGTCTAGATAATTGGTAGTTAAATTGCACTTTTCAATTTTCAAAACTCAAAATCCGATCACTCTGATAAAGTATGATTGAAAACAAACACGAATACACTCTAGATTTATATCTCCCTTGGTTCGATATTTAAACTTGGTTACTCACTATAAATGATAGAGTACGCTTACTCTAATCAATTTACACCAAAATTGAGACTAAGTTCAGTAGGCTATGAATGGAAGGAGAATAATAATCATCGAATCTCGTTCGTTTCTTATTTATTGATTGAATGGTCAAAGTTTCCTTATTTCTTTAATTAACATAAATATATATTTCAATATTAAAAAATTAAGATTTCCCATTTCTCAAATTAAAGTAAATATAATCATATTGAAATTTATTAAAATATTGATGACGATTATTTTAAAGTAAATACAACCATATTGAAATTTATTAAAAAATTGATGATGATTATTTTAAATAGGTGTTGATTAACTTGTAGTTAATATAAAATTATAATAAAATAATGAAATAATATTAAAAAATAAGTGATTTTTGTTTTTCAGGTTTAACTCCGGTCCAATTATGAAATCACTGGAACACAATATGAAATTGGTTCAATGAGATTCTCCTTTTTTATTTTTTTTATTTATTACACTATGCCAAGATAATTTAAAAATACAATATGAAATTGGTTCAATGAGATTCTCCTTTTTTTATTTTTTTATTTATTACACGCCAAGATAATTTAAAAATATCTTTTAATTTAAATTAATAAAACCTTCAGATACAATAATGAACACATTCAAACTTTTGAGTGCTTAATGATTTTAAACGTGCAGTATGTATGTAGTCCTTCTATATATGTATTCTCTTCCCTTTTAGAAAAGGACTATTTAATTTGTGTTTCAAAATACTCTGTTGATATCTCTCGTAATATTCATATTACTAGAATTCTAACTCCTCTTCATTTTCAGACTAGTGTTGATGAAATTCGTATTCTTGAAGTTATTGTCGAAACAATGGTGTTAAGAAAAATATTGTATAGATTTTTTGATGACGCCAAAGCATTAATGTATAGGAATAGACGCTATGTTTTTTGTCATAGTTTAAGATTGGAGATGAGGACTTAGGAAGACCTTCCCTGAGATAATGCGGAAGACTAGAAAAGTCAACTATGAAGGAACATATTTTAAAATGGTTTATTAGTAATAGATACGAGTTTTAATAGCCTAATTATTATACAATATGCATTTATTTATAAAATTATTGTTAGATATAAAATTATATTATATATTACCCAATTTACCCATATTAACACAATGTGCAAAATTAATTTAAAAGGAAGGTTAAAATTATCCTAAAATTCTTCCTAAATTATCTAAAAAATTATCTCACGTACCTATTATTCATGAGTGAGGCTTGCGTGCGCCCGGGCGCACGGGAACACATTTCGTGCGCCTTTAGAAATTTAGTATTATGAGTAAGGGTACGTTGCTTTGGTCTAAAGGGTATACACTTCAATTAATAAAAGGTACACCATTTTGTTTCAAAGGGTATACACTTTTTTATACTAAAGGGTATACAATTTAACACAAAATTCTAAAGGGCACACATTTTTATATTAAAGGGTATACAATTTAACACAAAATTCTAAAGGCGCATGGGCTAAACTTAAAAACACAAATTATTTATAAATTATTTATATATGATATAATGGGCTTTTGGGGGACAGCCTTGGACTTGAGCACGGGGCTGCCCCCACATACATCCGCCACTGGATGTAGGCTTCATCAGCAGAACCACTATACTTCCTTTGTTGTTCTTCATTTTATTTCATAAGTGTGTGAGTGATCATAAGGTTCAATTGTTTGAGAGTGTACGTGAGATCATTAGAGAGGTTCTTACGTTTTCATTCATAAGAATTCATATGAGTAATTTACTTATATATAAGTACATAGAAGAGCAACAGTTTATCGAAAAGAGTAATAATTTATAAAACTGCATCAGAATAGCTTATTGCGCCCTGAATCCTCCTAATTCAATATGAGATAAGCTCTAAATTTTAGTACTCCCTATCTTTTACATATTAAATTTAATATTTTATATTTCTTACATTTCATATTAAAAAACATCATGTCAATCCTTAATTTTAAAAATACATTTTATTTACAAATTTATCACTCTCACCTAACACACATAATATACTTTATAATTTATTTATTATTATTTAAAAATACTAAAGTACCAAAAGTTAATAGTTAATAAAGCCTATCAAAAATAAGTTTCTCAAACTCCGTAAGTAGTAAGTAACATTGCAACTTTCTTTATATGAGACTGAGGGAGTATATGTGCTCGTACAACTACGAATGACACCAATACAAACACAGCCGAACAAGATTTTTGTGTCTTAGCTTCATTATATATACTCCTACCGTCCTATAATAAATTTCACACTTTATAATTTATTTATCACTTAAAAATACTATATTACCCTCGAAAAGTAAATAAAATTGTTTAAAAAGTAACTTTTCTTTAACTCCATGTCTATAGTTACAGTGAAGTTTATTTCGGGACGGAGGGAGTATATATTAGTAACAGTAGAAATTATTTACTCTATCATGATATCTCAAAAATTCAACACACAATCCCCTCTCTCTATACATGTGTGTATGATGTATATGTAAGCAACTACAGCCGACTAATGTACGTAAGGACAGACTACAATAATTCTAATTGATCTTCTAGTTTCGACATAAACATTGGAACCATCGAATTTTGCTTTTGAAAGACAAAATGCAGATTTTCAAGCATCTTTTGTTAACCCAATTGTCCCAACTTTGGAATTTATATTACAACGAATTTATCGTGTAATATATGAGACAAAACATCAATCAAAATATAAATTCAACATTTTTAAAAAACAATATAAAATTATGTAATCCTAATCATTCACCATTTTACTCTATTGACATATATAGTCAGTCCATCAGCAGACTTCTCTTGTTGCCTTAAAGATACACTAAAATGGCATCTCATAAAATCCTCTCTCTTTTAATCTTTCAATCAATGGTAATAAGTTTTTGTGATGCAAATAAAGAAAATTTTCTCAACTGCATGTCTATCCACCCATCTTCACCATACAAAACAGCATTCAAATACATCCATACACCCGGTTCACAATCCTATTCCAGCCTGCTAAAATACGCCGAACAGAATCCCAGATGGCTAAACTCCACATCCCTGAAACCACACTTCATCATCACACCCTTCAACGTCGAAGAAATCCGAGCAGCCATTGTTTGTTCGAAGAAACAGGGCTTACAGATCAGAGTCAAGAGCGGCGGCCATGACTACGAAGGCCTGTCGTACCTCTGCAGGACCCCATTTATAATCCTCGACCTATACAATCTCCGTTCCATCAGCATAGACTTGGAACAGGAGACAGCTTGGGTCGAGGCAGGGGCTTCTCTAGGCGAGCTGTACTACAGCATCGCCCAGAGAAGCAGCCTTCACGGCTTCCCTGCTGGGGTCTGCCCCAGCGTGGGAGTCGGAGGGCACTTCAGCGGAGGAGGAATCGGGATGATGGTAAGAAAACACGGGCTGGCCGCAGACAACATCATCGACGCTTACATCATGGATGTCAATGGCAAGATTCTTGACAGAGCATCAATGGAGGAGGATCTGTTCTGGGCTATCAGAGGCGGTGGAGGGGCGAGTTTTGCGATCATACTCGCCTTGAAATTAAAGCTCGTTCGAGTTCCGCTAACCGTGACAGTTTTCACACTTCACAAGAATCTAAACAAGCATGGCATAAAGCTTGTGAGCAAATGGCAGAGCATAGCTCATGCAATGCCAGAAAATATAATGATCAGAATTGTACTTCAACGTACGGATAAGAAAAGCAGAGAGAAACAGGGGAGTTTTGTAGAAGCATTGTTCAACACAATGTTTCTTGGAACTGCAAGTGAGTTAATACCATTGATGAATGAAAGCTTCCCTGAGCTAGGGTTGCAGGAGACAGACTGCACAGAAATGAGCTGGATAGAATCTATCCTCTACTTCGCAGGGTACGAACAAGATGACCCGTTGGAAGTTTTACTGGATCGGGTAGTCCGGTACAAGAGCTACTTCAAGGCGAAGTCGGATTTTGCTGAGAAAGAGATGCCAGAGAGTGCCTATGAACGACTCAGGGAACAATTGATGAAAGAAGAGATGGCATATGTGATCATGGATCCATTTGGAGGGAAAATGGGTCGGATTCCGGGGTCGGATCTCCCCTTTCCTCACAGAAAAGGGAACTTGTTCAGCATACAGTACTTAGTTAAATGGAGTGCTTATGATGAATCCAAGAAGCACATCGAATGGATCCGAACGCTGTATGAGTTCATGGAACCATACGTTTCGGATTCTCCTCGACGTGCTTACTTGAACTACAGGGATCTTGATTTAGGAGTGAATCATCGAATTAATACGAGCTCTGTAATCTGGGGAAGAAAATATTTCCATGGAAACTTGGAGAGGTTATCTAGAGTGAAGAAGCTCGTTGACCCGGAGAATTTCTTCAGATACGAACAGAGCATACCCTTGGTTTCTTGATCCGGGTTGGGCTATGTATTCGGATCCAAGTAAAGCTATTGGATCCAGAAATTAAACTGGAAAATGTAACAATATCTGAGGTATAAGATTATATTAGATGTTTGTTTTGGTCTAATGGATCTCAATTGATAGTTGAATATTAGATGTGACGAGAATATCTCACCACACACTCTTAAGTGTTTGATAGTAACTCTCACAGAAAACGTTTTTGGAATCAAGAAGCTTTGAATGAAGAAGAACAAACTATGAAGATGATGTGTGTGTATGTGTTTTCAGAAAGTAAATTGAGACGAGATATTAGAGTGGTTCGGTCGAGAATGACCTACGTCCACTATAGGATGAGCTTTTCTATTGATCAAAGTGAATAATGGTGTACAAGTTACAAAACAGGCTGATAGAACAGCTATATATACAAGCTTCTCATGTAGCTGAAAGCTTGTGGAACAGTTTTGATGAACCAACTTTGCAGCTGTATTTCGGTTAACAATTGGTTGAGATTTTAACTGAATCAAACTCCCTCGCATAGACAATGTGTAGGACTATAGAAACCAGCTGATAACCAACCTAGAAGGATCTAGATAACCACCGCAAAATATCTTCAAAATAGCCTGCTCACACTGTGTCACCGTTGCATGATTTCATGTATACACTTGCTGCTTCACTCCTAATGTATGCATGCAACTTTACCATGCATGCTCTGATTCTGTAAACCAATCTCAACACTTCACCATGCATGAATTATGGTTTACTTCACAATTTCTCTACCTTAAACCTTATTCATCACCATCAATCCTCAATCCTATTACACTACTTTGTAATGAGTGCAGCCACTCTCTTTGCTTTTCTTTAATGAGTACAACATAAACTCAACTTCAATCTGTTAGCAAACACTGATCAGATTCTTGCACAACTAAAATTTTGAGGTTGCAAGAGCCTTAGTTAGGAAGTCTGCTGGATTCTTTGAAGTATCAACCTTGTAGACTACCACCTTTCCTTTTTCTATCATATCTCTCAGAAAATACAATCTTACATCTATGTGCTTAGTCCTCTCATTGAATCCCTGATGCTTAGACAAGTGTATAGCACTCTGATTATCACAGCTAATGACAACTGATTTTTGTTCAATCCCAAATTCACTTAGGATTCCAACCAGCCTCATACCTTCTTTTACTTCCTCTGTTAGTGCAATGTACTCAGTTTCTGTTGTAGACAGAGCCACAACTGGTTGATGTGTTGCCTTCCAACTAATGGCTGTCCCAAATAGGCAATACACATAACCTGACAAAGACTTCCTAGTGTCTAGATTAGCTTCATAGTCTGCATCAACATAACCTTCAAGAAACTCATTATTTGAAGTGAATTTCTTGAACTTCAAACTTGATGTAAGTGTTCCTCTGATGTACTTTTGTATCCATTTAACTGCTTTCCAATGCTCCCTACCAAGATTGCTCATGAATCTACTTACTAGACTCATTGCATATGCAAGATCCGGCCTGCAGCATACCATGGAATACATTAAACTTCCAACAGTATTTGCATAAGGAACTTTCTCCATCTCCATTATCTCATTTCTGGTTTTAGCTGATTGCATAGTAGACAAACTGATACCCGGCTTTACTGGTGTTGTAACTGATCTGCTCAAGTCCATGTTATACCTCTTGAGCACCTTTTCCAAACACACACTTTGATGAAGCCTTACTGATCCATCAACTCTGTCTCTATCAGTCTGCATCCCCAAGATTACCTTTGCTTCTCCTAAATCCTTCATGTCAAATTCAGCTTTAAGCATCTTCTTAACTACTAAAATACCCTACATGGATTTACAAGCAATGAGAATATCATCAACATACAATAGTAAGAACATATGATACTCACTGTCATGCTTGAAATATACACAACTGTCATAACAAGACCTCTTGAATCCACAGCTGATTATGTATTCATCAAATCTTAGATACCACCTCCTTGGACTTTGCTTCAATCCATACAGTGATCTAAGAAGTAAACATGCTTTAGTTTCTGGTTCTTGTACAGAAACTCCCTCTGGAACCTCCATGTAAGAATGCTGTAGTAACATCCATCTGATGTAATTCCAAGTCATATTGAGCTACCAAATCTAGCAAGATCCTGATGGAACAATGTTTAACAAATGGAGAAAAAATCTCAGTATAATCTATTCAATCTCTTTGTGAAAAACCTCTTGCTACTAGCCTTGCTTTGTATCTAACTCCAGCAGAATCCTTAGTTGCTACTTTCTTCTTGAATATCCACTTACAACTGACTAGTTTCTGATCTTTGGGCCTTTTAAAAACCTTCCATGTCTCATTTTTCTCCAGAGACAACAGCTCTTCTTGTACAACAACATTCCACTTATCACTTTCTTTACAAGTAACAACTTCCTTGTAGTTCCTAGGCTCATAAGAATCCACATCAGCTGCAGTGTACAGAGCAAAAGACACCATATCAGCCTCAGCAAATTGTTGAGAGTGAAATTTCACGTATTTTAGGTCTCACATTACACTATTTTTGATAGAATGTGACCATGATTTTGTATAGAATGGCAAGAATTTCATATCTTGCATAATTAAGATGCTACTAAGGTGTTTTGTTGAGTTTTAAAGGGTAAAACATGATCAAAAGTTCAAAGTTGGAATGAGGAGTGAAAGTGAGAAGGAATGCTGAAAAATACAGTCCACGTTGCACAAATTTCTATATTCTTATAAAACTCCAAATTGACTATGTGATATATGGTTCGAAAGCCTCAGAAGAGAGGGTCATTTTGGCTTAAAGAACACCTCAATTGGATTTCAAACGAGAAAGTTATGATCAAAGTGCTAACATCGCGCATGCTGTACCGAGCAGCCACTTCGCATGACTTTTTGCATATTCAAATATTGGAATTTCTGAGATTTCTTTATATATGGATAGAAATACAAGGAAGAGAGGAACGCGTGAGCAGAAAAATCACTCAATTCGGAGTCCGTATGAAGAAGTTATGCTCAAAACGGTGAGATCGCGCAGTGCAGTCTCTGCAGCTCGGCGGGTGGCTCGCGGCGAGCGGCACTTCCACGTGGCCAAAAGCTGCCGAGCTGGGGTCCCACGGAGCCTAAACGACATCCTCGTTTCACCCATATGCCGGTTGGCTATACTTAGGCCCCGCTCGGCTCGAGCTAGGTGCCGAGCGGCCCAAAATCGGGCCTAGACGAGACCTGTTCGACGCAGAACTGTATATATACGTCTCAGATCGTGTTTTAAAGCAGTTTTGATCGCAAAAAAGCCCTGCATCAGTCCTAGAAACAATTAGGGAGATCGAGACACAAATTGGAGAGAACCCATCCATAATCCATCATCAATTCACACCTCCAACACCTCCATATCAGATTTACAACCTGATTTCACCATCCATCCACTTCCAAGAGGGTTCCAAGTGCTAATTGAGGGAGAATCGAGCAATTGGAGAGATGGAGAAGGAACGAAAGACTACGTCTACACTAGGGTTTCATAATTTCTATCTTTTCCTTCCTTTTACTTTAATTTTTGGTATGAATTACTTAGCCATGAGTGTTGCTTGTGACCTCATGGGCTAATTTTATATACAGTTCTAGGGTTTGATGGATTGATTTAATTAATTTGGGGATTTAAACCAAAGATTGGGATTTTATGCAGTTGAGCTTTTGATTTTATTTATTTTATTAAGACATGCTTTTTTGCTTCATAACGTCTTCATAATATATTCATGACATCCGCTATAATGCTTGGGTTATTGTGTTAGCTTGTGTGCGTTCATGATTGATATTGTCTATCTGTTAGGGATTAAAGTAGCTCCGCTATAAGTACTTTAATTTCATGAACTGGTTAATCAAATACTTGATTAGTTTAGTGGAACAATGCAATTAGACAATCAAGTAGGAAGCGAATAGAACCTTGTAGTAATTCTAAAAAATATCTTGTTAGTTGGGCTTACCATCCGGAGGTATTGTTGCTTGCTTTGATTAGTATCTAGGAATAAGGCTTGGTAATATTTGCGCACCTTAGGATTTAAACCAGATTAGACTGTTAGCTTTGAATCGAATCATATTCGATGGGATAACAGGGATATGCAGTGTATTTTCAGTGAAACTGCATGAATGAACAATCGTAAGTCTATTAACCCAAATTAATTTGTCAATACCTGATACCTTAGAACTGTTCTCCATCTCTTGGTTAGAACTTGCTTTTATTTTTATTGCTTTTAATTAATTCAGTTATTTATTATTTTTGTATTTTAGTTAATTAATTCACTACAACACATTGAAAAATCGGTTACACAATTCTTATTAAATAGTGATTTAGAATAAACAAATAATTAACTGTCTTAGCGGGATCGATAATTTAACTTGGGTACTTGCTGCTACAATTGACATCCTTATACTTGAGGATTAAATTATAATGCGTAGAATAAGCCTAACACAAATCTAGCTGGAGGTTTAATGATCCTTCTCCCTCTGTCTCTAGTCAACTGATAGCTATTCAATAGCTCATTAGTCTCTGAAACATCATCATTTCCTATTTCAGCTTCTTTCCTTATCTCTTGATCAGATTCAGCAATAACTTGTTTTCTCTGATCAGTTCTGGAAGACTCCACCTCAAGCTCAGCTTCATTACTTCTCTGAGCTTGTTTCATAAGTGGCATTACACTTTCATTGAAAGTAACATCCCTACTTACTATAAAATTGTTACTTTCAATTAATGCACCACAACTTTTACGCTTTAACACCCTTTGGATATCCTATCATTACACATTTAATAGCCCTAGGTGCTAGCTTATCTTGTTTTATGTGTGCATAAGCTAAGCAACCTAATACCTTGAGCCTGCTGTAGTCTGCTTACTTTCCAGACCACACCTCCTGTGGTGTTTTAAAGTTCAGTGCAGTTGAAGGACTTCTATTGACAAGAAAAGCAACAGAAGTAACAAATTCTCCCCAAAAACTCTTGGCAAGACCAGAACTACTAAGTATGCACCTTACTCTTTCCAGGAGTGTCTGATTCAACCTCTCAGCTACACCATTTTGTTGAGGTGTACTAGGAACTGTCTTGTGTCTCTCAATTCCCTTTTGCTTGCAGAAGTTGTTAAACTCCTCAGAGCAGTATTCAAGCCCATTATCAGTCCTGAATGTCTTTACCTTGGCATCACAACTATTCTCTACTTCAACAAGCCAATTCTTGAAAGTTTGAAATGCTTCATCTTTTGTTTTCAAGATGTATACCCAAACTTTCCTACTTTAATCATCTGTAAATGACATATAGTACCTGCCTCCACCTCTTGTTGGTGTTCTTGAAGGCCCCCATAGGTCTGAATGTATGTGTTCAAGCCTACTTTTGCTATTATAAACACCTGCTCCAAATTTAAGCCTCTTAGCTTTACCAATTATGCAGTGCTCACATTGATCAAGCTTATCTGATGAACTAGTAGTAATAGTCTTTTGTCTAGCCAATTCTTGTAACCCTTTCTCACTAATATGTTCTAATCTTCCATGCTACAGATACATCTCATCACTTACTGATGCTGCATTATTTTGACCAACAAGTGTCCAACCATCAAGCAAGTATAGATCTCTATGTCTAATGCCTCTCATGACTTCTGATTCTCCCTTCATTACTGTGAGAATCCCTTACTTTAATTCACAGACATATCCCATGCCATCTAGTACTCCCAATGAGATCAAATTCCTTTTCAAAGCAGGAACATATCTTACCTCTGAGAGCATCCTGATTCTTCCATTATGCATCATTAACTTGATGGAACCAATTCCTTTAATCTGACATGTGTGATCATTACCAAGAAGAACTGATCCAGCATTGTAGATTTTCAAATCACTGAACCACTGTTTCATTGGGGACATATGGAATGAACAGCCTGAATCAAGTACCCATCCATCTGCCATTTTTGTTGAACTAATGGACAGAACTTCAATGAAATTTTGATCATTCTGATCTTGTACACCAGCAACTTGATTTGCTTTGTTTTTTTGTCCTTGCCTATCAGCTTCACCTTTCTTGGCCTTCGATGCCTTTAACTTGTAACAGTTCTTCTTGTAGTGACCTGGTTCATGACAATGGAAACATTTCCTACATTCTTTGTCTCCTGATTGATCATTCTTCTTATCTTGCTTCCTGTCAGATCCTCCTTTCTTGTTATTCTTCTTACCATGATCATTTCTTTTGACAATTAATCCCTCACCTGATCCATTGCTCCCCTCTGAAACCTTCTGAAGTTCTTTTGTCTTCAGAGCCATTACAACCTCTTTTGAGCTTATTGTTTCTCTACTTCCAAATGACAAAGTGTCTTTAAGATTTTCAAAAGACTTTGGAAGTGCAGACAACAAGATCACAGCCTTATCTTCATCACTTAATTTTACATCTATATTTTCTAAATCATCTAGAACCTTAGAAAACTCATCAAGCTGTATCAAGATAGGCCTATCCTCTACCATCTTAAAAGAATATAACTTGTACTTAAGATATAAACGGTTGGCCAGAGATCTTACCATGTAAAGATCATCAAGTTTCTTTCATAATCCTCTGGCGGTTGTTTCTCTCTAAACCTCCATTAGTACCTTGTCACCGAGGCACAAGATTATAGCACTCAATGCCTTTTCTTGCATCTCATTTTCTGCTAACAGTGCTTGTGCATCCACTGCAACAGCTTCGTTTGCAGGAGCCTGTTGAATCGCCTTCACCAGCCCTTGCTGAACTGGGATGGCACTCATCTTGATCTTCCATAATCCGAAATCGGATTTCTCCGTAAATCGCTCGATGTCAAACTTTGTAGTCACCATGCTGTCTCCTTTCTTCAGTCTCCTTCTTGATTGCCTCTGATCTGGTCTGCGTTTCCCACAGACGGTGCCAGTTGACGAGAATATCTCACCACACACTCTAAGTGTTTGATAGTAACTCTCACATAAAATGTTTATGGAATCAAGAAGCTTTGAATGAAGAAGAACAAACTATAAAAATGATGTGTTTGTATGTGTTTTCAGAAAGTAAATTGAGACGAGAGATTAGAGTGGTTCGGTCGAGAATGACCTACGTCCACTATAGGATGAGCTTCTCTATTAATCAAAGTGAATAATGGTGTACAAGTTACAAAACAGGCTGATAGAACAACTATATATACAAGCTTCTCATGCAGCTGAAAGCTTGTGGAACGGTTTTGATGAACCAACTTTGCAGCTGTATTTTGGTTAACAATTGGTTGAGATTTTAACCGAATCAAACTCCCTCGCATAGACAATGTGTAGGACTATAGAAACCAACTGATAACCAACCTAGAAGGATCTAGATAACCACCGCAAAATATCTTCAAAACAGCCTGCTCACACTGTGTCACCGTTGCATGATTTCATGTATACACTTGCTGCTTCACTCTTGACGTATGCATGCAACTTTACCATGCATGCTCTGATTCTGTAAACCAATCTCAACACTTCACCATGCATGAATTATGGTTTACTTCACAAGATGAAATTGGAAGCTAAATTGTGTGTTGTTCAAAAGAGTTGGTTCAAACTTCAAACTAATTATCTTACTTAATTTTAAGCTGCATTCTATACAGGGTCACATTGCCTTATTCGTTAAACAATGATTTAAGGAGAGTTTTTAATAGTGAGGCTATTGTGCTTCCGGAGATACCGTGCCTCTTTGCAATTTAAACCCCTAGCAATACATATATTTAAATATAATATGGAGGGAGGAGGGTTGTGTTCCCGTAAGGACACGACGTGTCCCCGGGGTGTAGGAGCTTTTGCCTTGATTAAAACTTACATAAATTTACACTAATGGTTGAATTGCATTATCTCACGAAGCCAGAAAATCTAATATATATTAGTACACTTCAAGAAAAAATGCATTTAAACACATTTAAAAGTGTTGTTATAGGTAATATATTAACACATTTTACCTATAACTACGTTGATTTTTTGTGTGGTCAATTCTGCTGTGGGGATAGGTAGTACCCCTAATACCACACTTTAAGGTGTAAAGAATTATGACATAATAACACACTTATATCTATTAATACACTTTGAACACACTTATATCTATTAATACACTTTGAAGTGTGAAGAAAAGTGACTTATTAAGACACTTTTAAATGTTACAATATAGTAATATTAAATAAAATAAAATTAAAAAGAGATTTCTCTTAGATTCGAACCTGTGTCACCGTATCACCTGATGGGATCTCTATATTAAGTCAGAAACCATTAAACCATAAATAATTTTTGTGATTTTTTTATAAAAATAGTATATATACATAGAATACATAATTAATTTTTAATATTTAAATTTTATAATATTAATTTTATATTATCAATTTAATAGGTATAATAAATTAAATTTAGAATTATTTATTAATTATAATTCAAATTTAATATTTTTAAAATAAATTAATAGTAATATAAAAATATATATATAAATAATTATTTTAAAATATTTAGCATTTTTATATATTTATTATTATCTTAAATTTTAACGTCAAATATTTTTTTTAAATAAAAATAAATTTTATTTTTTGATCATTAGATTAATTAAAATAATTATTATTTTAAAATAAATATAACCTTAAATTAAATTAACAATAAAAAATTATCAATTTAAGTAAATAAAATGTAAAAAATTATTAATTTAATTTTCTTAATTTTAAAATTTTAATTTAACTTTATAATGAAATAATTTATATTTCATATTTTAACGTGGAAACAAAAAATTTAAAAAAAAAATTATTTTAATGATTAGTAATCTTTATAATACGTTTGTGATAACAAAATACTATTTATACATATACTTTTAAGTGTTTCTAGAGAGTACATATAATAACACTTTTTTGTGTGTTAAAAAATATGTAACAAAAGTGTAGTAATAGATAAGTGTTGTTTCTGAAGTGTGGTGATATGGCAAATATCAATACATCGATTTATTAAGTGTCTTTATAGATCATATATTAATAACCTTAAAAACATAATGTATCAATACAATATCTATTATTACATCGACTTTAAAATGACATTAAAATATATGTGGTAATAAGCATTTTTTCTTGTAGTGGTACTAGATAAACATTAAGCTCCCAAACAGTATAATAGACCACAAATTATTAAAAAAAAAAAAAAAGAGTTCCATAGAATATTCTGTCAAACAAAAATAATGTGACACTTGGTTTGTTCTTCACTTATTTAACTTGTGGTCATGTTTTTACGGATTTTTTTCCTTGGTCATGTTAGTAATTTTTCTTACATCTCCCCTCCCGGAGCCCAAGTATCATATACGCCCCCAAAATAAAGAGCCTTAAAGACTAGAAGAAAAGCACCTAGGCCCAACAAGATTAAGTGAATACCTAAAATTATTTAGAGGCTGAGGAGTGAAGCTAGGATACTATACTACCTGCTATTGAGGGAAAGCAGTTAAAGCAGCTAAAGACTGACTTCCCTTCATAGGAGAGGAGTTGAAGAAAAAAGTAAGCACCAGAATGATCAAATGAAATCTCTTAAGAGAAGAAGATGTCTTCATTCAAGTCAGAAAAATGACCCGTGCGTTGCACGGGAATAAGTTATCACAATATTATTGAATTTTATTTAATAATTAAAATTCTATTTGAATTGAAATATATTATGTGTATATAATTATTAATTATTTTTATATTATTTAAATTCTACGTTATTATATTTGAAATTTTTAATATCTCAAACTTATAACTTGTGATATGGTGATTGGAGTACTTCATTCTTCCTATGAATGTTGTTACATTTACTGTGTTGTATGTGGCTCTATGGAGATATATTGATTGTTTTGTGTATGCCTCATTTATCAAAAATAAAAAATGTAACAACATTTGCGAGACGCCTTATTAGTAAAATGTAACAACATTCATTGGACAATATATTCCCTTCGTACCACCAAATTTATTTTAAAAAAATATATTCTATTCGTCCCATGAGTGTTGTTACATTTTATTAAATAATGCATCCTAAAAATATTGTTACATTTTTCTTTTGATAAATAATACCCACACAAAACAATTAATATACCTTCATGGAACAACGCACAACACTACTACAACTACCCACTATACTATACATTAAAATATTATATTATATTTTTCAGTCCACTACACATTAAACACATAGATATATAAAATGTATCCGAAAATACGTTTTTTATTGTATATAAAGTTCACAAAAAATATATACTTTCTCCATCCCGCAAATATTGTTATATTTGACGAAAATTATACATTTACCCTATATTTATTATGTATGACCTAGATTGATAAATAAAAAATATGACATTAATTTATAATTTAAAAATTAAACATAACACTTGTTAATAATAATAATAATAATAATAATAATATACATGGCATAAATTGATAAAAGACAAAATTAATTTATAATTTTCTATTAAAAATGACATTAATTATAATTTAATAATTAAACAAATATATTCCCTTCATCCCACCCAATTTGTATTTAAAATATATATTTCCTTCGTTCCATAAGTGTTGTCACATTTTACTAAATATAATGCGTCCCACAAATATTGTTATATTTATATTTTTGATAAATGAGACCCATACCGAAACAATCAATATATTTTCATGGGACCCCCACTCAATACTAATAAATACCCACTATTCATTTTTGCAAAGATTTGTGTGAGACCGTCTCACGTAAGCCCATACGTGAGACGAATAAAAAGTGATAACATCACTAACGAAAAGTAACAATTTATAATATAAATAAAAAGTGATAATATTTTATAGCGAAAGTGATAAGATTTTATTGAGAAAGTAATAATAATTTTTTAATTTTTTATCCATCTCACGTAAGGGCATATGTGAGACGGTCTGATTCAAGACATACCTTAAAATATTATACTTTTTTAACCCACTACACATTAAACACATAGATATACTCCATAAAATATACCCCATATGTATGGAATAAATTGATTTTAAAAAAATGACATTATTTTATAATTTAAAAAATAAATAAAACACTTGTTATTATTATAATATGTATGGCATAAATTGATAAAAGAAAAAAATGAGATTAATTTATAAGTAATAGCTGTAAGAAATACTCTAATAATCAAAATATTAAAAATAACTGAATCAATAACCACAATTATCTTAAATTACCAATTGACATAATTGATATAGGTTATTAATATTATTAGTTATTAATAATTATTATACTATAAATAATAAGAGAATAATTTACGTAAAATTATGCATATATTACTTTAGAGGAAATGCATAAGAAAACTACCATATATGTCTAAAATCTCTGTTGAAATACTACTATATATGTCATACATATAAAATAGGAAAACTCAATATCATATATAAAATAGAAAAACTCAATATCTAACATTAATGCGAGAAATTAAAGAAAATTTGAGAAAGATGAGAAATTGAAAAGATATTTTGACTAAAATGTTTGAGCGGGGAAAAGAGGTTGGCCACATGTGATTTTATATAGATATATAGATATAGATTTTTTGTAATAAATATATATATATATATATATATATATATATATATATATATATATATTTATTTATTTATTTATTTATTTATTTATTGTGGACACATAAACACATATAATTACGTACCCATCGTAATATATTTTTAAATTGGGTGTTTCATTTTAACAGTTACTATATTTTTTTTGTATGAGACCCACACAATTAACTAATTAAAATATCTTAATGGGATGCCCCAGCCACATTAATACAACTATCCACTATACATTAAAATATTATTTATCTTACCTCAATATACATTAAAATAATAAATCTCTTAATCCTCGTACAAAAAGCAAGTCGTGCAAAAATAAATATTACTATTAGAATGGAATGAATGGAATACATATGTATGAGGTTTTATATTGTGATGGTATGTATATTTAGTTTAGGTTTTTTATGTGCAATGAATTAAATAGTTTTTAGTTGAATCGACGTTATAGGTATCCTTATTCTTTTTTCATGTATAGTAAATTAATGTAAATATAAAAAATCAATAATTTTAAAATTTTTATTTATATTTATATTTCATTACTAAACATATGTTATAACAATTTCAAATAATGTCTTAATTACTTAACTCTATCTTCAAATACAACCCAAATTTTTCAATAATTAACTCAAATTGAAATAAATTTCAACATATTAATTAAAAAAAATATGCATACAAAAGTATTGTCTTTAATTTTAATTATTTTGTTGGACATAAAATTATTAGGATTAAAATGATAGTAAAACAATTAAATTTGTTTATTTAAGGAAATAAGAATAAAATGAATGGTGAGAAATTAAAGAGAAATTGAGAAGAAGTGAGAAATTGAAGATATTTTGACCAAATTTTGAGCGGAAAAACCTAGGTTGACTTTAGGTGTTGTTATATATATATAGATACTGAGCGTGATTGACATAATGGAATGAAATTATGTTGGAATGGAATGAACTCATGAATGAAATAGAGATAGAAAATGAATACTTAAAAATAATTATTACCATGATTGGTATTGATTAGGAATGGATGAAGGAATAGAAATACATTTTTTAATTTGATTCAAATCTCATTATTAATATTTTATTTATATTTTAAATTAACTAAAGTCTCAATAATATATTTTAATAATTATACAATAAAAAAATTATAAGGTTAAAGTCTAAATAAATATTTATATGATTTAAAATTTAAATTAAAATTATATGTAATTTATTTAATAATTATTAAGTGATTAATAAAAATAAAAATAAAATTTATATTTAATACATGTGTATTTAATTTAAAAATAATATTAATTTATATATTGTATAATTTTTATAATAAATATATATTGAATATATAACTTTTTCTTTTTTAAATAATTTAAATTTTATTATTTTTATTATAATATGAATTGAAATATATAATTTTTTTATTTATATTTTAAATAATTTAGTATATTTAATAAATAATTTAATATATTAAAATTTTTAATATGAAAATTATATGTTAATTTAAAAAAATATTAATTTATTTTTAATTTTAACTATATGAAATGAAATGTGATATAAAAATAATTATTTATAATTCTAATATCTAATATATATTACACAAATAGATAAAATAAATAAATAAATAAAAATAATTGATTCCCATGGAGCATGGAATAGCTAATACCATGGGGTATGGAAGGAAGGTGATTCCCATGTTTAAGGGAATACACATTCCTTACGGAATGAGTATTCCCATTAATAAATTATACCAAACATGGGAATAGGAATGATATTAGGAATGTTCATTCCATTCTCAAACCATTCCACCATACCAATTATGCCGTTAAATGTCCTAAATTTGCGAGGAAAGTAATACTCCCTCCGACTCCTTAAAAAATGGTATTTTTTTCCATTTTAGGCGTCCTATCTAAAGATTCCTTTTTTATTTTTTATATACATGAGATCTACACACACTCACTAATACAACTAAAATATGGGGCCCACACTCCCACTAATATAGTTACCCACTACATATTAAATAATAATACTCATTAATCCACGTGTAAAAAATAAAAGACCCTTTTTAAATAGGACGGAGGGAGTATATTGTTCTAACATTGCATTTTAACATATAAAGTGATAGCATTTTAACGAAAAGTGATACCTAGTTGATAAAAAGTGATAATGATATAATGAACTATTTCATTAAAAATTCGTAATATATACAAATCTATATCTATATATATAAAAGCATCTAAAGCCAATTTTTTTTTCCGCTCAAAATTTTGGGTCAAAATCTCTCTTCAATTTCTCACATCTTCTCAATTTCTCACCACTCATTTTATTCTTATTTCCTTAAATAAATACATTTTAACCCTAATAATTTTCTGTCCACCGTCCGCATTCTCTTCTCAATCACATAATCTAATGAATGGAGCTAATCGGAATAGTCCTCAATAAGTAGCAACACTTGGCGCTCGGTTTTAGAGAACACCTCAGCAACGACAACTGGCTAGAATCTCAACAGCAACACTTTGGCACTGGGAAGCAGATTTGCAGCGATGTTTTCCCGATTTGAAAAAAGGAAAGCACGATGGCAGCACTTCAGCCAACTTCCAGAGGAAATAGGTGACGATATTTCTGAACTTGGTTTCAATTTTAGTATTAATTGATTAGAGCAAGCGTACTCTATCGCGTAGTAGACGTAGTGACCAAGTGCAAAATTTAGAAATATCGAACCCAAGAGCGAAAGTGAGTAGCCGTATTTGAGAAATGCTTTACTCTAGTAGGAGTAATCAATGAAGGAAGAGGAGGTTAACACTAAAAAACTAACAACTAAGAAATGGATACAATGTATATGGAAAATGGATGTAGGACAATCTAAAGAAGAGCAAGACTAACCACATTCAAGATCAAGGACACAACATGGCTTGTTAAATTCAAATAGCAAATATCAATGATCATTGGAATAGAAGCAATCACATATAATCCCCTAATTCCTCGACCAAGGCAATTAGATTCTTAACTCATTACAAATTTTAAGCACATAAGATTGAATCTCACTCTCAATTCCCTTAAGGTACTATGATAACAAGATTGGTCTCCTCACTCAATTAATCAACCAAAAATTTTAAATCAATTAAGTGTTCTCACATGAATGTTCTAAGCATATAAAGATGCTACCACATACTTCACACACTAACATACAAAATTTATATTATAACATGATTCAATCAAAACCCTAATCATAATATTGTATTGGCTCTCCTAATACTATAACTAGAGAATTCAACCACACACATCATAATACAATTTAACTAAATCATAAATCATGTAAGAAATTCCAAAGATCATATCAATTAAACCATTACAAATTCAACAAATCCATAGATCCTTAATCCATCAAGTGGCTAGCCTCACAAGAGGTCTAGCCAACAACAAACATCATGAAAACATCATTACAATGCTTACAAATATCCATTGTTGCAAACAAATCAAAGAAAATACAAAATTAAAGGTAAATTTCTTCCATATTCGAATTTGGGTTGAATCTTCCCTTCAAGTTGCAAATCCCACTCTTCAAGCCTCAATCCTCCATAGATATGTGATGGGTAGATTCGAAGATGTGTAGATCTATGGAAAATGAAGAGAAATTGAGTGAAAATTGGGTAGAAAATGGATTGGGGATGATAGTGTGTGTGAAAATGGTGAATGAGTGTGTGTGGGCAATTTTGGGTCTCCCCGAATTCTCTCTCAATCTAACTTAGGGAAAAAGTAGCCAAAATGGTAATTTGCACAAAAATTCGATCGAATTTTTGTGAGGGACGTCGAATTTTTCTACAAAACAACATAAAAATTCAATCGAATTTCTATGAAGTAGATCAAATTTTTATGTCAGTATGCTCAAGCTCCAATGCTTTGTTTCACCCCTATTTTTCCTAAAAATTCACAAAAATTCGACCGAAGTTTTGTGCAAGGTCGAATTTTTGTGACAGTTTCGCACTGCTTCACTACTTTGGCTCGTTCTCCCTCGTTTTAACTTCGAATTGAGATCCGCCTTTTCCTACATCTTCCTCTTCACTTCTAGAATCTATTTATACCTGAAAATCACACAAATTCTACCAAAGTACAAATTCTCCAAATATTTATAAATATCGAGTAATCTAGGGCACTTAAACACTCAAAACAAGCATAATTGCATGAAAGCATGCTATAAATGAACCCTAAATTCATGAGATTTCTACACTCATCAATTTCCGGCGGGTTTCAACTTCAGCCAACATAATAGGCGACGATATTTCTGGCGGGTTTCTTGACGTCATTTTGACGAGAAATCAATATGCATCGATGATGTTTATTACCACTAATGATGTTTATTTTAATTTTCCCCATATTTAATTAATATTCCAGGATTTCTTGACGTCATTTTGACGAGAAATCAAGATGCGTCGATAATGTTTATTTTTACTAATGATGTTTATTTTAATTTTTTCCATATTTAATTAATATTCTCTAATATACTAATCAAGCGTACTCATACATTAACAGCTGTTGATTACTGATTAGCCATAATATAGTGGGTATGACCAATTAAAGAAATTATCGAACCATAGGGAGGAACGTGCTAGAGTTTAAGCGATCTCAAGCTTATCGTGATTTTATAAGGACGACGGAAAGGAGCGGATATGAGCAAATGAATGCAATTATGCTAAAGCAAAAAATAAAGATAAAATGAATGCAAAGATAAGATGGGTTCCAAATGATGCAAGGATGAGATTAACAACAATCATGGCATAGATAATTAAGTAATTATGCAATTAATTCTAATCTCTCATGGACAAGGTATAGAAGCGATCACTAATTCCACCTAAACTCTCTCTCGAGATGGATAGGATGTAGGCCCTCAACAAGGCTCCCAAATGCACATAGGATCAAGACAATAGCAAATACCTCCCACTAGGTACTAATTACTCTATGAGTTCCTTAATTAAGTACTAAATCATAAGCATTATTTCCTTTTAAGATACTATGAATTCACTAATTGTTTGGGTCTCCTCATTTAATCAACCAACCTCTCGATTAAGCTAATCAAATGTTCTATCAAAGGGTTCTAAATTATGAAGGACTTCTCAATCTCTTCACAACCTATAATGCATATGAAGTGTATGATGAAATGATTCAATGAACTATCCTAAACACATAATTGATTTCTCAATCTAATTATATGCCCATGACAATTAATCACACATGTCATCATATAAATCAAGCAATAAATAATCAATGATAGAAATAACACAAAACCCATTCAAGATTAAAATCCAATTGCATAAATACTAAATTATCCAACACTAATCATGGAGCTAATCTCACAAAGGAGATTAGCCTCTCATATCCATAAGAAAATTAACATAGACATTAAGATCCTTACAAAATATGATCAATCTATAAAGAAATGCACAAAAATTAGAATTAGATTCCCCCTTTGAAGTACTTCAATGGAGATCTCCTTCTTCTTCTTGTGATCTCACTCTCCCTTGCTTCCTTGATCACTTGGATGGTGGATTTGATGGAGGAGATCAAGTGTAGATGGATGGATAAAGATGATGGTGAAGAATGGAGGAAATGATGTGTGAGGTGTGTGTGCAGGGCTGGAATTTCGTGGGTTCTATCTCAATTGTTGAAAAAATGGATATTTATACCCCTTGGGAAGCTTCTAGAAGTTTCTGGAAATTTCAGCAGTTTTGACACCTACATGGCTCGTGTGCTGTAACACAGCCCGAGTCGTGTCTAGGGTTTCTGGTCAACGGCGAGCTCTGGACAGCACACGGCTCGTGCGCAGCACACGGCCATAGGGGTGGCCGTGTTGTGTTTTCTGGTGTCCGCGCACGGCTAACGGCACAGGCACGTGCGAGGAACTCGACCCGTGTACGCGACACGGCCCGTGTACGCGACACGGCCGACCGTGTTGTGTTGTTTTTCCTCTCTTTTTTCCCGACTCCATTTTTGTTCCATTTTTCACCTGATTCATCAATTATAAGTTCATTCACACACAAATTCCAAGAAACACATAACACCACCAATAATGACTCAAAATACGGATAAAAATATACGAAAACTCACATAAAAAGATACTAAAATATAGGTAAAAATATCACTCATCACACCCCCAAACTTAAAGTGTTGTGCGTCCCCGCACAATGAAAATAATAAACCAAGGAGAGTGATTTTCACCTAGGAAAAGACTAAACGAACATAAGTAATAACACATCAATAATAATAAGAATTACAAACTATGCTAAGGCATCCTACAACATTAAACTCATAACATGAAAAATTAACAAGTTCAATCTAAAGAGAATAAAAGTGTAATATAGTCTCTTTTTGGTCCAAGCCTCACAATGGATATCGATGTCTCTCAACACTCTTTTGAAATAGGATAAATCACACTCATTAATCGATTGGCTCGACTTGCTATAAGCTTGCTCGTGGACTATATTCACAAACCACCAAAGTTTCAATTAATGATCAAAAAGGTCTTTAATTAGGATGTAATGATAGGCTCTTTGGTATGGTAGGGAAGATATGGATAATAATGACTCAACAAGTGTAAGTAATCAAAGAGATGACCAATTTCCTCAACTTCTCCACTTTTCTTTCTCCTTTCTTATCTTTACAATCTCAAGTACTATTCATTAACTTTCCTTGGATTGAGCTTCTTTTGATGCATGCTTCCTATCTTTGAATTTTGTTTACTTAAGCATTTTGATGTTGATTTTCTCCTTTTCTAACTTTGAGGTTGCATGTGCCTTCTTGTTATTGCTCTTTTCATCATTTTTCTTGCTTGTTACCATTTCCTTTCTTTCTTTTGTTCTTCAATCAAACCTTTCTAGTTACCATCTCCTCAATCACTCACACAAAAGGTATGTATGTAAGGCTCAAATGGGTAATTAAGGCTTGTAGTGTGCTAAATTCACAATAAAATGGCTTAAAGACTCAAAATGGTTATTAACTTTGAAACTCCTTTAAGAATTTATGCTTCTTATTTCCACTACACCATAAGAAAAAACATTAGTCACAATAAATGGACCAATCCAACGAGAACGCAACTTACCAGGAAATAATTTAAGCTTTGAGTGGAAAAGTAAAACATTTTGCCCAATGCTAAAATTTTTCTTGAGATCTTACATCATGAAATGCCTTTGTTTTAACTTTATAAATCACTGAATTCTCATAGGCCTCATTTCTCAATTCCTCCAACTCTTGCAATTGGAGTTTCCTTTGCTCTTCGGCCTTGTCATAATCCATGTTGCACTTCTGAATTGCCCACCACGCTTTATGCTCAAGCTCCACAGGTAAGTGGCATGACTTTTCATAGGTGATTTGATACGGAGACATGCCAATCGGTGTCTTATAGGCCATTCGATAGGTCCATAGTGCATCTTCCAATCGTGAGCTTCAATCTTTCCTAGACAGATCAACCGTCTTTTCCAAAATCCTCTTTATCTCATGGTTGGATACTTCCGCCAGCCCACTCGTTTGGGGGTGGTAAGGCATGGAGGTCTTATGAAACACCAAATACTTGTGCAGAAATGCTTCCAGCGTTTGGTTGTAAAATGCATGCCCTCGTCATTGAAGATGGCTCAAGGAATTCTAAACCTACAAAATATGTTAAATTGGAGGAAACCTGCAACCACTTCGACACATAATCAATAGCAAGTAATATGTAGGTGAAGCCATACGAAGAAGGAAAAGGTCTCATAAAATTCATCCCCCACACATCAGAAATCTCACAAACGATTATAGGGTTTTGGGGCATTTCATTTCGTTGGAAAATATTTCCTACACGTTGACATCTATCACAAAACTTGCAAAATTCATAAGCATCCTTAAACAGTATCGGCCAATAAAATCCACACTCAAGTACTTTGAAAGCAGTTCTTCTAAAATCAAAAATGACCACCACACGCATAACCATGACAAAAGGTGAGTATAAAATTAAATTCAATTTCAGGAACGCACCTTCTTATCACTTGATCAGAACAGCATTTCCACAAATATAGATCATCCCACCATGGAACGATTGGTCTCACCATGAGACGATCCCACACAAAACTTGTCATAAAGAGTGATAATATTTTTAATAAAAAGTGATACTTCATTAAAGAAGAGTAATTACCGTTCAATTAAATTATTTTATACAATTATGAAGAAAGATAAAAAAAAAAGATAGTACTCCCTCTGTCCACCCGAAAGAGTGTCTTTTACTTTTGTGTACGTTGATTAATGAGTATTATTATTTAATGTGCAGTGGGTAGTTGTATTAGTGGGAGTGTGGACCCCATATTTTAGTTGTATTAGTAGGTGTGTATGGGTCCAATGTGTGTGAAAAAGGAAATAACCCTCTTTGGAGCGGACGACCAAAATGGAAAAAAAAACCCTCTTTCGAGCGGATAGAGGTAGTAATATTTTTAATAAAAAGTGATAATTGATCTAGAAAAAGTAATAATTAAATATTATAAAACTATTTTATTAACAATTAATAAGAAAATAAAAGGTAATAATATTTTTAATAAAAAGTGACATTTAATTAATGAGAATTTATGATAATAATAGGTATAATTAAAATAATATATATAATTAATTAATATGTGTATTTTTAAAATTAATTACAGAAAATCAAAAGGTTAACTTTCCCTTTAGCTTAGTAAGAAAAATAATAATAAAATAGATGATCAAATTTCGAGCGAATAGAGGTAGTAATATTTTTAATAAAAAGTGATAATTAATCTAGAAAAATAATAATTAAATATAATAAAACTATTTTATTAACAATTAATAAGAAAATAAAAGGTAATAATATTTTTAATAAAAAGTGACATTTAATTAATGAGAATTTATGATCATAATAGGTATAACTAAAATAATACTCCCTCCGTCCCACCACAGTTTTCACACTTTATGTGTAATTTACAAAGGAGGTGTGAAAAATGTGGTGGGACATAGGGAGTATATATTATTAATTAATATGTGTATTTTTAAAATTAATTACAGAAAATCAAAAGGTTAACTTTCCCTTTAGCTTAGTAAGAAAAATAATAATAAAATAGATGATCAAATCATAAAACCAAGAAAATTCCTACAATAATTTCATAAATATAAATATAGTACAAAATTAAAAAAAAAAAGTAAACAATCAAAAGTTAAATAAATTGCCTGGTAATTTCGTAATATAAACACGAAATTAGATCAATGAGACGGTCTCATACAAGATCTAGCCCATAGTGAGAAATTAGATCAATGAGACGGTCTCATACAATACCTACCCCATATATTATAGGGATGATTATTATTAATGAGTGAGTCTCTTGTATGTCTGGGCACAAGGATATAGATCCGTGCCCCTTTGTAATTTTGGTGCCCCTTTACAATTTAAACTCTCTAACAATACATAAGTTTAAATAGAATAGGGAGTGGAAGGGTTGTATTCACATGGGAACACGGACTGTGTCCCCAGGGGCGCAAAAGCTTTTGCCATTATTAAATACACAAAATAATTATAATTAATCTAAAATATCAAATAATGAAATATTAAAGCTCAGAAAGTTTTAATGATATTCAATAACTGGCAATAGATTGTAGAACAATGGCGGATGTATGTGGGGCTGCCCCAGGCTCAAGCTCAGGGCTGTCCCCCAAAAGCCCATTATATCATATGCAAATAATTTATAAATAATTTGTGTTTTTAAGTTTAGCCCACCCCAAAAATATTTTTAGTCCACCCAAATGAAGCTAAAAAATAAATATATAGAATTCTTCTTTGTGTTTTTAAGTTTAGTCCAACCCAAAAATATATTAATCCCATCGAAATAAAGCTAAAAAATAAATATATCTTCTTATATTATATATATATATATATATCTATATATTATTTTTTAATTATTATTTTTTCAATAAACTTAGCCCACATCACCGCGGTTTTCTGAATTCGCCACTGTTATAGAACCGGAATACTTTGCTCGTTTCTGAAGAAATTTTCTGGATCCACCTCTAACTTAATCTGCACCAGTCTGTAGAAATTATTCCCATAATACTTTAAACCATAACTTCTTGCTTCACTATAGCTGTTGCTTCCATGGTGGTTGATGCCCAAATCAACATCTCTATAGTTGAGATATGCTTCCTTTGATTTCGACAGAAAATGTGTCATATAATCGTACAACTTCCTCATCAAATTTATGTTATAATCTGTGGCTTCAGCTCCTGTTTCGATCCAGTTCGTTGCTATTTCAATCAGAGCTACGTTTCCAGCTCTATGTGGAAAGGGTTTAGCAGAAGGCGAGATACGATTCATGATTCCACCGAATGGGAAAAACTTCAACACTGGGGTTTCCAATTCTTCAATTTTCTTGAATATCAACTCCAAACCCGTTTTGGCAATCGGGTTCTTTAACAGACCCGATTTCATATTCTTTAGACTTCCACCCCGATAAACCCTACTGAGCAGAGCGCTGACAGGAGTCCCAGTTGGAAAATTTATCCATCGAAGCATGGACTCAACCCAACTCACCTCCTGACAATCTGTTTTTGCTAAACCTAGTTCATGAAATATTTCTTACATTAGGGAAAGAAGGCTGTCGGAATCTCCAAGAAACAAGATAAGATATGTAGCTTGCAGTCTCTTATTTTCGTCCTCTTTCGCAATGTTGATTGATATCTTGATGAATAAGTTATCGTCCTATTTGTGGGCAACATGTAGATATTTATAAACAATGTTGGTAAAATTTTGCTTATTATAATCCATTTGAATTAATGAAAAAGTTACCTTAGGTGGCACTTTGACCAGCTTGATTTTGTAAGCTACAACCACTCCAAAGCTGGAAGCGCTGCCACCGGTAATAGCCCAGAATAGATCCTCCCCCATCTCCGACAAGTCAGAAATGCGGCCTCTTACGTCGATAAGAACCGCATCCACAACGTGATCAGCAGATAACCCGAATTTCCTGACCATGATGCCGAATCCACCTCCTTGTATAATCCCTCTGGGAATGCGTGGATGCTGCTTTTTGGGCGATGTAGTAGTAAAGCTCTCCGAGAGTGGCTCCGGCATCAACCCATGCAGTTTTATCTTCCATGTTGATGCTTACGGTACAAATATTGAACAAATCGAGTATTAGGAAATATATTTGATACTTCCTCCGTCCCATAGAAGTTAACACACTTTCCTTTTTGGTTTGTCCCACTAAAGTTGACACATTTCCTTTTTAGTATATGGGACCCCACAAAAACAATTAATCTATTTTCATGGGCCCCACATATCATATCTAATACAACTATCCACTACACATTAAATATTATTTTTCTCACTTCACTTTACTTTACTTTACATTGAATTATTATACTCCTTAATCTCCATGCCCAAAAAAATTATACCAACTTCTCCGGGACGGAGGGAGTATATTTCTAATTAAGTTTGGCATTAAATCATTTTTCTCAATCACGTTTAATTTAATTATTTATGGAAAAGAATATCAAGGTGGAGATTCATCCAAGATTTTTTCAATGATATCTTTGAATATCTTGTGTCAAAAATATATTTGAAGATATTATTTTATGAACGTGATTTATTCTTTGACCAAGAAAGAAAAGCCCATGATCCAATTTGAGGATCAAGGAACACTGCTGATGGAGATCGTGACTAAAGTCCAATAGTCAAAGTGTTCCATATTTGTGAAGATTTGATTGAAGATTACATGAATCAAGATTTGATTGAAGATTACATGAATCAAGATTTGATTGAAGATTGTACCGGATCAGATTTGATTGAGATCTTTTCTCAATCTGATGGTGTTCACTCTACGCGTTCTCTATATGATATTTCTTCTCTAATGGTTGATTCATGTATCTATATACTCCACGTTAGTTTTTGTGAGGTCATTAGAGAGTTCTTGACCAGTAACTCTTCTGGTTATTTCATTTCAATTTTGTTTAATTTCGTGTTCCTTCATACACGAAGAACACAGCCTTGTAACACAGAATCCGGGAGGAAGTTCCAGCATCGAGTTCGGGAGATCTCATCACAGTCTTAGAGGGAGTCCATACAGTGCTGACAAGTCCATGTTGTGGCCAGATAAGTAATTTGGAGTTGTAAGGTATTATCAATTAGCATAGAACAGAGTTCATAGGTGTTGAATTGAAATACTTGTACTTTTCTAATGAAAGAGATATGAGGAATGCGGCGGAGCCTATCCCATATTTTTTAGATTGTGTGCTTGTTTAGTCTTTCACTGAATCTTTACGTTTATGTTGTTGTTCTTACTGTTCGAAGAACATCTGCACACAAGCACATGTTCGAAGAACATCTGCACACAAGCACATGTATTTAATTGATTTTAGATTTACATTTGGCATCAGAGAAGGTTCCAGTTTGTAATAAATAGGTCAAGATCCGGGATCCTTGTCCCACGTGTCGTTATGGCATCTCAATATGTCGATTTCATTGCTCGACCGCCATTCTTGCATGGATCAAACTTTCCTTATTGGAAATCCATGATGATTTTCTTCCTTAAATCCTAAGGAAAGGGAGAAGTGTGGAAATCAATTGAAGAAGGATGGACGCATCCATTCACCCCAAATGCAGATGGCACCAAAGAACTTAAATTAGAAAGGTGGACGGACACCGAAAGAAAACGAGCAGTCTCTAATAATAAGGCCCTATATGCTATTCTATCAGCGGTTGATGTTCAGTGTCACTCTCTCATATCCAAGTGCATGGAAGCTAAAGAGGCCTGGAGAATTCTTACCCTTCAATTCGAATGAACAGAATCTGTGCGCAAATCTAAGATTCAACGTCTGATGGTGGATTATGATGTACTTCATATGAGAGATGATGAAAATGTTGACTTGTACTACTCAAGATTTTCATCCATTATCAATTAACTTTATCTCTTGGGAGAAATAATATCGGAAGAAAAACAAATTCAAAAGTTCATGAGAACCCTTAAAAAAGTTTCAGTTAAAAGGTTACTGCTCTTGAGACCTACAATAAGATTGCTAAATTCAGTCTTAATGAGCTCATTGGAGGTATTCGAACCTATGAGATGAACATGGGTTATGATGTCGAAAACATGGGTATTGTTCTTATTGATGAAAAATCTCATCAATCCAGTGATGATGATAATGATGATGAGAAGGAACAACATATCAGTTATGCTAAATTTGAAGAACATATGGAGCTTCTAACAAAGAACTATGGCAGGATGATGAATAAATTTATGGACAAAGCAGGAACAAGGAGAAGTGGTGATAAAACAAGCTCAAAGTCGGTTGAGAAGAAGTTTAAAAAGGTTCAATGTTTTGAATGTAAAGGATTTGGGCTTTATCAGTATGAATATCTAATATGCTGTCGCCGGCCTACCAAAATATAATTTAATTCCGACTCACACTTATACTTAGTATAGTGGCAAATACAAGTCGAACCCAAAGGAGTTTAATGAATTTTAAATTAAATCCAAGTGTTACTAACATATAAAATAAATATAGGGGGGATTTTGATTGTGACAAATTGAAAATAACAAAAGTAAAATTAATTAATTTCTTAAGTAATAAAGCAGATGAAAATTAAGTATAAAATTAACCAAGTGACTAAAGCCTAGTTTAGGATGTCGATCCCCTCCCGTTTACTAAATTAATTAATTATACGAATTAAACATCTAGCCTAATGTGCAAACTCAAATCTCTAGATTGACGGTACGACCAATCAACCCGAATGTTCTTATGTTCATCAACTAGAGTACGACTACTAAATTAAACTATCTACGAGTGACCCTATGAATTTGAACTCGTAGATGCATTAAAACTCTAAACATAGGATTACTATGCTACGAAATCTAGCTAGGTATCATACAACCTAGATTCTATTACACCTAGAGGGAATAATCTCTATTTGTTACCTAATCCAATTCCTACAACAATTACGGATTGTAGTTCATGGAATAACATTCAACAGTTTAACAATTAAATAGTTGATTAGGCTAAAATAATTATTAAACAACAATTAAGAACATCAAAGCATGTAATAGACTAAATCTGCACACAAGATTCAATGAAAAACTCTAAATAATTAAACTAAAATTCAACAGGAGGTTCACGAATCCTAAACTAGAAAAGGGGATTAGCCCCCCATGTTCATAGCAAAAACAAAATTAAAAATAATAAAAACTGATTGATGTCGATTGCTCCTGCACTTCACGCCAATTTTCTGCCTTGGAGAGAAGACTGTCGTTCCTCACGTTAATTCTACTTTCAATTCCCATGTTCTACTCCTAATAATAGCGTGTGAAACCCTCTCCAAAAATAAAAAATATCCTTGTCATCCTTTTGCTTGATCGCTTTCCTAATTTACTTCTTCCAAAAATATCTCAAGATCTCTTCTTTTTTCTCCCAAAAATACCATGTCTTGATCCCCAAAAATAACGTGTGAAGTGGCCTAAATAAATCTGTGATCCTCTCAACCAACCTTCCTTATTTATTCTGAATTTTCGCAGGTCCCTACTGACATTGAAGGGATCAGTGTCAGCTTACTGGGCAGCAATGATTTTCCTACACAAAATAGCCTGTTTCATATCAATTTATAATATTAAAACTTCAATTAACCAAAGACAAGATAAGTCAATTTAGCACCCAAATTAGCACATAAGTCAATCAAATAAACATGGATTTCAACCAAATAATTGTGCTAAAATATAACTTATCAAATCTCCCCACACCTAAACTTTGCTTGTCCTCAAGCAAATCCAAACCATAGAGAATAGAAAATCAAGGAACATCTACCAAGGCAAATGAAAGTTACACACTTCAAGAGACAAGAAACCAATGAGCATTCGGAACTAAAAGAAACATGACTCTTCACTCAAAGTTTACAACTTTCATGGCATCAAGTCTTTCAAATTTTCATGGCCTCACAAAGATTCACTCAATGAAACTCAAGTATATGATTCAGGTAGCAAGATCACTCAAAATATGAAAAGAAAAGTCATTACCATAGGCTTGCTCCCAAATCAATTCTCCACCAATTTTAGATGGATCATGCGCAACAATCAAAGGGTATTTGAATGGGTTGTAATGGGGCCTTAGGACAGGGTGAGATAAAAAGAGAGATAAGACTGGCTAAATGCATCACTTCACAACGTGTAATCTCTACAAATCAAAACATCCATCATCACCCCAACTTTTCCTTTTTTCACAACAGAATTCTTCTTGCACTTCTAATCTCCCCACACCTTCTCCTTTTCAAGATCCGGAACAGCAGGTATCACACTTAGAAGAATCACTATTTGCTAGATAATTTCAGCATCTCGAAAACAAACAGTTTCCTTTGTCCCTTACTTTAATTTTCCTTCCTTCTTTTTTTTTCTTTTCATTTATTTTTTTTCATCCAACCTTCCTTCCTTTTCTCTCCTTTTTTTTCTTTTCTACTTCTCCAAGTTTTTTTATCAAATCCTCCTTCATCATCAATCCAACAACAAAATAATTCCACAAGATCACACATTGCAAAGTAATGAAAGGTTCAAACGGAAGAGTTAAAGAAATAAAATGGGAATTCAGGGTTCATTTATGTGCTTATAAGCCAAAGAAAAGGTTTAAGCTCAACGTGGCTTTCCTAACATTTTTCATAATCAGGTGGGACAATATAAGCTAAGAGGGTTAAACCTAAGTGCCCTTATCATCTTATCACACACAACCAATAACATGATCTTGAAATGCATCAAAAGTGCAAGTTCTAAAATGAGCAATTCAAATTCAATGCACTCAAGAAAGAAATTCAATAGAGCTTATAGATGAAAGCTCGTTAAGGCTCAAAAGCTCACAATAATTGGGTATAATTGCCATGAAATTCGAAAAAAATTGAGCCACTACAATCACAAAAATCTTACAAAGAATATCAAGTTCCAACAGCTCCTAAACATCACTGCTACCCCCTCAATCATGCGTCACCCTCATCACCTCAAAAGATTTTATTCCTCACTTTTCCAAACTCCACAACTACATAAAATTCAGAGGACAAAATGAAATTTCAGAATTAAAAATCACATAAATATGCATCAAATCAGGATCTCTAACTCCACATTTCAGCAAGTATTCACCAAACCCAGAACTTAATATCCACAATGAAAACTTACTTTCACCAAAGTCAATCAAAAAGAGCCACAAGTATGAAAATCATAAAGAATTTTGACACAACTTTTCTATCCCAATTAGCATATAAAATCCCTCCCCACACCTAAATATTTGCTTGTTCCCAAGCAAAAGCAAGTATAAAAGAGAAATTGAATATGAAAATGTGTAGAATACACATGATTTCGCAGCGTGGCTATCCTGGTGCCTCATTCTCGGCAGCCTCCGACACTGAAGTGTTCTCGTTGGGTTCATTACAGGCGGCGGCATCGGGGTCACTGGAAGCATCCCCTTCGGCAGTTGCGGGCTTGGAGTGCAGGGCTGGGGTGTGCTCTTCGTCTCAGTCAGTCATATCCGGGATGCGCTCGACTGGGTCCTTGTCGGAAATAGATCCAGCAGCGGCTGCTGCTCGCGCTTTACGGCAGCGTGGCGGGTCTTTAGTAATCGTGGCGGCTCATCAGATTGGGGCTGAAGATGGACATACGATGGCAGTAGGGCTGGCGTCGGAAACAGAACCTACAGCGGCGGTGTTGAGCTCGCGGTAGACGACAATCGCCCAAGAAGTTGCTGCGTCATCATCTTCCCTCTTCCGTTTCTTCTCCGCTTGAACACTAAAACGAAGTTTGGCCATGGTGGATAGACGATTCGTGGCGGAGTGGAGTTAAAATTTACCGTGATGTTGTCAAAGTGGTGCAGCTAGAATTGACGGTTGTGAAAATTGGGGGTAGGGCTTTCTCAATTTGGACAAGAAGTTGGGGCCACTACAGAATTTCATTACATGTATAACATGGGCCCTGTATATTTTATTAATTCCATCTTGGGCTTCAAGATTTAGGCCACTGACCTGAAAAAAATTAAAATAGTAAGTTGGGCACAAATTAAATTTTAATTAATTCATGAATATTATTTCATGACCCAATTTCAAGTTTTTATTTCTGGAAATAAAATTTCAAATTGACCAAGCAATATATCTGCAACTCCAAGAAATTAAAATTGAGCAATCAGACACCCTATTGAAAATAAAATAAAATAAAATAAATTAAAATAATAAAATAAAATAAATAAATTAAAATAAACAAAAATAAAGCGAGAAAATTGGGTTGCCTCCCAATCAGCGCCTTTTTTTTATTGTCGTTGGCTCTACTTAGGCAAGGTGCATCTTTCAAGTATGAAGAACTTCTTTCAACTTCATCCAATCATCCTCAACAGTGCGAAACCCCCTATGATATTTCTTGAGTTCATGGTTCGGCCCCAAGAACGATGACTTCCAGAGTTCGGGGAACACTTTCAACTCTAACTTTGGCACTTCACCAAGTTTTTCTTTTCTCAATTTTTTTTCATGCTCTAAGTTATTCCTGCGAGTTAGTTTAAAACAATCCTGCACCAAAGGCTCAACAACTCTCAAAGCAAAAACTGAATTAACGTCTTTAAGAGACTTCACAGGAAATTTAACAGAGGCTACATCTAAGGTGCTCCTTCTCTTAAAAGAACTATGCAAAGCATTGACCTAGTGATTCAGCTCCTCATTATCCAATCTTTTAGCATCCTCCTTCATGATTCCAAGTTTAATGACAGAATCTGATGCATCCGTACTAGTGAGTTCGAAGTATTCCTGGACAATAGGCTCAATAGTACTCACAACAGAAAGTAGGTTAGCATTATCAGGGTATTTCATAGCATCATATATGTTTAATTTAATGATCTGCCAATCAAATTTCATCGTGAGAGTACCTTCACTCACACCTATCTTAGTGCTTGAAGTGTTGAGGAACGGTCTCCCCAACAAAATTGGAGTAGAATTCGATGGGTGTTCATTCATTTCTAACACATAAAAATCAACAGGGAATACAAGTTTGTCTACCTGAACAAGAACATCCTCAATGATTACATTTGGGTATGCCTGGCTTCGATCAGCAAGTTGGATAACAACTCCAGTCTATTTCAACTCTCCCATACCCAATTTTTCAAACACTGATCGTGGCATCACATTAATGGATGCTCCAAGATCCAATATGGCTCCCTCTACCTTAAATTTCCCGATCTTGCAAGAAACCACAAACATGCCAGAATCCTTGCGCTTCTGAGGTAACGTTTGTTGGAAGACAGCTGAAATATTTTCCCCCATCACCACTTTTTCATCACCCTTCAACTTCTTTTTGTTAGTGCACAGCTCCTTCAAGAACTTTGCGTATCTCGAAATCTGCTTAATCGCCTCAATGAGAGGTAAATTTATCTGCACTTTTCGAAACACATCAAGTATTTGTTTATCCTTTTCAATGGTGTCAGGCTTCCTGAACCTGCTTAGAAAAGGCAAATGGTTAATATTAAAAGGAATAGGGTCATAAATTTTAACCTGATTTTTTTCGGACCTTCTTACACTGAAGGGTTCAGTGTCAGTGTTACGTTTTTGTACATCATATTTTTCTGCCCCAACCTGATCGGTCTGATCCTCCACTATTCTAGCAGGTCCCACATCACCTTTTTCCTCATCTTGGTCAGGCTTTTTGGGCGATACAACCTCCTCCAACTGTTCCCACTCCGTAGTGTAATGGCACTCACATTCTTAGGATTAACCTCCGTTTGTGAGGGCAACTTCCCACTATTTTGAGCATGCATCTGGCCTACAGTTGTTGCCAATTGGGTTACTTGATTTTCCAAGTTTTGGATTGACGATTAGGTTGTCATTTTCAAGTCCTGGATGGATGAATGTGTCGTCTCTTGGAATTTGAGATTGTTGGCAGCCATTTCTTTCATCATTTCCTCAAATGAAACTCTGGATCTTGAACCACCTTGCTGGCGATTTCCATCATCTTGAGGGTGTTCTAGTTGCCTATTCACCACTCTTTGCCCTTGAAACTGTTGTGGCCCCCTATTTCCTCCTTGTCCACTACCATACCTCAGATTGTGATGATCTCTCCAACCCTGATTGTAGGTTTGATAGAAGAGATCATAAGGTCGCCCCATGGCGTTTACTTGTTCCTCACTGGGTGTAACCCTGCAATCAAGAGTAGAATGATCATTAGTTAAACAATATTGACAAGATGGAGGGTTTACCCCTTTTCCTTTAGCAAGATTCTCCATAGCAAGTGTCAACTTGTTCAAAGTTTCCTCCAACTTAGAATCATGGACCTCCTTCACTTCTCCTAGAACGGAGTTCATAGGTGTTGAATTGAAATACTTGTACTTTTCTAATGAAAGAGATCTAAGGGATGAGGAAGAGTCTATCCTGTATTTCTTTAAATTGTGTGCTTGGTTAGTCTTCCGTTGAATCTTTACGTTTATGTTGTTGTTCTTACTGTTCGAAGAACATCTGCACAAAAGCACATGTTCATAGAACATCTGCACACAAGCATATGTATTTAATTGATTTTAAATTAACATCGAGGATGAAGAAAGGGGCGTTCGAAATGTATGAAAGGCCTTCGAAGTCATGGCCCCCATTTCGTATCCTCATTTCTAAGCCGTGGGATTTTGCACAGATCACCGCATCTGGATGTGAGGGATGTGTTTGGGGGTGAGAATGAGTAGTGGCTTTGGTATTGTGGGATCGTCGTACCTCAAGTTTCGCATGTAGAAGTGCAAGATTTGAGAGTAGGAAGAGTTTGTAGGAAAATATAGGGGTTTCAGAGGGGCCATAATGAGTTTCAAGGCATTCAAGAAAGGGTTCCACATTAAATATTACTGAAGTGGAATTTTCATATTGAAGTATAAGGTAAAAGAAGAAGATAATCAACCCAATTTTGTTTGAGGGTTTAATTTTTTGAATAGAAACTGGAGTTGGTTATGCACATATACATATATATATATATATATATATATATATATATATATATATATATATATATATATATATATATATATATGTACCGTACATGCAAAAAGAATTGTATCTATCACATAATGCTTTGGTGTCATTACTTTTGATAGACTGCATATCATTTTTTATTAAAACTTTATAATTATTTTATCCCTCTCACTAAATTACTTCCTCATTTATTTATTCTACTACACTCTTCATCATTCTAAAATACTAAAAGTTTTAAATAAATAACTTCTACTGTATCATATTCTTAAAAATGTCAATGTCATATGAATCAAACTTACTTATCAATTATTTATTATTTAAAAATATTGGCATCATTTGTAAACTTGCAAGATGGCCAATTTTGAAATTTAAATTTGTCTTGAGTTTTTAAGCTTGTTTAGAAGATGTTATCTTCTTATATCTTATTTTAAACATTTTTGGTGGATTCCTAGAGTACTGGTGAGTGTTGAGTGTTTACTCTTATTTAGAAGATGAATTTCTTCTAATTATATTTTAGTCTTTTGATGGATTCTATTAGGAGACGAGTTTATTCCAAACTTGGGATGAATTCCATTAAGTGATGCATTGTATATGAGTGTTTGCTTATATTACCTCCTGCCTCTCTTAATTTTTGGTGTCACAATTGGAATTATTTACTAATGAAATTGAATTTTCATTGCTAAAAAATTACTAACCATACACTACTTTCAACAGAAAGTTACCAACGAATTTCATTGTTAATCCGTTAGTAAACCAATATAACAATGAAATTAAAAATTTTACCAACGAAAAAAAAAAACATATTTTTTAGCAATGAATTTAACTCCGTGCAGTCGGGTGCACGAGATATTGAACTTGGTTTCAATTTTGGTTAAATTGATTAGAGCAAGTATACTCTATCATGTGTAGCACGTAACCGACCAAGTACAAAATTCATAATATATCGAACCCAAGGGCAAAAGTGTGTATCTATATTTGAAAAATGTTTGACTCTAGAAGAACTAATCAATAAAGAGGGGGTTGTTTAACACTACAATTAACAACTAAGAAAGAAAGTAAAGATAAAAGGATACAATGGACATGGAAGATGGATGAAGGTGAACAATCTAAGAAGTATGTAAGGCAATCAACATTCATGAAAAAGGTATATAAAGACTCACACACACACGTGCATTGATGGTCTTCATGTTATGATATTAAGGGCAATCACGTATGTACCCCTAATCCCTATGGCCAAGGCAATTAGGTTCTCAACTCTTTTACAAGTTTAAATCTCCTAGTATTGTCTCTTACTCTCAATTTCCATGAAGGTACTATAACATAAGTTGGGTTCCCCTCACTAGTTCATCACAAATGTCCTATCATGAGGTTCTAAGCACTTGAAGGGTATGGCTTACCTCTCCTCCTACTAGCTAAGTCATCTCATGCAATCAATGATTCAATTAAATAATTAAGCATAATATTGGAATGGCCATCCTAACACTATGAATAGAGAATTTAATCACACAAATCATACATAAAATGAGAATAAACATACATGATAGAAAATATTCATAACAATCATTTCATCAAACATATGGTGTCCTAAATCTACATAATTCCTAACCAATCATATTGCTAGCCTCACATGAGAACTAGTCACTACAAATCATAACAAAATCAACATAATCCATGGCATGCTCCAATTGAGCCAAATAATGAAGAAAATAACAAAATAAAGGTAAGTAGGCTCCCATTTGATGGTGAACTTCCTCCTCCTTGATCATGCTAAAATCTTTAACCAATGATGAATTCCTCTTCTTAGATTGGTGGATGGATGGATTTATGAATGGATTTGAGGAGATCAAGTGGATTGGATGGATGAAGGGTATGGAGATGGATGGAATGGAATTAGTGTGTGAAAATGTGGTGTAAAATGTGTGTGGAACTGATACCAAATTATTCCTTCCGTAATTTATGGTCAAAAAAGATCCTTATACCCCATGAAAGCTTCTAGAACACGTGCATATCATAAAACTGACTTTTGCACCAACATGGATCGTGTAGGTACAACACGGGTCGTGTAGGTGCATCGCGTGCAGCGCAGTCTCACCGTTTCGCGCATAACTTTTACATCCAAACCCTGATTCAAGTGATTTTTGCGCTTACACGATCCTCTCTTTCGTGAATTTCCAACCAAGTATCACACGTCTAATTTTGAGCTCCACATGAATACAGAAAAATTATACAAGTTGGATGTGCATTTTTCAGCATTTTGCTTTGGCTCGTTCTTCCTCATTTCAACGCCGAATTGAGCTCCGTTTTTTCCCACATCTTCCTTATCGTGTCTAGAATCCATTTTAACCTGAAAATCACACAAATTACATTAAATTACTAGTTTTCTAAATATTTACAAATACCACACAATTTAAGGCACTTAATCATGAAAATCACACATTTATCATTTCAAAGCACACATCTCCATATCTTATAACACCACCAAATGATATACAAAATGAATAAAAATACAAAAAAAATATATAATAATAAGACACTAAAATTTAGGTGAAAACAACAACAATCAATCCCCCAAACTTAAAGTGTTGCTCGTCTTTGAGCAACGAAAATAAGAAAACGAGAGGGGGAATTTTCACCTAGAGAAAGACCTAAAGAACATGAGCAATAACATATCATAAGTAACAAGGACTACACATCATATCAAGTCGCACTACAACATTAAAATTATGACATAAAAAATTAACAAGTTCAAGTCTAAGAAAATTAAGAGTAATAAAGTCCCTTCTAGTCCAAACCCCACGTCGGATATCAAAATGCACTCAACACTCTATGAAGTAGGGTAATTTTCACTCATCAATCGATTGAACCCGATGCACCATAGGCTTGCTCATGGACTACATTCACAAGCCACCAAGGCTTCAACTAATTATCAAAAATGACTTTACTTTTGGATGTAATGATAGGCTCTTTGGTAAGGATAGAGAGAATATGAATATGAATGACTTATCAAGTGTAAGTAATCAAAGAGATGATCAGCTTCTTCAACTTATTCACATTTCTATATTCCTTTATTTTCTTTTCTAATCACAAGCACTAATCATTATCATTCATTTGATTTCTTGAGCTTTTTTGATTTGCATGCTTCCTTTCTTTGAATTTTGAATTCCTTGAGTATATTTTTGTTGATTTGCTTTTTCTTCTTGTTTTGAGGTCGCATATACATTTTTGCTTGAGCTCTTTTCATCCTTTTCTTGCTTGTTCATCATTTTCTTCTTTCTTTTGCACATTTCTCACATCAAACCTTGCATCATCTCCTCAATCACCCACACAAAGGTTATATATATAAGGTTTAAGTAGGTATTCAAGGCTTGTATTGTGCTCAAGTCACACCAAATAGGCTTAAAGGCTCAATATGGCTTACTAAGGATGATATTTGTTTAAGGAAATTTTTGGCTATGACTTTAAATTAACAAGGATGGCCTAAGATCATATCACTAACCTCCACCAATCGGGCTCATTCCCGTACTCCATGAGTAAGTTCTAGTTTACCAAGGCTCAATTGATCCACTTATGAAAAACTAACATAGAAGCACGGTTGAGGCTCAAATGCTCACAAGCTTTTGCTCGGACCCTTAGGAACTCATTACACCTCAATTCATCTCAAAATTGAATAAGTTAAATAGGACATGTCACAATTTTAAAGAGTAGAGATTCATAACATAATTCGCCATCACTTATCATAAACAACATGCCATTACTCACATTCAAAATGACTCAAAACATCCCGAAACAAACCACCAAACCAATCCTATACAAGGATAAAAATAAAAACACAACACATAAGAAAAGATTCACCAAACAAGAAACAACACAAAAACACATAACATGCAAAAATAAAAATTTCATCCATCAAAAGAAATTTAAGCACATATCCTCATCATCCAATAACATGTAAGGTCAAGATTTTACCACCTTATTCAAAAATGAGAAAAACTAATAAAGCAAGTAAAACTACCTAAATAAAGCAAGTAAATCTCCTAAGTATATAACAAGTGAAGTAACATGCCAATACAAGCAAATCCAATTCAAAATCACATATATGCTAAGTAAATGAAATGATAAATAGTAAAGTGAACTCCCTGAAAAGGCATCCGGAGGTTGAAATGGCTAGCACGGACAAACGGGCTGCATACAAGACGAACTGGAACTTTGAGCAGACACGGGTCATGTCAGGTATACGGCCCGTGTTTCTGTAACTAACATGGCTTGAATTCTGCACTCGCCCATGGCGTGGGCGAGTAGGCATTTCTGATGCTTGAACACGGTCTTGTGTTACAGGCCCATGTTCTGCACACGAGACGTGTCGCCACACACGACATGACCCCGTGCGCTGAACACGGCCACATCCTACGCGTGTTCGTGTTTCTGATGTCCGTACATGCCCTCGTGTTACAGGGCCGAGTCCTTCATATGGGGCCTGTTGCTGCGCTATATTTTTCTCCCTTTTTTAGAACTTTGAATCCTATTTTGCCCTGTTTTTATGCTTCCGATACACCTCATATATGCTCAAAATCTCATCAAAACCATCAGCACAACAATTATAACCAAAATATGAACTAACATGCACTTCGACACCACCAAACGATCCAAAATCAAACCAATACTCATGAAATTTTTTTTAAAATTGACCCAATTTTACAAGAAGATCTCTCAATCAACATAATAAGCACACTCAAGTGGTGAGTCATACCACGCACTCTTCCCCCAAACTTAAATCGAAACAAGTTAAGAATTAAGTTTGCAAAAAGTGGTGGGACTTACCCTTGTAGTTTCCACCAATGATCTTCTTGTAGAGAAGCATATGCATCACAACACTCAAGGTACGGCACACCATGCACTATTCCCCCAAACTTAAAGTGAAACAAGAGTTGAACTTTAAGTTTGCAAGAAGTGGTGAGACATCCCTTCACACTTCAAATCAAGCACTTCTTGTATTTTCAATACGCATTCTCCTCAATGAGCACAATCAACCTACATGCCAAAAATACAAAAACTAAATCAAAGCATTTAAATGAAAATAATAAAGAAACAATGGGTTGTCTTCCATCCAGCGTTAAGTTTAACGTCTTCAAGCCGGACGGATCATAGAGAACTCATCGGAATGGGCAAGGATATCGTTCGTTCTTGCCATCAAATTCTAATCTTTGGGCTTCTTCCTTTATTAGGCATCTATGGTAAGTAACGACCTCTGTAGCGTCTTTTGAGATTGGCTTTAAGAATTAAACTCGTTTGAGCTTACACTCCATTAACCGTTCCTTTCGAGACCACCACTTATTCCTTTTTAACAAATACATTCCAAACATTTCTTCTTGCTCTCTTTGTACCTAAGGCATTGAGAAGAATCAATAGGCAAGACAAAGTCAATATAAATAATATTTTGAAATTCAATGCAACTTGAAGAGTTAAACAGTATAGAAATGCTCATTTCACTCCCGAACTCATCATCAAGTGCTCTTAGACCTTGTTCCACTTCATCGAATTCATACTTATCTCTTGATTCTTCATCTTCACTTGAATTTTCCTAATCAACAAGAGACAAGAAATCATAGATATTTTCATTCTCCTTTAAGCTTTCTTCTACCTTAGGCTCTTTACCCCTCTCACTTTCATCCTCTAAGCTTTGTTCCATCTTGTCTTCCTTATCTTCAATAAGCTTAACATCTCTTGAGTCTTCATCATCCCCCGAACACTCATATACCTCTAAATTTTCTTCAATCTTTTCATCAAAATTCTCCATTTCGTGAAGAGTGTTCCGGTCACTTATCATTTGACTAATTCGACGTTCTAGGGCCTCAAATCTCCTCTCATTTTCCTCATCTTTTCTCTTTTTTTCATCTCTCTCTTTCTTTCTTTCTTCCCTTCCTTCTTCAAACATTTTCATCATTTGACTTAATTGATCTTGCAAGTAAGGTTTCCCATCATCATATGGTGGACACTCTTCTTGAAAATTCCCTTGGACATACCCATATTGCATATATGTTCCATTTCCCATTTGGTAAATGGGCATGTTCCATACTTGTCCACCATTAAAGTTGGAAGTAGGCATTGAGTAGGCATTTTGAGGCTCATAGCTTGAAAGACTTGGTTGAAAACTTTACCTTATATCACTTCCATAAGCATATCTTCTAAGCAACTCCATCAAGGCATTATTTTCAGATAGAGGAGTAACCATAGGAACTTCATTGTTGTAAGAACTTGGTATGGAATAAGTGTTTCCTTGAAACGGTTGGAATGTATTCACATTGCAGGCTCCTTGCCATCCCGAATATATTCCATTATTGTAGCATTGATCCATTTTTGCTCTTCTTCTCAAGATCTACTACAATTCTTCTCCACATTCAATTTTTAGTCGTTCCTTCTTCCCTTCTCTCAAGGTTGATGTACCTATCAAGAAGAACAAGTTAGAACAAGATTTTTAAAAGCAAATATAAGATGCCAAAAATAAAAGAGAAAAAAATATCCTAAGTAGAGCTAACAAATTCAAACACATTACACCGAAGGCTTTCGCCCCGGCAATGGTGCCATTAACTTGGTTTTAATTTTGGTTAAATTGATTAGAGCAAGTGTACTCTATAGTGTGTAGCACGTAAGTGACCAAGTGCAAAATTTATAATATATCGAATCCAAAGGCGAAAGTGTGTATCCATATTTGAAAGATGTTTGACTCTAGAAGGACTAATCAATAAAGAGGGGATTGTTTAACACTACAATTAACAACTAAGAAAGCAAGTAAAGATAAAAGGATACAATGGACATGGAAGATGGATGAAGGTAAACAATCTAAGAAGTATGTGAGGCAAGTATCATTCATGGAAAAGGTATATATAGACCCACACACACATGCATTGATGGTCTTCATGTTATGATATTAAGGGAAATATTTTTCAAAGGTCCCCCTTTGCTATTTCTAGATTAGTCGGGTAGTTGTTCTACAGTAGGGTTGGTCGGTTGGTTAGTCTGGTGGTCGGTTAATAATTATAATGTCTAACGACCCACATATCATCGATCGATTGCCTTGTAAACTTGATAATGAGATTATATTTTATTGCGTCTATTTTCCAAAGGTCCTCCATTGCTATTTCTAAATCAGTTAGGTAGGAGTTCTACTATTTTTTCGAAGGTCCTCCTTTGCTATTTCTAGATCAGTCGGGTAGGAGTTCCACAGTAGGGTTGGTCGGTTGGTCGGTTTGTCGGTATGTTGGTCGGTTAATAGTTCCAATGTCTACTGACCCACATATCATTGAGAAATCGCCCTGTAAACTTGATAATGAGATAATTTTTTATCGCGTCTATTTTCCAAAGGTCCCTCTTTGCTATTTCTCGATCAGTGGGGTAGGAGCTCTACAGTAGGATTGGTCGGTTGATCAGTCAGGTGGTCGGATAATAGTTCCAATGTGTACCGACCCACATATCATCAACCGACCACTTTGTAAACTTGATAATGAGATTACTTTTTATCGCGTCTATTTTCCAAAGGTCCCCCTTTGCTTTTTCTAGATCAGTCAGGTAGGAGTTCTACAGTATGGTTAGTTGGCTGGTCAGTCTGGTGGTCGGTTAATAGTTCCAATGTCTACTGACCCACATATCATCGAATGATCACCCTTTAAAATTGATAATGAGATTACTTTTTATCGTATTTATTTTCCTAAAGTACCCCTTTGCTAATAGTTGAGATGACTTATATATAGGCTACAACCGGGAACATGAGGAGAAATTAGAGTCGGGCCTCCATTGGGCTTAAGTATCCAAGTTTAGCCCAAAACTTATATTTAAGTCAAATAATAATAATATATTCCACTAAAATATTATTACTGCACTGCCGCTCTAATCCCATAATTACGTTATGGGCTTCTTCTTATTATGAGCCCGTTATTCTCCCCGAGTTTGAGATATACAATGCTCATTAATTAATTAAGTTATTGACTCCATTAATTAATAGGACATGCCAGAATAAATCCACCAGCTGGGTTTACCTAATTAATAGGACATGGATTACTTCTACAATCAACAACAAACCATAGAGACAGCGTTATTTCCCAACTATCCGAGTTTATTGATTTAATTACATGTAAATAGCATCCATTGATGAATAAAAGAAATACATACTTCCTTACGTGTCGAGGTTATTATATAGGAATTAAGAGCACGAACATCCATAATAACTGAGATAAAGTTCTCCTATATAGTCAGTATAAATCGAATGATCTCAAGTGGTCCTGCTAAATGCACACAAAATGCACTAACGTGATTCTATAGTCAAGACAAATTAATACCAAATCACACTATAACCATTCCGATAGAAAGTCCCCGTCTATCTCGGTTGTGAGCATCTATTTATACTATATAAGAAAACTAATAATATGATCTTTCGCGTATTGTCGCACAGCATATTATCTATAATATAAAATAAATGGACTATTGCATCGGACATATAAATAAATTATAAGACGCAATTATTTGATCATATAATTCTCATTTCAAATAAATTGTTATAAAATTGTTCATACAAAAAGTTATGCTTTTAGTATACAATCCAGTAATCTTCCACTTATAATAAAAGACTATGTTGTCAAGACCACTACCATACATCTGATTCATATTCCCACTAAATGACCATCAATAGCTTTCGTCTTAAGGTCCTTGTAAAAGGATCTACTAAGTTATCATCCGATGCAATCTAGGCGACATCAAACTTCCCCTCATCATATGATTTCTTGTAAAAGGTGGTACTTGCGCTTAATGTGTTTAGTTGCTTATGGAATCGTGATTCCTTCAAGTTTGCAACTGCACCATTATCATTACAATAAATTATGATAATCTCGGACAAATTAAGAATCACATCTAAGTCCATTACGAATTTTCTAGAGTCAAACAGATACTTTGGCTGCCTCAAAGGCTCCAATTTATCATGTTTCTATGGTGGAGTCCGAAATATATTTCTATATGACACTCCTCCATATTATGGCTCTACTTCCAAAATAAAAACATAACCTTGAGGTTGATTTACTACTGTCCCTATCTGATCTGAAAAATCTGAATCTATGTAACTCATAAGAAACTGTAAATCTGTCTGGTAAGTCCATATATAATTTCTAGTCCTTTTCAGGTACATAAATATATGTCTTACCACAGTTCAACATTCTTATTTCAAGTTACATTGATACCCATTGTCCATGCGTTCAGCAAAACAGATATCCAATCTCGTGCATAGCATTTCTTAGATTAAGCTTCCTTATTCACCGAAGCATAAGGAACCGTCTTTATCTCCTTTATATTCTTTTGTATTCTAAGATACATTTCCTTAGATAAAGTCACATGCTAAAATGAGTAAGGATTATATCATTTCATGAAGCTTGAGATAAGCACAACATCCTATCTTGTGATCACCATGATCGCAAGGATATACTTCGCTTTTCATAAGTCCTTCATTTCATACTGCTTTATGAACCATACCCATATGTCAGATAATACTCTTTCATTATCTCCAATGAGCAAGATACCATCTATGCATAGTACAAGAAATACCATCACATTTCTATCACTCTTTTCCAATACACAAGACCCATCCGAGCATTGATTAAATCCATGTTACTAGATTTCCTCATCAAAATAGATGTTCCAGGATCTTAAAGTTTTCTTTAGTCCATGGACAATATTAAACAATTAACCGACCACCTGATCGATCAACCGATCGATCCTATTGTGGAACTCCTACCCGACTGATCTAGAAATAGCAAAGGGGGGCCTTCGAAAAATAGACGCGATAAAAAGTAATCTCGTTAACCGACCAACCTTACTGTAGAACTCCTACCCGACTGATCTAGAAATAGCAAAGGGGAACCTTTTATAAATAGACGCGATAAAAAGTAATCTCATTATTAAGTTTACAGGGCGATCAGTTGATGATATGTGGTCGGTAGATATTGGAACTATTGGCTGACCACCAGACCGACCAACCGACCAATTGATGTTCATTTTCTCGTTACGATCAATATTTCCTTCATTTCGATGCATAATACCTTCAATAAGATGTTTATTTTCTCATTACGATCAATATTTCCTTCATTTCGATGCATATTTCCTTCATTTTGATTCTCATTTTATCGTTACGATCAACATATCCTTTGTTTCGATGCTAATTTCCTTAATTTTTATGCACATATTCTCGTTACGATTAATATTTCCTTCATTTCAATACATATTTCCTTAATTTTGAGGTTCATTTTCTCGTTACGATAAAAATTTCCCTCGTATCGATGCATATTTCCTTTATTTCGATACTCGTTTTCTCATTACGATCAATGTTACCTTTGTTTAGATGCATATTTTCTTCATTTTGATGCTATTTTTCTCATTACGATCAACATTTCCTTAATTTCAATGCATATTTTCTTTATTTTGATGCTCGTTTTATCATTACAATCAACGTTACCTTCATTTGAATGCAAATTTCCTTCATTTTGATGCTCATTTTCTCATTTTGATACTCATTTTTATCATTTTGATGCTCATTTTCTCGTTACGATCAATATTTTCTTCGCTTTGATGCATATTTCCTTCATTTAATGATTGTTTTCTCGTTACAATCATCATTTCCTTCATTATGATGTATATTTCCTTCACTTTGATGCTCATTTTTTCATTATGTACCCCTAATACCTATGGCCAAAGCAATCAGGTTCTCAACTCTTTTACAAGTTTAAATCTCCAAGGATTGTCTCTTACTCTCAATTCCCATGAAGGTACTATGATCATAAGTTGGGTTCCCCTCACTAGTTCATCACTAAAGTCCTATCATGAGGTTCTAAACACTTAAAAGGTATGGCTTATCTCTGCTCATACTAACTAAGTCATCTCATGCAATCAATGATTCAATTAAACCACTAAGTATAATATTGGAATGATCATCCTAATACTATGAACAGAGAATTTAATCACACAAATCATACATAAAATGAGAATAAGTATTCATGATACAAAATATTCATAACAATCATTTCATCAAACATGTGGTGTGCAAAATCTACATAATTCCAAACCTATCATATTGCTAGCCTCACATGAAGACTAGTCACTACAAATCATAACAAAATCAACATAATCCATGGCATGCTCCAATTGAGCCAAATAATGAAGAAAATAACAAAATAAAGGTAAGTACGCTCCCCTTTGATGGTGAACTTCCTCCTCCTTGATCATGCTAAAATCTTCAACCAATGATGAATTCCTCTTCTTAGATTGGTGGATGGATGGATTTATGGATGGATTTGAGGAGATCAAGTGGATTGGATGCATGAAGGGTATAGAGATGGATGGAATGGAGTTAGTGTGTGAAAATGTGGTGTAAAATTTGTGTGGAACTGATCCCAAATGATTCCTCCCATAATTTGTGGTCAAAACAGGTCCTTATACCCCATAGAAGCTTCTAGAACACGTGTATATCAACTGACTTTTGAACCAAAACTGGTCGTGTAGGTGCAACACGGGTCGTGTAGGTGCATCGTGTGCAGCGCAGGCTCACCGTTTTGAGCATAAGTTTCACATCCAAATCCCGATTCGAGTGATTCTTACGCTCACGCGATCCTCTCTTCCATGGCTTTCCAACCATGTATCGTATGTCCAGTTTTGAAATACACATGAATACAGAAAAATTACACAAGTTGGATGTGCATTTTTCAGCATTTTGCTTTGGCTCGTTCTTCCTCATTTCAACTCCGAATTGAGCTCCATTTTTTTTCCACATCTTCTTTATCGTGTCTAGAATCCATTTTCACCCAAAAATCACACAAATTAAATCAAATTACTAATTCTCTAAATATCTATAAATATCGCACAATTTAAGGCACTTAATCATGAAAATCACACATTTATCATTTCAAAGCACACATCTCCGTATCTTCATATAATACCACCAAGTGATATACAAAATGAATAAAAACATATAAAAATACATAATAAAAAGATACCAAAATTTAGGTGAAAAAGACATCGATCATATATCTAACTCTTTAAAATAAATATAACGGTCTCACCTAAAACTAATTTGTATCATCAAGGTACCTTATTTTATGCAATCACCTTACTTAATAATAACGCAGTCACTAAATACTGCTGGTCGCGTATCTTTTACGATACAATACCAAAATAGTATATAGGAATTTTAATTTTTCAAAAATATTAATTAAAGAGTGAGTTGTACTTTAAAGGCATTATTAATATGTTTGACTGATGTTTATATGTTGATTTTAAAAACTATTAACATGATCATGATTGTTTATTTTGTTTTACAATGTTATTTTAGATCCCTGGGTAATTTTTTTTGCTCCATTACTACATACACTTCACTTATTAATGATAAAACACAGAAAAATATTGCATCAAGTGGCAAGGATATTTGAGTAGATTTGTATGATCAAGCTGAGAAAATATACACTCCCTCACGCGTAAGGGATTAATTTGGATGAATTCTCTTGTGAGCAGGGTTGATCCATTATTATAATATCATTGTTATATAGGTAATTATATTTATTGTTAGTTAAAGTATGTTTTTTTAAAAAAAATATGATGAATAATAAATTAAAGTAGAGGAAATTGTTTAAAGTAACCAATTTAAATGGTAAAAAGTCATTGTCAGCCATCAATTAAATTGTATAACAATTATGCCTAATTAACTCGAAATATTCTTAAGATTAATAACCTAGGGTACGACCTCTAGATTAAACTACCTTCAAGCGATCTAAAGAGGTTCGAACCTAAGAGTGCATTAGAATTTAGATAATAGGACTACTAGGCTATGAAAACCGACTAGGAATCATACAACCTAGATTTCGTGATTTCATGAGGTACTCCCTCATTTTGCTATTCGATTCACAAACATGTAACAATTACGGATTACAAGTTGTAAAATAGCTAATGAACAATTTAATCACAAATTAAGATGGCCAATCCAATTCAATAATTAAAATGTCATAATCTTATCAAAGCCAATCACAAAATAAATTCATAAACAAGTTGATAATTTTAATCATAAACATACATGTAAATTCATCAATGGAAAGTTCACAATCCTTAGACTACATAATTAAATCTAAATTAAAAATAATAAGAACGATAAACCGCTATTCTTCGTGGTGGTTAACTTGATTGAATATTTTTCAATATAAAAGAACTAGTGTACTCTTGTCGTGTAGGCACGGGCAACCAAGTTATATTATTGAACCAATGGAATTCAGGATTCATGGTCTTCAAGTTATATCTCGTATTAGTTAGGGACGACCAAGAAGGGAGATAATAAAAACATGAAAAGAAACTAATTACAATTTTTTTATAATTTCAATGCAATGAAAATCTTCATAATGCAATTCAAATGGATCAATCATGCAATACATCTAATTGTCTCCTATTTTAAGCTATCATAGTAAGAGATAACAATTTCCACCTAAACTCTCTCTCAAGACGAAGATGATGTAGGCCCTTACAAAGGCCCCAAAATAACCCATAGTATCGAGACCAAAGTGAACACCTCCCAATAGGTATTAATTATACGTACGAGTTTCTTAAAAGGTACTAAATAATAGGTAATACTTCCTTTTTAGGTACTATGAATTCACTAAGGTTGGGTTTCCCCATTAGATTAATTGACAACTCGATCTATCATCTCTAGTGTTCATTTATGTAGATCTAAACATGAGAGGTCATCTTCAACTCTTCCCACGTTAATTCCCATAACCCACATGATGAAGAGATTCAATTAATTTCTAAAACACATAATGGAACTCTCGTTATACCGCATACAACAGATAATTAACCACACAAATCAAACATATAGAAGCAATTAAGCATCAATAAATGAAACTAATCAAAATTGGGAATATAATTAGACAATATCACAAATTAATTCATAATTCAAGCATTAATCAAATATCTAAAAAATAGAAAATAAAAAAGATAATAAGTAGGATTAGATTTTACTAAATGAAGATTTTACATCTACCAAGCTCATCCTTTCCTTAGTGTCCCCAGCTTTTTGGAAAGCATAAAATTTAAACTAAGAAACAAAAAATTACATGAAAGAAAATAAAATTTGGATTCTTCTCCCAAAAGGGGGAGGAACCTCTAATAATGTAGATCTCTCCAAATTTGATGTTTGATATGAAATGTAATATTTTTAAACTTGAATACATAGAGGCTTTCATGGAAGAGATCTTTATAGTAGTAGGGGTGAGAGGAATTTGAGTGAGTTTCCAATGTGGGACAAGCGGGTTCATGTAGTGGTAGAGTGAGAAGAATTTGTTGTAAGTAATCAATGTGAGACAATTTAGCTCATGGGACAAAAAGTTGGGATTTTTAACAAATCTTCCTTTGTCCCGTTCTCGCTCGTTTTAACTCTAAATCGAGCTCTATTTTCTCCCACATCTTCCTCTTCACTTGTAGAATCTATTTTTATCAAAATTACCCTATTTTTCTGTAAAAATCAACAAAAATAACTTTTTCTAAATAATCAAGTAATTAATAGTATTTTCCATAAAACTCATACTTAATTATTAAAATAAAGCCATAAAATTGATCCAATTTTTGAGTGAATTTAACGACAATCAGTGGTGCCCTTCTCCCTCGTCTCCAACATGAGATGGTGTGAGGCGTGATGAAAGATATTTTTTTCTAATGTCTCAAGGCACTTTTAAAATATGTCTATGAGCAATGAATCTATCACCATTATTGCTCATTTATTTAATTGACATAGAATGCTAATCCATAATGATGATTTGGACACATTAAAACCTTGTTCTAACTTCCCTTTGAAAATATCTTTCTTTTTGGCCTGATTGGAGAAGAATTTAAGTAATTTAAACATTTACGTGTGACAAGCAGAGATAAGTCTTAATTAACACGTAATAATACATAACTGATCATACAAAAATATATATGAATTGATCTAAAATAATTAGTTAAAATTACGACTTATCAAACTACCCACACCTAATTCTTTGCTTGTCCTCAAGCAAAACAAGACCAAAACATGGTGTAGGAAAAATGATAATCATGTGCAAGTGGTAGAAGAATTGTGACATTTCCAAGAAAAAATGAATAAGATGCACAAAATACAAATTAACGATGGAATGCCCCACAAAAATTTTGCAACTTATATAGAATATTAAAATTTCAAGAATTCATGGCCTTACAATGGTTTCGCTTAATAACAATCAGATATATGTAATTAGTAGCAAAACACTCAAAATTGAACAAGACATGACATTACCATATTCTTGCTCCTAAATCAAATCTCCACCAAGTTCAATGAGAATTGTGCAAATATCAAATGGACTTTAAAATGGTTGTAATGAGGCTTGGGATATGGTGGGATAAAGAGGATAAGAAAGGCTAAATATACCATTGTGCAAATTGTGTTAGTCAAATAAAGAGTACATCAAAGCATTACATCTTGCCATTCTAAATTTTTTCACATCTCCTCCTTTATTTTCTTTTGATAAAAGTTGCTTCTTATTAGCACATCCGCCTACCCACACCTGCTATTTTGCAAAATTTCGAAGAACAAGGGCAACACTGAAGGGTTCAGTGTCTGAACTGTTTAGAAAAATTATGTAATGACATATTACGGCTCTCTGTTATGCCTCATTTTTTTCACTTCCAGAATTTTTCTCTCTTTTTTTCAACTATTTTTTTCTCTTGTCATCCTTTCTTTCATTTTCTTTTCTTATTTTTTCCTTTCTCCATTTTTTTCTTTTTCTCAACCATCATCCCCCCTTTATCATAAATCCAATAACAACAAATATTTCCAATGATATCCACAATATACAAAGTAATAGGAGGTTCAAATGGAAGAGTTCAAGAAAGAAATGGAATATGGCTAAATTGATATGTTCATTCAGAAAAAGAAGACGCTATGCTCAAAGTGGCTCACCTAAAGGTTTAACATGATTGGATAGGTATAAAGAAGGCCAAATGATAGGTTGCCTAGGTGCCTTTATCAACTAAATACATATCCTCAAATGTATGATCTCGAATTGTATTCAAGGAGCAAGTTCTAGAATGTACATATCATGCTTAATTTGCACACAATCAAGGAATAAATAGAGCTTATATAGATGATAGCTCTTTAAGGCTCAAATGTCATAAGAATAAGGCTCAATTTTCCCTTCTCCTATCTCCAACGTGAGATGGTGTGTGGCGTACGTGATGAAAGATGCTTTTTCCTAATGTCTCAATTGACTTTTAGAATATGTCTATGAGCAATGAATCTATCACCATTATTGCTCATTTATTTAATTGACGTAGAATGCTCAGTCCATAATTGTGATTTGGACCCATTAAAACCTTGTTGTATCTCCCCTTTGAAAATATCTTTCTTTTTGGTCTGATTGGAGAAGAATTTAAGTAATTTAACCATTTATGTGTGACACGCAGATAAGTCATAATTAACATGTAATAACACATAACACGTACAAAAATATATATGAATTCATCTAGAATAAAGAGGTAAAACTAGGACTTATCAAACATCATCGCACCCTTCCGCCATTCACCATCTCACACCCATCCGCCAATTTCATCCATCATCTCGGTGTGTTCGATTCAAGGAGGAAATTCATGACAATTGGACGAGATGGAGAGAAGAGCGGACACGATTCTTCACTCTAGGGTTTTGATTTCAAACTCACTTTCTTTCAATTATTATGAATTTTGGTAGGATCTTTCTTACACCCTCCATGGGGTAAATACTTCTTGTAGTTCTAGGGTATGAAGGAATACATTGATATAATTTAATACTTAATTTTTTGAGTTTTTAAAACTGTAGAATGTTCATTCACTTTTCTATGGATTTATTTGAGACTATTTGATTTATATTGTGTAACGTTTAATATTATTGCTTGTCATTGACCAATGCTTGAAATAACTGTGACTTGTGCGCAGTAGAATTAATTAGTTATTTAGTATATGTTGATGTAATTGACATGATTCCTTAATGTATTAGACATGGATTATGCGATGGGTATTATTAATTATGATGATTATTCATGTTGATAATATTCAGGAATTAGGTAATAAACATGTAGTACTGATGGGGCTTCGTCGGCCTACCAAAATAGAATTTATTTTCGACTCACTTCAATATTGAGTATAGCAACGAGTACGGGTCGAATCCAAGAGAGTATAATGAAATTTTAATTAAATTGAAGTATTGAAAACAAATAAAATAAATAAGGGGGATTTTGTTTGAGAAAAACTGTAAATAACACGAATAATAAATTAACTCAATTTTTAATTAGCAAAGTGAACGAAATTTATTTATTAAATTAACCAAATGAGAATAATCTAATTTAGGATGACGATCCCCTCCCGTTTACTGAATCAATTTAATTACAGAAGTTAAACATCTACCATAATGTGCTAACTCAAATCCATAAATTGACGGTATGACCAATCAACCCGAATGTTCTTAAGATCATCAATTGGGGTACGACCACTAAATTAAACTATTTACGAGTGACCCTATGGATTCGAACTCAAAAACGCATTAAGACTCCAGACATATAATTACTAAACTACAAAAACCGGCTAGGAATCATACAAGTTAGATCCCATTACATCTAGAGGGAATAATCTCTATTTGCAACTCAATTCAATCCTCACAATAATTACGGACTGTGGATCACAAAATAACATTAAGCAATAAAATAATTAAACTAGTTGATCAGGCTAAATTAATTATCAAACTACTATAAATCAATTCAAGGCATGTAATGGAATAAATTCACACAAAGTACTCAATATAAAATTCCTTAATAATTAAACTAACATTCAACGGGAGGTTCACAAAATTCTAAACTGGAAAAGGAGATTAGCCCCGCATGTTCATGACAAAAACATAATTAAAATATAAAAACCGATGATGTATGATTGCTCTTGAATCTCCGCGCTCCAAATCTGCCTTGGAGAAGGAAAACTGCCGCTGCTCTTAATCTCCAGGAATTATCGTGTTTTGAGAGATTAGAAAATCTCTCTTATATATGTGTCTTGATCCCTAAGATACCCTAATTCTCTTTCCTTATCTTTTTTTCCAGAAATATCTCCTTTCCTTTTCTATATCTTTTCTTTGTGATCCCATAAGATATGGGCCTGATTTTCGGTTCGGATCTCCTGTTACATTTGGTGTTACATCTCCTGTTACAAACCGTTGGATAATTAACACGTAGGATAGACTAATCTATACGTTAACAATCAACCCTAAGGGGAAAGGTTGAGATTTTCCTCCCCGCATATGTGTCGCTCATATAACTTATGTAACAGAAGATGTAACACCAAAATATAACAGGACATCCAAGATCCCTGATTTTGGGATGATTTAATTGCCCAAACGTGCGAGAAGATCTCCAGCAGCCACTTTTCATAATTACTCGAATTCTGCCCTCAGTTTCTTCTAACACTGAGCCCATCAGTGTTGATCCAGCTAGATACACTTGAAATCCTCCTAAAAACCTGATTTTACACCAAATTACATCATCAAAGCACTAATTTCCAGAAAGACAAGATAAGTTAGTTTTAGCACCCAATTAACACATAAGTCCATCACATAAACATGAATTTCAACTAAATAATCGTGCTAAAATATGACTTATAAAATCTCCCCACACCCGAACTTTGCTTGTCCTCAAGCAAATCAAGACCATAGAGAATAAGAAAACTAAAGAACTCCATCTTGAAAGGTAATTGAAAGTAACAACACAACAAGAGAAAAGTAACCAGTGAGCATTCAAAACTAATATGAAAAATGACTCTTTACTCAAAGTTTGCAACTTTCATGGCATCCAATCTTTCAAAATTACATGGCCTCACAAAGATTCACTCAATAACCCTCAAGTAAACGATTTAGGTAGCAAGATCACTCAAAATTTTAAAATAAAAGTCATTACCATAGGCTTGCTCCCAAATTAAATATCTACCAATTTCAAATGTATCGTATGCAACAATCAAAGGGTCTTTAATAGGGTTGTAATGGGGCCTTAGGACAGCATGAGGTAATAAAAGGTATAAGAATGGCTAAATGCATCACTTTACAACATGTGACCTTTACAAATCAACTCATCAACCATCCCAAATTTTCCTTTTCAAAACAGCATTTTTCTTTCACTTATAACCTCTCCACACCTGCTTCTTTTTTAGTTTGGAGCAGCAGGTGTAACACTGAAAGGATCAGTGTGTGCCATAAAATTTCAGCAACTCAATGAACAGTTTGTGCAGCTCCTTTTTCCCTCTTTTTTCAAGATTTTTTTCTCTTTTTTTTTTCAATTTTCTCAATTTTCCATTCTTCCTTTTCTTACTTTTTTACAACCCTTTTTTTCCATCCTTTCATGTTTCTTTCTTCATGTTTCTTTTTTTGTTAACCATCTATTCCCGTTCATCTTTTTTTTCTCACAACTCCCTTCAACTTCAACATCCATAAAGTATTTTCACAAGATTCACACATTGCAAAGAAATGAAGGGTTCAAACGGAAGAGTCAAAGAAAGGAATGGGGATTTAAGGTTCATTTATGTGCTCATAGTTCAAAGAAAAGGCTTAGGCTCAACGTGGCTTCCCTAGAGTTTTCATAATCAGGTGGAACAATATAAGCCAAGAGGGTTAAACCTAAGTTCCCTTATCATTTTATCTCACACAACCAATCACATGATCTTGAAATGCATTCCAAAGAGTAAGTTCTAGAATGAGCAATTCAAATTCAATGCACTCAAGAAAGAAATTTTAATGGAGCTTATAGATGATAGCTCGTTAAGGCTCAAAAGCTCACAAAAAATTGGGTATATTTGCCATGAAATTCGAAAAAAAAATCAGCCACTGCAATCACAAAAATTTTACAAAGAATATCACTTTTTCAATAGCTCCTCAACATCACTGCTACCCCCTTAATCATGCATCACCCTCGTCACCTCAAAACATTTTATTCCTCAATTTTCCAAACTCCACATCAACATAAAATTCAGAGGACAACAAGAACAAGACACGGGATAAGAAATTTAGCAACTTTTTCTCCACAAATCAGCAAAATTGAACAATATTACCCATCCAACAAATGAAATTTCAAAACGAGCAGCACTCAAACATGCATCAAATCAGGATCTCTTACATCACATTTCAATAATTATTCACCAAACTCGGAACTTAATATCCACAATGAAGACCTACCAGCGCCAAAGTCAACCAAAAAGATGCCCGAGTATGAAAATCAAATATATACAGCCATAAGAGTTCACCAACATTAGCAAAACCAGCAAGAACAAAGAATAAACTCAGAAAATCATAAAGTATATTACATAACTTTTCTACCCCATAAGCATATAAAATCCCTCTCCACACCTAAACATTTTCTTGTCCCCAAGCAAAAGCAAGTATAAAAGAGCAATTGAATATGAAAATGGGTAGAATACACCTGAATTTAATGCTGGGACAAATTCAGACCACGATCCCGCAAATGCTTGATGAGATCGTTCACCTAACGCATCAAAAATTACTGATTGGCCTCAAATCTCTCCATACGGGCAATGAATGCCCCTTCAAGATGACCAAAGCCCGTAGAAAGAGCCTTGGCAAGGACGGGACTGGAATTATCAGCCACTCATCATGCTGCAACTGGATGTTCTTCGAAAACTCTATGGTGGTGAAAGTGGGATTCGGTAGAGCCAATTCTTCATTTTCGGTCACCATCCACATGTTCGTGCCATGATCATTTCTTAAAAAACCCATTTGCGTCAACAAGATGGCATCAACCAACTGCACTAAACCGATAGAGATTCTATCACTCATGTCAACTTCTGCAACCTTTGCAATCGCCCCACATCAATGCATCCGGTGCCTTTCTTCACATGTGACAGATGCTCAATCACCATATCCTCGAGCCCAAATGGCTTCCTATGTAGCATAGCATCAATCACTCTCATCTCCTTCCACTCTACTGCATTCTTGTTCGTCTCTCTAGCGAAGATGCTACTGGAAAGGAGTCTCTGAATATACCGAATGCATTGATTCCGGATAAAGCTACCCTTCACACTACTAGCTCTGTACTCCCTCTGCCCTAGTGTGATCTCATTCCACAAAGGCTCTGCCTTAAACTCCTCTCCACATACTCAATCAAAGGAACCCCTAAAGATAACATAAATTGATCCACTGTCCAATTAAACGTAACACCCCTAATAGAAAAGTTACCCCTTCTTTTGTCTTGTCAAACGCACTCAGGAACTCATAAGTAAGGTCCGCAAAAATAGGATAATTTCCACTTACGAAATGCCTCAACCCAACCATGTCAATCATCCTAAAAACGTCATCATGTAATCCTAAAGCCTTAAGCAAAACTGTGTCAATATAACAAGTGGATTTGATGTCTATTTTTACTAACCCTTGATATGCTGCAACTTGATCAGGTCCTGATATAGAAATTGACACGACCCGCATTACATAACTTATAATTCAAATACTATTTAACATAAACATCATCATTATAAAAACCTGCATATAAAAAAAATTTCACATAAAATATTTATAACCAAAATCATCACACCAGTTCAACATACATAACTGGTTTCTGACACCACCTCAATCCAGACAAGCTCGTGACAATACTTGTTATATTACATAACAGAATATCAGCGGAAACAAAATAAACCCATGGCCTAGCCCAACAGGTCGTCATCTATGTACATCCGCTCAAAACCCTATAGGAGCTCCACAGCTTGCACAATCACATCACAAACTCAATCATCAACAGGCTCACCTACAATGCATAAACTAGTGAGACAAAATCTCAGTAAGTAGAAATCATGCATGTCAGTGCATGAAAATGCATTTAGTTCTCTATCGCCTATTTCCTAATCTTTTTAATTGGTCTCTTTTATTTTGAAAACTGTTCACGTTGCGGGATCCCCACGACACACTTATGATATGCACCCCAAATGAGCTCAATAGACACACTTAGTGTCGGATCAATTCCGATCCCTAAATATAATACCGAGAATGATTTTTTCAAACCCTGACAGAGTGTTGGAGATGATTTTTTCGAACCCTAACAGAGATGCATATATAGTGGCCGCACACACCATTAGTATCTTATTAATTTTAAGGAAAATACTTTTCATGTTCATGCATGGTAAAGTGGGTGCATACCATGCAAGAACAATTAAATATGCATCACAAACCATTTAGAATATTAATATCAACATTTAGTCACAATAAAGCAACAATTTAACTTCAATTCGAACAGATCCATTTTTGGAATAATAACTTCACCTCGGATCCCACAGATCCTTATAACCAATATCTTCTCAAGCCATACAAATATATTTTCAACAGTTTCCAATCACACAGATCTATATAGGACAATGATATTATTTCAAATTACATAGATCCACAACTTGTATCGCAAAAGTATCACAAATAATTTATAAATAATATTGTTGAATATGAACCCTACTTTCTCCAAATCACATAAATCCACAGCTTGTATAATAAATTAATCTCAAATAATTCATATCGTAATTAAACTAATTACAAATAATCCATAACATAATTATCACATATTAATCACAAATAATTCACAAACAGCATATTTATACATTGTAGTAGGACTTCTACTTACATGAACTCCGACAATAGTAATACTATAGACCGCGTGAAGAACTATCACTAATCTCCTATCTCTCGTCCCGACACTGTCATGAACTCCTTCCTTTCCCTCTTTCTCTATCTCTTTTTTTTCCTCTCTCTCTATTTTTTTTACTGAACTTCTGCTTCGCAACTCACCCCAATTAGGGGTTTGTATATATATAGAAGGTGCTGGACGGGGATAATAATCACCACCGCCCTAACTCTTATTCTTATTTACTAAATTTAGTAAATTATTATTATTATTATTATTATTATTATTCATTACGAATATACATGCAATACTTAATAGCTAAGATATAATACATACGTTTATATTTTCTATCAACTATTATTCTTACGAGAACACGTGTGATACTTAATAATTAAGAAAAGTGTATTTATACTCATAAAATAATTTACACATATATCCAAATTAATGCACGTAATTATTTATGCACACATATATTCACATATTGTCATCATTTTATCAAGGATGTCTCAATTAAAATGTAAAGATAAATAAAATATAAAATCAATTGTCACATAATTACCACATTATTATCACATAATTGCCACATAATTACTAATGGTATTTCTTTATTTCTGAGCTTCTTCACTTCTCGCCACAAGATCTCAACTGGTACTTCCTCATAACTCAAATCTTCTTTCAACTCAACTGGTTCTTGTCTGAGAACATAAGATGGATTTGGAACATGCTTCCTCAACACAGACACATGAAACACGTCATGTACTCTAGACATCGATGCTGGTAACTCCAACTTATATGCAACGCTGCCAACTCTCTCAATGATAGTGAACGGACCAACATATCTTGGACTGAGTTTTCCTTTCCTTCCAAATCGCATTATCCCCTTCATTGGAGATACTTTCAAGAATACCTGATCACCCACTTCAAATTCCAATTCTCTCCCACTACAAGAAAATGGCGGAATACCGACGGAATTAGCGTTAGATTTTTTCTGTCGGTAATTATCGGCAGATTATCGATGTTTTTTGATATAATATGATTTTTTTTTTAAATGACCGTAAAAAATTTCCGACGATTTTTGTGACGGATTACCGACGGAATTAGCGATGATTTTTTATTTCGTCGGTAAATCCGTCATTATTTTGTAGGGATTAAAATCTGGAAAATTATCGACAACTATTTTTCGTCGGTAAATATAATAAATTTTATTAAAAAAGATAATTTGAGACTTTAATCTACCGACGGATTTAATCCGTCGGTAAATATATAAAATTTTGTTATTATTTTTTTAAAAAATAGTTTTTAAGTTATCGACGGATTAAATCCGTCGATAAATATATAAAACTTTTTTTTTTAAAAAAAAAGATAATTTTTACGTTACCGACGGATTAAAGCCGTCGGTAAATATAAAACTTTATTTAAAAAAATGGCCTTTAATTTACCAACGAAGTAATTATGTCGGTAACGTAAGTATTTTTTTTAATGTATTATGGCTGCCTAAGAAAAAGTATTACGGAGTGTCTTCATTACGAATCCACCAGCCCTAAGAAAACAAATCCACCCTTCTTCCTTCCACCTCTCTTCCACTCCGCCGCTGCTACCGCCCCACTCGCTCTCGCCGCTGCTACCATCCCACTCGCTCTCGCCGCCAGTCACTTTCGTTGTCGTTATTATCGCTGGTCACTCTTGTTGCTGAAGGATTGTTTGATTTTGATGTGGCGATGGGAAGCTGCTCGCCTGGATCTAGAATTCGAGTTCGAGCCTATTTTGAGGAACTGAGCCTAACCTGAGGCGTGAGTCATCGAAGATAGAGATATTGCTGTTGGGTCGGAGAATAGCGGGGGGTGATGGGAATGGAAGAGGTGATGGGAGAGAGAAAGCAGCGGTGGTGGTGATGACCGTTCAGCTGCTGTTTATATGCTGATGCTTGAATGATGGAGGTTGAGGGCTTGGATTAGGTTTCTTCAATTTGGGGGAATGTGAGTCCTTAGATTTAGGGGTTAGGGTTCATAATGCGTTGATTTCAATTAGAAGAATTTCAATTCAATGGAACCTAAATAACTTCTTAAGTTTACAGATTTCGGAGCTTCTTTGTTGCAAAGTCAAGGTATAAGAATTCAATTTTCTTACTTGATAGTTGCATAATGCTTGCCAAGGTATAAAATGCTACACTTTAATTTACAAATCACTTTGAAATCTCCAAAATTAGATTCTGCAATGGTATTTGTCTCACCATCAAATGTTTGCCATTAGTTTTAAAAAAAATTGCACTTCTGATGTAATTGGTGGGTGTTTCATTTCTTGCTTGGTGATCTTTTAGCATGCTTTACACTTTAATCTGCCAGGGGTAGTTGATGTGCTATAGTATTTATTATCAGATACATATTTTTCTTATTTTTGCATCTAAGTTAGAAAGCAAATGCCTATAGGGAGCAGGTCTGCCATGTGTAGTTGATGTGATATAGTATTTATTATCAGATACATATTTTCCTTATTTTTGCATCTAAGTTAGAAAGCAAATGCCTACAGGGAGCAAGTTTTCTAGGGAGTTCGCTCTATTTCAACTCAAATTGGTATGTTAATTCTTGTGACCATTGACTTGTTTTAATTTAACTTATCTCATTTGGGAATCACATACAATTTTTTTTATTCTGATGCATATATGCAGTTCGTAATTGTAAGAGTGTTAAGAATATCTCAGTTTATGCATGATTTTTGTAAAATAATGGCAAGGTTGTGCTTTATTCAAACAAAGTCTATTTGCCTGGTTTATTTTTACCAACTGAACGACCAGTTAATTTCTATCATTGAGTTGCTTTCTTAATAGAGTATTAACTAACTTTTAATCATAATTATTTAGCTAATTGAAAGTCCACTGTAATGGACCATAATTTACGAGTAGCTAATAATTAGAGAAACAAAAGTTTTGAGTAATAGAGTTGATTTAATTTTTTTTGAAAAAATATTTATTACTCCTTATATGAGCACGAATAAAAAGGAAGATATATTATCAAACATAAGTATCATTTTGTACACCTTTATCAGTTTCTTTATGCAAATGATGTGCCAGAATAGACTTTTGGGTTATTTATGTGGCTTCTTTTCTTAGTTTTTTCATGCATTGATTATTGTTCTCATACCTATCAAATTTCTGTCGCTTCTATAATTATTTTATCAGCTAATTTCAGATGCTACTATTTAATTTTTTATTATAAATCATATCCTTTTAATGTTATTTAATAGGTTGTCCATGCCATTCACGACCAAAGCTTCTACTTGAACACCTATCATAAAACAAAGCTCAAGGAGGAATTTGGTTTGTTTTCAGACTTTACAGGTGTCCTTTATGTAATATTGTTCTTGATTTGCTCTATTATGAACTTTTATGTAGGAGTTGAACCTTGGACTTTTGTGCAAAATATTGGTGAAGCTGTTTTTATTCCTGTTGGATGCCCTCATCAAGTTAGAAATCTTAAGGTATATTAATTCTCAGAAATTTCAATTATTTCATGTAATAATAAATATATATACATGTGTGTGGTTGTATGTATTTTGTGACTACATATTTGAAAATTATATTGTTCATGAGCTTGATATCTTAGAGGCTGATAGTGTGTGACTCTTTCATCCTTGTGGTGGCATGCATACTGCATCAGAGTGACAGTGTATTAGTATCTTTTAATTATTGTTATCTTGTTAGGCCAACCATGAGCTTGTCATGGTCGGGCCATTTGAGAGTATTTAATTGTTTACTTCTGGTTGCAGAGTTGATTTGGAATTTTTGTTTTAAAATCCTGAATATTGCTTTGGCAGGAATCCTTCAGCAGAGTACAAATGTATTTTTCTTTTAGTTACTTGAGAATTTTAACATGTTTTGTTATACCACTTTTGTGACCACTTCTTTTTGTAATAAAGTAGTGTTTCTATTGTGTTAGGAATCCAGTCGGCAATTTGCTTTGGGTGAAAGCTTTTGGAATCAAAACAACAGAGAAAAAAGGTGATGACAAAGATATACCAATTTTTATTTTTGTGGGATCATATTCAATTATTTAGATGGAGTAATATTCTATTTGTTCTTAATTGATGTAATAGGAATTGAAGTAGGTTGACCAAATTCTTGTACTTTACTTACCCAAAATTGCTGTAAATTTAGAGCTAACTTTTTGCTCTATATATTTGAAATTATGTAGAGTTATTTGATGAATTTCAATATTATATTGAGTGAAGAATTTATATTAGGTGGTTTTTTTAAAAATTTATTAAATTGAAATTTTTTTTTATTTTTCCTTTCGCATTTTACAGACGGATTTTTTCGTAAATAAAATTACCGATGGAAAATTCCATCGGTAATTTTTTATTTATTTTATTTTTGAATTTTGAATTTACCGACAGATTATTTTCATCGGTAATCTTACCGACGGAATATTTCGTTGGTAAAAACGTCACTATATTATGACTTCTGACGAATTGACATTGAATTATTACCGACAAAAATATTTCTTTACTGACGAAAAAATCCATCGGTAATTACCGATGGATTTAAAATTCCATCGCTAAAAAATTACCGATGCAGGTTTTCGCGACAAATCTATTTCTGTTGGTAATTCGTCGGTAAATTATTTACCGATGAATTTTTCATATGTTACCGACGGATTTTTTCCGTCGGTAATCTTGCAGTTTTTTGTAGTGCCCTCTGTTTGTCTGCATAACTCTTCTGCCGATCTTGAGCAACTTTCATCTTCTCTTGTATACGGGTAACAACTTCTGATATTTCACGAATCAAGTCTGGACCCAAAAGTTTCCTTTCTCCAACTTCATCCCAGTGTACTGGAGATCTATACTTTCTCCCGTATAATGCTTCATAGACTGATAACTATTGTTGTACGAGAACTCTATCAAAGGCAAAAATTTACTCCACTGACCTTGAGAATCCAACACACATGCTCTTAGCATATCCTCCAAGATCTGTATTGTACGCTCTAATTGACTATCTGTTTGTGGATGGAATGATGTGCAGAAAGATAACTGTGTCCCCAACGCTTTATATAAACTCTTCCAAAATGCTGACAAGAATCTCGTATCTCTGTCTGACACAATAGTAAGTGGTAATCCATGGAGTCTGACAATCTCTTGTATATATAGTTGGGCATAACGATCCATGGAATATGTAAAATAGATAGGGAAAAAATGAGCAGACTTAGTCAATCGATCCACAATAACCCAAATGGCATCATGACCTTTCACTGTCTTCGGTAGCCCGATAACAAAATCCATAGTGATATTCTCCCACTTCCACTCTGGAATAAATAGAGGCTGCAAAGTTCCTGCTGGTCTCTGATGCTCGGCTTTGACTTGCTGACAAGTCAAACATTGCTCCACATATTGAGCGACATCTCTCTTCATTCCTGGCCACCAATAATGTGACTTCAAATCTCTATACATCTTTGTAGCTCCTGGATGTACAGAGTACGGTGTTGAATGAGCTTCCGCCATCACTTATTTTCGAATGTCATCCACTTCAGGTAGACATAATCGACCTCCATAACGAATCACGCCATCATCTCCTAATTAGAAGTCAAAAGACTTTTCAGAGCTGATATCATTCTTTATCTTGTCAAACAACTTATCCTCCTGTTGGTCCTGTCAAATCTTATCTATCAAGGTTGGTCAAAGAGTCAAAGCTGCCATCATTGCTTCCAATGATCCATCCTGAATGATCTCCACACCCATTCTTTGCAAATCAAGCAACTTTGGTTTTTGATTTATGGTCATAGCAGCTACACTCTGTATTGCCTTTCGGTTCAATGCATCAATAACCACGTTGGCTTTTCCCGGATGATAATTCATAACACAGTCGTAATCCTTCACCAATTCCAACCATCTTCTTTGCCTCATATTCAACTCTTTCTGAGTGAAAAAGTACTTCAAACTCTTATGATCAGTATAGATTTCACAACGTTCCCCCATACAGATAATGCCTTCAAATTTTGAGTGCAAACACCACTGCGGCTAACTCTAAATCATGAGTTAAGTAATTCTTCTCATACTCCCTTAACTGTCTGGATGCATACGCTATCACATTCCCATTCTGCATCAATACACACCCAAGACCATTCTTTGAAGCATCACTGTAAACCTTGAAGTTTCCTGTCTCCGTAGAAATAGTTAAGATAGGTGCTAATGTCAAACGTCTCTTCAATTCTTGGAAACTTTGTTCACATGCCTCCATCCATGTGAACTTCACATTCTTCCTGGTCAATTGTGTTAATGGTGAAGCAATCTTAGAAAATCCTTCAACAAACCTTCGATAATATCCCGCCAATCCAAGAAAGCTACGAACCTCAGTGGGATTTAAGGGTTGTGGCCAATCATGGATTGCTTTTACTTTACCTGGATCCACTAAAATTCCTTCTCCCGATACCACGTGTCCCAAGAAAATAACTCGGTCTAACCAAAACTCACACTTCTTGAACTTCGCATACAACTGCCTCTCCTTCAGAATCTCTAACACCTTTTTCAAGTGTAGATCATGATCCTCCTTATTCTTAGAGTAAATTAGAATATCATCGATAACACAATCACAAATTTATCGAGAAATTCCTGAAATACTCTATTCATCAAATCCATAAATGCTGCAGGAGCATTTGTTAATCCAAATGGCATCACTAAGAACTCATAGTGCCCGTACCTTATACTGAATGCAGTCTTTGGGATATCCTCCTTCTTTATTTTCAACTGATGATACCCCTACCGCAAATCAATCTTCGAAAAGATAGTTGCACCCTGTAGCTGATCAAAAGATCATCAATGTAAGGCAATGGATATTTATTCTTCACTGTAACTTTGTTGAGATCCTGATAATCGATGCACATCCTCAATGTGTCATCCTTCTTTCGAACAAACAGAACTGGTGCTCCCCAAGGTGAGAAACTAGGTTGGATGAATCCTTTGTCTAGCAACTCTTGTAACTGTATCTTCAATTCCTTCAGTTCAGCTGGTGCTATTCTGTATGGCGCTTTAGATATAAGGGTCGTTCCTGGTTGTAGCTCAATAATAAACTCTATTTCCCGGTCTGGTGGCAAACCTGGAAGATCATCTGGAAATACCTTCAAATATTCCCGAACTACTGGTACATCACCGAGAACTGGACATTGCTGCCCCTCAACATTCATTACACTCACCAGATAACCCTCACAACTACTTTCCAACAACCGCTGTGCTTTTGCTGCTGATATCATCGAAAATCTAAAATTCTTCTTGATCCTAACAAAAATGAATGGTTCTCCACCCAATGGCTGAAAAGTGATACTCTTTTTCTGATAATCTATTGTAGCACCGTACCTTGACAGCCAATCCATACCCAATATGATATCATAATTATTCATATTTAACACAATTAAATTAGTAAGGAGTTGTCTTCCTTCAATAGGAATAACACAATCTCGCAGAAGTTGATTAGTTTGCTTTGATTCACCAGAAGGTATCATCACCTCATAATTAGCTTCTATCAAGTTAGGTGTTCCACCCAACTTCCTCACATACTCAGTGGATACAAATGAATGTGTTGTTCCAGAATCAAATAACACATATGTAGAAGCACCAAAAATAGAAAACTTACCCGTGATAACTGAGGGATTCGCATCTGCCTCCTCTCGCGTCAAAGTATACACCCTAGCCGGAGCTCTTCCTTGCTATGCCTGCTTCCCTTTCTTAGGACAAGTAGTAGTCACATGTCCTTCCTCCCCGCATGTGTAACACGTTCTCGGAGGAATTTGACACTCCCTACCATGTGATCTAAGATAATTAGGACATATAGGTAGTGGCGGCGCCGGTGGCACCTTACCCTGATCGAACTTGGAATGCTTGTTTGGTTCTCCGTGTCTCTATCCTTTCTCCACTCGAACATTAGGTTTCGGCCTCTGAAATGGCATCGGTCTTTTATTATCTCTCCCAAACTGCTGCACTAGTTTTTGCTGAAATTGACGTCTGATAGCCTGCGCTTGTCTGATCCTCATCTCCGCTTGCTCAGCAATTTGGGCCCTTTCTGCAACTTGTGAGTATGTTGCTCCATGCAGTCCCGCCATACTCACATCTCTGTAAAGTTTAGGCCTTAAGCCTTTCACAAATCTCTCAACTTTCAGTGCCTCCGTACTCACCATATGTTTAGCAAACCTCGACAACTGCTCAAACTTACGAAGGTAATCTGTGACTGACATACCTCCCTGCTTCAGTTGTATAAACTCGTTCATCTTCATTGCTCTCACTGGTGTCGTAAAGTACTTGTTTCTAAAAAGCTCTTTAAACCTTTCCCATATCATAGTCGTGACATCCTCGATACTTTTAATCATATCCCACCAGTGACCTGCACTTCCTCGTATCATGAAAGAAGCACATAACACTCTATCCCCATCTGGAATTCTACTATATTGAAATATGTTTTCCACCGTGCGTAACCAATCCTCTGCATCTGTGGGGTCTGCTATATCCTCAAATATTGGAGGGCTCAGCTTTCGAAACCTCTCACAAACCATTTCCACACGTTCTACTTGACGTCTATCTTGATTTGCATTACCCTCTGGTTGTCCACCCATATCTTTTTGCTGAATCAGTTGTTGTATCTGTTGGGACTGGAACTCTACCAGTTCCATCAGTCGAGTAATCACCACATCATGATTATTCCCTTCAGGAGGTGTTGCATGCTCAGCAGTCCTATCCCCTTCAGAACTTTCACTTGTAGCCCTTACCATTTTGTCTACTAACTACGCTTCCTACACCATATGCCAATATAATTTATAAGACACATAACAACACAGAATGAAAATAACATTTACACGCAAGGATGCGCTCCCAAGGAATGAGCTCATATACATAGACAGTCTGTAGGACCCAAACCGTGCTCTGATACCACTCTGACATGACCCACCTAACGTAACTTATAATTCAAATACTATTTAACATAAATATTATCATTATAAAAACCTGCATATAAAAAAAAATTTCACATAAAATATTTATAACTAAAATCATCACACCAGTTTAACATACGTAACTTGTTTCTAACACCACCTCAATCCAGACAAACTCATGACAATACTTATTATATTACATAACAGAATATCAGTGGAAACAAAATAAACCCATGGCCTAGCCCAACAGGTCGTCATCTATGTATATCCGCTCAACTGTAGGAGCTCCACAGCTTGTACAATCACATCATAAACTCAATCATCAACAGGCTCACCTACAATGCATAAACTAGTGAGACAAAATCTCAGTAAGTAGAAATCATGCATGTCAGTGCATGAAAATGCATTTAGTTCTCTATCGCCTATTTCCTAATCTTTCTAATTGGTCTCTTTTATTTCGAAAACTGTTCACGTTGCGGGAACCCCACGACACACTTATGATATGCACCCCAAATGAGCCCAATAGACACACTTAGTGTCGGATCGATTCTGATCCCTGAATATAATACCAAGAATTATTTTTTCAAACCCTGGCAGAGTGTTGGGGATGATTTTTCCGAACCCCGAATAAAGTATCGGGAACGATTTTTCTAAACCCTGACAGAGATGTATATATAGTGGCCGCACACACCATTAGTATCTTATTAATTTTGAGAAAAACACTTTTCATGTTCTTGCATCGTATGCACCCATAATAATTAAATGTGCATCACAAATCATTTACAATATCAATATCAATATTTAGTCACAATAAAGCAACAATTTAACTTCAATTCAAACAGATCCACTTTTGGAATAACAACTTCACCTCGGATCCCACAAATCCTTATTCCCAATATCTTCTCAAGCCATACAAATATATTTTCAACAGTATCCAATCACACAGATCTATACAGGACAATGATATTATTTCAAATTACATAGATCCACAACTTGTATCGCAAAAGTATCACAAATAATTTATAAATAATATTGTTGAATATGAATCCTACTTTCTCCAAATCACATAAATCCACAGCTTGTATAACAAATTAACCTCAAATAATTCATATCGTAATTAAACTAATTACAAATAATCCATAACATAATTATCACATATTAATCACAAATAATTCACAAACAGCATGTTTATGCATTGTAGTTGGACTTCTACTTACCTGAACTCCGACAATAGTAATACTATAGACCGCGTGAAGAACTATCACTAATCTCCTATCTCTCGTCCCGACACTGGCATGAACTCCTTCCTTTCCCTCTTTCTCTATCTCTTTTTTTTCCTCTCTCTCTATTTTTTTTACTGAACTTCTGCTTCGCAACTCACCCCAATTAGGGGTTTGTATATATATAGAAGGTGCTGGACGGGGATAATAATCACCACTGCCCTAACTCTTATTCTTATTTACTAAATTTAGTAAATTATTATTATTATTATTATTCATTACGAATATACGTGCAATACTTAATAGCTAAGATATAATACATACGTGTATATTTTCTATCAACTATTATTCTTACGAGAACACGTGTGATACTTAATAATTAAGAAAAGTATATTTATACTCATAAAATAATTTACTCATATATCCAAATTAATGCACGTAATTATTTATGCACACATATATTCACATATTGTCACCATTTTATCAAGGATGTCTCAATTAAAATATAAATATAAATAAAATGTAAAATCAATTGTCACATAATTACCACATTATTATCACATAATTGTCACATAATTATCACATAATTATAAAATGCACATAACACAAATTAAATTATATTGGCACATGAGTAGTGAAAAGCTTAGGTATCACAGAGATGGAGTGGCGATTCGGAAAACTGTGAACCGGATAGGAGTGGCGGAGTGGTGGACACGTTGCCTCATCCTAGGCGGTTTTCGGTGCTAGAGTGTCTTCTTCGGCAATCGTGTCCGGGGCTGAAGGAGCTTCTTCCGGTAATGAACGGGCAGTGGCATCTGTGGATTCTTCCTCCGACATAGAACAGTCGGTGGCAATGGGTCCGTTGGGAGCATCCGCCGCACGGAATAAAACAATCGCCTGAGACGGTCCAGCGTCATCTCTCCTCCGCTCGACTTTACTTTTTTGCTTCTTTCTTGCGCGTGTACTAGAGCGCAAATTCCCCATGGTTAATTCAAGAATTACACAAACACGATTTGGGGTAAATCGGAAGTTATAGTGGTGAATTCAGAATTTGGCTTCGAATTACTGCTGCGTAAATTCTTGACACTGAATTTGAATGTAGGGCTTGAAAAAGAACTCAGAGAATAAGGGATATTTCAAATTGGGCAAGAACTGATGTTTGCAGAGGAATAAAAGTAATCACCTAGCCCTCACTTCTTATTTCTCATAGGCCAAAAGAATAGGGCCGAATACCTGCAATATAAAATAAAATAATTAGTTGGGCCAATATGTAAAATTTGATTGAAATCAATAAGTCCATTTTTTGACCCAATTTCAATATTTCTCTCTCGGAAATAAAATTTCAATTTATCTATGCAATTAAATTCCATAAACTATACCTGCAAACCACAACAGGAAATTAAGATTGAATAATCAAACAATTTATTAAAATAAATTAAAATAAAATAATAAAAATAAAAAATGAGAAAATTGGGTTGACTCCCAATCAATGTCTTTTTTTATTATCGTTGGCTCGACTTAAATAAGGTGCATCTTTATCAATTGTAAACCACATCTTGCAACTCTATTCGGTCCACCTCAATCGTTTGGAATCCTTCATGATACTCCTTAAGTTGGTGCCCATTAACTTTGAAACTCTTTTCAGAATTTATACTTCTTATCTCAACTGCACCATGAGAATAAACACTAGTCACAATAAATGGACCAATCTATCGAGAACGCAACTTACCAGGAAATAATTTAAGCTTTGAGTGGTAAAGTAAAACTTTTTGCCCAATGCTAAAATTTTTCCTTGAGATTCTTGCATCATGAAATGCCTTTGTTTTAGCTTTGTAAATCACTGAATTTTCATTAGCCTCGTTCCTCAACTCCTCCAACTCTTGCAATTGGAGTTTTTTTTGTAATTCGGCTTCCTCTTGATCCATGTTGTACTTTTGAATTGCCCACCACGCCTTGTGTTGAAGTTCCACAGGTAAGTGACATGGCTTTCCATAGGCAAGTCGATACTGGGACATGCCAATCGGTGTCTTATATGCCTTTCGATAGGCCCATAAAGCATCCTCCAATCGTGAGCTCCAATTCTTTCTAGGCGGATTAACCATCTTCTCCAAAATCATCTTGATCTCACGGTTGGATACTTCTGCCTGGCCACTCATTTGGGGGTGGTAGGGTGTGAAAGTTTTATAAAATACTGAATACTTGCGCATAAGCGCTTCCACCGTTCGGTTGAAAAAATGCGTGCCCTTGTCACTAATGATGGCTCGAGGAATTTCAAACCTACAAAATATGTTAGATCGAAGAAAACCTACAACCACTTTAGAATCATTAGTTCGGGTGGCCTTTGCTTCCACCCACTTCGACACATAATCAACAACAAGTAATATGTAGGTTAAACCAAACGAAGAAGGAAAAGGTCCCATAAAATCGATCCCCCACACATCAAAAATCTCATAAACGATTATAGGGTTTTGGGGCATTTCATTTCGTTGAGAAATATTTCTTACACGCTGACATCTATCACAAGACTTGCAAAATTCATAAGCATCCTTAAACATTGTTGGCCAATAAAATCCACAGTCAAGTACTTTGAAAGCTGTTCTCCTAAAACCAAAATGACCACCACATGCATGACTATGACAAAAGGTGAGTATTGAATTAAATTCAATCTCAGGAATGCCCCTTATTATCACTTGATCTAAACAACGTTTACACAAATACGGATCATCCCACATGTAGTACTTAGCATCACTTTAGAGCTTATCACATTTTTCTTTATTCATATGGGCTGGAAACTAATGGGAGATTAGAAAATTCATCAAATCGGCAAACCATGGAACAAAGCCTTCTGACATTAAAGGGTTCAGTGTTAGTTGATCCGAATTTTCCAAATTTTGCAGAACGGCCAGCAACTGTTCATCTGAAAAATTTTCAAGAAATTTCTGCTCATCTTCATCTCTAATCAGCCGACTTAGGTGGTCGGCCACTAAATTTTATGATCCTTTTTTGTCTTTGATTTCCAAGTCGAACTCTTGAAGCAGCAAAATCCACTGAATCAACCTAGGTTTTGCTTTCTTCTTCGTCATGAGATAACGAAGAGCTGTATAATCAGAGAAAACAGTGACTTTAGTACCCAACAAATAAGATTGAAATTTTTCTAGAGCAAAAACCACAGCTAGGAGTTCTTTTTCCGTAGTGGAGTAGTTGGCTTGAGTGTTATCAAAGGTTTTTGAAGCGTAGTAGATCACATGTGCAGCCACTCGTTGCCCAACACTGCTCCTACGTCATAGTCACTAGCATCACATATTATTTCAAAAGGCAAGCTCCAATCCTGCGGCAGAATTACGGGTGGTGTGATTAGCAACTCCTTTAACTTATCAAAAGCTTTCTTACAGGCATCATTCATCTCAAACTTCACATCTTTTTGCAACAACTCACTAAGTGGCTTGGCTATCTTCAAGAAATCCTTGATAAAACTTCTATAGAAACCTACATGTCCAAGAAAAGAGCGAACTTTCCACACAGATGCGGGGAAAGGCGATGCAGATATAAGGTCTACTTTAGACTTATCAACTTCAATTCCATTCTTTGAAATTACATGACCTAAAACAATACCTTGTTCGACCATAAAGTGACACTTTTCCCAATTCAAAACAAGGTTTGTTTGTACACATCTTTTCAAGATCAATTCAAGATTTCCAAGACAACTACTAAAATATTCTCCATAGACACTGAAATCATCCATAAAGACCTCTCTTATATTACCCACAAATTCAAAAAAAATGCTTACCATACACCTTTGAAATGTGGCTGGTGCATTGCAAAGTCCAAAAAGTAATCGACGACATGCAAAGGTCCCAAAGGGACATGTGAAGGTTGTCTTCTCTTGATCCTTGGGGCAATTGCAATCTTAAAATAACCAGAGAAACCATCAAGAAAACAATAGTAAGAATAACCTGCAAGCTTTTATAACATCTGATAAATAAAGGGTAAAGGAAAATGATCCTTTTAGTCATGTTGTTAAGTTTGCTGTAGTCCATGCATACTCTCCAACCCGTTTGTAAACGTATTGGAACTATATCACCCTTGTCATTCTCAACCACAATCACTCCTGATTTCTTTGGCACCACTTGTGTTGGACTGACTCACTTACTATCTGAAATGGGATAGATGATCCCCACATTCAGAAGTTTCAACTCCTCCTTCTTTACCAACTCCATCATGGGCAAATTCAGTCGGCGCTGAGCTTCTCGAGATGGCTTCGCATCATCCTCAAGCAGAATGCGATGCATGCAAATTGTGGGACTGATACCCTTCAAATCCGCTACCGTCAATCCAATAGCAGTCTTATACCTCTTCAACACATCGAGCAACAAGCTCTCTTGCTCGTCCGTCAGCTTGGATGAGATGATCATCGGTAAAGTGGAATATGATCCTAAGTAGGCGTACTTCAAGTGTTCAGGAAGTGCCTTTAACTCCAGCTTCGGTGCCTGCACTATAGATGGAAGAATTTTTAGAAAAATGTCAGGCAATTTAACAGAAGCTACATCTAAGGTGTTCGGTCTCTAATAAGAACTATGCAAAGCATTGACATAGTGATTCAGCTCCTCATTATCCTATCTTTTAGCATCCTCCTCATGATTCCATGTTCAATGATTGTATCTAATGCATTCCTACTAGTGAGTTCGAAGTGTTCCTGGATAATAGTCTTAATAGTACTCACAATAGAAAACAGATTAGCATAATCAGGGTATTTCATAGCATCATATATGTTGAATTTAATGATCTGCCCATCAAATTCCATCGTGAGAGTACGTTCACTCACATCTATCTTAGTGTGTGAAGTGTTGAGAAATGGTCTTCCCAACAAAATTGGAGTGGAATTCGATGGGTGTTCATTCATTTATAACACATAAAAATCAGCAGGGAATAAGAATTTGTCTACCTGAACAAGAACATCCTCAATGACTACATCTAGGTATGCCTGGCTTCGATCAGTAAGCTGAATGACAACTCCAGTCTTTTTCAACTCTCCCACACTCAACTTCTCAAACATTGATCGAGGCATCACATTAATGGAAACTCCAAGATCCAACATGGCTCTCTCCACCTAAAAATTCCCAATCTTACAAGGAACTAAAAATATGCCAGGATCCTTACGCTTTTGAGGTAACGTTTGCTGGAAGACAGCTGAAACATTTTCTCCCATCACCACTTTTTCATCTCCCTTCAACTTCTTTTTATTGGTACACAACTCTTCCAAGAACTTGGCGTATCTCAGAATCTACTTAATCGTCTCAATGAGAGGTAAATTGATCTTCACTTTCCGAAACACCTCAAGTATCTGCTTATTCTTATCAGTGGTGTACGGCTCCCTTATCTTGCTTGGAAAAGGTAAATAGTTATAATTAAAAGGAACAGGGTTAGAAATTTTAGCCTGATTTTTTCGGACCTTCTGACACTAAAGGGCTCAGTGTCAGTGTTATGTTTCTGCACATCAGATTTTTCTGCCCCAAACTGATCGTTCCTATCCTCCACTGTTCCAGCAGGTTCTACGTCATCTTTTTTCACGTTTTGGTCAGGCTTTATAGACAGTACAACCTCCTCCAACTATTTTCCACTTCGCAGTGTAATGGCGCTCACATTCTTAGGATTATCCTCCATTTGTGAAGGCAACTTTCCACTGTTTTGAGCTTGCATTTAGCCCACAGTTGTAGCCAATTGGGTTACTTGATTTTTCAGGTTCTGAATTGACGATTGGGTTGTCGTTTTCAAGTCCTGGATGGATGAATGTGTCATCTCTTGGAATTTGAGATTGTTGGCAGCCATCTCTTTAATCATTTCCTCAAATGAAACTCTGGAGCTTGCCCCACCTTGCTGGCGATTTCCACCATCTTGAGGGCGATCTTGCGGCCTATTCACCACTATTTGCTCTTGAAACTACTGCTGCCCCCTATTTCCTTCTTATCTACTACCATACCTAAGATTAGGATGATCTCTCCAACCCTGATTATAAGTTTGTGAGAAGGGATCATAAGGTTGCCCCACGGCGTTTACTTGTTCCTCGCTAGGTACAGCCCTGCAATCAAGAGTAGAATGGTCATAGCTTAAGCAATTTTGACAAGATGGAGGGTTTACCCCTCTTCCTTTAGCCAGATTCTCCATAGCAACAGTCAACTTATTCAAAGTTTCCTCCATCTTAAAATCATGGACCTCCTTTACTTCTCTAATCGACGGATCACGTGTGCCAAAATGTTGAGTGTTGGCAGCCATGCTGGCAATCAAACTCCTAGCAGCAGTAGGTGTCTTCATCATGAATGCTCCTCCGCTTGCGGCATCAAGCATGTTTCAATCCATGATTGACAACCCTTCATAGAAGTATTGCAATAGCAACTGGTCGCTTATTTGATATTGGGGGCATACTGATGTGAGGCATTTAAACCTCTTCCAATACTCATGTAAACTCTCTCCTTGCATCTGACAAGCCCCAGATATCTCCTAGTGGCCGAAAAGTAAGTTTGGAGAAAAAGTTTCTCCATTTCAGCCCACGTATCAATCGATCCAGGAAGGAGATAATACAACCAATTCTTTATCATGTCTTTCAACGCAAAGGAAAATGCCCTAATCTTAACTGTTCCTCCGTCATTCTGGTTGGTTTCATGCTCGTGCATACAACCGCGAACTCCTTCAAGAACTTGTGTGGATTTTTACCTGAAAGACCATGAAAAGCAGGAAGTAAGTGAATCAATCCCGATTTTAATTCAAATTTAGTGTTAATCATTAATCGCAAGAAGGTTAATGCATAGTGGTTGATAGACTACATCCGGATTTGCCAATTCATTCAAAGTTTTTCCTAATTTCCAGCCATTTTTTTCTCTCCCGACTCAAAACCTACTATATTGTCCTCCTCTAAATCAGAAAATTCAAAATTCTCCTCTCCAAGATAAAGTGGATCATCTGCAAGTTAGAGTTCGGTAAGGTTTCCGACAGTTCCGTCAGTGGACGAACTTGTTTTCTTCTTCTTTCGGGACTCCTTTCTTAATCTCCAGGCAGTTCTCTCAATTTCTGATATGTATTCAAGCTATTTTGGACCAGAAGAACGAGTGATCATTTACAGAAAAATTTTCGAAAACAGGGCACTACTGACACGGAAAGGTTCAGTATCAGTGTTACTGGAAAAAAAATTTAGAAAAATTCCAGAAAATTTCAGAACCTGTAAAAATGCAGAAAAATATCAGAAACATAAAAATTTAACAAATTTCAATTTTACTCCCTGAGCAAATGGCGCCAAATTTGTTGGGCTGTCGCCGGCCTACCAAAATAACATTTATTTCCGACTCACTTTAATACTGAGTATAACAACTAGTACGGGTCGAACCCAAGAAAGTATAATAAAATTTTAATTAAATTAAAGTGTTGAAAATAAATAAATTAAATAAGGGGGGATTTTATTTGAGAAAACTGTAAATAACACGAATAATAAATTAACTCAATTTTTAATTAGCAAAGTGAACGAAATTTATTTATTAAATTAACCAAATGAGAAGAACCTAGTTTAGGATGACGATCCCCTCCCGTTTACTGAATCAATTTAATTACAGAAATTAAACATCTACCCTAATGTGCTAACTCAAATCCTTAGATTGACGATATGACCAATCAACCAGAATGTTCTTAAGATCATCAATTGGAATACGACCACTAAATTGAACTATTTATGAGTGACCCTATGGATTCGAACTCGAAAATGCATTAAGACTCCAAATATAGAATTACTAGGCTACGAAAACTGGCTAGGAATCATACAACTTAGATCCCATTATATCTAAAGGGAATAATCTCTATTTGCTACTCAATTCAATCCTCACAACAATTACGGATTGTGGATCACGAAATAGCATTAAGCAATAAAATAATTAAACTAGTTGATCAGACTAAATTAATTATCAAACTACTATAAATCAATTCAAGGCATGTAATGGAATAAATTCACACAAAATATTCAATATAAAGTTCCTTAATAATTAAACTAACATTCAACAGGAGGTTCACGAAATTCTAAACGAGAAAAGGGGATTAGCCCCGCATGTTCAAGACAAAAATAGAATTAAAATATAAAAACCAATGATGTATGATTGCTCTTGAATCTCTACGCTCCAAATCTGCCTTGTAGAAGGAAAACTGCCGCTGCTCTTAATCTCCAGGAATTATAGTGTGTTGAGAGATTAGAAAATCTCTCCTATATGTGTCTTGATCCCTAAGATACCCTAATTCTCTTCCTTATATTTTTCTTCCAAAAATATCTCATTTCCTTTTCTATATCTTTTCTTCGTGATCCCACAAGATATGGGCCTGATTTTGGGATGATTTAATTGCCCAAACGTGAGAGAAGATCTCCAACTGCCATTTTCCATAATTACTCGGATTCTGCCCTCAGTTTCTTCTAACACTGAGCCCATCAGTGTTGATCCAGCTGAACAGACTTGAAATCCTCCTAAAAACCTGATTTTACACCAAAATACATCATCAAAGCACTAATTTCCAAAAAGACAAAATAAGTTAGTTTTAGCACCCAATTAACACATATGTCCATCAAATAAGCATGAATTCCAATCGAATAATCATACTAAAATATGACTTATCAAGTACCTAAAAAGGGAACACATATTAATTTCTATTACTTGACGAGGGAGAAAGATAATATTGCAATTTTCTAGAGAGGAAGATGAGGATATTAGCCTAGAATCTTGTGGATAAACCAGATTAATTATAAGTTTACTTAGACAAATTAAGTGAATTTATTTACTTTGGTGATTCTTCCATAACTTCTACAGAATTGAACCCAACTATCATAGTGTTAAATTAATAGGTTTAATCCGGATCCCTAGAGCTACTATTTCTCATTATGTGAATTTTTCATATTTCATTAATTAATTCTTATTTAATTTAAAGTCTTTATTAGGTATTAAGATATCCAATACTCCCTCCGTCCCAGACTAAGAGGGTCATTTTTTCATTTTGGTCGTCCCACCCAAAGAGTCCCATTTCATTTTTTACACACATGGGACCCATACCACCCCTCTAATACAATTAAATGTTGAGACTCACACTCTTACTAATACAACTATCCACTACACATTAAATAATAATATTCCTTAATCTACGTACCAAAAAGTAAATGACCCTCTTAATGAGAGAAGGAGGGAGTACATTTGATAATTTGTTGCATGTCTCATTTAATTTAGTAATTTTAGGAATAAATAATTTATCATCCCTAGTGTGCGAAAATAAACTTGGTTGCTTGCTGCTGCAATAGACATCCTTACATTTAGGGATATTAAATTGTGTGCATGTAAAATGCGCAACAATATGCTTTTGTTGAGTCTTCTTTCTATCTCCAGTAGTCCTGCTATATTCAATGTTAGAAGAAAACTAATTTATTGAAGTGATAAGATTATTTAAAAGCTCTTCTTCCCACTGACATAGCTCTCTCTACCTCCACACACCTCCATCCCAAAAGCTTTTATCATAAATATTTGTATCTTTGTCATTTGTAATTGCAAACATTCTATGATACTTGATTTTCAATACATCTCCCTTATTCCAAGGCTTTGACCAATTGGTATGTTTTCCATCTCCAAAACTATCAATAAACTTACTTTACTTATATAACAATCATAATTTAACAATTGATCGACCCATCTCATAACTCATCTCATAAGAGAATAACTCGTCTTAAGCCTTGTGTGTGGAATTTCTTTATATAAAGATGGTGGTGAAGTTTTAACCAGAACCTTTGTTAAATTGTGTCTCTTATATCATATTAAATGACGATCTCATCTATAAGCTTTAAACTTAGTAAACTGTATATCATTTACTTCCTTCATCTTATAATAAGCTTCATACTTACCGTTTTCGTAAGTGCCACAATAAACTTAACCATAAAAAAAATGAACACATCACATTAATCTTATGACCTCAAAATGGATCTTAATTTCAAAATTATGACTCATACTTAACATAAATAATATATTTTATAATTAATTTATTACCTAGAAAGATTACATTCCGCCCACCAGACATGGAGTTAAAAATTTGTTCTGTCCTACAACTTTTTAATATTTTAAATTTTGTCCAAAAAAAATTATTTGTATCAATTTAGTACCATAACTATGAATTTAATTTTAATTTTGCCCAATTTTCACCAGTAAATGATCATGTGTGTTGCCCATAACCATATAATTCGGGAGAATTCAACGAAGTGTGCTGAGGTGGCACTCTAAACGAAATTGGACCAATAAATCTGCCACGTCACGCTTTAATAAAAAGATAAAAATTGAAAATTGCCAATTCACCTGTACATCTCATTTTCAAAACATTTTAAATTTTTTAATTACCCAAAATTGAAAAATCAAAATTTTCCAAAATAAATTAAAAAAAATCAAATCCAATCCCAAATTAAATTTTGCCCAATCTCTAATTCTCTTTTATTCACGAGTTCTCCAGATTCCACAACGAAGAACCCTAATTTATCCATATCCAAAAAAATCTTATTCCATCTACTCAAACAAGCATACATGTTGCCATATCCAATCAAATATTCAACTGTAATTTTGAATTTCATTTGGTGTTCAATCATTCAAGTTTTAAGGAATTTTGGGAGATGTGGTCGAACACAAGCTCAAATGGTAAGAAAGAGGGGCTAAAAGAAGGCAACGCCGAAGAACTCTCTAACTTCATTACATAATAAAATGAGTGTGTATTGGGTGCACCCGGGTTCAAGTGTGCACCCATATGGGTATGTCTTTTTATTATATTTCGTATACTTTTATATACGTGTTTTGTAATAATTGTAAACTTTTTCACATTAAGTTTTCATTAAAAAAACTAACATACATATGTGTATAACTTTTTATTGAATATTATATACAAATTTTCATTAAAAAATTAATAATTAAAATGTATACATTTTTACTCTTAATTGTATATGTTTTTGTTTATATTTGTATATGGGTGCACCATATCTTTAGGTGCACCCGGGTGCACACTATAAATTGCCTGATAAAATTAGTAAAAATAATTTTTCTTAGACTCTGTATGTAAAGAAACGACGCAAATTATTCCAAAACGGGGGAGTAATATTTAATGAAGTCAATCTAATACTAAATTATATAAGGGTAGGACTTGTGTAAGACCGTCTCATGTAAGCTCTTACGTGAAACAAATAAAAAGTGATAATATTGTTACTCAATCGATGTTAAGTAATAATGATGCGGTTAATTTTTTCATAAACAATTTATAATATAAATAAGAAGTGATAATATTTTATAGTGAAAGTAAAAATATTTAATAAGGAAAGTGATAATAATGTTATCGCTTTTTATCCGCGATCTCACACAAGTCTTTGCCATTATAGATACTCTTGTGATATTTGCCGTGCGATGATCAACTCGTGATTATGTTATAGGATACAGATCATATTTAAATTATAGAAATTCTTGTGATATTTGCTGTGCGATCAACTCGTGATTATGATACCGATCATATTTGCACATGGTTATTTGATACTTGTAGTTGTATGACATGATATCATCAACACATTAAAATACTTCTGGCCACGTTGTTTATACTATATATATATATATATATATATATATATATATATATATATATATATATATATATATATATATATATATATATATATATATATATATATATATCATATTTAAATTATAGAAACTCTTGTGATATTTGCTGTGCGATCAACTCGTGATTATGATACCGATCATATTTGCACATGGTTATTTGATACTTGTAGTTGTATGACATGATATCATCAACACATTAAAATACTTCTGGCCACGTTGTTTATACTATATATATATATATATATATATATATATATATATCATATTTAAATTATAGAAACTCTTGTGATATTTGCTGTGCGATCAACTCGTGATTATGATACCGATCATATTTGCACATGGTTATTTGATACTTGTAGTTGTATGACATGATATCATCAACACATTAAAATACTTCTGGCCACGTTGTTTATACTATATATATATATATATATAATATATATGATATGATATATTATCTCAAGTAAATTTCCAACTTCAAAAGTAAAAGTAATAAGGAGAAGAAGTTAGTATACTCAGTTGTAGAGGATCAAAACCCAAACACCATTCCAAGAACAATTGATGAGAGAAGAGGGAATAATTTCCAAAAGGAATCAAGTTGTTATGCTTTGTTTTCTAGCGTTGCCAGCTGCCCTTCTTTGCTGTTATAGTACTGCATGTACCATATATGAACCAGTCATTTGAAAAATTAATTCAGCAATCAAATTAGTTTTTTTTTTTTTTATCAAGCAAAAAGTTTTATTCAATTAAGAAAAATATTACAAGAGCACAAGGGGTGCTACACAATAACAACAAGCAGACATCACAACAATAGGATTACCAACATTCAACCCCATTTAGAGATTAAAAAAGGCAGCAATTCTGTGGGCATCTATACCACTCCAAGGCAGCAATCAAATTAGTTGAAGCTTTATCCAAACTGTTGTTTTCTCTCAATATTATTCTCTTCAATTCTCTTCAAAAAGCTTAGAATATGTCTTTGTTTCTCATCTTATTAATCATCCTCACCCACGTATTCCTTGCATCGTCCATTAATTTGGAACCCTTTCTTGAATGCCTAACTACTCATTCTCACCCTTCTAATCCAATCAATGAAGCACTCTATTTTCCAACAAACACTTTGTATTACCAAATCCTGCAGTACTACACGCGAAACGTGAGGTACAACGACCCCGCAACGCCAAAGCCACTCCTCATCCTTACCGCCAAACACGTCTCACACATCCAGACCACAGTCATCTGCGCCAGATCACACGGCGGCCTGGAAATGAGAGTACGCAGTGGCGGCCACGACTTCGAGGGTCTTTCGTACGCTTCCGGCGCGCCTTTTTTCATCGTTGATATGTTCAATCTTCGTGCCGTTGACGTGGAAGTCTCCACGTCGACAGCATGGATTGAAGCAGGTGCTACTCTAGGGGAAGTTTACTACAGAATTTCTGAGAAAAGCAGCTCCCATGCCTACACCGCTGGAATGTGCCCGACGGTTGGCGTCGGTGGACAAATCAGCGGCGGCGGGTTCGGAAACCTGGTTAGGAAATACGGGTTGGCTGCTGATAATGTCCTCGATGCAATTCTTGTTAACGTAAAAGGCGCCGTTCTCAACCGAGCGTCGATGGGGGAGGATCTGTTCTGGGCTATTACAGGCGGTGGCGCCGCCAGCTTCGGTGTAGTTGTTGCTTACAAAATCAAGCTTGTCAGAATCCCACCAAAGGTAACTTATGCAGGAATTCAGATGAGTTACAACAAGCAAAATTTCACCAACGTTGTATATAAATATGTACGAGTTGTTGACAAACTTGATGAGGACATATACATTAAATTAGCAATAAATGTTGTGAAAAGTGTCGGAAAAAAGACACTGACAGCAACATTTCTAATCTTACACCTCGGAAACTCAGAAAGACTGGTTTCCCTAATGCAAGAAAGCTTTCCTGAACTGGGATTAGCCACGTCAGATTGCGTAGAGCTGACGTGGGCAGAATCTCTAGTTCGATGGACAAATTTCCCGACAGGGACTCCGACTAGTGTTCTACTCAGTCGGGTTTATCCGGGTCCGGGTCGGATGAAGAGGAAATCGGTTTTATTAAAGAACCCGATTTCTAAAACGGGTCTGGAGGTCATATTCAAAAAAATTGAAGAACTGGAAACTCCAATCTTGAAGTTCTTCCCATTAGGTGGAATCATGAATCGTATTTCGCCATCTGCGAAGCCCTTTCCGCACAGAGCTGGAAATGTAGCAGTGGTTGAGATCGCGACGAACTGGAACGAAACAGGGGCTGAAGCCACGGATTATTACATAAATTTGACGAGGAAGTTGTATGATTGTTTAGCTCCTTTTGTGTCTAAATCAAAGGAAGCATATCTCAACTACAGAGATCTTGATTTGGGCATCAACCACCATGGAAGTAATAGTTATAATGAAGCGAGAAGTTATGGTCTAAAGTATTATGGGAATAATTTCGAGATGTTGGTGCAGATAAAATCGGTGGTGGATCCTGAAAATTTCTTCAGAAATGAGCAAAGTATTCCGGTTCTTCAATCCTTTGCCACTGAATGAATATCACTCATGAGAGTACTGCTTCTAAATCTGTTTTATTAATTTATTTGTGTAATATAATATTAAGATTATGGAAAGGATAATTTGTATTAATCACGTACAAGGAAAATATACAACAACAAGAGTAATGTAGAGTTATGTACAACCGATGCGGGATAACAATATATACTATTACACTATTACTCCCAATACGCCCCCTCAAGATGGCGGTGGGTACACTACGCCAATCTTGGACATAAGAAGAGTGAGCCGAGGACGAGCTAGGGGCTTTGTGAGAGCATCAGCCAGCTGATCAGAAGACGAGACATGAGCAACACGCAACTGAGAAGAGTTTACAAGATCTCTGACAAAATGATAGTCAATCGCTATGTGCATCATTCGTGAGTGAAACACTGGATTTGAGCACAAGTAAGTGGCACTGATGTTGTCACAGTAAATGGCCGGAACACATGAGAGAGATGGAAGGCAAAGTTCCTGCAGAATGGAGCGAGTCCATTGAACCTCAGCAGCAGCAGAGGCAATGGACCTATACTCAGCCTCAGTAGAAGACCGAGCAACAGTTCGTTGCTTGCGAGACCTCCAGGATATGGGATTGCACCCAAGAAACACCACATATGCCTCAGTAGAGGATCGATCATCACAGTCTCCTCCCCAATCCGCATCAGCAAAACAGTGAAGAGATAAAGAAGAAGAACTCCGAAGAAACAATGAATGATTTCGAGTACCATTTAAGTACCGAAGTAGTCTTTTTACGGCGCCCCAGTGTGTGGTGGTGGGTGTATGCATGTATTGAGATAACTTGTTGACTGCATAGGCAATGTCTGGTCGAGTGTGAAGAAGATATTGGAGACGACCAAGAACCTTGCGGTACTGAGTGGCATCAAACACATCAGAACCATCTGTACGAGAAAGTTTAGATCCTACAACCAAAGGAGTGGCTACTGGCTTCGAGTTAAGCATGTTGAGATCAGAGAGAAGATCAGTGATGTACTTCTGTTGAGACAAGTAACAGCCGTCCGCCGAACGAGATACCTCAATCCCTAAGAAGTATGATAAATCACCCAGCTTCTTGACAGAGAAGTGTGAGGCCAGATTGGCTTCAAAGGAAGACAGAAATCCAATGTTGTTCCCTGTGAGAACTAAATCATCCACATATACCAAAAAGTAGGCCATAACATCTTCTTTATGATAGACAAAGAGTGACTTATCTGACTTTGTACAGATGAAGCCAGACGAGACAAGAAAATTCCGTAAAGCTGTGTACCAGGTTTGGGGAGCTTGCTTTAAACCATAGATGGATTTTCTGAGCTTGCAAACATAATCAGGGTGATTAGCAGAGATAAAACCTGGTGGCTGCTGCATGTAGACATCAGTAGATAGAGTGCCATGAAGGAAGACATTGTTTACATCAAACTGAAGAAGTGGCCATTGTTGAGTAACAGCAATGCTAAGAACGATCCGAATCATGGCTGACTTTACAACAGGGCTGAAGGTGTCAGTGAAATCAACCCCGGGTCGTTGATGAAACCTTTCGCCACAAGACGTGCTTTGTATCTTTCAACAGAGCCATCCGGGCGTCGCTTGATCCGGAACACCCACTTACAACCAACAATGTTTTGAGCCAAGGAAGAAGGAACAAGATCCCATGTACCATTCTTGTGCAGGGCATTGAATTCAGAGGACATCGCATCACGCCAACAGGGAGTAGATAAAGCCTGAGAGATAGTAGTGGGCTCAATATCTGTGTAAGTTGTAATAGTGAGACAGTACCTGGGATTTGGTTTGAAGATGTTGTTCCTAGACCGAGTTACCATACGATGTTGAGTTGGAGCAGGTGGTGGTGGTGGTGGTGGAGGCGGAAGTGGAGAGTCCTGCCGTCGAGGTAAGAGACTGGTCGGAAGAGGTAGTTGGCGTATGGGTGGTGGAGTAGGTATGGATAGATCGGGTGGAGCAGGAGGTGATGGTGTTGGGGGTGGGGAGGATTGGCCAATGGTGGAGAAAGGGAAGGTATGCTCAACAAAGTCAACGTGTCGTGACACAAAAACTCTGTTGGTGTCATAATCAAGACAGAGATATGCACTTTGTGTGAGAGAGTATCCAAGGAAGACACAGGATTTTGATCGAGGTGCAAGTTTATGTGACGTGTATGGTCGAAGCCAAGGATAACAAAGACAACCGAAGACACGTAGTTTGGAGATGTGAGGTGGCTTGTGAAAGAGTTTTTCATAGGAGGATAGCATCTGGAGATTGTCTTTTGGAAGACGATTAATAAGGTACACGGCAGAGGAGACAGCGTATGGCCAAAGGTGAAGAGGAACTGAGGAATAATGTAACAGAGTGAGAGCTGCATCAACAATGTGGCGGTGGCGCCGTTCAGCAGCCCCATTGTGTTCTGGAGTATGAGGTGGGCTAGTTAGGTGAGTAATGCCATGTGAGGTAAGAAAAGAGCGCAGGGCAATAAACTCGCCACCATTGTCGGTATAGAGAGTGCGAAGACGACACTGCAATTGGTTCTCAACTAGGGATTTAAAGGCAATGAAGGTGGGTAGGACATCAGACTTGCGTTTCAATGGATAAAGCCACACATATTTAGTGAAGTGATCAACAAAGATAACATAGTATTTATAGCCATCGGAAGAAGTAACAGGAGAACTCCAAACATCAGAAAACAGTAATTCAAGTGGAGCAGTAGCATGTAAAGTGGATTCACCAAAGGGCAATTTATGAGATTTCATAGTTTTACACGCATCACAGAAACACTGGCTACAGTAAGATCAGCAGCAGGACATGGGTGTGAGCCATCAACAAATTTGAATAAGTCATATCCAGTGAGCAGCGTGCGGAGTTGGAAACTCCACGCAGAGTAGTTGGTAGAAGTTAGTTTCAATGGTGCTTGAGAGGCAACATTGAAAGCTACTGGAGAGGGTGGGTTGGCACGTTGATCGGTGGTGATAGGTTCGGCTGCCATGGATGCAGCGTGAAAGCAGAACGCGAGAGAAAAAAAAAAAAAAAAAAAAGGAAGGGGCGTGAAGAGTGGATCACGATGCGTGACTTTAGGGAAAGAAAGGAAAATGGGATCGATAGATAGGGCGATTAAGCCAAGATGCTCTGTGATACCATATTAAGATTATGGAAAGGATAATTTGTATTAATCACGTACAAGGAAAATATACAACAACAAGAGTAATGTAGAGTTATGTACAACCGATGTGGGATAACAATATATACTATTACACTATTACTCCCAATATATAATAATTGTTTGATTTAAGATAATGTACAAAAAAGGTAAGCCGGTAATATAATAATTGTTTCATTTAAAATAATAATGTACAAAAGACGTAAGCCGGATCTCTTGTACGTTACATTTATCATCCTCCTCTCTTTTACGCGTTTCTTGTTTAATAGTGTGAAAAAAGCAACCTACATATGTTGTCTCTTGCGCAAGTGTGAAAAGAACCCAAGTGGTTTGGGTCACAAATCTCTCACGTGATCTTCATGCTTTGCGTCCAATATATAGCTGTCAAAATGGGCTTGCCTTGCGTGGGCCAACCCGCCCCCATTCCACCAAAACCGCATAAAACCCACCCACCAAATGGCACACCCCTTAAACGACCCGTCACGCAAATGACCAACCCGGATATGACCCGCACTGTTTAATTTTAAAAAATAGATTTTATGAATTTTTTTGTAGTGTTCGTCAACTAATTTATTCTAATGTCTTATTTTCATATGTTTATTTTACTTAATTTTAAGTTAAAAAAATGTGGAAACAAGATTTGACCCACGCGTGATAACCCGCTTCACCTTATCAATAATTCAACCCATATAGGCTTGCCCATAAATGACCCAACCCATAAAATAAGCCAGTCCCATTTCAACACGTAAAATGGCAGGTTGTGGGTCAACCCAACCCACCAACTAATTTTGTCAGGTTTACTCCCAAATGTCATATCTACTCTTTTTTTTATTAATTTTTTTTATCAAGCAAATAAATTTATTATAGTGACAAAATTAGCACCAGTGGTGCTTTGAACTTTTACATGTCATATCTACTTTGTGATAAAAATAACGCTGTGTTCCTCAGCTAAAATCCAATTTCTCATAAACAGGTTAAATGATCGGCATTGATTACTGTTGGAATATAATTTGAATGGAGTCGGCTGCTTATCTAAGAATTAATTGCTAGTTCATGTATTCAAAGTATTTTTAATGTATTCAAAGTGTCCTTCAAGATTCACCATTATTAGGATAGTTTGAATGGCTTGAATATGTATCTATATAAACTGATGTAATTGGCAGATTTTAGTATTAATAAGAAATACGAGAGTTTCTCCACTTAAAATAGAGTGCTCTTCCTAACAAAGTGGTATCAAAAGCTATGGCAATAGTGAGTGAGTCAGTGAAAAATGGCAAACAATGGAATGTCATCTTTCCAATCTCCTCGTCTTACAAGAGAGAATTATGAGAAATGGTGTCTTCGATTGAAAGCGTTGCTCGGCGCCCAAGATGTGTGGGACATCGTAGAGAAAGGCTACGACAAGTCGGCAAATGAAACAACATTATCTCAAGAGGAGAAGGAGGCCTTGGCAAAGACCAAGAAAAGGGATCAACATGCACTCACTCTTATCCATCAATGTTTGGATGATTCTATGTTTGAAAAGGTGGCTGATGCAACTACATCAAAGCAAGCTTGGGAGATTTTGCAAAAATCTTTCCAAGGAGTTGATAAAGTGAAGAAAGTCAGGCTTCAATTTCTAATGAGTGATTGCGAAGCATGAGTGAATCCGAATCGATTTCAGAACACTGTACGAGGGTGAAGGCAAATGTGAATTAATCAAGCAGCTATGGAGAAAAAAATGAAGATGGTCTAGTGGTGGAGAAGATACTTCATTCTCTAACCCCGAAATTTGATTATGTTGTGTGTGTCATTGAAGAAACAAAAAATCTCGGAGCAATGACGATAGAAGAGTTGGAAGGTTCCTTTCATGCCCAAGAGGAGAAAATGACGAGAAGGCAAGAAGAACCAAATAAGCAGGTTCTTAAAACTAAAGCAATTTTGAAAAATGAAGAAGGGGAAAAATAATTTTTCAGAGGAAGAGGATGTGGAAATGGACGAGGAAGAGGACGTGGAAGACAAGGATGTGGACAAGAAAGAAGCAATGGTGAAAGTTCCACAAATGATGAGCGGAGCCCTTCTTATTTTAGAGGCTGCGGAAGGAGTCGAGGAAGAGGTCGTGGAAATTTTCAACGATCAAATGACAGAAAGTATGACAAGTCTAAAGTTGAATGCTTTCAATGTCGTAGGCTTGGTCATTATTCATGAGAGTGTCGAGATGCTGCAAATAATGATGAGAGGGTCAATCTTGTTAATGACAATCAAGAAGTTGAAGAATCCACCTTACTGCTTACCAAGAGAAAAGAAGAAAATAAAGTTGACAGCTCATGGTATTTGGATAATGGTGCGAGCAATCACATGTGCGGGTACAAAGAAAAATTCGTGGAGATCAATGACAAGGTGAAAGGTAGTGTTTTCTTTTGGAGACTCTTCGAAAATCCACATCGAAGGTAAAGGTACAATTCTTATTTCTAAGGATGATGGCCATAAATTGATTTCTGATATTTATTATGTTCCTAAACTAAGAAGTAATATTCTTAGTCTTGGACAATTCGTTGAGAATGGGTATGAAGTGTTAATGAAGGATAATTATCTTTGGCTTAAAGATAGAAATAATAACTTGATTGCAAAGGTGGGCATGTCAAAGAATCGGATGTTCAAATTATATATCCAAACTGTTGAAGCAAGATATTTGAAGGTGAATGTACAAGACGTGGCATGGTGTTAGCACATGAGATTCGGGCACTTGAACTTCGGTTCATTGAAAACTATGGGAGAGAAGATGATGGTGAAGGGGATGCCAACGATTGATAATCCAAATCATTTATGTGAAGCATGTCATCTTGGCAAACATGCAAGGAAAATCTTTCCAAAGGCAGCAACATCGAGAGCCTCCAAACCACTTGAATTGGTGCATATGGATATTTGCGGGCCTATCAATCCACCATCATTTAGTAAGAGTAAATATTTTATACTCTTCATTGATGATTATCGCAAAAAAATGTGGGTTTATTTTCTCCAACAGAAAGCAGAAGATTTCGCCACATTCAAAAAATTCAAGATGCTTGTTGAGAAGGAAAGTGGCTATTATATTAAGGCGTTGAGGTCTGATCGGGGAGGCAAATTCACCTCAAAGGATTTCAATGATTTTTGTGCAGCTCGTGGAATTCGCCGTCCTCTCACTGTTCCTAGAACACCTCAGCAAAACGGCGTGGCGGAGAGGAAAAATAGATCAATTCTTAACATGGCAAGGTGTATGTTAAAAGCAAAAAATATGCCGAAGGAGTTTTGGGCTGAGGGTGTTTCTTGTACGGTGTATTTGTTGAATCGTTCTCCAACATTGAGTGTGAAAGATCAAACACCTTAAGAAGCATGGAATGGAAAGAAGCTAAGTGTTCATCATTTGCGGGTCTTAAGAAGCATCGCTTATGCTCAAGTCCCACAACAAGAATGATCAAAGCTAGATGATCGAAGTGCCAAGTAAGTTTTTGTTGGATATGATTATCAATCCAAAGGATACAGGTTGTATAATCCAAAGAATGGAAAGGTGGCGGTGAGCCGTGACATTGAGTTTGACGAAGGTGCAGCCTGGAATTGGGATGGACAGCGTGAGAGCTCTTATAATTTCTTCCATACTTTGATGATGATCAAGTATTGGAGAATGTTGAAACTAATCTTGAGCCTCAGTCTCCAGCTTATGATGTTGAAGGCTCAAGTGAAAGACCGCCGATGATGAGATCGCTTGCTGAAATATATGAAAGAACTGAAGAGATTACTCTTAATAATGATGAACTCTATTGTCTTTTTGCAGATAGTGAGTCATTGAATTTTCAAGAAGCTGTGCAAGATAAGAGGTGGAGAGAGGCCATGGATGAAGAAATTAAATCCATTGAAAAGAATGATACATGTGAATTGACTTCTCTTCCTAAAGGCCATGAATCCATCGGAGTGTAATGGATTTACAAGGTGAAAAGAAATGCAAAAGGAGAGGTGGAGAAATACAAAGCAAGGCTTGTGGTGAAGGGCTATAAGCAAAAACATGGAGTCGATTATGATGAAGTTTTTACTCCAATTGCGAGGATGGAGACAATCTGTTTGTTGATTTCTCTTGCTGCTCAAAAGAAATGAAAATTTTACCAAATGGATGTGAAGAAAGCATTTTTAAATGGATATCTAAAAGAAGAGGTGTATGTGGATCAACCATTAGGTTACATTGCTGAAGGGAATGAAAAGAAGGTGTTGAGACTCAAGAAGTCATTGTGCGGATTGAAACAAGGCCCATGAGCGTGGAGTAGCTACATCAATCAATACTTCCAAGATCGTGGATTTGTTCGTTGCTTGAACGAGCATGCTTTATACTCGAAGTTTCATGAAAGTAGAGATGTTATGTTTGTTTGTCTTTATGTTGATGATCTGATTTTCACCAGCAACAATCCAGATTTATTTGATGAATTTAGAAGGAGCATGTCGGCTGAATTCAAGATGACGGACTTGGGGCTCATAACATATTATTTGGGTTTGGAAGTGAAGCAAATGGAGGGATGAATTTTTATTTCTTAAACAGGTTATGCAAAGGAAGTTTTGAAAAGGTTCAAGATGATTGATTGCAATCATGTGAACACACCCATGGAAGCTGGAATGAAGTTGTCTAGGTTTGAGGATGGAGAAAAGGTAGATCCTACTCTTTACACAAGTCTTGTGGGAAGTTTGAGATATTTAACGAGTACAAGGCCCGACATACTTTATGCGGTTGGAGTGATAAGTCGTTTCATGGAGACTCTCACATCAATCCACATAAGTGTAGCTAAGAGGATTCTTAGTTACCTTAAAGGTACGATCGATTTTGGAGTGTTCTATTCCTCATCTAATGATCTTCGGTTGAATGGATTTTGCGATAGTGATTTTGCGGGTGATATTGATTATAGAAAGAGTACTACGGGTTATGTATTTTTATTGGGTGATTGTGTTATTTCTTGGTGTTCAAAAAAGCATTCTGTTGTCACATTGTCTACATGTGAATCTGAATATGTTGCTGCAAGTTCAAGCACATGTCATGCCTTATGGTTGAGGAAGCTGTTGAAGGAAATTCATTTGCCACAAGAGGGAGCTACTGAAATTTGCATTGATAATAAATCAATTCAAGCACTTGCAAAGAATCCGATCTTCATGATCGAAGTAAACATATTGATACGAGATATCATTTCATTCAGGAGTGTATTACCAATAAGGAAATGGAGCTGAAGTATGTAAAAACTCAATATCAACTGATATTTTCACCAATCAGTTGAAGTTTGAAGATTTTCGAAGGTTGAAAGCTGTGCTTGGAGTAAGAAAGGAAGTTTCAAATTAGGAGGGAGTGTTGGAATATAATTTGAATGGAGTCGGCTGCTTATCTAAGAATTAATTGCTAGTTCATGTATTCAAAGTATTTTTAATGAATTCAAAGTGTCCTTCAAGATTCACCATTAATTATTAGGATAGTTTGAATGGCTTGAATATGTATCTATATAAACTGATGTAATTGGAAGATTTGAGTAATAAGAAATACGAGAGTTTCTCCACTTAAAATAGAGTCCTCTTCCTAACAATTACCTCTTTGTCCTTGAGCTTTAATCCATGTAGAAACTGTCCACCAAGTTCACTCCTTTTACTTCGAATTGCTGATATTTTTACCAAACTGCTTAGCTCAGCCACTTATTGAATTTTACAAAAACAAGCTTCGTGTTGTCCTTGACCTTCGTCTCAATTGTGTGTGTGTGTGGGTGGGTGGGGGGGGGGGGAGTTGATAGACTACCCTGATATATACTGATCAAATCTTTCTGTTTCACTATTGAAACTCTCTCCAATTTAAATTAGGAATGGGACATTATTCTTAATTCCCTCACAATACTTGAGTTAAATCCACTTTCAGTCCCATAGATTTCGTCAAAGTCGATTTTCGTCTCAAATTACTTATATTTTTTTTTCCTGATTTAGTCCCGTAGCTATCTCAAAAATTTAAATATCGCCCCAAAAATAATTTTTTGTCGCAAATCATCTTACAACTCCTAAAAAGTTTTCAAAACCGTCCCAAATTTTGGAGGATTTTGAAATTTTCAGGTGTTAATTTGGGGCGATTTTGAAAAATTTTCACGATTTGCGGAAAATTAGTTTTGGAACGAAATCTAAATTTTGAAATAGTAGCAAAGTGACCATGCTGAGCAGAGCGCTGGGCGGAGTCCCTATCGGAAAGTAAGTCCATCAGAGCATATATAGATTCTACCCAACTCACCTCTAGACAATCTGTTTTTGCTAAACCCAGTTCATGAAATCTTTCTTGCGTTAAGGCAAAAAGGCTTTCTGAGTCTCCAAGAAACAAGATCAGAAATATAGCTTGCAATCTCTTGGTGTGTTTGGATGGAAGGATTTGAGAAGAGAAATATAATTCCCTCCCTCAAATCCCTCCTATATGTTTAGATATAATTTGAAATTAATGGATTTATAAATTCAAGATTTTGAATCAATGGATTTCAAATCATGGATCTGATTTTGAATTTTTTTTAGTTGTTTTGAATGGATTTTCAAATCCTTACTCAAACCGTTTCATTTGAAATCCTTACGTTGTCTAATTGATATATTAATGTATAAAAATAGTATATAAAATTAATAAATTAATTATAAAAATGGTAGGTCTTGCGTGAGACCGTCTCACGTGAGACCATTTTATACTTTTTAAAATAGTTATCACTTTCGCTATAAAATATTATCACTTTTCATCTATACTGTAAATTGTTTATGAAATAGTATTATTACTTTTCATTAATTCAGTATCAATTTTTGTTATAGGAGTTATCACTTTTCGTCCGTCTCATGTAAGCCCTTATGTGAGACGGTCTCATACAAGTCTTTGCCTTAAAAAATATTTTTATTTTTTTTAAATTTTAACACCTACCACCCAGTCTACCCACCCACCCATCCCAAATTTTTTTAAATAAATTTTTGAATTTTAATATTTAAATAATAAAAATATTATCACTCAGCCTATTCCTACCCACCCACCCACCACTCACCCCCAAAAATTTTTTTATAAAATTTTAAATTTTAATATTTAAACAATAAAATATTACCACCCAATCTACCCCACCCCATCACCAACCCACCCACCAACCCCCACCCTCCATCCAAAATTTTTTTTAATAAAATTTTATTATTTTTATTTATCATGTATAAAAATCTGTTTTAAAAATTAAAAAAAATTGTTAGAATTATGAATTTGAAAATTCTTTCATAAATCTACAATTCATCCAAATAGTAGAATTCAAACTAATTGATTTAAAATCCACTTATTTTCAAATTCATTAAATTTAAAATAACTCAATCCAAACACAATTTTCACCGTCTTTGATCACCAGATAATTTGATAAATATATCAATATCCAATTTGTCAACTATTTTTAAATATTTATAAATAATTTTGGTAAAATTTTGCTTGTTATAATCCATTTGAATTCCTGCAAAAGTTACCTTAGGTGGCGCTCTGACAAGCTTGATTTTATAACCTGCAACCACTCCAAAGCTGGAGGTGCTACTACTGGTAATAGCCCAGAACATATCCTCCCCAATCGTCGACTGGTCAGAAAAGCCCACTTTTACGTAGACAAGTATGGCATTAACAACGTTATCAGCAGCTAAACCAAATTTCCAGACCATATTACCGTACCCACGGCCCTGGATAAGCCCTGCCACGCCGACGGACCGGCAGTTTCTGCCATGGAATGCGTGGATGCTGCTTTTTAGGCAATGTTGTAGTAAAGTTCTCCCAGGGTGGCACCGGCTTCAACCCATGCAGTTTTGTCTTCCACGTCATCACTGACTGAGCGAAGATTGAACATATTGAGGATGAAGAAAGGGGCAGTACCAAAGGCCCTCGAAGTCATGACACAGATCATCGCGCCCTGGATGTGAAGGGATCGTTGTACCTTAAGTTGTGTTTGCATTGAGTCATTTCAAATCTAATAGATTTGAAAATGAGTTAATTTTAAATTACTTGGACTTTGAATCAATTCATTTGAATTTCACTGTTTGGATAAATTATGGATTTTTGAAAGGATTTCAAATTTATAATTCAAAAATTATTTTTAAAATAGAATTTTGTATATGATAAATAAAAATAATAAAATTTTATTATATTAAATATAAAAATCTAAAATTTTATTAAAAAGTTGTGGGACAAAAGTTAGATGAAAATGATATTTTCTTTTTTTTTGGAGTAAACATTTAATTATGTGGAACAAGGAAAGAGTAAACAATAAATGACGGAGGGAGTATTATTAATCCCATATACTTTTTTGATGTCACATGTGTATTATTTATATATAGTCTAAATTTTCTAGACTATGCATAACTTTTCTAGACTTAAACACATCCTACCTTGGTGGACAGGGAAGAACTTTTAGTTATATAAATAGTTACAAAATTCAGATTACACACATCAAACCAAATACCAACATTTGTTGATTAGCTAATTAGCGGGAAAATGGATACTTTAATTCTAGCGATTGTAGTAGTTGTACTGGTTTGGGCAACATCGCATGTTCTTACGAGATCAAACCTACGGCAGCGAAAGATGCTTTATTCCCCCGCTTCCGATCATCGGGAACCTTATCCAACTTGGCCGATCCCCCCACCGATCACTCACTGATCTCTCCAAAACATATGGCCCTTTAATGTCTCTCCAAAACATATGGCCCTTTAATGTCTCTCCATCTAGGAGCCCTGTATACAGTAGTTGTGTCATCACCCCAACTAGCAAACAAGTATTACAGCTACACGACAAACAACTCTCCAGCCGTACAGTTTCTGCAGTGGTTGAGGCACTCGACTCTCACAACAACACCATGGCTTTTTTGCCAGTTGGAAACAAATGGAGACGATTGCGAAAGATATACAGAGAACATGTTGTGTCGACTCAAGTGCTGGACGAGAGCGAAGGGCTTCGACTGGAGAAGTTGATGAATATGCTCGAGTACGTGAAAGAATACTCAATTGGTGGCCGAGCTTTGAACGTTGGGGATGCTGCCTTGTTAACATCTCTCAATCTTATGGCCACAACTCTTTGTCCTGTCGAGTTTGCGAGCTTTGACTTTGATGCTACTCGGGGTTTGAAGGAAGCTGTTAAGGATGCCTTGGAAATTCTTGGTGTTGTGAATATAGCTGATTTTTTTCCATTTGTTAAATCGATGGATCCACAGAAGCTTAACAGAAAGGCCAACTTTTACAATGGTAATTGCCTTAAGAAGTTTGAAGATATAATTAACCAAAGATCATCCTTGGGATCTCCCAAAAATCATGATTTGCTCGACACACTTCTCAATCTGGTGGACGTCGAGGACAAAGACTACAACTTGAATATCAACGACATCAAATATATATGTTTGGTCAGACTGCTCAGTTATTATGAGTTAAATGCCCAAATTACATTAAAATTCGATTTTCGTCCCAAATTACTTAAAATTTTCGGCCTAGTTTCATAGCTACCTCAAATTTTAAATTTCGTCCAAAAAATGATTTTTTGTTGCAAATCGTCCCATAACTCCTGAAAATTTTCAAAATTGTCCAAAATTTTGGGATTTAGAAAAAATTTTAGGAGTTAATTTGGGACAATTTTGAAATTTCAGGAGTTATGGGACGATTTACGACAAAAAATTAGTTCTTGAACGAAATCTAAAATTCTGAGATAGCTATGGGACTAAACCGAAAATTTTAAGTCATATGAGATGAAAATGGAATTTGGCAAAAGCTATGGAGTTGAAAATGCATTTTACTCTTAAATCCATCAATAGTTCCTTCTATTTCAGAATACATGATAATATTATTTTTAACTGGTACATATATGTTAATAATAATTAGGAGATGTTTGTTGCTGGATCAGACACAACATTAACAGTGGAATGGGCAATGACAGAACTGCTTCTCAATCCTGCGAAGATGGCTAATGCAAAGAACGAGCTTAGAAGCGTCGTCGGAGAAATCAAACAAATGAAAGAATCAGACATATCAAGGCTCCCCTACTTGCAAGCTGTGATCAAAGAAGCCCTTCGACTGCACCCGCCTATTCCTTTTCTAGTTCCTCGCAAGGCGGATTGTGTAGTCGAAATCGACGGATATAGAATCCCAAAAAGCGTCCATATAATGATCAACGTTTGGGCAATGGGAAGAGATTCAAGTATATGGGCAAACCCCACTTCATTTGAGCCTGAAAGATTCTTGAACACCAAAATAGACAACAAGGACCAAGATTTCAGCATACTTTCTTTTGGATCAGGAAGAAGAATTTGCCCTGGTTATCCAGTGGCTGATCGAATGGTACCTCTTATCCTGGCATCTTTGATTCATACTTTTGATTGGAAACTTGAAGATGGAGTCAAAGTGGACACGACAGACAAATTTGGTGTTACATTGCATAAGGCAGTACCCCTCATGGTTATTCCAATAATGGTCTGAAAGAAAGCTAGGTGCACGTCCTAGTTCCACTCTCACTTCACTTTATTATTTCTCGTAATATTCTCTATAAAGATAGCTGTAAGTCCAAGTACCCAAACCCTGAAGGATAAGTCCATTCTCATAATTTCACTAGTAATTACCAAACCCAACAAAAATTACTTTTTTTTCTTTTAGTAACAAAATACCAACAGATTTATAGTGTTTTTACCAACGGAATAATATTTGATGTTATTTACCAATTGATTACCAATGAAATCATTATATATATATATATATATATATATATATATATATATATATATAAATTGCAAACAGAATTATTTGTGAGTAACAAGTTTAATATCAATCCATAGGAGAAAACGAGCTAGAGTCTAAGCGAACTTTCTTTTATCGCAATTTTATAGAGACACCCGATAATTGAATTTTGGTTTGAACAATAAAAGAAAAATGCACTTTTGGTCCCACACAAAAAATTTCATTTTATTTTTTATCCTAACCTTTTTCTTAGTCCCGAAAAATACAATTTTGATCATATCCGTTAAGTTTAGGATGAAATTCGTTAAATTAATATATATATATATATATATATATATATATATATATATATATATAATTAAGAACTATACTCATAAAGAAAAATACTAATAACAATTAACACAGCTTCTAAAGACATTCCAGAAAAAATCCAAATAAATTTTCATTTCCAAACTATTCATTCCCACAAACAACAAATTCTCCTAAAAGATATGCTCCCAAACACTAGAAATTAGAGCAAACAAATTCTCTAATAAACTCCTAAAGAATCCAGAAAATAAATTGCTTACTCCATTGCTTATTTAGAAGAGATAATCTTTATAATTTTTTAAGATTTGACCAACAAAAGATGTTAAGGTAGATACAGTTTCTGAGCTAATCAATTTGTTGACTTTACATAAAGTGTTGATATTTGATGCACCTGGGTGCACACATGCATTTATATGTGTATAAATTTTTATTCAATAGTGAATATACGTTTCTTAATATTATATAGTTTTTTACATTTAGTTTTCATTATAAAAACTAACAGAAAATTCGCTAACAAAGTGTATACATTTTTATTCATTAGTGTATATATTTTTATTCATAGTGCACAGGATAATTTGCCTTACATAAAAAGGATTTTACTAAGGGGGTTCATTAGGAAGAGGCTTCCTTCATTAAGTCATTACCATGGGGATTCTAAGTGGAGAATCGGCCACGTTGGAGCACACCATCTACCAGAATATGGATCTGATCTGATTGCCAGTCATGGACAACTACTAAGCGCACCGGAATTCACCGCGCCTCCTACCTACTCATCGCCACAGATCCACGAGCCGCCATCGATTTTTTCTCTTGCCAAGCCAAATAACAAAAATCGAGGACTGCTCTCACTTTCTCCCTCAAGGTTGTAACGAGAAGATCGCCGAATCTGCTGTATCTTTTTCATTGTACGATTCACCGTTCATCACCGACGGAGCACACCACCAGCGCTACCAAAAAATTGTGGCATTGCCACGCCGGTCAGATTTGCCAATCCCCTCACCAGAGTTTGCTACCATTGGTCGTCGAAGTTCACCAGATCTAGCATCGCCGTCCACCCCAGGCTGACTAACTAGCCACCCTGAATATTCTCTCTGGAAATCGCGATGTGTAAATTTGGGTGGAAAATTATATCGTAACGGACATGTCAAGCTTTCCGTCAATTTGATAAACGAAATTTCAAAAAAAAACCAACGGGACTAAAATGTAATGAAATGAGACTTCTTGTATGGGGAAAATTACACTTTTTGTCCAGTAAGAATTGCTCAATGCCAAAAAGGTCCCAAAACTTGCAGATTAAGTCCCATAAGAATTTTTCATCAAAATCTATTAATAGTTAACGAAATATTCTGAACCGTTAGCAAGACCAAAATGGCAACTTGTAAATTTGATTCCATAATTTGTAAAAATAATCCCCAAAGAAAACTAATACAATGTTTATTGAGAGAGAAAACAAAGGAGAATTGTCGTAATGGACTATATCTATGTTGAAAGACTGAAAATAATATAAATCTGGTAGTTTATAATAATATAAGTTAATTTGGGATGAAAATTTTGAAAAATTATAGTTATAATATTTTTATGGGACCAAAACCGCTAGCTATGAGACCAGTGAATTCATATGGACTAAAATTGAATTGAATGAATTCTTATGGGACCAAATGTGACATTTTTCCTCTTGTATGGGACCAAAAGTGTATTTTTTCCGAACAATAAAAGAAAATTAAAGGTAAACTAATGCAACAAATAAGAAAGCAAATAAAGATGAACGAAAGATGATATTCAATGAACCAAATGAAGTAAAAGTGAGACTAGCAACACTAGTTAAGAGGCTTGGAAATTTTAGGATTAATGCATCGAACTTATATATCTCTTGGGCTAAGCATAAGGGCAATTTCGATTACCACCTAAACTCTCTCTTGAGATGAAGAGGATATAGATCCTTACAAAGATACTTAAAAAGCTCCTAGGATTGAGCTTTAGACAAACACACCTCCCAATAGGTAAGAGAAACAAAGAATAAAATACTCTCGATCCATTTCTAGGTACTATGTTTAATCTAAATTTGGTTCCTTCATTTGATAAACCGAACTCTCGATCTAGTTAACCAAATGTTCTATCAAAGGGTTTTAAATTTTGAAGGATATCTCTATCTCATTTTAAATTAATACACATGAAATGTATGATGAAATGATTCAATGAAGTGACTGATATTATAAATGATTTTTAGATTTATATATCATTTATATATTAATGCATGATTTGATTTTCTTAATCTATCAATCAATTTATTTTTAATATTAAAGAATTTAATATTGTATTAATAACCAATCTTTCTATCGATCATTTATTGGTATTTAAATAGATACGAGAAAACTGCAATAGTGGTCTTATATATCACAGCGCCCCATTTGATTTTGGTTCCAATAGTTATGGTTTCAGTCCCAAAGGTTTTTTTTCCTTCAATAATGCTCTCTGTTTTCTCAAAATAAGATAATATTTGAATTCTCCTCTCGAACAGGGCTATAAGTCCTGTTGTCTCGAACAGGGATGCTACTTGTTTAGTATGAAAATTTGTGTATTTTATGATCCGTTTTAGCACCATTTTGTGGTATTTATATCTGTATTTGAGCATCTTGTAGTTGAATTGTATAAATTTTTGTTACAAATGCATTTGAGGTGTTATTTCGTATTTTTAAGTGAAAAATGGGATAAAAAGAGCAAAAATAGAAGTGGAAAACGAAGTCGGGAGCGAAGTCGGGAAGAAAAAGAGCAGGCACGACTCGTGCCGGCCAACAAGAAGCACTCGTGCCGCCAAAATGCGCCAGGTCGTGCCGCATGCCTGCCGAGAGGCGCCCGCACGACTGTCGAGCACGCCCGCCTGGTGCCGTCTAGACCTGCTGAGCACGAGCTGCCGAGGGATGTCGCCCGTGCCGCCCATGCCGCCGAGACACGCTGCACCCGTGCCGCCGAAGGCTGCCGAGAGAACCTATAAGCACCAACTGGCACGACTCGTGCCACATATGGCACGACTCGTGCTAGTGCCCAGCGAGCCCAGTTTTGTATTTTCATCATTGTTCTGGCCCGTTTGTGTTTTTAATGTAAAAAAACCCACTTTTGAGTCAGAATTCGGGATTTTTACAGTCCTCAACTAAAAAAGAGACACTTTGGGATTTTTATTCATAACTCTCCATAACTCTCCACAACCCTACATACTTTTTCATACCCTTTCACCACACCATCCCATCCACTCATCCCGGAGAGTTCATCAGTGTTGCTTACTTGAGAAGGAGAACAAGAAGGTTCAGAATCACGGAGGAGAGAACGGAGAATCACACCATATCTAGGGTTTTTCTTATTCTTCCTTTCTTTATTTTGAATAATAGACCTATGGGCTTGCTTTCATACTTAACCATGGGTGTTGCTTGTAACACCATGGGCTAGTACTTTTTGGATAGTTCTAGGTTTTGAAAGTTTAATTGGATTTGACTTGATGACCTAGGCTAGGTTGAATTTCTGCAGTATACTTATTCCTTTATTAATGCTTTGATTTAAGACTTGCATTTTTGTCTTATAGTATCTGTCCTCATTCATGAGTATGTCATTGTCTTATGCATGTTTATGATTATTGCTTGTGTCATAGAAGGAATTATATTTGTCTATTTGTTATGGGTAAAGAGAATCTAACCATATAACATTTATTCATTAGAATAATTAATATTGGACACTTAATATATTTATTAATTACCATTCTAGAGGATTTGGTTTCTTAGATTGTTAGGTGGGAACCGAGGTTTAATTCTTATGTACTTATAAAGGGAAGTCTTGTGTTTTAACCTTTAATGGAATTTTGCATGAAGTACCTAGAACGGGAGTAAGAATTATTCTTCTACATCTTTAGGTTTGAACCAGGTTTATGTGTTAAGTTTACTTCACCAAAGGAATTTATCATGATTAAGTGATTGCTTTCATAATATCTGCAGGAATTCTAAACAATTGTCCTGTGATTTAGGTTGACCAATTAAACTGGATTGCTTAGAGCTATCTTGTCTTCTTTCTTGAACACTTCCATATTTAGTTTTTCTGTTATTTTATATTTTTGTTAATTATTTTCTGCATCTTTACTTGAATTAATATTTTCCTAAAATACCTAGAATTGTCTTAAATTAGAATAGCCATATTTAGATTAAATATTTTGTCTATAATTATCCTGTGGTTCGATATTTTTACTTGGTTACACGCTGAGCTACAATTGATTCCCTACACTTGGGGACACATGCTAAAAGGTGAACAAGGAAATGGTGCCATTGCCGGGGATAATTCCCTAGGCTTTACTATTTAATTCTTTTGTGATTTATTTTAATTTAGGACGTTAAATTTTTAATTGCTTTTATTTTTTTTTTATTTAGATCCAAACTATTCTAATCAGTTGCGTGAGCACAGGTAAAAGCAGTTAAGATGATCGATGATGCCCCGACTCCCATGCGGGATCAGTATAAGTTGAAGCATACCATGAACGTTGGATTGAATAGACTTGCAATCACTGCGGAGAGTTTTGAGTTGTCGTTTGGATTGATCCGAATGGTATAGGCACAACAGTTTAGTGGTAATCCTTTGGAGAATCCTAGTGAGCATCTACAGTTATTTGATGAGTATACGAGGACGCAGAAGCATAGGAATGTTCCGGAGGATGCTATCAGAATGTGGCTTTTCCCATTCTCACTAACGGGGAAAGCTAAAGAGTGGTACAATAACCTTCCTGCAGGATGTTGTACTACATGGGAGAGTTGGCAGATAAGTTCTTGAACAAGTACTTCCCTCCCTCCAAGATTTTCAAAGTGAAGCAAAAGATTACACAATTTAAACAAGGAGGCTTGTAGAGTTTCTATGAAGCATGGGAAAGGTTCAAGGAGCTGTTGCGTTGTGGTCCACAACATGGATTTACAAAAGACACCTACTTAGGCTTCTTCTATCAAGGCCTAAGGAGTGATTCAAGAGTGTTGGTGGACGCGACAGCTGGTGGATCGATCTTCAAAAAGTCAGTAGATGAAGCAGAAGAGATCTTTGAGGAGATGGCAGCTAACACATATGATTGGCTTATGGAGAGATCAGAAGGAGTCACTTTAGATAAAGTGGGAAAAGTAGAAGTTCAGGTCAACAGCAATAAGATGTCAGAACTCAAGAGTCAACTCACACTTTGCCAAAACTGTGGGAAGTCAACGGAGAATCCCCGTTGTCGTAACCCATGCAGCTCCGTTGTTAACCCGGCAGTTGTTAAAAGTCTTGACTTTTAACAACAGTGGAAAACCCTTTGTCGTAGGACATTTTTAAAAACGGTGTATCCACATTGTTGTAGCTATTAAATATCCATGGTTAATTCTGTAATGGTAACAAAATATGTTTTAACAACGGGGAATCCCCATTGTTGTAGATACCTTTAACAACGGATTATCCCCGTTGTTGTTGCTAATAATATCCGTTATCAATCCGGAAGTTGTTAAAGGTACCTATCCTTTAACAACGATTTTTGACCCGTTGTCGTATCTTAGCTTTCACAACGGGAAATCCCCGTTGTCGTTAATGGAATCTCCATTGTTGTATCAAACTATAACAACGGGGATTACCCGTTGTTGTGCCTCAAAATTTCCATTGTTAATCCGAGAGTTGTTAAAGGTACCATACTTTTAACAACGGCATTCTCCCCGTTGTCGTAAATTCTTTTTAACAACGGTGAATCACCATTGTTAATTTTATCCCCGTTGTTGTAGATGAATTTAACAACATAGATTAACCGTTGTTATAGCTCAAAATCTTCATTATTAATCCGGGAGTTGTTAAAAGGTTCTTACTTTTAACAACTGAATTTCACCCGTTATCGTAAGTTTTTTTAACAACGGTTTATCACCATTAGTTTTTTCCCCATTGTAGATTATTTTTAAAAATATTGTTCTTTTTAAAGAGGCAATCCCCGTTGTCATAGCTCTCTTTGACAACGATTTATGCCCGTCATCGTATGATATATCCCCGTTGTTATTATCAAAATTTTAACCTATTTAATAATTAAAAATCTGAAAATAATAAAATAGTCATAATCCCTGATCTTCAATACAAGATAACTAATTTTTACATTAATTCATTCAAATTTAATTGAACTCCAAATACAAAAACCAACATCAATACGTTCGAATATAACATCCCAACATCTCCCTCACCAATACAATTCACCAACAAAAATTAAAATACATCATAAGGTATCTATGATCGACAAATATCGTCTTCCCATAAATATAAACAACAAACCGTTCATCATGTTCCCCTTTCCCTTAGACACACTTTAGTCTTTTGGTAAGGCTGGTAAAGAAGACATAAGATAAGGTTAACACAATCGTATATGTTGTTCTCATTACAAGATATATTACAAAATTACCTCTTCCCAGACGAGTCTTTTACATGTGATGCAGGATGCATGAAACCCACTCTTTCCGCACATCATCAATATCCATCTCGCTATAATTTTTCTCAATGAACTATGGAGCACAAAAGCAAGCACTTATATAACCACAGTATCATGAGAATAATAAATAATAGAATTATAATAAGGCTACTTACAATTGATTGTATCATTTCAATTTTCACTATTCCATCAAATTGCATTATATCCAACAAGTAGCGAAGCACATAAAAGCCACATTGGCTCCCGTCAGGTTGCTTTGGCACCTATGACGAAAACGAAATGCAAGATGAACACAAATCTAAAACTTTTATCATAAGGTTTCACTCAAGCATAATCAGAAGAATAGGCAATGCCATTTCAAGCCATAATTACAGTCATTTCAAGAATTGAAAAACTGTATAAATTCTTCCATTCAATAAAAAATCCATAATCTGAAATGTATACGAAATCGCTCGAATATTAGAGCAAGTTTCGAATAAGTGATGAGACGGTGACTAGATAGAATAGGCAAGAAACTGAGATTCCAGTTCATGTAAAGCAAGAAAAGAGCCAAAGCGAAGCTTGTAACAAATTTATTAATGCCGCATGAAATATTTTGCTATATCATTTTAAAAGTAGTCATCGAATGACTATGTATATATATACTTTTAACAACATCATCAAAACCCACTCATGTGAATAACTTAATGAGTATAAAAAATGAAAGTAGAAATTCAAACCAGTGTTTCTAGTTGATCCAGTAGAGGCTCTTATCATTGGAAAGACTTCTCTTGGCCTTGGAGTTTGGTTGGGACAATAATCGTATCCAGTTCAACGAATTTCATGCCTCTCAGGAGTATTTCTTTATGGGAGTCTATCACGATTCCTCAAGAATACACAGGTAAATACCCAAACCAAATTTCTGAAACTAATGCCCTTCTCTCTTCCCAGTTTCGCCCCTCCAGGAGAGGCCTCCATATTGACCAGGGTAATGTCTTACGAGCATGATAAATTGGGATTTCTTACCATTAATGATACTCACTTCAAATAATACTGCATATCAATAATAAAATATTAGAGTATCTAAAATGATTTATTTCATAATCTCAAATGTATGAGTGATTTCCTCTCTCAATCAAGTAGGTGAAAACTTCATACCAATTTTCCATGTAAACTTAGCTATATATGTAAATATTACAGAGCTTTTAACAGATTAACAACCACATGATTGATGCGACCTTGAGATTTGAGTTGTAAAGTGTATGCAAAATAACATAATACCTCACAAGTGTTCAGATTAATTATACGTTTACACAACAAGCCTCAGTAGATTATAAAGCCTTAGTTCAGAAACATGAGATTATACACTCATCACTCTTTAGTGTTTCATCACTCTTTAGAATTCTATAAACACAAAAAAGATTGTCTTTAATCACATTAGCCACGTCAAATATGTGCAAGCAAATACCACGTTAAATATTGCGCCTTATTTCATCACTAAATCTCTAAAGACATTTAACTTTCTTAAATATTCTTTTGAATCAAAGAAAGAGGAAATGCTATAAGCATCTATTTCATTCTTGAAATCTGTAAGTCCAACTATAGCACATAATTAGCTAGGGCAAAGCCTCAAGTATCTTCTAACACATTCATATACCAGCTATCACCGAAATTGGTGTACTTATTTCACATGAAATTCAATGGATAATTCCCTATTCGGTAGCAGTGTGTCGTTAATCAAATATGTCTAAACCAGACAGGGAAAGTGTGTTTCAAATAAAGGACAACACAAAACAACATTTCTGGAATTCATTGGTGTATGATCATACTTTCCATAATATCCCAAATACATCATGATATTCACTGCAGAGTGCTGCAATAAGCTGATTATTATAAACTCCATGTAATTTAAAAGGAGTAAATTGTAAGGATCAAATAAAATCATATTATTCATGTAAATTTCATGCTATCTATAGGGAATACCTCAAAATGAATTCCCAAGAACCAATTCAAGTCATGCATTTATTAAAAGAAAATACGCCTTACCGATCGATGTACTGTTTCATTTTATTCATACCAGGTTATTGGCCAGCTTCTTTAACAGTGAAGAATACAGACCCCCAGGATTTGAACCGGTTGGAATTCTTATCAATGGAGAGCCTTCTCTTGGCGTTTAAGTTCAAGTAGCACAAAAACTGTATCCAATTGGATAAAATTTTTTGCCAGTTGGAGTTCTTGATTGCAACCAGCGTTATGATTTCTGAAAATGTACTTTCATGCGGTACGATAGTTTGCTAACTCCATTCCTTCTCCTGAGGATAAATATCACAAACAAATACAAGGCACGGGACAAGCCTAATTCCAATTAGATGACTGAAATAAAACACACGTGTCCGATCATATCCATAGTTTAATATATGAGAATTCTGTTCATATAGGGTCGAAACTATGTCCAAAGCATATATTCAACCATTTATGTTATTATAGGGTCATCATAAGGGGAGCACATTTCCTTAAGAAGAAAAATGATTTAGATACCAAATTTTAAAAATGAATGGCATAACAAAATGGTGGAATGCAGTTATCTTAAAAATAAAAACATTGAGTTTAACGTAAATGTAATTGGAAAGGGCGTATGTTGGAGTGGCAACGTGAAAACAGAAAATTATGTTACAACAGATTCTTGTCTTAATAAGATATGCTTCATTGGTTGATAATTTGGATCAAACTTAAAGAGCTGTTGCTAAGTATTCCTATTTTTCTTGCACACCTATTTTAATATCCATGTGGAATTTTACACTCACTTATCTATCACATGGCGTGTTATAAATCTAGTTTCATTTTTCATACATCCTATTATAGAAAGGCAACACATGCTTCTTTCTCCCTCTCTCTCTCTCTCTCTCTCTCGAATACGCTAGCTTTAGCCCTTTAAGAATGAATCATGAGTATTTAAACTCTTAATCAAAACAAGATTTACGATGATTTTAAATCAAATCTCCATTTCAAATCAAATCAAAACAAGATTTCAAATCAAATCTGTATAAGATTACCAAAATCCAACAAGATATCAGCACGCAAATGATCAAATTTATAACATGGAACCAAACTTATCATACGATCAATACTTGTTAGTATTATGACTATATAACGAATTTACACTCAGCCATCCTTTTAATAATGCCTTTCTGGACATAATATAATATTCTGCAGTTGGCAGCATACTATTAGAACAATTAACTATAAGACAAACTTCAGAGGTGAGGAAGAAGGTGGTTGCCTAAATGATAAATCAGACAGGATAGTGGATAGAGAGACAAACCTTTCTTTGAAATGTCGAAGCATCATTTGCTTTTTTTTGGAGATTCACTGTATAGTAACCCAAGAAAAGATTCTTAGATTGGTGTTACAGAATAATAATTTCTTTGCACGCACATTTAAACACAATGTTTTAGTCAGCTTATACTATATTGTTAATAATATGCATAGAAAACTACTAGTAGCTGAACATTGGTGTTAACAACTTAAGAAGCTAGAATGACATAAATAAAAACTGTTGTATTTTCTAAATCTATGGGTAATAGTTATTAACTAGCACAATTACCTGAAATTCAGATAATTGTTATCGTTTCTCAGCCTGCAATATGCCAATGATGCTCAGGTACTCACACAAAGTGAACTCATACGCACATTAAGCACTTCTCCTACAGCTTTCCCCAAGAATTTTGCATTCATTTTCACCTTCAAATCATGGCACTATTTTCAATAATTAGTTTGTAATTCAGAATCTCATTTCTTACCCCACTAAGCAAAAGAAAGAGTAGACAAATGCCTTTCTACCATTTAGAAATAACAGAAACTAATGTCTTATATCAGCTTGAAAAGAAACACCAGCAGATTCAATATCAGAAATTATAGCAATAAGTTTTTACCATTTATGTACAGGTGCTTTACACGCATATTAACCATTTCCATGGTCACATTCTTCCTAAGCATACAAGAGATAACAAAAAATAATTACATTACCTGATATAAGATATCATAATAGATTATTATGAAGATCCAAGGAGCAAAAGATTTCAAGAATGGAGGATGCTCAATGGAAGCAACTATATATCAACGGAATGTAATATGCTTAAATATTATAAGCTGATATGATTATGACGTAATGCAACAAAAGGCCAAAATAATCAAAACGCCATTTTAAAGTCTCCTAAACAAGATTCTGTTTTAAGAAGTCATTAAAATATTTAAATTTTGTTTCATGGAATCCTCAAGACCTCGTTTTACTATACTTTTTGAGTCAACCTGATGGTGTCTTTAAATCAAATACACATTTATCAAATTTCATTAATATCAGATGTGACTATTAAATGCAATTTTTAAAATGATTCTTCTAATAGATTCCTCAAAAACTTGTGAAAAAAAATACACAGTTGAGTACAATTATATAAGAAAAAGTCGAGGTTTAATATTTTTTGTTTATGCCTATAGTTGTGTGCATAGTGGCTAAGTAAAGTGTAATTCACGAGATTCGTATCTTATTTTCTTAATACTAACTCACAACCTCTCATCAGTTGGACATTGATCTCTTTAAAACCTTGGAAGAGAACTAACCCCAGCATTATATATATAATTTATGAAGTATTTAAACACAAAAAATACCTTGGCTGTAATTAAAACACAACATAACCACCAGGCAAAAGATTTCAACTTTAGAAACACTAAAAATTAGAGACAAAATAGCAAACAAAACATGAATTGCTAGCCTGCTACTATGTAGTAAAATAAGGTGTTTAGTGGCCAAAATAAAAAGTGAATGCAGTTATCACAGGTTAGTGTTGTTTCCAATAAAGACAGAAGAAAAATGCCTGTTTGATTCATCATTTTCTTCAATTTGTTAGCAATGAATAAAGTAACCTAAAGGGTGATTGAGTTATGCGGCTGAGAGTTTAGGAAGAAAGAAGGGTTAAACATTAGCTAAGCCTCAAGTGTAATATCCCTACCTCTGATTGCTTACTAACCCAAAAAAAATTATTATATGTGAATCGAAAATAATTTGGAATAAGGTAATCCAAAAAACATATTCTGCTTTATTGGCAAATTGATTCATGTAAATACTGCATGAAATTTTTTATTTCCTTCATATTTTAATCACAAGACCAATTAAAAGACAAATTAATATTGACATTGACATTAATGAGACAAAGAACAAGAAAATAAAAGGCTAAGAAGGGCTTAGCATAGAGCAAATTGAATTGCATTCCCATCTCTAGTGAAAAATCAACTATTGCACCATTACCGCAGCGAGTTGAATGGTGCTTGGCTATGGGCTCCAAGGTGACAGAAAACCATTCTTCTTCATCATTTTTTATGGCATTATCAAATCTAGAGAACAATAGGTACCCTTGGCACCAGTATTTGCTTATACTAGGAGGAACTTCAAACAGAACTCCTATACGATATATAGAAATCAGTAAACAAGGAAAAATTCTAGTCAAAATTTTATCATTTCTAAAGAATAAGGTAAACTGTAGCGTCAGTTTATAGCAAAATAATATTATGCTTGATAAAAGACACTGAAAGTTAAAGTGCGACACTTCTTCAAGCAAAGTACATAAGCAACGGACAACACTTGCTAGTAAAAAATGTGTTTTTGCAGAGCTACCAACTTCTGAATATAAATCTAAAATTGGGGATAGAAGTTTAAAATTATTTAGAGATATTTCTTATGAGTATTTGCTAGTAAAAAATGTGTTTTTGCAGAGCTACCAACTTCTGAATATAAATCTAAAATTGGGGATAGAAGTTTAAAATTATTTAGAGATATTTCTTATGAGTATATGCTGTCACTGACTGGAAATAGAGAGTTGAGACATCAAACCTTGTAAGAAGATAGAAGAGTGGATTCATAAAATCACATTTTTTTAACAGCTTTAGAAACCTTCATCTCTTGTTCCTTTTCAGTAGGAAGTCTAATCCATTAGCTGCAGCAAAAAGAAAAAGAAAATAAAATAAAGATTCAGAAAATATGTTAACAAATTGGCAGGAGAAAAGTTAGTGCAACAGACTTACCCTGGAATGATGTCTTTAAAAACAGTCAACAAGGATTTAAGCCCAAGAATGACAATGGAACTATCTCCATCTCTTGAAATCTCAAGCATCTCTCTTATATGCTTAAAATTGGGCTCTAAATAAGCTAGCAACTTTACTCCCATCTCAACAAGCTAGTATTTCTTCTTCTTACTGTGTTTTTCAGCAGTCAGCTCTTTTTTCACTTCATCCTAAATGTAAGAAGACATTGCATAATGGATAGATTAAGACCTCATTATAAATTTATAAGGGTTAATACTAATTTGATTTAGGGGGTCCACATCAAAGGTTTATGACAATTATTACTTAGATATGATATATGTGTATAACATCAGTGGAGAAATCATTATTCTCACAAGAAATAGGAGCAGAGTTAGGGTTCCTAGAATTATTACACAGTAATGTTCCCCTTCAGAAAGTGATATTGCAAACACATACACACAACATAGAGATGCCCATACTTAAATCTAATTCAAAACATCAGTTATGTAAAATAGAGCGACATTGAACCATTACATGTTGAACACTAGAAATTACACGGCCGACGGACATACTTTGCTGATCAGTTAAGATGACATTCAAATTACAGGTCCATGAAATAATTAAACTGCAACAGACCTGCTGAAATTGCTGACGAAAATTGAAGAAGAGAGAATGAAAACTTGATTGTTTCTCTCTCTCACTCCTACCCCCTTTCTCTCTCGCCTGGAAACCTGCTGCGTGAGGAATGAGCAGTGTGTGTCCCTGCTACAGTTGTGAAGGTTAGTGGGAGCAATTTACCAATTTAACCCTTGAGTAGGGGAGTAATCACACTTGGAATTCGTGTTTTATTACAAAGAACGAGTGAGCGAGAATTACCGTGCTGTATGTATGCTGTGCACTCCTCTCTGCCATTAATCCCATCGCCGCCGGAAACTCGCACCTTCTTCAACGGCGACCACCATGAACCGCTCTCTGCCGATGACACTAAACAATGAAAAGCCCTTAATTCACGGAGTCATTTGTATTTGGTAGAAAAGGGAACAAGTTATTCAAAAATAATTGAACAAACCTACCCATATCGATCGAGAATCTAAGATATTGAGGAACCCTAGCTTGATTTCCTGGTATTTTGGAGTCTCTGCCGTCGACACGGCCGTCTACGTGGTATGGCAGGAAGAATGGTGACGGCAAGTTCACGTTAGGGCAGAAGAAATGAATGAGAAATGAAAGTGTAAATCATCCAAGTCTTTAATTTGTCATTCCAATTTTTTAATTTAAAATATATTAAAAATTAAATTAAAATAATGAAAATACCATTAACAAAGGTTTAACAACAGAAGCAAATATCCGTTGTTAATGATCTCCTTTTTTCAGCAATAACAACGGGTGTAAATTTTCAGCCTTTTTTTAGTCTTATAACAACGGGTTTTTAATTTCCCGTTGTTATTCCAGCATTGTTAATCCACAGTTTTGGCATAGTGTCAGTGAGCTGCATAAGAAGATGGATCGTCTCGAACTAGGAAACAAAGGAGAGGAAGCAAGAATGAATGGAGATGAAGATCAGATGGAGGAAGCGAATTATGCTATGGGTCAGAATTTTCAAGAGGATTACAGAAATTGACAGAATTTCAGACCCAGTATTCAAAAATGGGGAAGGAATGACCAAGGAAATTCCAACTTTAACAATCAGAGAAGGAATAGCAATCTGTCCCATGGAAACCCGAGTAATGCAGTAGCACCTCCTCCAGGAATTGATCCAGCCCATAAGCCTGTTAAAGGAAAAGCATACATGGATGATGAGTTGAGAGTGTTATTGAAGCAGCAAGGGGACCAGATAAAGTAGCACGGGGAACAGTTGAACTTGATGATCAAGCTGATGATATCTACTAATGAGCAATCTGAAAGCAGGCAGAAAGAGACAGATAAAAAGCAGAAAGAAACTGATATTGCTCTTGGAAAGTTGCATGCTGCAGTGGGAAGATTAGAGCAACAAGGTAAGTTTCCACCTCAAACTGTGACGAACCCAAAAGAGCAAGTTATGGCTATCACCTCAAAACGGAGGTCGAAAAGTCAGACGAACACGATCTGGCCGACGCTGATACACGGCACGACTCGTGCCAGCACCGGCACGACTTGTGCCGCCCTCTTGTGTGCGCCCAGGGCAGATCTTGCCCGCTGACAGATGTTGAGTTGTGCGGCATGACTCCAACTCTGGGTCGGCATGACCCAGCAATCCGCAGGCAAGACTCGTGCACAGGCAAGAAATCTGCCAATTCTGAGCAGCACGATCTCCGGCACGAGTCCGAGGCTAGCCGGCATGACTCGTGCCCTATTCCATTGAAAATTTTGGAAATTCATCTCGATTCTCACGCTGCTGAGCTCATCCAGAATGATTTCCAGGTCCCTGAAACTGATGAAGATTCAAAAGAACTTGAAGTTAGATTGAAAAATGGCAGATAGCTAAGGCAGCAAGAAAAGAGAAAGAAAAATAAATGGAATTTAAAAGGGATATATGGGGTATTCCAAAGACAAAATATCATATTCCATTTCCACAGTAATTTTTGAAGAAAGGATCAGATGAGAAGTTCAAGAAGTTCTTGGAGAAGTTCAAGAAGATCCACATTAATATTTCTTTTTCGCAGAAGCCTTAGAAGAGATGCCAAACTATGCAAGGTTCTTGAAGGACATCATGTCTAAGAAGAGGAGTCTGACAGGAAATGAGTCAGTGAATAAGATAGAGAGCTGCGGTTCTATGATACAAAAGAAACTTTCTACGAAGTTGAAAGATCCGGGAAGCTTTACCATACCTTGTGAGATTGGAAAAGAACAAGCTAAGAGAGCCTTATGTGATTTGGGGGCTAGCATTAATCTGATGCCTTATTCCGTATTCATTAAGCTTGGTTTGGGGAAGCTGAAGCCGACATCTGTAGCATTGCAGCTTGCTGATAGACCCTTGACCTACCCAAGGGGGGTAGTTGAAGATGTCCTAGTGAAAGTGGGGAAGTTCACATTTCCAGTGGACTTTATTGTGCTGGACATAGAAGAAGAAGAAGATGACAGAGTTCCTCTAATTTTGGGAAGGTCGTTCCTTGCGAGTGTAGGAGCAAACATTAATGTGAAGAAGGGGGAACTGAAGTTGAAAGTTAATGATGAAGAAGTCGTCTTTTCACATGAGAGAGTTATGAAGTGGCCTACTGATATGCAAGAGTGTAGAAGCATCAAAGAAGTAGAGGGAGCCGCGGAGGAGAGCTTGCCTTTGATCTTGTCTAGGGATCATGTTGAAAAATGCCAAAGCGAACTTCTAGCTCTTATTTCTACTGATTTTGATAATAGGTATGATGAGCTTTCTAATGGATATATTGAATACTTACAAAAATTCGATTGCAGGGATTTAGCAAGAAAGCTTAAGCCAACTACAGCGAGCCTCAAGGTTGCAAGTGTAGGAGACACAACACCTTTAAAGGTGGCGGAGGATGTAGTAGTTAAGGTTGAGAAGAAGGATGTAGACAAAGGAAGAATAGATGATGCTTACTTGAAGCCTCCTAACTTACCACCGGATACCCACAAATCTAAAAGTCCTTTCTCTCTTTCTTTATTTTGTGATCAATTTTATCCTGAGTTTGATCTTAATTATGATAGGAATGATTCTGAAATTGAGTAGAAGATTGATAGGAATGAGACAAAAAAGCTTCCTTGATAAATAATGTTGATTCTTGAGTAGTTGAGGTACTTAAGTTTGATAAATAAAGTTGATTCTTGAGTAGTTGAGGTACTTAAGTTTGAGTTTCTGGTTATGTGCTTAGTTGATTTTAATAAATAAATTTCTGCCAGAAATTTATATGCTCTTGAAATTGATGTTGGAAATGTACTTAAGTTATATTGTGATATGAAGTTCTATGTGTACTTGTGAGATATAGCTTCCTATGAAGAGTGCTCTGTTACTTGTAAAACTCATATGAGATTTTGAGCCTTTAGATCATGTACATAATCACATGATATTTCTTTCTGGTGAGTATCATTCTAGTGTGTGTATTCTAGAACTTGTCTCTTTTCTTGCTCGAGACTACATGTTATGTTAGATGATAGGAGATAATTTAAGGTCATCCTTGAATTTATAAGTCACTTAGCCAAATAATTCCCTACCATATGATTGTTTATCCGTAGTTAGTCCCGTTGAGCATTAATACCTCATTCTTTGGCAACCTACAAGAAATAACCACTTTGAGTATCTTAATGATTTTTTTAGCCTTGATTGTCCTTCTAGAAGATAATTAATGGCTTTTCAAAGTGAGTTGATGGAGCTTGATAACATATTGGGAAGGAATGAAATAGGGTGTTGAAAGAGTGATTGAGCTTGGAAATGCATCTAAAGAAAATCATGGAGTAGTGCTTAAATCTAGTACTCTATTGAAACAAGCACCCTAGGGTAGTGCCCGAAACTGGTACCTCAAGAAAAAAAAAAGAAAAGGGAAAATATATATATGTTGTGCGTGGAAGAGAAAAATTGAGGAGTTGAGGAGGATAATGTGCTTAATTGAAGTGATGAAGAAAAATGAAAGATCATGATGGATCGCGACTTGACTGATTCGAGTTTTGAGTCACTTATCCATATATTTCCTACCTTAACCAAAGAGCCAATATTACATCCTAACAAAAGTCCTTTTTGATCCCATTGTCGAATCAATTTTTTTTAGTGGTGGAGAGTTTGATACATTTGGCAAGTTAATTTATGGTTACGCATGCACTTGAGCTGAACATGAGAATAAACACCATACCCTATAAGTGTACATATTTTACATTTGAGTGAGACAAATGTACTTCCCTTGAGAATAAGTTGATGGAGCATTTTAATTGGTGGTAATTATCTTAACTTGTATGCAATGAATGAATTATTGCACGTAATAAGAGTGCATGACCGGAGTTAATGACAATTGTGTGTTGAATGGCTTAGATGTCAGATCCCTTTTTTTCCTTAGATTTACACACTATCTTTCTTCTATATTTGATTTTATTGTTCGGGGACGAATAACATCTTAAGTTTGGGGGGTTTGTTTAGTGTGAAAATCTGTGTATTTTATGGTCCGTTTTAACACCGTTTTATGATATTTATATTCGTATTTCAGCATCTTGTAGTGGAATTGTATAAATTTATATTACAGATGCATGTGAGGTGTTATTTCATGTTTTTAGGTAGAAAAAGGGATAAAAAGAGCAAAAACAGAAGTCAGAAACGAAGTCGGGAGCGAAGTCAGGAAGGAAAAGAGCCGGCATGACTCGTGCCGCCAAAATGCGTCAGTTCGTGCCGCATGCCTGCCGAGAGGTGCCCACATGATTGCCGAGCACACCCGCCTGGTGCCGCCGAGACCTGCAAAGCACAAGCTATCGAGAGCTGCCGAGGGATGCTGTCGGTGCCGCCCATGCCACCGAGACGCGCTATACCCATGCCGCCGAAGGCTGCCGAGAGAACCTGCAAGTACCAACTGGCACGACTCTTACCAGTGCCCGGTGAGCCCAATTCCTGTTTGTGTTTTTAACGTGAAAAAGCCCACTTTGGAGTCAGAATTCAGAATTTTTACAGTCCTCAACTATAAAAGAGACACTTTAGGATTTTTATTCATAACTCACCATAACTCTCCACAACTCTACATACTTTTCCATACCCTTTCACCACACCATTCCATTCACCCATCCCAGAGAGTCCATCAGTGTTGCTTACTTGAGAAGGAGAACAAGAAAGTTCAGAATCACGAAGGAGAGAACGGAGAATCACACCATATCTAGGGTTTTTCTTATTCTTCCTTTCTTTATTTTAAATAATAGACCTATGGGTTTGCCTTTTGACTTAATAATGGGTATTGCTTGTAACACCATGGGCTAGTACTTTTTGGATAGTCCTAGGTTTTGAAGGTTTAATTGAATTTGACTTGATGACATATGCTAGGTTGAATTTCTGCAGTATACTTATTCCTTTATTAATGCTTTGATTTAAGACTTATATTTTTGTCTTATATGATCTGTCCTTATTCATGAGTACATGAGTATGTCATTGTCTTATGCATGTTTATGATTATTGCTTGTGTCATAGAAGGAATTATATTTGCCTATCTATTATGGGTAAAAGGGATCTAACCATATAACATTTATTCATTAGAATAATTAATATTGAACACTTAATATATTTATTAATTACCATTCTAGAGGATTTGGTTTCTTAGATTGTTAGGTGGGAACCGAGGTTTAATTCTTAAGTACCTATAAAGGGAAGTCTAGTGCTCTAGCCTTTAATGGAATTTTGCATGAAGTACCTAGAAAGGGAGTAAGAATTATTCTTCTACATCTTTAGGTTTGAACTAGGTTTATGTGTTAAGTTTACTTCACCAAAAGGATTTAACATAATTAAGTGATTGCTTTCATAATATCTGCAGGAATTCTAACCAATTGTCTAGTGATTTAGGTTGACCAATTAAACTGGATTGCCTAGAGCTATCTTGTCTTCTCTCTTGAACACTTCCATATTTAGTTTTTCTGTTATTTTATATTTTTGGTAATTATTTTCTGCATCTTTACTTGAATTAATATTTTTCCTAAAATACCAAGAATTGTCTTAAATTAGAATAGTCATATTTAGATTAAATATTTAGTCTATAATTATCCTGTTGTTCGATATTTTTACTTAGTCACACGCTGAGCTACAATTGATTCCCTAAACTTGGGGACGCATGCAAAAAAGTGAACAAGCACTACTCCTACTCCATGCATCTTGAATAGTGCTGCTAATCCTGCTACACTTGGATATCAAACTTTCTTTCGGATCCATATACCTTTAAAACTCTTCCTCTCGTTAAGTTATATGAGTTTATAATAAAATTTCTATTCATAAATAAATAAACTTAGGGCTTTGATAACATTTTTAAGCATAGGACTGTGATGAAAATTGAGTCAAATATGAGTAATATATAGGGTATAAGGGTCAAGTTGAAAAAGGGGTGTTGTTAAAAGCAAGGTTTGGAATTAGCAAAAATGGACAATTTTCGGAAAAAGTACCACTTCCGATTAATTTCAAAAGTTATGGGATCATTTAGAATTTTTAATTATTTTGGGATGAAATCCGAATTCTTCAATAGTTGAGGTATGTTTAATACATCTAGCCCTAAAAAGTAAATAACATTTTTATTCAATAACTCCAAAAGATTAGATATCAAATTTATCAATCTTATTTAACACACAAACATACTTTACACTTTGATAGATAAAATAACTTTTCTTGAACAACGTGACATAGTAAATATGAACTTTTTTGTGAAACGAAGAGATTACTTTTTGGTCCCCTTGATCAAAATCATGGGTCCGCCACTACCTATTAGTATTGATAAATAAAGTTTAGAACGGGAACGCACCACGTAAATACTTTTTAAATTGGTAATTTAAAACTAATACAGATAGTAAAACTTTGGTTTCGATATGTGTACTCGGCCACCCAAACAGTCCCCACACCCACCCAAATAGAATGGTGCAGAGGTAAATCATGGTAACTGAGGCTAGACCACTATCACCGCATAAAATGAGTTCCTTATTTTGAAAGTTTTCACCCACAATGCCATTGATGGAGTAGATCCTTATTCTTTGGTGGTAGGATAGTAAAATTTTAAAATAGATATATAGTTCCCTGCCCATACTACGCCGTCTACTGCTTGTGTTTTTACTGCGCTGATTGTTTGATTGTTTTTCCTAAGACTAGAAACAAAGTACCTGGGGGTTTGTAGTTTCTATTTTCTTGATTTAATTTGTATCATCAAAATGTGTTAAAACTTTTTTTAAAAACTTTTTTACTCCCCCGTCATTAACATTATTCATCTTTACTGTACCATAAGAAAAAAATTATTTTTTGACTAAGTTTATTGACTTTTAGGTGTAATGTGGTGTTTTTAAGTAATAAATAAAGTATAAAGTATGCTATGTGTGGAAATAATGAATAACAAATTTGAAATTAATGTGTACTTTGGTGCTAGATTAGAATTTTTTTTATCAAACAAAATATAATTCTTATAAAAAGTAGAATACAAGGGTACTCAAACCCTTACATAATAAAATACAGGTTCTAACTTAGAAACTCCTTTTTGCAACATATTTACTCCACAATGTGATTGTCAAGTTATCCACTATAACTACAAGGTTTATCACACCATTCCAAAAAACTGTAATTTCTTAATATGCTCCAATTAGTTTGCTAATGTTAAGCGTCTCCTCATGAAATGTTACTTTGTTTCCGTAATTCCATATAACCCAATTCGTACATATCCATATGGTTGATGCAACATTTACCCAATCTCTTGAGTCCCATATTTCAAAATATTGTAGAAAATTTATGATTGGGTTTGAGTGTGCAACCATTGATACACCCAACCACTCATATATGAAGTTCCACACGCATCGAGAAAATTCACAACTTACGAACGAATAAGTGAGTTGATATGAATGATATTTCCTTTTTTTAGGGTGAGTTGATGTGAATGATATTTCTCTTTTAGGGTGAAAAATAATGTGGGTAAAACCAAAGAAGAAAGAATGAACAATAAGTGACGAATGGAGTATTATTAATCCCATATACTTTTTTGATAAGTCACATGTTTATTATTTATATATAGAGTCTAAATTTTCTAGACTATGCATAACTTTTCTAGACTTAAACACATACTTCGTTGGTGGACAGGGAAGAACTTTTAGTTATATAAATAGTTATGAAATTCAGATCAAACACATCAAACCAAATTCCAATATTTGTTGATTATGAGTTGATGTGAATGATATTTCTTTTTTAGGGTGAAAAATAATGTGGGTAAAACCAAAGAAGAAAGAATGAACAATAAGTGACGAATGGAGTATTATTAATCCCATATACTTTTTTGATAAGTCACATGTTTATTATTTATACATGTAGTGAAGTTGTTGGAGTGTTTGCTTGAGTTTTACCCAGCTTTTCTGCATATGAGATACCTTTCTCCACCAAGTTTTGAGAAGGTAGCTTGAAGGCCTTCGGTTCGCTCCTCGATTGATAGCTTCCTTGTATTCTTTTAAACTTTGAAATGTTTGCACGAAGCTTGTAAGATCCAAACCAAATATTATTGAGTTTTTCGTCGATGACTCGGGCATTTGAGTCGGCGGAGAAATGAACGAAACCATAATATTCACCATTCTTATTCTTCGTCTTGGCAATGTAGATATCTTTCACCTTTCCAATATTTTTGAATTTCTCCAGCAAATCAGGGATTGAAACCTTTTCTGGGAAATTTCTGAAGAAGAATGTGATTGCACTGGGACGTCGGACCCATTCTGGTGTTCTTCCATAGTTTCTCTTTCTTAATTTGCTCGCTCCAGTCTGATCATTAGCTACCCATCTGCTATCTGTCTTTTGTGGTTTAGGAAAGGGTTTCTAGTTATGGGTGATTTTCTGTTAACCCTCTGCGGATCGATCCATTTAACAAGTGGAAAAAAATCAGCTATGTTCACAACACCCAGAATTCTTATGGCACCAGCAACAGCTTCCTTCAAACCCCGAGTAGCATCCGAATCGACAGGACAGAGAGTTGTGGCCATAAGATTGAGAGAGATCATGAAGACAGCATCGCTAATGTTCAAAGCTCGGACACCAACCGCGTATTCTTTCACGTACTCTTGCATTTTCATCAACTTCTCCAGTCGGAAGCCCTTCGCTCTCATCCAGACGATGAGTCGACATAGTGTGTTCTCTGTATATCTTTCGCAATCTTCTCCATTTGCTTCCGACTTGTAGAAAAGGCGTGATGTTGTTGTGAAGGTCGAGAGCCTCAACCACTGCAGAAACTGTACGGCTAGAGAGTTGTTTGTCGTGTAGCTGTAATACTTGTTTTGCTAGTTGGGGTGATGAGACAACTACTGTATATAGGGTTCCTAGATGGAGAGACATCATAGGGCAATATGTTTTAGAGAGACTGGTGAGTGATCGGAGGGGGTTTTGGCCAAGTCGGAGAAGGTTTCCGATGATCGGAAGCGGGTAAGCCCCGGAATAAGCATCTTTCGCCGGCGTAGATTTGATCTCGTGAGAACATGCGACGTTGCCCAAACCAGTACAACTACTACAATCGCTAGAATTAAAGTATCCATTTTCCCACTAATTAGCTAATCAACAAATATTGGAATTTGGTTTGATGTGTTTGATCTGAATTTCGTAACTATGTATATAACTAAAAGTTCTTCCCTGTCCACCAACGAAGTATGTGTTTAAGTCTAGAAAAGTTATGCATAGTCTAGAAAATTTAGACTCTGTATCACTACAACAAAAAAACCCTTAATAAGACACTTGTAAGTGTCTTATTAAGGGGTATAATGAGACATTTTCAAGGTTTTAAATCAATAAGACACTTATCTTAAGTGTCTTTTTTTGCCGAGTCACAATAAAGTAAAAGTGTCTTATTACATAATAATTAAAACATTTTAAAATATCCTTTTTGCTTGAGTCACAAAGGTAAAAGTGTCTCATTACATAATAATTAAAACACTTTAAAATGTCATTTTTGCTCAAGTCACAGTAGGAAAAAAGTGTCTCATTACATAATAATTAAAACACTTTAAAGTGTCCTAATATCCTATGATTTTATAGGACACTTCATAAGTGTACCTATTAATTAGCAAGTCAATTTTTATTTTGTATTTTTTAAAAGAGATTTTCTTAAAAAGAAATTATGATTTAAAATATAATTATAATTAAATATCATACAAAGACCCAATCAAAGAGAAAAACGGGAAAGAAAATAAAGAAAACTGTAATTATGAATTATGATTGCATCTTCATCAACTTACAGAATCTTCTTACATTGGAGTATCTCATAAACTATAGATATCTCATAAATGCACTTCTTGAAAAACTGATCTTGAGAAGAATAAGTTACTTTTTGAAGTTCTTGAAAGCAGCAATATCACCAAGTTTGCTGCTCATATGCAAAATGTAAGGCATCTATCAACCAATGCGAAAAGATTCGTCTCAAGGAAAGTGATGTCAAAATCTACGTCCAAAGAAAAAATCTTAGTTACTGTCGTGCCCTATATGAGATTAACAAAAAAAAATCGATACATAATATATACCTAAAAATAAGCATGTATGACATTGATGAACTCCTCAAATCCGAAATGTATGGAGCCTGCATTAAAGTGTTTATCTCTGTATATAACCCTTTAATTAGCTCTTTTCTTCCCTATGAGATCAATCAATTTAATGCCATGAATTGAGCAATTTCTTTGAATCAATATTTAATATAATGACCTCAGTTCGACTGCACCACTATTTCATATCAAGACACACAAGCTTATAAATACAAAGACGTATATATAAGGGGGGAAGGGGGTTCCATAAGAATTTATATACCTCAGTGAGTAGCTCAAATTGTTCCCGAACAGCAAGTGCATATCCAGTTCTATGTACCATCACTGGAAAAAGGCATAAATAGTCAGCCACAAGTTAGAAAACTTTATACGTTGAAAACAAATTTTAGCCTTACTCCTTTGATGCTTGCTGTCCATATTGCTGCAATTGAGGATCTTCCATTGGAGCCTTATTCCTTATTTGATATCAAATTCTAGGTGTCACCACTAAGAAATAAAAAGGTAAGTCAATAATAAATCCTAGAAAGTTTAAGTAAAATTAAATAAATTTTACCATTTTTCCATAAGAGCAGGACTGAACAATCATGTTGATGCATGAGAGAGGGGGAGAGAGGGAGTACTTTTAGCTGGAATGCTCTTGCAATCTCAACCAGGTTGTTCAACCTATTGTTGTTCAGCACTAATGTGTGTAATTTTGTAATAAATTCTGTAATTATTTTTTAAAACCAAAACTTGTTGCCTTAACTTGCATGCTCATAAAAAAATTTCAGAGGCATATTTGAATTAATCAAGGCGGTAAGATGAAGATATGTTAAGAACAAACAAGTAAAATAGGTAAAAAGTAAAGGTAGTTTCTCTGCAACAGTAATAGAAAATTATCAACTAACTAAAAGCCATGTCTAAGATGTTGCTATAAAGTCAAATTTGACAGTAAATAAATCTGAGTAAATAAATGTAACAAGTTATTTACAAAGGAACTGAAATCATCACAAGAAAAAGACAAATAATGCATTTCACGTGTGCAAGATATGAGGCTGGTTTCAAAGTGCGTAAGTACCTTTAGAAAGTCCTAAATCGATATCTAATATATACCTAAAAATAAGCATGGATGGCATTGATGAACTCCTCAATCACAGTTTTGATCTGTAACAAGTGTAAGCATCACAAGTAAGCATGTTTGCTGTAGGAAACAAAAATCAACTCAAATCTCCTTCAAGCTCGTCAAAAACTGCATTAGGCATGATGTTCACAGTAGATCCCCAATCACACAGTGCATTCATTTCCTTCTTCCCTTCAATCTCCAAGGGATTATGAATTCCCCCGGATCACTCAACTTTTTAGAAAGCTTTTCAGACTCTTTTTTCTTCTTCTATGCCTCATACTTTGATCTTAAAAACGCAATGTACTGCTTGAACTCTTCTTTCTTCTCTTCTTTCGCAAATTGTTGTGGAAAAGGAAGAGGATAAGGAGTAATAGGAATTTTCCAGTAATCGCACTCATATTCTTTACCCTTCTCTCTTTCTTTTCTTTCCCTTTTTGCTCTTTGCCACTTCTTTTCAATGATTGGAGGTTGTTCTCTTTTTCTCAGAGTCCACGGTATCACAGTGTAGAGGAACGGGATCAGTAGATTCGTTATACTGTGTACCACTCAACGTTATAGCCATAGAGCTCTCTCTCAGATTAATTTCTGGCTGTGAAGGAAATTTTCCTTGCTATTGTAACGTAAAACTACAGCATTCAACTGATTAATAGCAAGTTCTATTTCTTTGAATCTTCTTTCCGACTCCTTATACCTCAAATCATCTTGCTCTTGTTTGTTCATTATCAGCTTGTGCATCATGTCCATCTTATCCTCTAATGATTCTTTCCTTTCAGAAGATTTTTGAACTTGATAGAAACCTAGAGGAAGTTCAACAGCGCTATTCGGGTTCGAGTAAGATAGATTTTCATACCTTCTTTGATTGTTGAAGTTAGAACCACCTTGAAAGTTACTCTGTCTGAAGTTCTGTCTTTTTCTATACTCTCCTTGGAAATTCTGACCCATAGCATAGTTGACATCCTCTATCTACTCTTCTTCCCTTACCATCATTACATTCTCTCTCTTGCTATTTCCTTGTGCGAGAAGATCAATCTTCTTACTCAACTCATCTAGTCGATCATTCAAAGCTGACATCTAATTCTTGCAAATCGGTTGTTCCACTTGAGCAATCTGATCAAAAGTTGCTCTGCCCCCATCATTTGTTTCGGATGACCAATCATAGGTATTTGCTGCCATCTCCTCAAAGATCTCTTCAGCTTCATTCGAGGACTTATTAAAAATTGATACACCTGTTGTTGCGTCCACCAACACTCTTGAATCACCCTTTAGAACTTAATAGAAAAAGCCTAAGTAAGTATCCTTTGAAAATCCATGTTGGGGACAGCAGCACAATAACTCTTTGAATCTTTCCCATGCCCCGTAGAAACTCTCCAAGGATCCTTGTTTGAATTGTGTGATCCTTTTCTTTATCAAGAAACTCTTGGATGAAAGGAAGTATTTATTCAGAAACCTATCTGCCAGTTGCTCCCAATTAGTACAACATCCTCGGGAAAGGTTGTTGTACCACTCCTTGGCTTTCCCCATAAGTGAGAATGGGAAAAGCCGCATCCTGATAGCATCCTCCGGAACATTCCTGTGCTTCTGCATCCTAGCATATTCATCAAATAACTGCAGATGCTCACTAAGATTCTCTAAAGAATTCCCACTAAACTGATGTCTCTCTACCATTCGAATCAATCCGAAAGGCAACTCAAAACTCTCTGCGGTAATTGTAGGTCCATTCAACCCAGCATTAGAATTATGCTTCAATTTATACTGGTCCCGCATAGGAGTCGGGGCTTGCTGATCATCAGCCATCTTAGCTACTTATACCTTTGCTCACGCGGAAGATCAGAATTGTTTGGATCACAAATAAAAAGAAATAAAGCAAATAAAATTTAACGTCCTACAAGTAAATAAATCACTATAAAATTAAATTTAAATCTATAAACTATCCCCGATAGGCGGTGGTCGTCGCTATTTTCACCTAGATTTTGGTGTCTTTTTATATGTATTTTCGTATTATTTTATCTATATTTTATGTGTTATTTGATTGTGTTATGTGTTTTCATGAAATTATGTATGAATGAGCTTAAACGTATGTAAAATAGGTGAAAATGGAGCAAAAATAGAATGGGAGCTGAAACGAGCAAGAAACGGGGGCAACAGGACCCAACTCGAGTTGCAAGGTGCAACTCGACTTGCAACTCGAGTTGAGAGAAAGTCGACTTAGGGTCTAGAAATCATCTAGAGAGCTTACTCGATTTGCAAGGTCCAACTCGACTTTCAACTCGAGTCGAGCAAGGAGCAGGGTAGGTGCAGAAATTGTACAGTGAGCTAACTTGACTTGCAAACTGCAACTCGAGTTGCTAGCTCGAGTCGAGCTGCCTTCCGTGGGATTTTCAGTTTTAGAGCCTCACAACACGATCGAACAGGTGAGTGCTCGAGTTGACAACTCGAGTCGAGTAGGGTTCCGGAAGCATTTCAATTTTAGAGTGTCGCAACACGACCGAACAAGCGAGTGCTTGAGTTTCTAACTCGAGTCGAGCTGGGTCAGCTCGAGTTCCATTACATGCTACTCGATTCGAGTAGCTAACTCGAGTAGCTAACTCGAGTAAGATGATTTTGGGCCAAAAATCTGGGTTTTCACCTTCCAGTGCGTGGAGAATGTGTTTTAAATCCCAGTTGATACAAAATTCGAGGCCCAAGTTGGGAAAGGGTATAAGTACTCTCATGTTCAACATTCAAATGGGGTGGATTTAGGTCTTCACTTGGACACACACATCACACACAATTCCTTTCATTTTACACCACCATCTCCATCCATTTCATCGTCCATTCCATCTATCATCAATCCACCATCAAATCCACCATCCAAGTGAGGAGAAAGATCAAGGAAGAAAGGAGGATTGCATATTGAAGGATAGTTTCAAGCCAATCACCAAAATAGGGGAGAAATTACCTTTGATTTGCATTTTCATAATTTGTATTGCTACAATGGATGTTGTTAAACATTGTTTTGATGTTTTGATGATGTTTGTTGTTAGCTAGACCTCTTGTGAGACTAGCCACTTGATGGATTAAAGATCTATTATTTGTTGAATTTGTAATGGTTTAATTGATGTGATCTTTGGAATTTCTGACATGATCTATGATTTACTTAATTTGTATTATGATATGTGAACTTAGTCTCAATTTTAGTACAAATTGATAAGAGTAAGCGTACTCTATCGTTGTGTGTAGACGTGGTGACCAAGTGCAAAATTTATAATATCGAACCCAAGGGAGAAAGTGATACATCCGTAATCGAAAGATGTTTCACTCTAGAAGGACTAATCAATAAAAGGAGGGAGTGATTAACACTACAAACTACCTAAGAAAGCAATTAAAGGATAGAAAATGTACATATGAGATGGGTAATGGGTGATGGTGATCAATCTAAGAAGTATGTAAGGCAAGCAATATAATGGAAAAGGCTCATGTAGATTCACACACACACATGCTTTGAAGGTCATCATGTTATGATATTAAGGGCAATTACTTATGTACCCCTAATCCCTATGGCCAAGGCAATTAGGTTCTCAACTCTTTTACAAGTTTAAATCTCCTAGAATTGTGTCTTACTCTCAATTCCCATGAAGGTACTATGATTATAAGTTGGGTTCCCCTCACTAGTTCATCACTAATGTCCTATCATGAGGTTCTAAGCACAAGAAGGGTATGGCTTACCTCCCCTCACACTAACTAAGTCATCTCGTGCAATCAACGATTCAATTAAATCACTAAGCATAATATTGGAATGGCCATCCTAACACTATGAATAGAAAATTTAACCACACAAATCATACACGAAATGAGAATAAGCATTCATGATAGAAAATATTCATACAATCATTTCTTCGAACACGTGGCGTGCAAAATCTACATTATCCTTCACCAATCATATTACTAGCCTCACATGAGGACTAGCCACTATAAATCATTATAAAATCAATATTATCCATGGAATGCTCCAAATGAGCTAAATAATGAAGAAAACAATAAATCAAAGGTTGATGGGCTTCCCTTTTGAAGTTGGCCTTCTCTTCCTTCAACATGCTCCAATCTTCACTCTTTGATGTTCTTCCCTTCTTAGATTGGTGGATTAGTGGAATGGATTGATGGATTTGAGGAAATCAAGAGGAATAGATGGATGGAATGAAGGATAGATGGATGAGATGGAAGATGGAAGATGGATGAAGATGGAGGTGTAAAATTGGTAGAATGGTGTGTGATGTGTGTGGGCACCCAAAACCCTTGATTTTCTGGTGCAAATGGTGTAATTGGGGGTATTTATACCCCCTTGGAAAATCTGAAAATCGCACTTTAACATTTGACACTTTTGCATAAAAACACGCCCGTGTTTTTATGCACCTGCCTGTGTTTTTATGCAATTTTTCATCTCTCTGGACATTCTTTGCACTTCTGAATAGACAACACTTTTTTGAAAAGTGTTGTCTTTTCTGTGTTGTCTTAGGTTCGTTCTCCCTCGTTTTAACTCCGAATTGAGTTCCGTTTTTTCCTACATCTTCCTCTTCACCTCTAGAATTCATTTATACCTAAAAATCACACAAATTCCACCAAAGTACAAATTCTCCAAATATTTACAAATATCGCGCAATCTAGGATACTTAAACACTCAAACTAAGCATAATTGTATGGAACCATGCTATAATTGGAACCTAAATTCATGAGATTTCTACACTCATCAACCCCCCAAACTTAAAGTATTGTTCGTCCCCGAACAACGAAGAAAAGAAATAGAACATGAGGGTAGAAATTGAGTGAATTGGAGAATGGATCAAAGAAAGAGTATAATCATTTTCAACTAATCAATCAAATCAAACCACATGACTTAAACATCAATAAACTTATGCGCAAATCATGGTGGGAATAATGCAAGTACAATTCTCATTCTCACTAATCCTTTCAAGGTAGTTTATGCACTCACACTCATAGTGGAAATTGTGGACATGTTTACACTCATAATCTATTCACATGTACGTATTACCATAAGCTTGCCACAAGTCTCAAACTCTACATCACTATTGAAGTGTGTCAATCATTGAATCAAATAGGACTTTATATTTGGATGTAATGAAGGCTCTTTGGTAGGGGTAGGGATATATGGATAAAAGTGACTCAAATATGTGTGTGGATGATTAGAAAAGACGTCTCCCTTCTCGTCAAGCACTACTCCTTAATCATAAATTCACTTTTCATGTACTTCATATCCCTTCCTTTCTTAACTCTTGAACTTAAGCATTTCTTTTTGTAGATCTTTTTCTCCATATCTTTTGCAATATAAATTTGAGCTTTTCTTTCTTTTTTTTATAGCTCTTATGCTCTTTTGTTTTTTTTTTTTTAGAGCTTCATTCATTTTATTTTCTTGCTTACACATCATCATTCACTAGCTCTCATTACATTTCAAGCACAAAATTCTTAATTTCCTTTCCAAGCAAAATTTTTGCTTTTCTCTTCATAACCTCCTTTAATAACCATCTCCAACAATCACTCATACAAAAGGTTTTATGTAAAGGCTTAAGTGAGTTTTTATTGGCTTGTAATGAGCTAATAATCAAAGATAGGCTCCATAGGCTCAAAATGGCTTACAAGGGAACAATGTTATGGTAAGGATATCATTTGGCTAGTGACTTCAACTTTCAAGGATGGCCTAAGATCATTTTCAACAATCTCCACACAATGTAGCCTCAAGCAAGACGAATGGCAAGTTCTAGAACACATACACATGAATGATGCACACATGAAAGAAATGAATCGCATAATATTTGTGCATTCAATGCTCAAAATCTCACGGTTCATCAATAGTGTAAAAACAAGCATCACACAAACAAATTCCCAACCATAACAAGTACACAAGCTCATATCTATTCAGCCACATGATCTAACTCAATCTCATAGTCTCAAACAATCATCAAATTAGCTCCACAAGAGAAGATTCAATAATAAGAAATCAATGAAAGGCTCACAAAAACAAGAGGAACAAAAGGTGCTCCGGTGCAAAATGTACAACTAAGAGCAATATGAGTATGTAACAAAACGAACCATCCCAACCCCCAAACTTAAATTTAACTAAGAGTTGAATTTTATTTTGAATAAAGTTTTGTTACCAATTTTTGTTGCACTTCTTTCTTCTCTTCAAAACCATCACCGGAAGCTCCTTCATGTTCCTACAAAAGACAAGAAACACGATAAAAACTAAAAACAACTAAGAAAGCAATTGAATGAAAGCAATAAAGATAATGATGGGTTGCCTCCCATCTAGCGCTAAGTTTAACGTCTTCAAGCCAGACGGAACTTGGAGAACTCATCGGAATGGCCAAGGATATCGTTCTTTCTTGCCATCAAATTTTAATCTTTGTACTTCTTCCTCTATTAGGCATTTGTGGCAAGTAACGACCTCAGTTGCATCATTTGAGATTGACTTTAGATATTCGACTCTTTTGAGTTTGCATTCCATTAACCTTTCCATTCTTGAGCACCACTTATTCCTTCTCTCCACATAGAGTTCTAGCATGTCTTCAAGTTCCCTTTTGTCCTTAAGAATATGTGAAGAATCAATAGGTAAGACAAAGTCTATAAAAACAATATTATGAAATTCAAAGCAACTTAAAGAGTTTAAAGGTTTAGAAATTCTCATTTCACTCTTCAAGTCATCATCACTTGCTTCTAGACTTTGTTCCTCTTTATCAACATCATTTGCCTCAATAGGCTCTTCAAGCACCTCTTTTGATTCTTCTTCCCCCAAATTTTCTTCAACCTTATTTTCCTTATTCTCAATAAGCTCAACATCTCTTGAGTCTTCATCATCATCCCCCGAACACTCTTCTACTTCTAATTCTTCTCCAATATCTTCATCGAAATTTTTTATTTTGTGAAGAGTGTTCCGTTCACTTATCATTTCACTCATTCGATGTTCAAGGGCCTAAAATCTTCTCTCATTTTCCTCATCTTCTCTCTTTCTTTCTTCAATCATCTCATTGAGCATATCCATGAGTTGCCCAATTTGATCTTCTACGGGTGGCTTTATCTTTTCACTCGGTGGATGCCATCTTTGTTCTTGGAGATAATTCCCTTGATCTTGGAAATTACTCCCTTGCATGTAATAAATTTCCTCCACTTGAGAACTTGGCATCATCCACTCTTGTTGCACCGTAGTATAAGAAGTTAGCATACTTTGAAGATATTGATCCCCATAACTAGGAAGACTTGGTTGAACACTTTGCCTTTCATTGCTCCCATGAGCGTATCTTCTATACAACTCCATTAAGGCACTATTCTCGGATAGAGGGGTAACCGTCGGAACTTGGTTGTAAGAACTTGGTACGGAATATGTATTTGTTTGATACGGTTGGAATGTATTCACATTATAAGCACCTTGCCATCCCTCATATATTCCATTATTGTAGTATTGATCCATTTTTATGCTCTTCTTCTCAAGATCTACTACAATTTTTCTCCACTTACTATTTTTGGTTGCTCCTTCTTCTCTTCTATCAAGGTTGGTGTACCTATCAAGAAGAACAAGTTAGAACAAGGTTTTTCAAAGCAAATATAAAAGCAAAAATAAAAAAATGCCCTAAGTAGAGCTAACAAATTCAAACACGTTACACCGAAGCCTTTCTCCCCGGCAATGGCGCCATGAACTTAGTCTCAATTTTAGTACAAATTGATAAGAGTAAGCGTACTCTATCGTTGTGTGTAGACGTGGTGACCAAGTGCAAAATTTATAATATCGAACCCAAGGGAGAAAGTGATATATCCGTATTCGAAAGATGTTTCACTCTAGAAGGACTAATCAATAAAAGGAGGGAGTGATTAACACTACAAACTACCTAAGAAAGCAATTAAAGGATGGAAAATGTACATATGAGATGGGTAATGGGTGATGGTGATCAATCTAAGAAGTATGTAAGGCAAGCAATATAATGGAAAAGGCTCATGTAGATTCACACACACACATGCTTTGAAGGTCATCATATTATGATATTAAGGGCAATCACTTATGTACCCCTAATCCCTATGGCCAAGGCAATTAGGTTCTCAACTCTTTTACAAGTTTAAATCTCCTAGAATTGTGACTTACTCTCAATTCCCATGAAGGTACTATGATTATAAGTTGGGTTCCCCTCACTAGTTCATCACTAATGTCCTATCATGAGGTTCTAAGCACAAGAAGGGTATGGCTTACCTCCCCTCACACTAACTAAGTCATCTCGTGCAATCAACGATTCAATTAAATCACTAAGCATAATATTGGAATGGCCATCCTAACACTATTAATAGAAAATTTAACCACACAAATCATACACGAAATGAGAATAAGCATTCATGATAGAAAATATTCATACAATCATTTCTTCGAACACGTGGCGTGCAAAATCTACATTATCCTTCACCAATCATATTACTAGCCTCACATGAGGACTAGCCACTATAAATCATTATAAAATCAATATTATCCATGGAATGCTCCAAATGAGCTAAATAATGAAGAAAATAACAAATCAAAGGTTGATGGGCTTCCCTTTTGAAGTTGGCCTTCTCTTCCTTCAACATGCTCCAATCTTCACTCTTTGATGTTCTTCTCTTCTTAGATTGGTGGATTAGTGGAATGGATGGATGGATTTGAGGAAATCAAGAGGAATAGATGGATGGAATGAAGGATAGATGGATGAGATGGAAGATGGAAGATGGATGAAGATGGAGGTGTAAAATTGGTAGAATGGTGTGTGATGTGTGTGGGCACCCAAAACCCTTGATTTTCTGGTGCAAATGGTGTAATTGGGGGTATTTATACCCCCTTGGAAAATCTGGAAATCGCACTTTAACATTTGACACTTTTGCATAAAAACACGCCCATGTTTTTATGCATCTGCCCGTGTTTTTATGCAATTTTTCATCTCTCTGGACATTCTTTGCACTTCTGAATAGACAACACTTTTTTGAAAAGTGTTGTCTTTTTTGTGTTGTCTTAGGTTCGTTCTCCCTCGTTTTAACTCCGAATTGAGTTCCATTTTTTCCTACATCTTCCTCTTCACCTCTAGAATTCATTTATACCTGAAAATCACACAAATTCCACCAAAGTACAAATTCTCCAAATATTTACAAATATCGCGCAATCTAGGATACTTAAACACTCAAACTAAGCATAATTGTATGGAACCATGCTATAATTGGAACCTAAATTCATGAGATTTCTACACTCATCAATATGTGTGGTTGAATTCTCTAGTTACAGTATTAAGAGGGCCAATCCAATATTGTGATTAGGGTTTTAATTGAATCATGTTATAATATGAATTTTGTATGTTAGTATGTGAAGAATGTGGTAACATTTTCATATGCTTAGAATATTCATGTGAGAATACTTAATTAGTTTATCATAATTGATTGATTAATTGAGTGAATAGACCAATCTTGTTATCATAGTACCTTAAGGGAATTGAGAGTGAGATTCAACCTTTTGTGCTTAAAACTTGTAATGAGTTTAGAACCTAATTACCTTGGCCTAGGGAGTAGGGTGTATATGTGATTGCTTCTATTCCAATGATCATTGATATTTGCCATTTGAATTCAACAAGCCATGTTGTGTCCTTGATCTTGAATGTGGTTAGCCTTGCTCTTCTTTAGATTGTCCTACATCCATTTCATTTTAATTGTGTTTATTTGAGACCTTGTTTGATCATATTAGTTGTTAATTGCTTTTATTGGTGACTTGCTTAGTTAATTAGTAGTTTAATTGCTCTTTTTAATTTTCAAAACTCAAAATCCGATCACTTCTATAAAGTATGATTGAAAACAAACACATATACACTCTTGATTTAAATCTCCCTTTGATCGATATTTAAACTTGGTCACTCACTACAAATGATAAGGTACGCTTACCTTAATCAATTTTAACCTAAATTGAGTCTAAGTTCATGGCGCCATTGCCGAGGAGTGATTAAATATTGGGAGTAACGAGTTTGCGTTTAATTAGCTTTACTAGGAGTACTTTTACTTGCTTTCTTTTTATTTGCTTTTATTTTAGTTCTTTGTGAGCTAACTTGATAAATCTTGTAGGTGTATGCACACTCATTCAAGGTCTCAATCTATCGAGCCTTTTTGGATTTGGAGTTAGAGGCTACCTTACGAAGAAGAAGAAGAGAGTTGTTATACCCAACGGAGGAAGAAATGGATCACGGATTGGAAGAAGTTAATGGCAATGGTGTTAATGAAGAGGGGAATGGACAAAATTTCCAGCATGGTGTGGAAAATGCTCAAGGTGTTCAAGTGAATCCGCAGCTTATGCAACAAGCAAATTTCCACCAAGTGCACTTGCATAATCAACAGTTACAAGCCATTATTCAACAATTGCTAGCACAACAAGAAGCTAGAAATATTCCACAAGCTCCTCTGGTAGTGCAACAACCTCAAGTTCAAAGGCATAATAGAGTTGGAGTGAACGTTAGAGATCATTTCCTACCACAAGTGAGAAAGTATGCTGTGGGGCCGCCATTGAATGTCAACAACTTCGAGATCAAAACAGGGTTGATTAACATGGTGCAAGAAAATAAGTTTGGGTGTGGTGCTATAGAAGACCATAATGCTCACCTATCTCAGTTCACAGAGTTGGCTAGTGCCATTAAGATCAACGGAGTGAGTGAAGATGTTATCAAGATGAATCTTTTTTCCTTCTCACTAAGGGATCGAGCTAAGGCTTGGTACAATACTATACCTTCGGGATCTTGCACTACATGGAGAGAGTTAGCTCAGAGGTTCTTGAACAAGTTCTTTCCACCATAAAAAATGTTGCATCTGAAGGGTTTAATCATACAGTTCAAGCAGTTGCCTCTTAAAACCTTTAGTGAAGCATGGGATTGCTTTAAGGAGATGCTTCAGATGTGTCCACAGCATGGGTTCCCCCTTGATCAGGAAGTAGGATTCTTCTATGCAGGATTAAATGGAGGTTCTATGATACTTATCGATGCATCGCCAGGAAGATCTATATTGGGGCAAACACCGGAGAGGGCTATAGCTATTTGTGAGGAAATTACTTTGAATGCAGGACAGTGGCCTTTGGATCGTTCTTCAGGGATGTATGAGAGGAAAGGATAGCAAAGATGGAAGAATTGTATATGAAATAAGTGGAAGCACCGAAAGAGGATGTCACTGAAAAGGCTATCTCGGAGATACTCAAGAGGATGAATGCTAATTTTTAAGTTTCTCAGAGTTCTATGCCTATGCCCATCATGAGTCAACTGTTTCCAAGTTCAAATGTTCAGTTGCCTACATCTCAAATTCCTCACCAAGGTATGACCTCCACAATGGGATTTCAAGAATCTTGAGGACAACCCGAGATGTCACTCGAGGAAGTTGCCTTTATGCAAGGAAGAAACTTTCAAGGGAATTATGGAGGAAATTTTGGACAACAAGGAGGAGGATACCCACCTAGGAAAGGTGGATTTGGTCAAGGGAATTTCGATAGCAACTTTCAAAAACGTAGGAGGTTTGAAAACTTATCATATGGAAATCAAGGTAATGCCCTCACACTTCCACCGAGGATCAATCCAGGGGCTAAAGCTCAAAATAGTGAAGGGAAGCCTACGGTGGAGGATCAAATGAGTAAGATGTTTGAGCTTATGAAGTATGAGTGAGATGAGAGGAAATTGGAAAAAGAAGAAAGAAGGCAAGAGAAGGAAGTGAATGATCGAAGATTTAAGGCATTAGAGATGCAAATGAGCCAAATAGCAAGTGAAAAGGGGGATGTTCATCAACAAAGGAAGTTTCTGTCTACTACTATCACTAATCCAAAGGAGCAATGCAAGGCCATCGAACTTTGAAGTGGAACAAGATATGATGGACCTCCGATGCCTATGGAAGTGGAAGAAGTAGTATGTGAACAAGAACCCGTGGTAGTTGAGGATGAAGAAAGGAAAGAGAAAGAAGTTGAGTTAGATAAGAATGATGAAGTGATTCCTACACTTGATGGAGAGGAAGTGAAATCCCCGAAGAAGTGGGAAAGGTGTAAAGAAGCAAAAAGAAAAGAGAGAGAGGAAGACTTCGAAAGGGATGAATGGGGGATTCCTAAATTGCTCGTACCAATCCCATTTTCACAAAGATGCTTGAAGAAGGGCTTAGACGAAAAATTTACAAAGTTTGTGGAAATGCTAAAGAAGATTCATATCAATCTCCCTTTTGTGGATGCTCTTCTACAAATGCCCAACTATGCAAAATTTTTAAAGGATATTATGGCAAAGAAAAGGAGCTTAGGTGAGCATGAAACGGTGAATCTCATGGAGGAGTGTAGTGCCATATTACAAAAGAAACTCCTACCTAAGTTGAAAGATCAGGGTAGTTTTACTATTTCGTGTAAGATGGGAGAACATGAGAGCTACAAGGCTCTATGTGACTTGGGTGGTAGCATCAACTTGATGCCTTTGTCGATTTTTAAGAAATTGGGCATTGGAGAAGTCAAGCCTACATCGGTCACTCTTCAATTAGCCGATAGGTCTATGACATATCCAAAGGGAATTGTGGAGGATGTCTTGGTAAAGGTTGGCAAGTTTGTATTCCCCGTTGATTTCGTGGTGTTAGACATGGACGAAGATGCAAATGTTCCATTAATTCTTGGACGTCCATTTCTAGCCACGAGGAAGGCTTTGATTGATGTGGAGAAGGGGGAGTTGACCCTTAGAGTTAATGAAGAAGAAGTGGTGTTTTCATTGAAAGAAGCTATGAGATATCCGAGGGGGAGCAATGAGTGTAGACGAATAGAAGTGATGGAGGATATTGTTGAAGAGCATCTACATTGTTTTCATTCAAAGGACCCTTTGGAATCAATAATGAGCCACTCTCTCTCTCTTGATTTTTCTAACTCTCCTTGTTGTTTTAATGATGATGAAATATTTGATGATTTGCATTGTTTGAATTCTTGTAGTGAACTTACATTGGAGGAAGCGAGAGAGGTGCTTGCAAAGAAGCTTGATGATGAGCCCAAAGAAGAGGAAAAAGAGGAGAAAAATGAAGAGTTAAAGCCTTTACCGGAGCACTTGAAGTATGCATACTTGGGGAAAAATAACACATATTTGGTAATTGTATCTTCATCCTTGAATAACTTAGAATTGGAGAAATTGTTGAGGGTGTGCACAAATCTTCCATTGGTTGGTCCATTAAAGACTTGAAAGGTATAAGCCCCTTTTATGCATGCATAAGATTCATTTAATGGAAGAAGATAAGTCTTGTGTGCAAAACCAACGACGTCTTAATCCTATAATGCAAGAGGTTGTAAGAAAGGAAGTGTTGAAGTGGCTTGATGCGGGTATCATATTTCCAATCAGTGATAGTACTTACGTCAGCCCTTTGCACGTGGTAGCAAAGAAGGGTGGTATAGCCATAGTGCGGTCCGATACTAATGAGGTAATTGCCACGAGGACTACCACCGATTGGAGAGTGTGTGTTGACTATAGAAAACTGAATGACAATACTCGTAAAGACCACTTCCCACTCTCTTTCATTGATCAGATGATTGATAGACTAGCGGGACACAAGTATTACTGTTTCTCGATGGGTATTCGGGGTACAATCAAATTTTGATAGCCCTGGAGGACCAAGAGAAAACAACATTTACTTGTCCCTATGGCACCTTTGCATTTAGGATGATGCCATTTGGTTTGTGCAATGCTCCAGCCACGTTCCAAAGATGTATGATGGCCATTTTCGGTGGGTTGATAGAGAACATCATGGAGGTTTTCATGGATGATTTCTCCGTTTATGGTTCTTCATATGATTTGTGCTTGACTAATCTATCTATTGTTTTGCAGAGGTGTGAGGAGACAAACCTTGTGCTAAATTGGGAGAAATGCCATTTTATGGTTACCGATGGAATTGTATTGGGACACCACATTTCGGAGCATGGGTTGAGAGTGGATAGAGCAAAAGTCATAGCCATAGAACGTCTTCCTCCTCCCACTAGTGAGAAGGGAGTTAGATAGTTCTTAGGCCACGCGGGCTTCTATCGCAGCTTTATTAAAGAATTTTTCAAAAATTGCTAAGCCACTTTGTAAGCTTCTTGAAAAGGATACTAAATTTAAATTTGATGAAGTGTGTCTTACTTCATTTTAGGTACTCAAGGAGGCTTTGATTTCATCCCCCATACTTGTAGCTCCAGATTGGAGTGTACATTTTGAGTTGCATTGTGATGCAAGTGATCAAGCTATAGGAGTGGTGCTTGGGCAAACCAAAAAGAAGAAGTTTAGAGCCATTTACTATGCCTCTAAGACTAAATTCTTGTCAAGTGAATTACACCACCACGGAGAAGGAATTTCTAGTGGTGGTCTACGCCTTTGAGAAGTTTCACCCTTACTTAGTTGGATCTCGAACGGTAGTATACACGGATCATGCGGCCATCAAGTATCTCATGAACAAAAAGGATGCAAAGCCAAGATTGATTCGGTGGGTATTACTTCTAAAAGAGTTCGATGTGGAGATTAAAGACAAGAGAGGGGTTGAAAATGTGATAGCGGATCACTTATCAAGACTTGAAAGAGAAGAGGGGGATGAAGATTTGACTCCAATTGGTGATAAATTTCTGGATGAGGAGATCCTTAAGGTGGAGGTTGACCAAGTGTTTGCTCTCATGGTTAGTTCTTCTCCTTGGTACGCCGATTATGTGAACTATCTTGCTTGTGGCATTTGACCCACACTTCTTAACGAGTACAAGTTGAAGAAATTCTACATAGAAGTGAAGAAGAATTTGTGGGACGAGCCATTCTTGTTTAAAACTTGTGCGGATGGAGTTATCTGGAGATGTGTAGCCAATGAAGAGGTTAAAGGGATTATAGAGTTGTGCCATTCGTCTCTTTGTGGTGGGCATTTTGGTCACCACAAGACGGGAGTCAAAGTTCTTCAATCGGGATTCGTGTGGCCTATCTTATTTAGAGATGCTAAGAAGTTTGTGAATAGTTGTGATAGATGCCAACGAGTGGGGGGAATCGGAAAGAGGGATGAAATGCATATGACCTTGAATATTGAAGTAGAAATCTTTGATGTATGGGGCATTGACTTTATGGGACTGTTTCCTTCATCTCAAGGGTACATATATATCTTTTTGGAGGTGTACTACGTGTCCAAGTGGATGGAGGCGATCCCCACCAAGACTAATGATGCATTTGTGGTGCAAAGATTCTTGAAGAGGAACATCTTTAGTCGATTTAGAGTCCTACGGGCCTTGGTGAGCGATGGAGGTTCACACTTTGTGAAAAAATTGATGGAGGGACTCTTGAAGAAATATGGAGTAAAACACCGGATAGCCACTCCTTATAATCCCCAAGCAAATGGTTTGGCGGAGGTCTCAAATCGACAAATCAAGTTAGTGTTGGAGAAGACATTCAATGGGGGAAGAAAGGATTGGGCGGAGAAGCTTGATGATGCCTTATAGGCGTATCGAACGGCATTCAAGACTATTCTTGGTGTTTCTCCTTACCAATTGGTATATTGAAAAGTTTGCCACCTTCCCGTTGAGTTGGAACATCGTGCTTTATGGGCAATTAAAAAGCTTAACATGGATTAGGGGGAAGCTAGACAAGCAAGGTTGTTAAAGATGGTGGAGTTGGAGGAATTTCATGAAAAAGCATATGATAACTCCACCATTTACAAAGAGAAAGTGAAAAAGTGGCACGATTCCAAGTTGAGAGAGAAGACATTTGCTCTCGGAGACAAAGTGCTAGTATTCAATTTAAGATTGAAGTTGTTTTTGGGAAAGCTAAGTCTAAGTGGATGGGTCCCTTTTAAGTGTTGGAGGTCATCGGAGGACCTACGTTGAAACTCAAAGGGCCAAGTGATGAGTTCGTTGTTAATGGTCATCAGGTTAAGCATTACTTATCTCCTTCTCAAAAGGAGATAGTGTATGTCGACATCTTTTCTTCTTAAACTCATCATAAAAATATCGTCCGGCTTGAAGACGTTAAATTTAGCGCTAGATGGGAGGCAACCTATTATTATCTTTATTGCTTTATTTAGTGCTTTCAATAAGGATTGTGGATTTGATATTGTTTTGTAATTTTGGCCTTGTAGGTGGATTGTGCTTGTGAGAAAATGCATATTGAAGAAAAGAGAAGTGCTTCATGGATTCAAGTTGACATGTTTCACCACTTGTTGCAAACTTAATTCTCGACTCTTGTCTCGAGTTAAGTTTGGAGGTGCAAGTGCGTGGTGGATATAACTTGATTCGTTTTAATGCATATGGTTCTCTACAAGAAGATCGTTGATGGAGACTACAAGGGTAAGTCCCACCACTTTTTGCAAACTTAATTCTCAACTATTATTTCGATTTAAGTTTGGGGGGAGAGTGTGTGGTGTGACTCACCCATTGAGTATGATTCTTGTAAAATTGGGTCAATTTTAAAATTTTTCTCATGAGTTTGGGTATGATTTTATTACGATTGGTTGTGTTGAAGTGCATGATAGTCCTTATTTTTATTGCAAATGTTGAGCTAATAGTTTTTGATGAGTTATTGAGCATAAATAAAGTGTAGTGGAGGCACGAATTGATCCCGAAGATCAAGTCGAGATTCATTGTGGATGCAATCCGGAAGCTCGTGCCAACCATGTCTTTCTAAGGGAGTTCACTCTACATCTCATCACTTCTATTTGCTTGACATGAATTAATATTGATTTGGATTGTATTGGATTAGCATGCTACTTCGTGTGTTATGTTTGTGGGAGGTTTACTTTTATAATCTAGGATTTCATTTTTCAATTAAGGATGGGATATTCGTGAGCTTATTTGATTATGGATGTTATGAATGTGTGCTAAATTATCTTATGGTGGTGATTTTTGTTTTGCATGTTATGTGTTTTTGTGTTGTTTCTTATTTGGTGTGTCTTTCTTGTATGTTTTGTGTGTATTTTTATTTTGTCTTGGGATGTTTGGTGGTTTGTTTTGGGATATTGTGAGTCATTTTTGAATGTGAGTGATGGCATGTTGTTGTGATAAGTGATGGCAAATTAAGATTAAGAATCTCTACACTTTCGAATTGTGACATGTTTTTTTAACTTGTTCAATTTTGAGAAGTTCTTAAGGTCCGAGCATAAGCTTGTGAGTGTTTGAGCTTCAACCATACATACATGGTATTTCTTCATGAGTAGATCGATCGTATTTGATAAGCTAGAACTTGTTCAAGGACTATAGGAACGAGCCCAATTAATGGAGATTAATGATATGATTTAAGGCCATCCTTATTATTTATAGTCATTGCCAAATATTTCCATGCCATGAACATCATCCCTAGTCAACCACTTTGAGCCTTTAAACCTGTTTCTTGTAAATTTAGCACATTACAAGCCATGATTACCCACTTAAACCTTACATATATACCTTTTAGTGTGAGTAATTGAGGAGATGGTCGCAAGAAAGGATTGATTGAATAACAAAAGAAGAAAAGAAAATTGTAAGCAAGCAAGAAAAAGGATGAAAAGAGCAAAAAAAGAATGCACATGTAACCTTTAAACAAGAAGAAGGAGGAAAGCAACAACAAGATGCTCAAGAAATCAAAAGTCCAAAGAAGGAAGCATGCATAATGAGAAGCTCAATACAAAGGAGAAAGATGATGAATAGTGCTTATAACCAACAAAGAAAAAATGGAAGAAAAGAAAAGTTGAGTAATGGAAGAAAGTAACACCTCTTCGATTACTTATACTTGATTAGTCACTATTATCCATATTCTTCCTACCCTACCAAAGAGCCTATCATTACATCCTTATTGAAAGACCTTTTTTATCATTGATTAAAACATTGGAGGTTTGTGAATGTAGTCCACGAGCAAGCTTATAGCGAGTCGAGCCAATTGATTGATAAGTGTTGTTTTACCTCATATTAAAGAGTGTTGAGTGAAATTGATATCCAATATGAGGTTTGGACTTAAAAGGGACTATATTACACTTTATCCTCTTTTGATTGAACTTGTAAATTTCTCATGTCATGAATCTAATGTTGTAGGATGACTTAGCATAGTTTGTAGTTATTTTTGCTAACGATATGATATTACTTTTATTCATTAGGTCTTTTTTCTAGGTGAAAATTTCTCCTCTTGGTTTATAATTTTCGTTGCTCGGGGACGAGCAACAATTTAAGTTTGGGGGGTTGATCGTAACTATTTTTACCTAGATTTTAGTGACTTTTTGTATATGTTTTCGTATTATTTTATATATATTCTATATATTATTTGGTTGTGTTATGTGTTTTTATAGAAATATGTGTGAATGAGCTTAAACGTATGTAAAATAGGTAAAAACAGAGCAAAAACAGAATAAGAGCTGAAACGAGCAAGAAACGGGTCCGACAGGACCCAACTCGAGTTGCAAGGTGCAACTCGACTTGTAACTTGAGTTGAGAGAAAATTGAGTTAGGATCCAAAAATCATCCAGAGAGCTTACTCGAGTTGCAAGGTCCAACTCGACTAGCAACTAGAGTCGAGCTAGGAGCAGGGTTGGTGCAGAAATTGTACAGTGAGCTAACTCGACTTGCAAGCTGCAACTCGAGTTGCTAGCTCGAGTCGAGCTGCCTTCCGTGGGATTTTTAGTTTTAGAGTCTCTCAACACGACCGAACAGACGAGTGCTCGAGTTGACAACTCGATTATAGTAGGGTTCCGGAAGCATTTCAGTTTCAGAGTGTCACAACATGATCGAACAGGCGAGTGCTCGAGTTTCTAACTCGAGTCAAGCTGGGTCAGCTCGAGTTCCATTACATGCTACTCGACTCGAGTAGCTAACTCGAGTAAGGAAGGCCAAATCGAGTAAGGTCATTTTGGGCTAAAAATATTGGTTTTCACCTTCCAGTGCATGGAGAATGTGTTTTAAAGCGCAGTTGACACAAAATTCGAGGCCCAAGTTGGGAAATGGTATAAATACTCTCATGTTCAATATTCAAAGAGGATGGATTTAGGTCTTCACTTGGACACACACATCACACACAATTCCTTTTATTTTACACCACCATCTCCATCCATTTCATCATCCATCCCATCTATCATTAATCCACCATAAAATCCACCATCCAAGTGAGGAGAAAGATCAAGAAAGAAAGGAGGATTGCATATTGAAGGATAGTTTCAAGCCAATCACCAAAATAGGGGAGAAATTACCTTTGATTTGCATTTTCTTAATTTGTATTGCTACAATGGATGTTGTTAAACATTGTTTTGATATTTTGATGATGTTTGTTGTTAGCTAGACCTCTTGTGAGGCTAGCCACTTGATGGATTAAGGATCTATTGATTTGTTGAATTTGTAATGGTTTAATTGATGTGATCTTTGGAATTTCTGACATGATCTATGATTTTCTTCATTTGTATTATGATGTGTGTGGTTGAATTCTCTAGTTATAGTATTAGGAGGGCCAATCCAATATTGTGATTAAGGTTTTGATTGAATCATGTTATAATATGAATTTTGTATGTTAGTATGTGAAGTATGTGGTAACATTTTTATATGCTTAGAACATTCATGTGAGAACACTTAATTGGTTTATCATAATTGGTTGATTATTTGAGTGAGGAGACCAATCTTGTTATCATAGTACCTTAAGGGAACTTATAGTGAGATTCAACCTTTTGTGTTTAAAACTTGTAATGAGTTTAGAACCTAATTACCTTGGCCTAGGGATTAGAGGTGTATATGTAATTGCTTCTATTCCAATAATCATTGATATTTGCCATTTGAATTCAACAAGCCATGTTGTGTCCTTGATCTTGAATGTGGTTAGCCTTGCTCTTCTTTAGATTGTCCTACATCCATTTTATTTTAATTGTATTTATTTGAGACATTGTTTGATCATATTAGTTGTTAATTACTTTTATTGGTGATTTGCTTAGTTAATTGGTAGTTTAATTGCTCTTTTTAATTTTCAAAACTCAAAATCCGATCACTTCTATAAAGTATGATTGAAAATAAATACGGATACACTCTTGATTTAAATATCCCTTTGATCGATATTTAAACTTGGTCACTCAGTACGAACGATAAGGTACACTTACCTTAATCAATTTTAACCTAAATTGAGTCTAAGTTTAGGCAGCGCCAAGAACTTGATCGCTATTTTCTTTCACCCTCAAGTGTAAGGGATCGATTGTAGTGCGCGTGACCAAGTGAATATCGTTCCCACGAGATAGTTATTAACTTAATAATTAATTCTATATGTGACAATTAAATTGTAAGACAAATCTGGGAGTTTTGGAAGGATGATTAATTAAACTAATAAAATTGAATTAAAATAAATTAACTAAGCAAATAAAATAAATCACACAGAGAAAACGATTTAGAATTGAAGAATGGAGAATTGGTAATGATCGGGCAAACATCTTAACTATGTGACTAATTTATCTAGACCCAAATTAATTACCTGTGGACGTTTATAAGAGGATCACTAAGCCTAGTTAAATCACCTTGTTTGGGTAGGATCTAACACTTATAATGAATTGAAAATCCTAGGATCAATAAGAAATTAACTCCATCTCCCTCTATAGGTACTTCATGCTAAATTTGATTAATGGCTAGAGCACTAGACTTTCCTTTCTACGTACGCGATTGTTAACCCTTTTTTGTCTCTTTACCAATTACCTAATAATGATGTTTTACCAAGTAATTAATATTTCAAATTGATTGTCTAATACTCTTAGGTATTATAGGCCAATTCCCTAAGACTGTCACATGAAACAACAATTATTATGCAGAAATAGAGAATCCTATTAATTATCAATTAGTGATACCGTCAAGAATAATTAAAGGAATCAAACTAAAAAACACAATAATATGAAGTCTCAAAATATCCTCTTCAATAAGGAAATAAACAATCTGCAGAATAATAAATTCAAGTCTAGGGCAATCAAATCACATAGTCAAATCTATTTTAGTGCCCTAACATTACCAACAAAGAAACTTAGCCCATGGATTTATGAGGGCAAATCACAAAGATGTAATAAGCCCTAACCATTATTCTAAAATAACAAAGAAAAATAATTAAAGAAAAAAACCCTTTTTGGAGGACTCCGTCTCTTTAATTAGGATCTCCGTCGGAATCTCCATCTCCGATCCAAGTAGCAACTCCAATCGTCTCTCCGATGGATGGATGGAAGGTGGTGAATAATGGAGGAAATTAGGCACTGTGCGCCGCTAATGGTGGCGTGAATGGTCTAATCTCTCGTGAATTCAGAACTGGAGTATTTATAGGGGAGGAATGGGCCTGGGCCAAAATAAATGAAGTGTCGTGCAAGGATTGGGCACACGGTGGATATACTTGGCGCATGGTACCTCGCACGGCACCTCGCACTGCCAGTGCGAGGGTCGCACGGCAGTCACATGGCGTCGTGTGTCAACTCTTCCTTACACAGCAGCAATCTGAACTTAGTCTCAATTTTGGTACAAATTGATAAGAGTAAGTGATAGGCTTTTTCTGCGCACTATAATTAAATCCTCAAGTGTAAGGATATCAATTGTAGCAGCAAGTTCCCAAGTTAAATTATCGATCCCACTGAGACAGCTAATTATTTATTTTACTATGAATTACTAATTAATCAGAATTATGTAACCAAATTTCCAAGTGATTTGAAGTGAATTAATTAACTAAAATACGCAAATAATAAATTGCTGAATTATTAACAGCAATAAAAATAAAAGCAAGTTCTAACCAAGAGATGACGAACAGTTCTAAGGTATCAGGTATTGACCAATTAATTTGGGTTATTAGACTTACGATTGTTCATTCATGCAGTTTTACTGAAAATACACCACATATCCCTGTTATCCCACCGAATATGATTCGATTCAAAGCTAACAGTCTAATCTGGTTTAAATCCTAAGGTGCGCAAATATTACCAAGCCTTATTCCTAGATACTAATCAAAGCAAGCAACAATACCTCCGGATGGTAAGCCTGACTAACAAGATATTTTCTGGAATTACTACAAGGTTCTATTCACTTCCTACTTGATTGTCTAATTGCATTGTTCCACTAAACAAATCAAGTATTTGATTAACCAGTTCATGAAATTAAAGTGCTTATAGCGGAGCTACTCTAATCTCTAACAGATAGACAATACCAATCATGAACGCACACAAGCTAACACAATAATCCAAGCATTATAGCGGATGTCATGAATGTATTATGAAGACGTTACGAAGCAGAAAAGTATGTCTTAGTAAAATAAGTAAAATCAAAAGCTCAACTGCATAAAATCCCAATCTTTGGTCTAAATCCCCAAATCAATTAAATCAATCCATCAAACCCTAGAACTGTATAGGAAATTAGCCCATGAGATTACAAGCAATCCTCATGGCTAAGCAATTCATAACAATAATCAAAGTAATAGAAAGGAATAGATAAGAATTGTGAAACCCTAGTGTAGGAGCAATCTCACGTTCCTTCTCCGTCTCTTCAATCGCTTGATTTTCCCTCAATTAGCACTTGAAACCCTTGTAGAATTGGATGGAGGATGAAATCAGATTATAATCTGATATGGGGTGTGATAGGAGTGTGGATTGATGATGGTTTATGGCTGGGCTCTCTCCGATTGACGTCTCGATCTCCCTAATTGTTTCTAAGATGGATGCAGGGCTGTTTTCGCGACGAATCCCCTTCAGAATCGCGTCTGGAAGGTATTTATACAGTGTTGAATCGAACAGGCCCCGTCTGGGCTCTGAACTGGGCCGCTCAGCACCCAGCTCGGCTCGAGCTGGGTCTGGTCCCAGCCGAGCGGCCTGCCACGTCACTGGCCACGTCACTGGGGTCCAAGTGGGACCCCACTCGGCACTGTTTACCGCCGCTCGGCACCCAGCTCGGCTCGAGCGGCTCGCCGAGCTGCTCCCGAGCTGGGCCGTTCCGGGTCTGTTTTGCTCCTCTTCCGATCCTGCCCTGTTTTACCCTGTTTCCTGCCTTCGAAACTCACAAAAACACCTTAATAGCCTTAAAATCGTGTAAATACTTAAACATACACAATTCCATGCAAAAACGATCAATTTCCTAAGCAAAATGGTGTAATGTGCACACATAAAATGCGTGAAATTCCACTCTCAACAAACCCCCAAACTTACCTGTTGCTCGTCCCGAGGCAACAACATCAAAAACCAATAGATTAACTGAGAGGAAATTTCACAGCAGAAAAACATTCAAGACAATATAGCAATTTAAATATCATACTTTGGATACAAGATAACCATCCATTTAAAAACATACAATTCAAATCAACTAATTCACCTTTTCGGAATGCTCATCCACCCATTCTCACGGGTAGTATTTACGCTCAACACTCAAGTGCGAGATATACACTTTAGGGTAAGGTGTTTACACTCAAAATCAATCCAAACACACGCGTAACCATAAGCTTGGCAATCATCTCAACTCTCGACTAAAGGAATAATTTCAACAATAGGATCACAAAGGTCTTGCATTAGGTTGTAATGTTGGCTCTTTGGTAAAGGGAGGGAGTATATGGATAAGGTGACTCAATCACTAGTAGAGAATCAAAGAAGACTTACAGCTTTTCAACAAACAGCTTTACTTTCTTCTTTCTTCTTCAACGCTCTTCAATGCTTCGCAATTTGATTCCTCCTTCACTTTTGAACACCACATCCTTACTTGAAATTATTTTTCTTCTTCCCTCTTTTCTTTTCTCTTTTTTTTTCTTTTTCAAATAAGGGTACCAGTTTCAGGCACTACTCTTTTCATGGGGTACCAGTTTCGGGCACTACCCCTTTATGCAACAATTTAACCACTCTTTTCAACAATTTTCATCACTTCCAACTTATTCTCCTTTTATGTTTCTTCTCAAGATACCAAATTGACTCCTTCAACTCTCTACTAGGTAGGAATATTTAAGGCTAGCAAATGGATCAATTGGCTAATCACATAGGCTTCCACAAAAATAAAGCTTTTAGGCTCAAAAGGGTTAACTACGGATAGTTTCAATAGGTAGGATAATAATTTGGCTAGTGACTAATAAAAAACAAAGATGGCCTAAGATCATTTCCTATTGTTTAATCAAACACGTAGCTTCAAGCAAGATACAAAGCCAAGTTCTAGAATACGTGTGTATGAACGACACTCACAAGAATAAACTGAATCATGAAATTTCTCATGATTTTAAAAGGCTCAAAATCTCACATGGCTATACGAATGAACGAGCAATCCTAATCAAGCTACATAGCTAATCATCCTTGCACATAATCAAATTTCAAGTATCTCAATATCCAAGCACAATATCAAACTGCTTCTCAAACACAATCACACATATAATCAAGTGCCATGAAAAATCAGAAAATCATCCTAGAGAACCATAAATCGACTACACCGACACTAGGATTAACACAAAACAAATAAACACAAACAAAAATAACACAAAACCTGGAAAATCGCAAAAAATCGAACCCTCAACATTATTGAATAAATCAAAAATACTAAGAATCCGCAAAAAATCGACCCTCCAAGCAACAACACAATGCAAAAATTTTACTTCGGTACTACAAGACAAGGTATGTACGTAACCTCCCCCCAAACTTAGATCAAACAAAGTGAGAAACTAAGTTTGCAAAGAAGTATATACCGCAGTCAAGCAATACCTAATAAAACTCCTACACCAACACAGACATATAAAAGCAATAAAACGGAAGGGACAGCCCCCAACAAGCGCTCATGTTTAACGTCGAAGAGTCACGACGGATACCTCTTTTTAACTACTGGATCGGAGGACAGTCTTTTCGCATCCTTACTTTCAAGTACTTCTTCCCTCTCTTATTCTCTACTCCAACCACCTTACCTTTCTTTGTCACTGAAACAGGACTCTTTAAATTCTTTTCCTCCCATGACTGGCTTGGTTCCTTCTTGTCAATCTTCCATTCTGTTGTAGGCTCACCCTGTGTAGCAAAACAAGGATCAAACAAGTTAGAAATTATAACACCAATATAAGAAAAAAAATCGGGAGGTATGTTCGGAGGCTTCAAATATGGATCATCCATCGTTCCTGCAACCAAAAGATTATCAAATATCAAATTAGAGTTAGTAGTAGGAAAAGTAAGAGATACGCTTGTTCCTGCGATCTCCTCTACCACTTCAATGCTTTGGCTCTTTTGCTCCTCTTCCTTAGCAGTAGGCTTCATCTCCTCCTCAATAGTGGATTTTTTATTCTGATTCACCATGGCATCGCCCAATGCAAGTAACCTCTCAAGATAATCAATACATGCATCATTAGACAAATTCTCAAACTCTGCATCAGAAAGAGTAAAGTTCTCATCATGCTTTGTGTCCACTACATCCACAGACTTGCACTGCTGCTGATCCGTGGGCCACTGCATCTCCTTATTCAAAGAAAAGACAATCTCCTTATCATCAGCCCTAAGCCTCAACTCTCCTTTGAACACATCAATCAGAGCCCTTCCAGTTGCAAGGAATGGACGCCCCAAGATCAGAGGGGCACCATCCTTTTCATCCTCCATGTCAAGTACTAGAAAGTCCACAGGAAAAACCAAATCTGATACCTTTACAAGCACATCTTCTACAACTCCCTCAGGGTATGTCAGTGATCTATCTGCTAACTGTAAGGCCACAGATGAGGGTTTCAACTTCCCCAAACCAAGTTTCTTGTACACCGATAAAGACATCAAATTTATGCTGGCTCCCAGATCACACAGTGCTCTTCTAGGCGGTCCTTTTCCTATCTCACAAGGAATGATGAAGCTGCCTGGATCCTTCAATTTTTCTGGAAGCTTTTTTTGAATAATAGAGCTGCAATTCTCTGTCAAATTCACTGTCTCCACACTGTTAAGCTTCCTCTTTCTGGAGATAAGTTCCTTGATGAACCTAGAGTAATGTGGCATCTCTTCCAATGCTTCTGAGAAAGGAATAGTGACTTGGACATCTCTCATGACATCAGCGAACTTCCGAAACTTCTCATCAAGGCTCTTCGACAAGAATCTCTGAGGGAAAGGAATTGGTACCTTTGTAATTGGAAGTCCCAAACTGTCTTTCTCGAATACCTGTTCCGCTTCTCTCAGTTTCTTCGCTCTCTGCCACTTTTTATCAGAAATTTCCAGATCAGATTGACTCTGTACAGAATTCGGACACGCAGGAAACCCCGGAGGACAGCTCGTCGGCTCGCTCGAGCCGAGCGATGGACAAACTGAGCCGAGCAGGGTTCCAACTGAACCGAAGGGACCTTCTGAACCGGCTGGTGGGCCGCTCGGCGGCGATTGAGTCCGCTCGGCAGATGGCTCGGCCCGAGCGGTTGGCCGAGCGGCGTCTTTTCCGTTCTGCTCCGCCCCTGTTTCGTTCTGCTTCTGTTCTGCTTCATGCTGTACAAGTTCTGTTACATCCTGCATTAGTGTTGTACCTTTATATTGCTTCCCGGACCTCAAAGTGATCGCATTTGCAGTCTCCTTCGGGTTTATTTCTGTATCTGAAGGAAACTTCCCCTTCTGAAACTGCACTTGCTGCTGATTTACTGTAGTGGAGATCTGCCCTATGTTATATGACAAACTCTTCAACTGCTTGTTCACTTCTTCATGTTGCTTTGTCATATTTGAATCCATGAGAACAATGCAATTATTAATCTTGTCAATATCTCCATCAGTCTTCTTCATATACCTGGCCAACACATCATCAATACTGGACTTCCCTTCTTCAGTCTTAGCACCAGGATCAAAATTAGGAGGATATGGAACTGCATTATTCGGATTTGAATAAGAGAAGTTCTCATGCCTCTGATTCTGCCAATTGCCTCCTTGATTATTAGGACTTCCCCCTTGGATATTCCTCTGGTTCGAATTACCTTGAGGGTACCTATTTCCTTGCCAATTTTGAGGAGCTCTCGAACCTTGAAGACTCTGCCCCATAGCCCAATTAGCATCCTCGACCTCTTGAAGGTTCATCACTACATCATCACTAGCAGACCCTCGGTTGCCTCCCCCATTATTACCTGATATCAGAGTAATCAGGTTCTTATTCATCTGTTCCAATTGAGCGACAACCTTATCATTCTTATCAGCTTCAGAAAATTTCTCTTCAACCTTTGCAACTTTACCAAGTATATAAGTCCCTCGGATCCTCTCAGATGGCCAATCCCTTGAGTTCAAAGAGATATCATCAAATAATTTCTCTACGGCATTGGATGTTTTGCCAAAAATTGTTCCTCCCGCAGAAGCATCAACCAACACTCTAGATTCGTTGTCAAGGCCATTATAGAAGACACTGATGAGTTGAGACTTTTTGAATCCATGCTGTGGGCATCTCCTCAACGCATCAGTAAACCTTTCCCAAGCCTCTCCAAACGACTCATCTCTCCGCTGCTTGAATTGATTGATCTCCTGTTTCAGTAAAAGAACCTTTCCTGGTGGCATAAATTGATCCACGAACAACTGCTGCAACTCAGTCCAATTCGAGCAGCTATCTCCCTTCAACTTATCATACCACTCCCTTGCCTTATCAACCAATGAAAACTGAAAAAGCCTCATCTTCCATCTATCATTAGTAGCATCAGCAGCTTTCACTGTATCCATGTAGCTGTTGAAACGCTTAAGATGGCCATAGGGCTCATCAAAAACGCCTCCGGCAAAGGGGTTTTTCTCCACCATATGAATCAGGGCTGGCCTTATGTCATTCGCTTCATTCGCCTGAATTGCTCCAACTACGCCTGATCCTCCTAGATTGGTGGACTTGAATGTCTCCCGGATGACGATGTCATCCTCATCAGTTCTATCTCCCATAATTGCAACTCAAGAAAAATTCAAAGAAAAACAATTAAATCCCAAAGAAAATATTCTAATTAACTAAGTAATAAAAGAAAATAAATAATTAAAACTGTCCCCGGCACAACGGCGCCAAAAACTTGATAGGCTTTTTCTGCGCACTATAATTAAATCCTCAAGTGTAAGGATATCAATTGTAGCAGCAAGTTCCCAAGTTAAATTATCGATCCCACTGAGACAGCTAATTATTTATTTTACTATGAATTACTAATTAATCAGAATTATGTAACCAAATTTCCAAGTGATTTGAAGTGAATTAATTAACTAAAATACGCAAATAATAAATTGCTGAATTATTAAAAGCAATAAAAATAAAAGCAAGTTCTAACCAAGAGATGACGAACAGTTCTAAGGTATCAGGTATTGACCAATTAATTTGGGTTATTAGACTTACGATTGTTCATTCATGCAGTTTTACTGAAAATACACCACATATCCCTGTTATCCCACCGAATATGATTCGATTCAAAGCTAACAGTCTAATCTGGTTTAAATCCTAAGGTGCGCAAATATTACCAAGCCTTATTCCTAGATACTAATCAAAGCAAGCAACAATACCTCCGGATGGTAAGCCTGACTAACAAGATATTTTCTGGAATTACTACAAGGTTCTATTCACTTCCTACTTGATTGTCTAATTGCATTGTTCCACTAAACAAATCAAGTATTTGATTAACCAGTTCATGAAATTAAAGTGCTTATAGCGGAGCTACTCTAATCTCTAACAGATAGACAATACCAATCATGAACGCACACAAGCTAACACAATAATCCAAGCATTATAGCGGATGTCATGAATGTATTATGAAGACGTTACGAAGCAGAAAAGTATGTCTTAGTAAAATAAGTAAAATCAAAAGCTCAACTGCATAAAATCCCAATCTTTGGTCTAAATCCCCAAATCAATTAAATCAATCCATCAAACCCTAGAACTGTATAGGAAATTAGCCCATGAGATTACAAGCAATCCTCATGGCTAAGCAATTCATAACAATAATCAAAGTAATAGAAAGGAATAGATAAGAATTGTGAAACCCTAGTGTAGGAGCAATCTCACGTTCCTTCTCCGTCTCTTCAATCGCTTGATTTTCCCTCAATTAGCACTTGAAATCCTTGTAGAATTGGATGGAGGATGAAATCAGATTATAATCTGATATGGGGTGTGATAGGAGTGTGGATTGATGATGGTTTATGGCTGGGCTCTCTCCGATTGACGTCTCGATCTCCCTAATTGTTTCTAAGATGGATGCAGGGCTGTTTTCGCGACGAATCCCCTTCAGAATCGCGTCTGGAAGGTATTTATACAGTGTTGAATCGAACAGGCCCCGTCTGGGCTCTGAACTGGGCCGCTCGGCACCCAGCTCGGCTCGAGCTGGGTCTGGTCCCAGCCGAGCGGCCTGCCACGTCACTGGCCACGTCACTGGGGTCCAAGTGGGACCCCACTCGGCACTGTTTACCGCCGCTCGGCACCCAGCTCGGCTCGAGCGGCTCGCCGAGCTGCTCCCGAGCTGGGCCGTTCCGGGTCTGTTTTGCTCCTCTTCCGATCCTGCCCTGTTTTACCCTGTTTCCTGCCTTCGAAACTCACAAAAACACCTTAATAGCCTTAAAATCGTGTAAATACTTAAACATACACAATTCCATGCAAAAACGATCAATTTCCTAAGCAAAATGGTGTAATGTGCACACATAAAATGCGTGAAATTCCACTCTCAACAGTAAGCGTACTCTATCGTTGTGTGTAGACGTGGTGACCAAGTGCAAAATTTATAATATCGAACCCAAGGGAGAAAGTGATGTATCCGTATTCGAAATATGTTTCACTCTAGAAGGACTAATCAATAAAGTGAGAGAGTGATTAACACTACAAACTACCTAAGAAAGCAATTAAATGATAGAAAATGTACATATGAGATGGGTAATGGGTGATGGTGAACAATCTAAGAAGTATGTAAGGCAAGCAATATAATGGAAAAGGCTCATGTAGATTCACACACACACATGCTTTGAAGGTCATCATGTTATGATATTAAGGGCAATCACTTATGTACCCCTAATCCCTATGGCCAAGGCAATTAGGTTCTCAACTCTTTTACAAGTTTAAATCTCCTAGGATTGTGTCTTACTCTCAATTCCCATGAAGGTACTATGATCATAAGTTGGGTTCCCCTCACTAGTTCATCACTAATGTCCTATCATGAGGTTCTAAGCACAAGAAGGGTATGGCTTACCTCCCCTCACACTAACTAAGTCATCTCGTGCAATCAACGATTCAATTAAATCACTAAGCATAATATTGGAATGACCATCCTAACACTATGAATAGAAAATTTAACCACACAAATCATACACGAAATGAGAATAAGTATTCATGATAGAAAATATTAATACAATCATTTCTTCGAACACGTGGCATGCAAAATCTACATTATCCTTCACCAATCATATTACTAGCCTCACATGAGGACTAGCCACCATAAGTCATTACAAAATCAATATTGTCCATGGAATGCTCCAAATGAGCTAAATAATGAAGAAAACAACAAATCAAAGGTTGATGGACTTCCCTTTTGAAGTTGGCCTTCTCTTCCTTCAACATGCTCCAATCTTCACTCTTTGATGTTCTTCCCTTCTTAGATTGGTGGATTAGTGGAATGGATGGATGGATTTGAGGAAATCAAGAGGAATAGATGGATGGAATGAAGGAAAGATGGATGAGATGGAAGATGGAAGATGGATGAAGATGGAGGTGTAAAATGGGTAGAATGGTGTGTGATGTGTGTGGGCACCCAAAACCCTTGATTTTCTGCCTTCAAGTGGTGATATTGGGGGTATTTATACCCCCTTGGTAAATCTGGAAATCGCACTTGAGTTTTGACACTTTTGCAGGAAAACACGCCCGTGTTTTCTTGCATCTGCCCGTGTTTTTATGCAAAATTTCAGCATTCTGTAAATTTGGTCCCTGTAGAAAAACACGGGCACTACATAAAAACACGAGCGTGTTTTTATGTATTTTGGCCAATTTTCTATTTTCTTCAACTTTCTCCTTTCTTCATGCTTTTTATCATCATTTATCTTCATAATCACCTATTCAAAGACATGAAAATCATCATCATCAATTTCCCAAAATACAATATAAAAAGATACAAAAATACGAAACAAAAAGACGAAAATACTCACAAAAATGACACAAAATTTAGGTGAAAATAGCGATGATCAACCCCCTAAACTTAAAGTGTTGCTCGTCCCCGAGCAACGAAAATGATAAAACAAGAGGAGAAATTTTCACCTAGAAAAAGACCTAACGAACATAAGCAATTGCATATCATAAGCAATAAGGACTACAAATCATATCAAGTCACCCTATAACATTAAACTCATAACATGAAAAATTAACAAGTCCAATTCAAAGAGATTAAAGAGTAATATAGTCCCTTCCAATCCAAGCCTTACATCGGATATCAAATGCACTCAACACTCTATCAAAATAAGGTAAATCAACACTCATCAATCGATTGGCCCGATGCGCCATAGGCTTACTCGTGGACTACATTCACAAACCACCATAGCTTCAATTAGTGATCAAATAGGACTTTACGTTTGGATGTAATGGTATGCTTTTTGGTAAAGGCAGGGAGAATTTGGGTAAGAGTGACTCATTGAGTGTAAGTAATCGAAGAGATGATCAACTTCTTCAACTTCTTTACGTTTCTATCTTCCTTTCTTTTCTTTTCTAAACATAAGCACTTATCATTATCATTCCTTGTGTTTCTTGAGCTTCTTCTGATTTCATGCTTTCATCCTTTTGACTTTTTGCTTGCATGAGCATATTGTTGTTGATTTTGCTCCTTTTTCTTGCTTTGAAGTAGCATGTATATTTGCTTGAGCTATTTTCATCCTTTTCTTGCTTGTTTACCATTTTTCTCTTTCTCTTACACAATTCTCACATCAAACCGTATAGACCACCATCTCCTCAATCACCCACACAAAAGGTATATATAAGGCTTAAGTGGGTAATCATGGCTTATAATGTGCTTAGTTCACAAGAAATATGCTTAAAGGCTCAAAGTGGCTAACTAGAGATGATGTATAAGGTAAGGAAATATATGGCAATGACTTTAAAGTACAAGGATGGCCTAAAATCATCTCACTAACCTCCACCAATCGGGTTCATTCCCGTAGTCCACTAGCAAGTTCTAGCTTATCAAGGATCAATCGATTCACTCATGAAGAAACAACCATGCATGCACGGTTGAGGCTCAAATGCTCACAAGCTTTTGGTCGGACCATGAGGAACTTATTACACCTCAATCTATCTCAAAATTGAACAAGTTAAATAGAATATGTCACAATTTCAACTAGTAGAGATCCTTAACATAATTCGCCATCACTTATCACAAACAACACATCATCACTCATATTCAAGAAAACGACTCACAACACAAGAAAATAAGAACATCACAAAAATATAAAAACACCAGACACAAGACATAAGACACAAGGAAACTATATGCGCCGGTGCAAATGTTCATAAAATGAGATCTACGAGAGCATAAAAATTCAACCCCCAAACTTTTTTTTTAGCTAAGGCTATAATTAAGTTTGAGCCAAATAATAGGTACTCCCTTTGACGCATCCCTCGTAGATCTACTCGTAATCCAATATACTCCACATCCACACCAAGCACAACATAATTTCTACACAAAACACCAACAAACACAAAAATCAAACCAAAACACCAAAAATCAAATCCATCATCCTTATTGAAATCAATAAATAAAGCAATAAAGATAATGATGGGTTGCCTCCCATCTAGCACTAAGTTTAACGTCTTCAAGCCAGACGGATCATGGAGAACTCATCGGAATGGCCAAGGATATCGTTCGTTCTTGCCATCAAATTTTAATCTTTGTGCTTCTTCCTCTATTAGGCATTTGTGGCAAGTAACGACCCCAGTAACGTCCTTTGAGATTGGCTTTAAAAATTCAACTTGTTTGAACTTGCATTCCATTGACCTCTCCTTTCGTGACCACCACTTATTCCTTCTTACCACATAAGCTCCCAACATCTCTTCAAGCTTTCTTTTTTCCCTAAGACATTGAGAAGAATCAATAGGTAAGACAAAGTCAATATAAACAACATTTTGAAATTCAATGCAACTTGAAGAGTTAAAAGGTTTAGAAATGCTCATTTCACTCTCGAACTCTTCTTCAAGTGCTTTTAGACCTTGTTCCTCTTCATTGAATTCATACACCTCTTCGATTCCTCATCATCACTTGAATTCTCTTTGTCTTCCTTATCTTCAAATAGCTCTTCATCACTTGAGTCCTCATTCCCCGAACACTCTTCTACCTCAAACTCTTCTTCAAACTTTTCATCAAAATCCTCAATTTCTTGAAGAGTGTTCCATTCACTTATTATTTGACTCATTTGACGTTCAAGGGCCTCAAATCTCCTCTCATTTTCTCTTCTCTTCTTTCTTCAATCATCTCATACATCATTTCCATAAGTTGTCCAACTCGATCTTCTACGGATGGCTTTATCTCTTCACTCGGTGGTTGCCAACTTTGTTCTTGGAGATAATTCCCTTGATTTTGGAAATTACTCCCTTGCATGTAAAACATATCCTCTACTTGAGAACTTGGCATCATCCACTCTTGTTGCACCGTAGGATACGAAGTTGACATACTTTGAAGATCTTGAGTCCCATAACTAGGAAGACATGTTTGAAAACTTTGCCTTGTATCACTTCCATTAGAATATCTTCTAAACAACTCCATTAAGGCATTATTTTCGGATAAAGATGTAACCGGAGGAACTTGGTTGTTGGAACTTGGTATGGAATAAGTGTATGCTTGTTGAGGTTGGAACGTATTTCCATTGTAAGCACTTTGCCATTCCTCATAACTCCCATTGTTGTAGCATTGAGAGCTTGCTTGACTCATTTGGCAATTATACCCGTAGTTGCTCTCATTCATATAGCCAATTGATTGTTGTGGTGGAACCAAACCAAATAGATTTCCATAATTTTCTCCCAAGTATTTGTTCCAACCATCCATGTTCATACTCTTCTTTTCAAGGCTTGCTACAACTTCCTCCACTTTCTATTTTTGGTTGCTCCTTCTTCTCTGCTATCAAGGTTGGTGTACTTATCAAGAAGAACAAGTTAGACCAAGATTTTCCAAAGCAAATATATAAGCAAAAATAAGAAAAAAATGTCCTAAGTAAAGCTAACAAATCCAAACACGTTACACCGAAGCCTTTCTCCCCGGCAGCGGCGCCATGAACTTAGTCTCAATTTTGGTACAAATTGATAAGAGTAAGCGTACTCTATCGTTGTGTGTAGACGTGGTGACCAAGTGCAAAATTTATAATATCGAACCCAAGGGAGAAAGTGATGTATCCGTATTCGAAAGATGTTTCACTCTAGAAGGACTAATCAATAAAAGGAGGGAGATGATTAACACTACAATCTACCTAAGAAAGCAATTAAAGAATTAAAAATATACACATGTAATGGAAGATGGATGACGGTGAGATGGATGAAGTAACAATCCAAAGAGGTGCAAGGCTAACCACATTCAAGATTAAGGATATAACATGTACTTGTTAAATTTAAATGGCAAATATCAATGACAATTGGAATAGAAGCAATCACAAATGTTCACCTAATCCCTATGGCCAAGGTGATTAGGTTCTCAACTCATTACAAGTTTATAGCACAAAAGATTGTCCCTTACTCTCAATTCCCTCAAGGGTACTATGATTATAAGATTGGTTCTTCTAACTCAATTAATAACCTGCTTAGATCCATTAACTAAGTGTTCTCACATTCATGTTCTAAGTATATAAAGATGCTACCACATACTTCATATACTAACATACACTATCCATACTATAACATGATTCAATCAAAACCCTAGTTACAATATCGGAATGACCATCCTAACATCATAAATAGTAATTTCAATCACACACATCATAATACAAATAAAGTGAATCATAAATCATGTAGGAAATTCCATATATCATATCAAAATACCATTAAAATTCAACAAATCCAAAAACCCCTAATCCATCTTGTGGCTAGCCTCACTAGAGGTCTAGCCAACAACAAACATCATGAAAACATCCCTAAAATGCTTACAAATATTCATTGTTGCAAACAAAACAAAGAAAATACAAAATAAAGGTAAATTTCTTCCCTATTTGGATTTGGGTTGAATCTTCCCTTCAAGTTGCAAAATCCAACTCTTCAAGCCTCAATCCTCCTTAGATTTGTGATGGATAGATGGAATGTGTGAAGATGAAGGAGAAAATGGTGGAAAATGGAGTGAAATTTGGATGGAAATGGTAGTGTGTGTGGAAGATGGTGTTGGAGTGTGTGAGGGGCAGCAGCCCCTGCCAAACCCTCGATTTTTCTGGTGCAAATGGTGTAATTGGGGGTATTTATACCCCCTGAGGAAGTCTGGAAGTCGCACTTGAGTTTTGACACTTTTGCATAAAAACACGCCCGTGTTTTTATGCATCTGCCCGTGTTTTCTTGCAAAATTTCAGTTCTCTGTACATTTCTTGCACTTCTGAATAGACAACACTTTTCTAAATAGTGTTGTCTTTTCTGTGTTGTCTTTGGTTCGTTCTCCCTCGTTTTAACTCCGAATTGAGATCCGCTTTTTCCTACATCTCCTCTTCACCTCTAGAATTCATTTATACCTGAAAATTACACAAATTCTACCAAAATACAAATTCTCTAAATATTTACAAATATCGCGCAATCTAGGACACTTAAACACTCAAACTAAGCATAATTGTATGGAACCATGCTATAATTGGACCCTAAATTCATGTGATTTCTACACTCATCACAATCGTGCGCAATTCTTTCTCGCACGACGTCGTGATCCTCATGCATGGCTTCTTGTATCTCGATTTTGGCAGCTACAACTTTGAAAAGCTCCTTGCGCGGCCTTGTGTGTTGTCACATGGTAGCAACCGTGTGACAAGATTCCACACACGGATGCTAGAGGTCTCACATGGCTCTAAGTGAGCTCTCACACGGCTGGAAGTATGCTTCACACGGTGAAAAATGTGCAACATCTTGTTCACGCATGCCCCCGCTCGCGTAGCCGCCGCGCGCGCTTCAGCAGCCTGCGCGACTTTATAGTTTTTAGCATAACTTCTTCATCCGGCCTCCGATTTGAGTGATTCTTGCGCTCACGCGATTCTCTCTTCCTTGACTTTCTATCCATATAAAGAACTGATAGAAACTCCAATATTTTAAAGTGTAACAAGTCATGTAAAGGTGCACAGTCGTGCTGAGCAGGAACAGCTTGCTCGACGTCACTGTTTTAATCACAACTTTCTCATTTCAAATCCGATCGAGGTATTTCTTAAGCCAAAATAATCTTCTCTTCCGTAGTTTTCCAACCATATATTACATGAACAATTTGGATCTCCACACCGATACAGAAAAATTATGGAAGCTGGACATCTTTTTGATTGCAAGGAGCACAAATTCATCCTTCATTCCAACTTCGCGTTCTTGATCCTTTTTCCTATCAAAACATAAAAAATACTTCTCATGCACCTTTTAGTCGATAATAATTTAAAGTATAAAGATTTATGAAAATAATAGTAATTAAACACTCAAAGAGGTATCAAACTAGACCCAAAAGTACATGAATTTCCACTCTCATCAACAACCCCTTGTTCCAAAGATCCATAAACTCATTATGTGACATGTATTTTGGTCCCGGAGGTCTATTTTGATTTACCAAACCCACAGTTTTGGAAAGTTGTTGAGAAGTAGGCTCACCTGAGGATTGTCGTAGAAGTAGAGGCTTCTTGCTAGGCTGGGAGTACGAGCCTTGCCGCTGGGCAAGAGATGGTGGAAACGTGCGTCCCGTGCCTGTCGGTACGCAATATGATTGGCTTGAATAACAAGGCCCCCATGTCATAGACAACTCTTGTTCGATTTCTCGAGCAAGGTGCATGGTTTCACATATATCCTCTGCACCTTTGGAACAGATGCATAGTCGAATATCATCGCATAGACCATGTAAAAACAATCCCAACCCATGGGGGTAGGTTCTTTACTGTAGCCATTCGAAATATGAACAAATTCACGTATTCATCCACTGTGCCCGTTTGGCGTGTAAGGGCCAAAGATTCAAAAGGGTTAGCCCGTGGGTCGTCGCCATAGCGACGCATCAGCTAAATAGTACTTACGCCAACTCATTCCCTGGTGTTGTTCCAAAAGCCACTGTATCCATTGAAGTGTGTTTCCTTCCATTGCAATAAGTGTAAGTTCTAGACGAAAGTCATCTGGAGTGTTATCAAGCCGAAAAAACTATTCGGTGCATGAAATCCAAGCATATGGATTTTCGCCATTGAAGCCTGGCAGTTCCAACTTGGTAGTGACAGTAGCTGTGATTAGTTGTTCACGTATTTCCACACCAGGATGGTCATGTGTTGCAGCATCTGGACAAGTGCGGGTGTCCGCAACAGTTGAAGAAGAATCGCCAGTTGCAATGCCCTTCTCCTTCAACATCTGTTGCATCATATTTTTCAATTCCGTCATACCTGATTGCAAGACATCAACACGGGTACTGAGAGAACCTGTTGTTTGTTCCAGTGTACCCACTCCTCTCTCTAATGATTCCACAATGGATTTCAAAGTAATCACCATTGATTCTAGGGTTACAATGCATGCTTCGCTTCTTGTCATGATAAGATCCGGCAGGCTAGACCAATTTGTTAGAGTCAGAGGAGTGAAAAACACAATCGTAAGAGCGATCCTTATTTCCCAGCCAGACGGATGTCCAATTTTCTAATAAAAACTTCCCTACCCTAGTACATCGATGTTTAAGACTAAATAGAATATCAAAAGGAAAGATGCCCATAACAGATGGGCCCAAAACATAACAGAAAATGAAGCGTAAAGACAAAATACAAATTAAACCATTAAACATCCTTTTATTCTCTTCTAAGCCTTCTTTATTTCTTCTGCCGTAGACAATCTATAACACTAGGAGACTCCGAAAAGCTTCTTGCCCTAATGCAAGAAAGTTTTCCTAAATTTGGATTGGTAAGAACAGATTGTGAGGAAATGAGTTGGGTTGAATCCATGCTTCTATGGATGGATTCTCCGACAGGGACTCCCACAACTGCTCTGTTCAGTAGGGTTTATGATGAGGGTGTAAGTAGCAGAAAGAGGAAAACGGGTTTCCTAAAGAACCCAATTCCCAAAATGGGTTTGGAGTAGCTAATTCTATATATATATGGAGAACACTAATTTCCATTAGGAGCATCATTGTGAATGAGGCAGAAGAAGATGAGGTAGTGGATCGAATTATGGTGAATTGCTGTGAGAATGGAGTTTTCAGAGCTAGTCGTATGTATGCACACTTGAGGAGCAGAGACACGGCCGACTCAAGCTTTGTTTTCAAGAAAATATGGCACAAATGGATAGTGAAGAAGTACAGTTTCAGAATTTGGCTTGTTTATAGAGAACGACTCTCTATTAAAGATAGAGTTTGGTGCATCGAAGAAGATATGGATGTGGTTTTTGTTTCAACCTTGAAAAAACATCGCACCTCTTCTTTCATTGCATGTATACCAAACACATTTGGGATGATGTAAAGGGTTGGCTTGGATGGAGGAGACGAGGACTCACATCAGTGATGAATGCTTTCCGTAAGATAATTGCTGACACCCGACGCAATACAAAGGCTAGAAGACTTCTTTTCATCTCTTTTGCTACCATGATATATCATACTTGGATGGAAAGGAATTCCCTACACTTTGGATCAAGGATGATATCTTCGAAACATATAGCTAATAGAATCAAACTGCAGATAGCGTCTTTGTATTTAAACTTTTGATGTATTCACCCCAAGTCTCTGACTTAGGTAGGTTGGATAGAACTTTTATTTGCCTGTACGTAAGTACTTTATAACCATTTCCAGTAAAATAACATTTACCAATTTTACAAAACGGGTTTGGAGTCGATATTTAAGAAAATTGAAGAACTGGAAACACCAACTTTGGAGTTTTCTCCATTTGGAGGAATCATGAATCGTATCCCTGTTGGTTGGGTGTCAACCAAAGTCCCACATCGGTTAGACGTGGGGATGACAGAGGGTTTATAAATGAGGGATAGACTCTCCCTAGCATGAGGCCTTTTGGGTGTGATGCCCAGAGTGGTAAAACTGTATGGGCCAGTGGGCGGCCCAAAGCGTACAATATCATGCTAATGGATTGAGTGGGCCCAGCTCCCTGGGTGGATAAACTCAACAAGTGGTATCAGATCCAGGCCCCAGACCTAACCGGCCCGGCCCGGGGTTGGTGGGATGTTCGGACCTCAAACTGGATGGTCTAGCTGCAACAGGTGACTATCAAAGTGGAACGAAGCAGGAGCAAAAACCCTTTCCACACAGAGCTGGAAATGTTGCACTGGTTTTGATCTCGACGAACTGGAACGAAGCAGGAGCAAAAGCTACGGATTATTACTCAAATTTGACGAGGAAGTTGTATGATTATATGACTTCTTTTATATCGAAATCAAAGGAAGCATATCTCAACTACAGAGCTGTTGATTTGGGCATCAATCACCATGAAAGCAACAGCTATGAGGTAGCAAAGGCTTATGGTTTGAAGTACTACAAGAATAATTTCGACAGGCTAGTGTAGATCAAGACGGATGTGGATCCTGACAACTTCTTCAGAAACAAGCAAAGTATTACGATTCATCGTCAGCCCATTGCCACTGAATGACTGAATTATGTACAAAATGCAAAATTGTATAAAACATAGTGCAGAAAATGGTGGACGGCGTTGGCCGATTCGCCAGACGGCCATCGTGAAAGATCACCAGTTGAGGCTTGAAGATGTGGTGGTGGTTGCTTTTGTTGTTTGTAAATGGTGGATGTCATTCTTCTGGTTTCATAAGATTTGGGGGAGATTTTGCATTGTGTGCATTTATGAAAATAAGGGTTAAATTGGAAACACTCATTGAAATAATGTAACCTCAATGTCGACGGAATTTCTTCGCACTACGGTGTCTTCGGCGACGAGCCCTACATCGCGAACGCAATGATGTTTTGATCTCAAATAGTTGTGCTTCTGCAATTTGTGCATAATTTGTTTGATTTCACTCCTTGAAAATAGCACTTTGTGCAGAATTTGTTTGATTTCACTTCTTGAAAACATCAATAAGGTTTAACCAAATCCCTTTAATTAGGGTTGCCACTACAAGAAATTTAATCAATACACATACAATAAATGCCCACACATGAGATGTGTGGCTAAATTGTGGTACATAATATTTTTATATTTGAGTAATGTAACAACTCTATTGTAACATTTAAAATGTGTCGCTAAAAACTCAATAATAACATTTTAATTTTACGGATTAATTTAGATATTAAGAATACCTACATATGATATGAATGTGTGACTAATAATATATTATTTAGCTACACATAAAATTTATGTGTGGTTAAAAAAAATTACATGTGATGATATGACATTATATTTGATGATAATTAAATGCTAATGATTTTCCTACACAATTTATATGAGTAAGTAAAAACATTTATCAACATAATTATAATGACACATATTTACACTTGATTTATTTGTGCGTAAAATGTAATATCCACCCAAAATAGCTTTTACCCACATTGGGTGAAACCCAAATTTCTTATAGTGTGCCCATTTAAGAGAATTAGTGGATATACTTTGCACTTTGTGCATATATGAAAAACGGGTTAAAATTGGAAGGAATCATTGAAATAATGTAGTTGACTGTAATATTTGGATTGACATAAGTAATGTATCTAGTAATAAATATCTCAAAATATTAATATACAAAGTTCAGTGATTCAAAATATTTACAGATTCACATCAAATCAAATTGAAATATATTAAAAATATAAATTTTAAATAATGCTTGCAATCAATATTTAGATGAACTTGAACAAAATTTGTATTATTTTAGGAGACAAAGACTTGTGTACAACCTTCAATTGGTACAATTTTTGGTACAACCTCCTTCCTTCACCTTCAGTGTGTGTGTGTGTGTTTTTTTTTTAATTTTATGGATATAATTGCAATTTTACCCTTGTGGTCTAGGGTATAATTTATCCCTAGGATTTAGGGTATAATTATAATTTTACCCTTGTGGTTTAGGGTATAATTATTCCCTAGGGTTTAGGGTATAATTGTAATTTTTACCTTGTTGTTTGGGGTATAATTATCCCCTAGGGTTTAGGGTTTATGGTACAATTGTAATTTTACCCTTGTGGTTTAGAGTATAATTTATCCCCAGGGTTTAGGGTTTAGGGTATAAGTGTAATTTATCTCTAGGGTTTAGGGTATAATTTATCCCTAGGTTTAGGGTATAATTGTAATTTTACCCTTGTGATTTAGGGTATAATTTATCCCCAGAGTTTAGGGTATAATTGTAATTTTACCCTTGCGGTTTAGGGTATAATTTATCCCTAGGGTTTAGGGTATAATAGTCTTTTAAATAAAATAAATTTAAAAATAAAATAAAATAATTTGAGACTAAAAGAGAAAGTATTGGAATTATTTTGCATAGCATGCGTGACTTGTGGCAAAAAAACGCTGATTCTTCCTCTGTTTCTTTATTATGATTTTCTCTTACGCTCTTTTATCATTGAGTTGATATCTGTACATCTAAGTACACACGTGCATTTATATGTGTATAAATTTTTATTCAATAGTGTATATATATTTTTTAATAATTGTATAATTTTTTTAATTAAAATTTTCATTTAAAAAATTAATAAAAAATTCGTTAACAAAGTGTATATATTTTTATTCGTTAGTATATAATATTTTTATTTATAAGGGCATAAATTTCTAAAAGTTGGTTCACGGTACACGTGATAATTTGCATTTATCGTTATATATTAACTTCACTTTGTTTATAACAGTGTATATAAGCAATTATATGGTTCTAAAGTATCAACCCATAAATCTTGAACGAAACTCATCTTTAGTCTTTTGAGTACATAAATAATTGAGTTGAATCAAATCAAAATTATAGAAACCATGTAAACCCACATAAATATATGTATGAGACTAGCTCAATAAAAAATTTCGCAAAATAGATAAAATTCGATAATATTTTAATAAAAGTTATCTCGTATTAATAAAAAGTGAGAGATGAAAATGAATATAACATTTTAATATTAATATACTCTCTCCATCTCATGGTAAAGTCCACACTTTACTATGTTGGGTGTTTTATTCAAATGTTCTTATTTCCCTCCTTTTAATAAAAGGGTCCTACATATGACCCACTACTCATACTAATACAATTACCAATTACACATAAAATAATAATACTCCTTAACCCACGTGTAAAAAGTAAATGAAATCCTTTGCCCGTGACAGAAGGGGTATATCATTCAAATATCAACTAATCTTTCATTGAAAAAAATAATACCATTCTCAATTAAAATAAAAACCTTTTAAAATAAAATAATATACCCTTAAACATCTTGTATAGTCAAATGCTTACGAAATCTACTCTAAAGATTAATTGCAAAGACTTGTGTAAGACCGTCTCATGTAAGCCCTTAGATGAGACGGATAAAAGGTGATAACATTATTATCAATTTCGCTATAAAATATTATCAATTTTTTTATACTATAAATTGTTCAAGAAATATTTCACCGCATCATTATTATTTTTCATCGATTTAGTATCATTTTTCATTAATGATGCTATCACTTTTATCTATCTCAAAGGGCTTACGTGAGACGATCACGCACAAGATCAAGATTAATATTGATCTTTTATACTCCAGACTATTACTCTTTCTGTTAGATTAATGCTCATGATCATTTGATCCAGAAATGAACATTTTTCGAAAAAGTGTTCACTCCATTTGTCCCATACAACTCCTCACACATTTCTCATTTATTTGTTCCACAAAACTCTTCATACTATAATAAAACATTATTTTACTCAACGGCTAAAACTTGTGTGCTCTCGGTGTTACCGTGCTCCCAAGTCTCATGACTTTCAAAAGTTATATCCTCTAATATTAAATGATATAATTTTAGTATTAGAATGTATACCCTTATTTTCTGGGTAAGAATTTAATTTTTTTGATCAAATATTTATAGTATTCATATTTCAATTGATTCTTTCAAAAAATAATTATACCCTTAGTAATTAAAGTATATATTTTAGAACAAAATATATATCCTTATGCACCTTGTTCACAAGAGACCATCTCTTATTCAACAACCTCAAAAGTTTAATTTTAATTTTAAATTTGTCACTCATTTTTCACACATACTCCCTCTGTCTCATCCAAAGAGTCATTTTTTTTCCATTTTAGGTGTCTTACCCAAAGAGTCTCCTTTCCCTTTTACACAAATGAGACTCACACACATCCAGTAATACAATTAAAATATGGGGCCCACACTTCCACTAATACAACTACGTACCCACTACACATTAAATAATAATACTTCTTCATTCACGTGCAAAAAATAAAAATAACCATTTGCGCGAGACAGAGGGAGTATACCATTACTTTTTATATATTTTTTTAGGGTGACTTGCTATAGTACCCTTCCAGACTTAAAAAAAAAATCTTTTTTGCCAACATGTTAAGGCAAAAATAAAAAAATAATGAAAAAGTCCTTAACTCGATACTTCGATACTGATACGATATTTATTTTTAAAAAAAGTCATTTATATTAATTTAAAAAAGTTAACTCGATAATGACCTTTTTCAAAAATTAATATCATATTAATATCGAGTCAATGATTTTTTCGTTATTTTGGGCATTTTTTTATTTTTACCTTAAAATGTTGGCAAAAAAGAGTTTTAAAAACTCTGATAGGGCACGGTTGCCCATTATATCTTTTTTATATTATCTAAATATATTAAAATATATCATCTAAAACCATCAAAATTTATCAAAAAATTCAACTTTTAAAACAATAAATAAATATTAAGCGTGGCATGGAAGGATGGATATATATATCCGATTGCAATATTTAATCTGGCCAGCTGTAATCTTATTTTCATTAACCCTAGTTCAACGTTCCATGTGGTTTGAAAGTTTTCCATTTATATTATAATAATTAATCTGTATCATATGTTTCAACACATTATATGTCCGATCTTTTATTATTTATTTTATATAGATGATGTTGAGAGAGAGAAATCGCCTAATCCCAGTGGGTGTAACTGGAGCACCCCACGCGATATCCGATTACTTGATCCTGATCATCAGAAAATTAATTCTAAATTGGGTTGATATTATGTGCATTCGGGTATATACGTGTATTCATATGTGTATAAATTTTTATTTAATAGTGTATTTATATATTATTTTTAATAATTGTATAATTTTTTTATATTCACTTTTTCATTGAAAAATTACCGAAAATTCGCTAACAAAGTATATGTACTTTTATTTATTAGTATATATTTTTATTTATAAGTGTATAAATTTTTTAAAGTGGCGCACGAGCATGCAGTGTGACTAGCCCTATATATAGACATGCAAATCAATTAGATAAGCATCAAATTCACTCTTAAGAAAGAAAACCCTACATCGATTTGATAGGACAAAGTTAGTTTTATTAGTGGTTAGAAGTTAGTAAACCCATACTCCAAGATTATTCTCTTAGCCTTCCTTATGACTCCCTACTCCAATTAATTTTCAAAGGAAATCGAACCTGGGTCATTCACATTAGTGAAGAGCCCAATAACCAGGTGAGCTAACCCACCTGATTTATTTCAAGGAAAAACCTCCAATAAAGAAAAATACTTTCTTTTCAAAAAAAGATGGTGTTTTTGAGCATTCATCTAATATGCAAAAGAAGAGAAAAGGGACAAAGAAGTTATACTAATAAAATAATCTGTAAGTGTGTGTTGTTTTTATTGTACTCCATGTTTTCTATGAGTTGTTTGTCGTGGAAAATAAACCAGCAATAGAATATATTCTATTTGCTGTCTTAGTATTCATTGCTCAGATTCTATTTACTGTTTAGTTGATGTCAAGTTAAATTTTAAACTTTCTCTTTATGTCAGTCCATATTAAATTTTATTACCCAAAAAGAATCTTTCACCCTTAAAATTTATCTTAATTACAAATTTATCATGTCCACCCAACCCACATAACGTATTTTATAAAAAGTCTATAAAATTAATAAAAAAAAATTTAAATTCCGTGTCTACCGCAGTGAAGATTAAATTTGGAATGAGGGAGTTTTAAATAATAATGGGATGTTGGCCACCTAAGTATCTTCCTTCTCGTACACCACAACCTCCACTCCTTCCTTGCCGTCACTGTACATATCACCACCACCGTTATCATCTTGGTCGATATTGAATAATAATTTATCAACTGCACCAAATAAACGGATTTGGTTTTCCTGTTACATTTTGATGTTACATCTCTTGTTGCTCATCTTTGGATAATTGACATGTATGATATCATAAAACATTAACCCTAAAAAGAAAGCTTAAACTCTCGAGGTAATGATTGTGATTTTTTTCCCCGCACACGTGTCACTCATCTAACGCATGTAATAAGAGATGTAACACAAAATGTAACAGAGCATCCAAGATCCAAGATATTCTTGATCAATTAATTTTTTTTTCTTAGCTAGATTGATTTGCTTCGTCCTAATTAATGAAAATTATTTTATAGAGATCATGGCTTCCTCATGGGCACTGCTATAAGCGTAAATTAATATTATCCCTGAATTTGTTGACTTGTCCCTATCGATAAACGAGAAACTCCTTATTGTAATTAAGTGGCCTATCGGATCTTTCTTAAAATATTATTACTCTCACGTTGACCGAACATTTTACCATTTTAGTTCAAGTCCAATTCTAATCCATTCCTTTAATTTCATTTCAATCACTGTATATAATTATCCATCCCACATTAAATATTATACCTTCCAAACGCGTGAAACCCACACATTACTAATACGATTAAAATATGAGACACACACCTCACTAATACAACTACTTATTACATAATAAATAATAATACTCATTAATACATATGCAAAAATCAAATGATTCTCTTGTAAACATATAGGAGGAGTATTAAATGACCACCTCATCTAAAAGGTTAAGCTGATAGAAAAATAAATCAAGCTTAAACTGAAAGAGTGATAAATCGTTTAATACTTAATCGGAATAATACTTTTTTATCTATGTAAAAAACAAACTTTTTTTATAATAGAATGTAAACTATTAAATTACCCCGTTCAATATAAAATTAAGAAAGCATTGCGTGAGAAAAGACCTATGCAAACTTTTATCCTATATATGTGTGTTATCCAACACCAGTTTGATCATCAACTCAAAAAATGAAACTCTCTAGCAAATCCGAGTTTCTAATCGTCTTCTATAACCTAATTTTATTTCAATTAGCAAACTCCACTTCTCTCTCAATCAATGAGGAACCCTTTCTTGAATGCCTCAAAGCGAGTTAAAAGTTTATTTTGTACCATAACTATTTAAAACTTTAAATTTTGTCCCAAAAAAATATTTGTATCGATTTTGTCCCATAACTATGAGTTTTCTTCTAGTTTTGCCCAATTTTCGCCGGAACCCTCAATTTTCGTCGGATATTGGTCACGTGCGTTGCATGTGACTGATGAATTTGGGGGTTCCGGCGAAAATTGGGCAAAATTGAAATAAAACTCATAGTTATGGGACAAAATCGATACAAATATCTTTTTTGGGATAAAATTTAAAGTTTAAAAAGTTATGGGACAAAAAAACTTTTAACTCTTGGGTTAATTCCTAAAAGAATCACCAAGTTATTGAGAATTTTAAATCTATCACGACCTTTTATGTTTGTCAATTCAATACATAATATATTTAATATTTTTAATTTTATCACGACCTTTTATTTTTGTCAATTCAATACGCAATCTATTTAATATTTTTAATTCTATCACAACTTTTATTTTTGTAATTTCGTAACCCACTTATTTTATATTTTCAATTCAATTAAATTCATTATTATTATTATTATTATTATTATTATTATTATTATTATTATAATAATAATGGTGTTATTATTTTTAATAATAAAAGTTATTTAAAAATTAATTAAAGCACACAAGTCGATCATTTATTTCATAAGATTTTTTTTTCTGTATCGTTGTTATAGTAATTTAGCATTCGATTAAAAAATTATCTTAGTTGGCTGACCTTTATATAAAATTATTTTTAACCATAACAAATAAAATTCTATTATTATTATTATTATTACTTTTGTTCGAACTTATCACTATTATTATATAGTAAATCCACAACTCTAATAAAAATATAATATAAATAAAATTATTTATTGAAAATTAAAATTTTATGGCAAAGGAAATTAATTAGAAACTAATTTAAATTTAAAAATAAAAATAAAAAAAAAATGGATGGAGTATTAATTCCATTAATTAATGACTACATAGTTCTATTTTTATCATAATAATAATAATAATAATAATAATAATAATAATAATAATAATAATAATGAATTTAATTGAATTGAAAAATAAAATAAGTGGTGTATCAAATAGCAAAAATAAAAGTTGTTATAGAATTGAAAATAATAAATAGATCGCGTATTAAATTGACAAATATAAAATTTCGTAAAAGAATTGAAAATATTAAATAGATCGTGTATTGAATTGACAAAAATAAAAGGTCGTGATAGATTTGAAAACCCCAAAGTGGTGAATTTTTTTAGGAATTAACCCAAGAGTTAAAAGTTTTTTATTGTCCCATAACTTTTTAAACTTTAAATTTTATCCTAAAATATATTTGTATCGATTTTATCCCATAACTATGAGTTTTCATTCAATTTTGTCCAATTTTTGCTAAAACCCCCAAATTCATCAGTCACGTGCAACGCACGTGACCAATAACCAGCAAAAATTGGGGGTTCAGGCGAAAATTGGGCAAAATTGAAAGAAAACTCATAGTTATGGGACAAAATCAATATAAATATATTTTTGGAACAAAATCTAAAGTTTTAAATAGTTATGGGACAAAATAAACTTTTAACTCCCTCAAAGCCCACATCTATCCCTCCGAAGCCCTATATTTTCCTACAAACTCTTCACACACTCAAATTTTGCAATTCTCCATGCGAAACCTGAGGTACAACGATCCCACAACCCCAAAGCCACACCTCATTCTCACCCCAAACACGTACTTCATCTCCAGGCCGCGGTGATCTGCCCAAATTCACACGGCCTGGAAATGAAGATACGGAGTGGTGGCCAGTTTGACGGCTATCCGCATGCCCCTTTCGTCATCCTCGACATGTTCAATCTTCGGAAAGTCACGGTCGACATGGAAGACGAAACTGCGTGGGTCGAAGGCGGAGCCACTGTGGGAGAACTTTACTACAACATTGCCCAAAAGAGCAGCGTCCACGCATTCCCCGGCGGACTCTGCTTGTTGGTCGGCGTCGGAGGGCTTATACAGGGAGGTGGATTCGGAAACATGGTCAGGAAATTCGTCTTAGCCGCTGATAATGTTGTCGATGCGATTCTTGTCGACGCGAAAGGCCGTGTTTGGACCGTCGGTCGATGGGGGAGGATCTGTTCTGGGCTATCACCGGTGGCGGAGCCTCCAGCTTTGGAGTGGTTGTAGCTTGCAAAATCAAGCTAGTGAGAGTGCCACCCATGGTGACACTCTCACTGTTATTCAAATAGATTATAACAAGCAAGATTTCACCGACATAGTTTATAAATATCTGCAAGTTGCTGACAAATTGGATGATGATATATTCATCAAATTATCACTCAACGTTAAGAAAGAGGATGTGTAACACCCATGAATTTTTTTTAAATAACTTATTTAATTTTATATTTTAGCCCTTTTTCTAGAAAGCCCAATCTTATTCCCAAACCGCGTGAATTAGAAGTGAGAAATCAAATTCACAAAATTTCCTTATTTTAGAAGATCTCCTCTTCATAAAAAGATCAAATCATATTTTCTAACCTTCAAAGAAATATTTTCCCTGCAATCAAATCCTTATCAATAATCAACAAAGGAAATAGAAGCAGAAAATATGATTTCTTACTCCTCAAGAAATCCAATCGAAATCTTCATAAAGAAGATATTTTATCCTTCTTATCAAGTCCCATATTTTAGGAAAATTTGTTAAAACCTATGAGGGGATATGCACTATTATTTCGATCAATCAAATCAATATAAGTCCCAATCTACGTTCATTCCATATTCAGTCTTCTCTAAATATTTCATCCACTCTATAGCAGAAGAAAGGTTTCAAAGGTGACTTGGATCGTGGCGTTTGATAATCGAACTTAGACTTTGCAAGTGTTTCAGGTGGGGATTCTCTCATCCTATATGTGTTACATTATTTCGTATGTGATAGTTGAAATTACTTGGAATATGTGAATGGAATGTATTACACGGGTAAGGGCTGTAATGGTGCCTTACTATTACATGGGTATGGGCTGTAAATAAGTGCCATACTATAGCATGGGTAAGGGCCGTGAAGGGGTGCCTTACCAACGAATCGATATCGTATTACATGAATAATGGGCCGAAAGGTGCCTTATTTGACACGACAGGATTATTGACATGAAAGGATTTTATTGTAAGTGAAATTGATTATTGCACATGGATTAATTGACATGTATAAGTATGATAAAATCTTCACTGAGCTTGTGGTTGCTCACCCCTTCAATTACCTCCCTTTCAGGTTAAGCATGGCGGTAGCGTACGAGAGGGGGCGCGATGGCAAGAGGAGACTTAATAAAACTTCAATAAATTGCAGCGTATACTGTGCTGCGAACTTTCATATTTTATTGGAAATTATGTTAAATCTGAATTGTCATGTTTTATGATTGGAGTATTTGCTATAGGTATTACTTGAAGTAATTGTGAACATGTATTTATTAAATTCTGTGAGTAATCTGCAAAACTGTCCTTGTTCATGAGATCGGAGTCAATTTATATTTTCTGCAGTAATTATGTGGTTGAGCATGTTATATGGGGGTTCATATATAGTCTGTCACTTGTTAAAGTATAGGAGTTGTTGAGCTTGGGTTGCCATTAGAAAATTAGTGAGTTGGTAGATAATTCATGTTTATAATTTATCTTATGAGAAACCAAATTCTGTTAAGTTGCTTATTAGAGTACAACTCATGCATGTAATCTTACTCAGCCATGAATTCAGTTAATTCGTTTTTGGTACTTGTGAGGAATATGATTTTTCATTGTATGCTAATTGACGTGTTCTGTTTCTTCAAATTAGGTGTCACATGTTTTGATTAATTTTCAGTACTCAAAAACTATTTCATGAAGAGTTAGAGTTGGTGCGTAACTATCATAGTCAGATGTTTAACAACCTATTAATTAGTCAGTATTTGCAATTAAGAGGTGTTATTCGAGTGTAGTCTACTTGGTAGTCCTATAAGTTTTGATGTGGCTTATGAGTATAAAGTATCGTAGTTTCACTTTTTTTTCGTTAATGTTTTTGTGCTAACCTAAAGGTGCCTCTTATATATAAAAATCATTGGTTATATAATAAATAAAAAATTTCGTGAGTTCCTATAAAAGGGTGAAGAAGCATTATGATTTGAAATAGTTTTAATTATTTGTTTAAGTGTTTGGTCATACCCTTTATAAAGGATTTTTATTAAAGGATTTTACGTATAAATCTTATTTATTAAAATTGGGGTGTGACAGGATGGAAGTAAGAAATTGCAAGCTATATTTCAGATCTTGTTTCTTGGAGACTCCGAAAGGCTTCTTGCCCTAATGCAAGAAAGATTTCCTGAACTGGGTTTGGCAAGAACAGATTGTGAGTTGGTGAGTTGGGTCGAATCAATGCTTCGATGGACCGATTCTCCGACAGGGACTCCTACCAGCGTTCTGCTCAGTAGGGTTTTTGATGAGGGTGAAAGTATGAATAAGAGGAAAACGGGTTTCTTAAAGAACCCGATTCCCAAAACGGGTTTGGAGTTGATATTCAAGAAAATGGAGGAGCTGGAAACCCCAGTGTTGAAGTTTTCTCCATTTGGTGGAATCATGAATCGTATCCCGCCTTCTGCGAAACCCTTTCCACACAGAGCTGGAAACGTTGCACTGGTTTTGATCAAGACAAGCTGGAACGAAGCCGGAGCAGAAGCCACGGATTATTACTCAAATTTGACGAGGAAGTTGTATGATTATATGACTCCGTTTATGTCGAAATCGAAGGAAGCATATCTCAACTACAGGGATGTTGATTTTGGCATCAACCACCATGGAAGCAACAGCTATAATGAAGCAAGAAGCTATGGTTTAAAGTATTACGGAAATAACTTCGACAGGTTGGTGCAGATTAAGTCGATTGCTGATCCTGACAACTTCTTCAGTAACGAACAAAGTATTCCGGTTCTTCGTCAGCCCATTGCCACTGAATGAATGAGTATCGATCCGCTGAAGCTAGCTTTCAGTACGTGATTGAATATTGTCGTGAATTTGGCAAGAAACTCAAAACAAGACTCACTACACCACATGTACAAGAACTCACATATTTGGGATAGACGAAAGAAAACGAAAACACGAGAGGATTTACGTGGTTTGGAGATGAAACTCCTACGTCCACGGGAGAGGAAGATCTTATTGCTTCATTGATAGGTGAGGTGATTACACTTGAATAAAGCCATGCATCAGACTTGTATACTAATCTACAACATGCCATTGAAGTTATGGGACTACTTTCTGGTGCACTATTCCAGCCTCGTTTGGGCTGTTAAACGGTTTCAAAACCGCCCTAAACTAATCCCAATGGATAGATGACGTGTCAAGATTTCCATCCATAAGCCTAAATGCCCCTAACCCATCCGTTTAGCCACCAAACAAACTCCTCAATCTTCCCTGCTCACCTTATGCACCGGTTGTATAGACTTGCTGTCAACTTGATGATTAAACCAACTGATGCATCTGTTTCTTCTATACATCATGTCCATACTCAATCTAAGACATCTACAAACTTACCTATGACTGAATAAGGTTTATTCTTCACAAATATCATTGACATTAAAGGATTCAATCGAAATCATTTATGCTGTCGTACGTAGTAATAGTTAAGGATATTGTTGTTGTTGTAATAATAAAGTACTGAATGCAACGGTAGCTTGATGTTGATTGTAATGCACGAATTGATCAATTAGCAGTGTGCTGGTTTTTCAAAATCTCTCTGATGTTGGCCTTCAAATTTATTCATTTTGTGCGTTCCGTGGAAAGGTAAGCATCTCCCCTTATGTAAACAAATACGTCTCCACTTATTAATTATCCTTAATTAATTGGAGATTTACCCTGATAAAATTATTAAATATCCTTAATTAATTAAATGGAGATTCAAGTTTATGCATTGATTAAATAACAAGATTATTTCCTTAATTAACAATCAAAAGATTTAGCTACCACATGTTCACATTAGAACATCACTATAGATCTTCAACAAGTAGGAATCTAACCTACACTACAATGTCACCCTTTTGAAAAGCCGAAATCACCATACTGTTGTCATTCGCAAAAGGTAGCAACAACGTTTAGGGAGCTAAGACCAAGAGCTGTTAGAGCTCTCTTCAACCTGCTCATGGCTAGATCGATCGGTTGCCTGGTGGGGGCGGCTCCTCCGTTGTGGGTAAACGGGAAACCCGACTCTACGAACCCGAGGAATAGTGAGATGAGAAAAATAATATTTTAATGTATAGTGAGTAGTTGTATTAGTGTTGTGTGTGAGCCCCATAATGATATATTAATTATTTTGTGTAGGTCTATAAATAATATTTAATGTAGAGTGGGTAGTTAGTTGTATTAGTGTTGTATGTGAGCTCCATAATTAATTTTTGGGATACTTACTTCTAGGTGCAAATTATATCCTATAATTACTTCTAGGTACATTCACCTAAAATTAATACTATTAGATACTAAATTACATTACACAATCCCAAATATACCCTTCCAATATATTTCTTATTATCTAAGCTATATTTTAGGAAACTAACATATATATATGAATTCCAATTAGAAATGTGATTTTTTTTCAAAATTAAATTTATCAATCCCTTAATTAGTGGGATTTGTACTTTTACCCAAAATATATTTTAGGAAACAATATATATTTTTAAAAATTCAATTTTATTCATAGTATATTAACTAAATCACACAACAAGGGTAAAAATCTGCATAAGAAGTTAAATTATTGCGCAACACAGTTATATTATTGCACAATAGTGTTAATTCGTGTATAATTATGCACAAGTAGTTAATAATTTTGCACAATATAATTTGTTTACATATTTTTACAGCGAACTTGACGTGAATAATTTTGCACAATTAATGTATAATTATTCACAATTTGGTATTTGCGCAATCCGTATATAAATAAACATAACTTAAAAATATGTACATAAAGAATCAATTTCTTATAAATTTGTTTAATTAGATTGCATAATTGGGTATTTATGCACAATCTATATATAAATCAGCACAACATAAAAAATATGTATATAAAGAATCAATTTCTTATAAATCTATTTAATTAGATTGCCGCACAACATAGTTATATTGCTGCACAACACATACATTTAAGCATAGTGATATATTCTATATAATCTATTAAATATTTTGCACGATTAGATACGTTTTTGCACAACCAGTATATAAACTTGCATAACATAAGAATATGTATATAAAGAATTTATTTTCACAAAGGACATCCTCCTCTGTCGTCTTCTGCAGTCAAGCAAAATAGCTTTCCACCCTGAATCAATCCAGATCATCGGATTTTGACAATGAGCTTGATGACGTCATTAGTGTCCTTTTCCTTTGATGAAGGATAAGATTGAAAAGTCTTTTAGTGGTGGAGACAACTGTGAGTGGTTTGGGAATACCTCGAGATCCTTCGAAATGATTACTTCTGAATTTGATTTGGACTGAATTGGATCGCTTGAAACAAATTCAAACATTTCTCCATCTACGATAATTTCTCCTCCATTGTCATCTGATCGTCACTATTTTTACCTAGATTTTGTGTCATTTTTAATGTATTTTCATTCTTTTGTTTTGTATTTTTGAATCTTTTAATATTATATTGTGGGAAATTGAGGATTGATGATGATGATGCATTTTCATATCTTGAAATAGGTGATTATGAAGATAAGTGGTGAAGAAAAACATGAAGAATGGAGATAGTTAGAAAAATGGAAAATTGCCAAAATGACGTAAAAACACGCCAGTGTTTTTACGTCGAGCCCATGTTTTTATGCAAATGTGATTGATGTCTAGAGAATTGATAAAGTGCATGAAAACATGGACAGAACAAGAAAACAAGCTCGTGTTTTCTTGTTGTTCGGCGAAAAGACGTGTTTGGGGTTCTAAAAGCACATATACAAGAAAACACGGGCAAATGCAAGAAAATACGACCGTGTTTTTATACAAAAGTGTCAAATTTCAAGTGTGATTTCTAGATTTTTCAAGGGGATATAACTACCCCCAATTACACTATTTGCAGCAGAAAATCGAGGGTTTTGGCTGCCACACACATCACACACCACTCTAGCCACTTTACACCTCCATCTTCATCTATCTCCATCCCATCCCTCTATCCTTCAATCCATCTATCCATTCCCCTTGATTTTCTCAAATCCATCCACCATTCCATCAATCCACCAATTTAGGGAAGGGAAGAACATCACTGAGTGAAGATTGGAGCATGTTGAAGGAAGATAAGGCCAACTTCAAAAGGGAAGCCAATCAACCTTTGATTTGTTATTTTCTTCATTATTTAGCTCAAATGGAGCAAGGCATGGATTATATTGATTTTGTAATGATTTATAGTGGCTAGTCCTCATGTGAGGCTAGCAATATGATTGGTGAAGAATAATGTAGATTTTGCATACCACATGTTTGATTAATTGATTGTATGAATATTTTATATCATGAATACTTATTCTCATTTCATGTATGATTTGTGTGTTTAAATTTTCTATTCATAGTGTTAGAATGACCATTCCAATATTATGCTTAGTGATTTAATTGAATTGTTGATTGCACGAGATGACTTAGTTAATGAGAGGAGAGGTAAGCCATACTCTTCTTGTGCTTAAAACCTCATGATAGGACATTAGTGATGAACTAGTGAGGGGAACCTAACTTATGATCATAGTACCTTCATGAGAATTGAAAGTAAGACACAATCCTAGAAGATTTAAACTTGTAAAAGAGTTGAGAACCTAATTGCTTTGGCCATAGGGATTAGGGGTACATAAGTGATTTTCCTTAATGTCATAACATGATGACCTTCAATGCATGTGTGTGTGAATCTACATGAGCCTTTTCTATTATATTGTTTGCCTTACATACTTCTTAGATTGCTCACCTTCACCCATCATCCATCTCATATGTAAATTTTCTATCTTTAATTGATTTCCTAGTTGTTAACTGTAGTGTAATTAAACCTCCCTTTTATTGATTAGTCCTTCTAGAGTGAAACATATTTCGAATAAGGATACATCACTTTCTCCCTTGGGTTCGATATTATAAATTTTGCACTTGGTCACCACGTCTACACACAACGATAGAGTACGTTTACTCTTATTAATTTATAGCAAAATTGAGACTAAGTTCAACATCAGCCACAACTTTTTCTTCAGAAGTCGACTTTTAGTGGTGGTGAAAACTGTGAGTGTTGGGAACGGTGGCAAGAGAGTGGACATTTATGTTAAGAGCAAGGCGTGGAAGGAAGAATAATTATTAGTATTTTTTTCTTCAAAAATAGGGCGTTGGATTTTCTAAGAAAAATCATGATAGAAACGGCTAACAACTCTTTTGTGGAAGATTTTCTACATTTTTTGAGCTTAATGAATCTCTTCCGTGGAAGGATGAATAAACAGAGAAGGATTAAGATTTGGAGGAAATAGTGGGGAAGAAAAGAAATTAACGTGTTTGAAGAGAGAGTGAGAGAGGATTATGGTGTATGCCTATTAATTAGGCATGTAAATAGGGGATCTTAGATAAGAATTCAATATTTAATTATTTAGTTAATATTAGTGTTATATTAGTCCTATCACTTTAACTTTTTGTATCAACTAATAATAAATTTAAATGTATGAATCTGTCAGTAATAACGTTTAGTACTATATACTAGAGAGTAATTAATCCTTAATTTTTGTGTAGGTCTAATTTACTATAAAAAGAAATGTATACCTTATGATGAGATGACGAGAATGAAAATGGGTAAACATTATGGTGGAATGGAGGGAGTGACCCCTCACTATGAATACAACATTTAATAAAAAATTACTCTTTGGAGAAATTATCACATTTAATCCCGTATGTATACCAAAATCGCTCAAAAATGAAGAAAATACAGCTAAGACTCAGTACTATGAATTTCAAAAATACTGATCTAACTTGCTTTGATGTGAGCTAGTTTTGGCCCTTTAAATGATATCTAAATAACCGTTCCATATGCCAATGGAAAGCCTAAAATCCCAGCTACAATTATGAGCTAATAACCATGTAAATTAACTTGTTTCAACATAAAAAAAGACCCGCAACAAGCCTACTTGACAACTTTCCAGAAAAGCCCTATTTAACTTATTTTAACCGTTTGTTGCTTTATAATCCATTTTTTCATCCTTCTAAACCATGTTGAACGTCCAAACTGCTCCCAACAAACTCAGCTAAGTAGTTCACCTCACACTTCACACATAAGATGAAGATTTACACCCAATTCTTACACAACTAACACACATAACATACTTTATATTTTTTTTTACTCCCTCTGTCCCGTATAATTCTTCACCTTTACTATAGATACGGTGTTTAGAAAAGTTGCTTATTTGACTAACTTTATTGGCTTTTGAGGGCAAAGTAGTATTTTTAAGTAATAAACATATAATAAAGTATGTTACGTGTGTTAGGTATGAGTGACATTTTTTAAAAAATGATATATTGAAAGGTTATTTGTTTTTAAACTTTAACTATTTCTTAAGAGTGAAGAGTATAGTGGGACAAAAAAATTAGGAAAGAGTGAAGAGCTTGTTGAGACATAGGGAGTACCAAAAAGACTATACTACCCTTATGAAAGTAAAAAAAAAAGTTGGTCAAAAATTATTTTTCTTAATCCACGTGATAAAACAATCATTCATTGTGCACCGCGATGGAGGAAGTACTATTTTATACTCCTTTTGTTTAGCAAAAGTTTTTTCATTTACTTTACGTTATTATAAGGTAAAAATGTAATTCTATGGAACTGAAGTAGTAAGCTATTATAGAATCATTTCTAAATATAGTTTTATACTTCCTCTGTATCATCCGAAAAGTTACATTTGCTTCCCGTATGAAAATTATTAGGGAATATATTATTTTAATATGAAAGTTTTACTATTTTTTCCCTTAATTTAATTTGAATTGATGTTTTTTTTGGAAAAAGCAAAAGTTTTATTGATAATTAAAAGGAGTTATGGAGCATCAGATATGCTCAATAACTCATACAATCGTATGTAAAATTTTTTATCAATCAATACATAATAGTGGCTCCCTTATCCATTCGCTAAAAGAACTCCCAAATCTACAACTCTCCGATACTTTAATCCAAAGTCAAGTGACAACTTTGATTCTCATAACTATCCTATCGCAATCTGCTTCTACTCCGTTAAACACCTTGTCATTTCTAGCCTTCCATATATACCAAATCACACCATGTCAAAATAATTGCCAAAGTTTTGAACAATTTGGCTTAACCAAACTCGTATGCGATAAGAAATGATCCCATGCAGAATTTTCAGAAGCTTGCTTTGAATCAAGCCATTCATAGACCTTCTCCCAAACCTCTGAAGCTATCTTACATTTGAGTAAGAGGTGGTTAACATCTTCAAGTGCTGAATCACATAAAGGGCAATCTGACAAAAAATTAGAATTCAACGCACCTTTTTTTTTAGATTATTTCTTGTTGGAATTTTATCTTGAATAGCCTTCCATGAGAATGATGAAATTTTGAGAGGAATCTTGTTGCACCATACTCGGTTGATCTCTGAAAAGATACAATCGTCTGAATTGGAGCTTTGAAGGATATTATAAGCTGATTTGACCATGTAAAGACCACAAGGAGTGTGATCCCAAAATCACCTGTCAGGCTCATCCGTGATTCTAGTAAATTTCTCCACCTTGGAAATCAAATCTGTAGCTTGCTCTTCTTCCCAAGAAAATAAAGTCCTACGCCAATTCCATTTTCCAATCAATGATTCCTCCCTCCACTCAACTCTATCCGCTATGGCACAATGGACATTTGAATCAACCTGGTATAATCTAGGATATAAATCCTTCAAGCATTTTCCACCAACCCATTTGGAAGACCAAAATTTAGATTCACAGCCATTACCAATTAATCTAGAACATCTATTAAAAAACCAATCATTACCACCAAAAAGGGAAACTAGATCATACCACCATGAAGACCAAGCTCTGCAACACTTCTTTTTTTCCTTCCATTCTTCTATGCACTTTAAAAAGTCCCCATATTTTGATGTAAGTACCTGCACCCATAAATCTTTGCCTCCTAATAGCAATCTCCAAGCCCATTTCCCCAAGAGAGCAAGGTTGAAAAGCTTAATGATTCTTGTCCCAAGACCTCCTTTTTCTTTTGGTTTGCAAATGATGTCCCAATTGATCCAATGAATTTTTTGGACCTTTTTCCATCACATCCCAACAAAAATTTTCTTTGCAATGAGGTTATTTTACTGATGATGCCACTCAGAGCTTTGGAATATGATAAGAAATAGGTGGGCATGTTTGCAAGAACTACTGATAGGCGCTATTTTCACCTAGATTTTAGTATATTTTTATATGTCTTTTCGTATAATTTTATCCGTATTTTATGTGTTATTTGGTTGTGTTTTGTGTTTTTATTGAAATGTGTGTGAATGAGCTTAAATATGATAAGGAAGGCATAGGAAAAAGCGGATCTAAATTCGGAGTTGAAACGAGGGAGAACGGGCAAAAACGGAAGAAGTAAAACAGGGCGTGCACCTACACGGGTCGTGTACAGAACACGGCCCTGTAAGAAGTGACCGTGTGCGGACGCTAGAAGCACCAACTCGGCCATCCCTGTGGCCGAGTGCATGACACGGACCATGTGCAGAAACACGGGCCGTGCACCAAGCACGGCTCTGTAAGAGAGGGCCGTGCGACAACGTCAGAAAACACAACACGGCCACCCCTGTGGCCGTGTGCTGCACACGAGCCGTGCGCTGTCCAGAGCTCACCGTTGACCAGAAGCCCTAGACACGACTCGGGCCGTGTTACAGCACACGAGCCATGTAGGTGTCAAAACTGCTGAAATTTTCAGAAACTTCTAGAAGCTTCCCAAGGGGTATAAATACCCATTTATTCAACAATTGAGAAAGGATCCGAAATTCCACCCTTCTACACACACCTTACACACCATTTTTTCCATTTTCCACCATCATCTTCATCCATCTTGATCCATCTTCATCATCTCCATTAATTCTCTATCAAAACTTCATCCCTTCCATTAAGTGTGAGAGATCTCAAGAAATCAAGAGCTAGAGTTGGAGATCCATGAGTATTGAAGATTCTTTACAAGAAATTGCTAGGGAAGATTCACATCTCTTTTGATTTTCTTTTGGATCTAAGACTATGGGTATTTGTAATGAATCATTTATGTGTTTTGTTACCTTTATCATGTTAGGCTAATCCCTCTAGTGGGATTAGGAACATGAAGAGCATATTAGATTTGTATTATCATGTGGATTAAATTGATTTTTGATTTAATTGATGTTGATTTCTATTCATGGAGTTTAATTGTCTTGATATTGTGATGGCATGGTTTGTTATTCATAATTGATTATTGGTTTAATGGATTGTTGATCAATGAATTGATTTATGGTAATTAAATGCTATCATGATGCTCATGTATGTATTGCTTGGAGTGAGACGGAAACGACCCTCTATAGTATTAGGAAGGCATGAATAGACATTGAGTTTGGGTTTGACCGAAAGGATATTTGAATTCAATGAGGAGAACCAATCCATTTGTTGGCCTTAGTACACAAAAGTGAGAGTTTAATCTAACTAGTATCTAGATGGAAGGGGTTAATATTAGGCTTTGATCTTAAGTGCTTTTGGGAGTCTAAAATGGATCAACAACCTTTGTAACCCGAAAGGGAGCTTAGGATACAATCGTGATCACCCTTAGTCTACATCAATTGAGTTGAATTCCTTTTGCATGATAATATGAATCGAGTGTGCTTGGATGTTTCTAATCCCATGTTTTTCATCCTTGAACTTTAGCACCTATCCTCTTTTATTTTCATTCATCTTCACTTGTCGTTTTTCTTATTTGCTATTTTTATTTACTTGCTACTTGCTTAAGTGGTTAATCAATCTCAAAACCCCCTATCATCTTTATAAAAACGACATGAACATGAGCTCACGTATTTTGCTAGTCCGAACATAACTCCTTTGTGGATTGATAATTTTTCTTGGGATATACTACTACAACAATCGAGTATTCTTGCTCGTGAGTGCTACAAAAATAGGCAAACAAGAAAATTGCGCCATTGCCAAAGGGGAGTTTGACGGATTAGTCGAGTACTGTGTTATTGTTTTAGTTGTTCTTGATAAGGATTTATTTTATTTTATTTTCTTTTTGTGTTTGTGGTCTCACTCTTTGAATTTTAGTAGGTGTTTTATGATCACAAGATCAAAGGGAAATCAATCAATCATTCTTTTGAATTTGGAGATAGAAAATACCGCACGATAAAGGAAGCGAGAGAGACGAAGAGCTAAAAAAGGAACAAATATGGAAAATCAACTTGGAGATAATGTCAATCATAATCCACCCCATGATCCATTACAAGATCAACGGGGGGTACAAGAAGGAATACAAGAGGACCAAATGGAGATGTTTAGAAACTTCATTGCTCAAAACCAAGAGTATATGCAAGTGCTTGCCAATCAAGAAGCTCAAAGGATACTCCAACAATAAGAGTTGCAAAGGCCTAGAGCAATCCGGGATTACTTCCAACCGAGAGTCGTGCACAACATGGTTCCTCTGGTTCAAGCCAAAAATTTAGAAATCAAGACCGGATTGATCAACATGGTCAAGCAAATCAGTTTGGGAGAGGTCCTCTTGAGGATCCAAACATGCATCTAGCTAGCTTCTTGGAGGTTGCAAATACCGTCAAGATGAAGGGAGTGTCGGATGATGCTATTCGAATGAGGTTGTTCTCTTTTTCTTTAAGAGACAAGGCTAAAGCATGGTACAATACAATTCCTTTGGGAAGTTGTAATACATGGGAAGATCTTGAGCAAAGGTTCCTAAACAAGTACTTTCCTCCTTCAAAGATTCTCCAATTGAAAAGCCTTATCACTCAATTTAGGCAACTTTCGAACAAAAGCTTTTATGAAGCATGGGAACGCTACAAGGAGATGCTAAGAAAGTGCCCTCAACATGACTTTCATGAGAATCAACAAGTGGCGTTCTTCTATCAAGGATTGAGCCAACAACATCGGATGCATGTAGATGCCTCATCCGGAGGATCTATATTTGGAGTGGATGCGATGAAAGCTATGGAAATTTTTGAAGATATTGCAATGAATGCTTATCAATGGCCGTCCGAGAGGATATTGGGAGGTTATGCATACGGAAAGGTGGCTCTAGTGGAGAGTGTGAACAAAGTGAAGAGTGATGTGTTTAAGAGCGAAGGAATGAAAGAATTCAATGAGATCATCAATGCTTTAACAAAGCAATTGAATTTGATCACTCAAGGAGTTACTCAAGGGGGAAGTACAAGTGCTAATTCAACTGAGGAGAGCAATGAGATGCAAAATGTAGAGGATGTTGCCTATTTAGATAGGAGAAATTACCAAGGAAATTTCCAACATCAAGGGAATTTTCAAGGTAATTATCCTTCTAACCAAGGTAATTATCAAGGAGAATACCAAGGGCAAGCTCGGGGGAGTAATTTTAATCAATCAAGTGGAGGTTATCAAGCTCCAAGGAAGCATGAAAATTCTCCTACTCTAATCCTCAAACCGCCGTGGCACTTCCTCAAGGAATGGATCCGAGTGCTAAGCCGCCCAATGAAGAGGGTAAATCATCATTGGAAGAGACATTGATGGCATTCATGAAAGATACGAGGGCTTATATGGAAAAGAGAGATGCTAAGCTTGAATCTCAAATGGAAAAGAGGGAAGCAAGGCTTGAGGCTAGAATGGAGGAAAATGAGAAGAAATCCGATAATAGGATAAGAGCTTTTGAGCATCAAATGGGACAAATTGCTTCGTCCGTGGGATCTCAACACCAACAAGGAAAATTCCCATCTACCACGGTAACTAATCCTAAGGAGCAATGTTTGTATGTTACCGTGTGCAACATGAAAAGTAAGGTGGAGAAAGGGTTGGTGGAAACAACAAACATTGTTTCTAAGGTTGAAGAAGTAGTTTGTGATGAAGTGGTGTCAAAAATTGAGGAGGAGATTATCATTGATGAAGAGTTGTCTTTGGATGAAGAGAAGATAATTGATGAATTCTTATCTTTGTTGGAGGATGAAGGTGCGTGTGATGGAGAGATAATGTTGAAACAAGATCATGACATTGTTGAGGTTGATGCTTCATTGAAGGTAGAAGACCCCGGTAAATTCTTTCTTACTTGTACAATTGGAAAGGGGGAACATTTTAATGCTATATGTGATCTTGGTTCAAGCATTAATGTAATGCCTTTGGAGATTTTTGAAAAACTTGGCATTGGGAGGTTAAAGGAAACGGATGTGGAAATCGGAATAATGGATGGTTCAATGATAAAGCCCCATGGAGTTGTGGAGGATATGCTTGTGAGAATAGAGAATTTTGTATTTCCGGTGGATTTTATGATAGTTGAGAAGCAAGCGGATCCTTTAATCCCATTAATTTTTGGAAGGCCGCTTTTGGCAACCGCAAAAGCAAAATTTGACATGGATAAGAAGGAACTCACACACCGATCACATGAAAGAGAATTGGTGTTATCAAGCAAGAATTTAAAAGGGAGAAATCTTCATTTGAAGTCACCCATTAAGCCTCCGGATGTTCGAGATGAAGTGGTAAGTGCGATTTTAAAAGATGAAGAATTAACTAACTTTATGCTTGAAATTGCAGGAAATGTCTCTTCAAAAAGAAATACGCTTGGGGGAGATCCACATGTTGATTTGAAGATTGATAAAGGGCCTCCGGGATTTAAGAATGTGAGGAAAAGAGGAAACGAAGTGAGTTCAAGTGTTAAAGGAGCACGAAGTGTGGATAAAAAGGCTGTTAAAGAAATGTTTAAAGTGAAGATGAGATCCGATGGGGTCTTGGATTTCTCCGATTGTTAAGAGCTTAAACTCGTCTAGCTTGAAGACATTAAACTTAGCGCTCGATGGGAGGCACCCCATCACTATCTTTATTGCTTTATTTTAGTGCTTTCAATAATGGTTGTTTTGGCCTTGTAGGTTGATTGTGCTCATGGAGAAAAATGCACATTGAAGAAAAGAGAAATGCTTCATGGATTCAAGTTGACATGTTCCACAACTTGTTGCAAACTTAATTCGTGACTCTTGTCTCGAGTTAAGTTTGGGGTGCTAGTGCGTGGTGGGCATAGCTTGAGTCGTGTGGATGCGGTTACTTCTCAACAAGAAGATCATCAATGGAAACTACAAGGGTAAGTCTCACCACTTTTTGCAAACTTAAGTCTCAACTCTTGTTTCGATTTAAGTTTGAGGAAGAGTGTGTGGTGTGACTCACTACTTGAGTATGATTCTTGTAAAATTGGGTCAATTTTAAAATTTTTCTCATGAGTTTGGGTTTGATTTTGGTATGATTGGTGGTGTTGAAGTGCATGATAATCCATATTTATAATGAAATTGTTGAACTAATGGTGTTTGTTGAGTGTTTGAGCATGAATGAGAGGTATTGGAAGCATGATGGAGCTTGAAGCTAACGCTTTCCTTACCAAATGCCTATTGAGGGAGTACTCTACACCTTATCATTTTATTACTTGAAATGAATTGATTTTGATTTGGATTATTGTGACTAGCATGCTACTGCATGTGTTATGTTTGTGGGAGGTTTACTTTCATATATTAGGATTTCCTTTTCAATAAAGGTTGGGATGAATGTGTGCTTAATTTTCTTATGGATGATGGTATTTTGTGTTTTTGTTGTGTCTTGTTTGTTGAGTCCTTATTTGTATGTTGTGTGTATTTTCATTCTTGTCTTGGGATGTTTGGTGGTTTGTTTAGGGATGTCGTGAGTCATTTTTGAACGTGAGTGATGATAGGTTGTGGTGATAAGTGATGACAAACTATGATTAAGAATCTCTACACTTTCAAATTGTGACATGTTTTACTTAACTTGTTCAATGTTGAGATGAATGTGGTGTAATAAGTTCCTTAAGGTCCGAGCACAAGCTTGTGAGCATTTGAGCCTCAACCATGCATACATGGTATTTCTTCATGAGTGGATCGGTTGTGTTTGATAAGTTAGAACTTGCTCAAGGACTATAGGAACGAGCCCGATTAGTGGAGATTAGTGAAATGATCTAAGGCCATCCTTGTTATTATAGTCATTGCCATATATGTTCCCTACCATGAACATCATCCTTAGTTAACCATTTTGAGCCTTTAAGCCTATTTTTTGTGAATTTAGCACATTACAAGCCATAATTATCCATTCAAGCTTATATATACCTTTGTGTGGGTGATTGTGGAGATGGTAGCTAGAAAGGATTGATTGATTAGCAAAAGAAGAAAAGGGAATGGTAAACAAGCAAGAAAAAGGATGAAAAGAGTAAAAGTAAGAAATGGACATGCAACCTCAAAGCAAGAGAAAGAGTAAAGCAACATCAAAATGCTCAAGTAAACAAAATTCAAAGAAAGGAAGCATGCAATAAAAGAAACTCAATCCTAGGGAAGTTAATGAATAGTGCTTGAGATTTGTAAAGATAAGCAAGGAAGAAAAGAAAGTGAAGAAGTTGAGGAAATTGATCATCTCTTTGATTACTTACACATGATTAGTCACTCTTATCCATATACTTCCTACCCTACCAAAAAGCCTATCATTACATCCTTAATGAAAGACCTTTTTGATCACTAATTGAAACTTTGGTGGTTTGTGAATGTAGTCCACGAGCAAGCTTATAGCGAGTCAAGCCAATCGGTTGATGAGTGTTGCTTTACCCTACTTTAAAGAGTGTTGAGAGACATTTATAACTTATGTGAGGCTTGGACCAAAAAAGGGACTATATTACATTTTATTCTCTTGTGATTGAACTTGCTAATTCTTCATGTTATGATTTTAATGTTGTAGGATGACTTAGCATAGTTTGTAGTTATTATTGCTAACGATATGTTATTGCTTATGTTCGTTTAGTCTTTTTCTAGGTGAAAATTTTTCCTTTTGATTTGTCATTTTCGTTGCTCGGGGACGAACAACACCTTAAGTTTGGGGGGTTTGATTGGCGCTATTTTCACCTAGATTTTAGTGTCTTTTTATATGTCTTTTCGTATGATTTTATCCGTATTTTATGTGTTATTTGGTTGTGTTTTGTGTTTTTATTAAAATGTGTGTGAATGAGCTTAAACCTATGATTTTCACTTTTTATTGGATGCTAGATATGATAAGGAAGGCATAGGAAAAAGCGAATCTAAATTCGGAGTTGAAACGAGGGAGAACGGGCAAAAACGGAAGAAGTAAAACAGGGCGTGCACCTACACGGGCCGTGTACAGAACACGGCCCTGTAAGAAGTGACCGTGTGCGGACGCTAGAAGCACCAACTCGGCCATCCCTGTGGCCGAGTGCATGACACGGACCGTGTGCAGAAACACGGGTCGTGCACCAAGCACGGCTCTGTAAGAAAGGGTCGTGCGACAACGTCAGAAAACACAACACGGCCACCCCTGTGGCCGTGTGCTGCACACGAGCCGTGCGCTGTCCAGAGCTCGCCGTTGACCAGAAGCCCTAGACACGACTCGGGCCGTGTTACAGCACACGAGCCGTGTAGGTGTCAAAACTGCTGAAATTTTCAGAAACTTCTAGAAGCTTCCCAAGGGGTATAAATACCCATTTATTCAACAATTGAGAAAGGATCCGAAATTCCACCCTTCTACACACACCTCACACACCATTTCTTCCATTTTCCACCATCATCTTCATCCATCTTGATCCATCTTCATCATCTCCATTAATTCTCCATCAAAACTTCATCACTTCCATTGGGTGTGAGAGATCTCAAGAAATCAAGAGCTAGAGTTGGAGATCCATGAGTATTGAAGATTCTCTACAAGAAATTGCTTGGGAAGATTCACATCTCTTTTGATTTTCTTTTGGATCTAAGACTATGGGTATTTGTAATGAATCATTTATGTGTTTTGTTACCTTTATCATGTTAGGCTAATCCCTCTAGTGGGATTAGGAACATGAAGAGCATATTAGATTTGTATTATCATGTAGATTAAATTGATTTTTGATTTAATTGATGTTGATTTCTATTCATGGAGTTTAATTGTCTTGATGTTGTGATGGCATGGTTTGTTATTCATAATTGATTATTGGTTTAATGGATTGTTGATCAATGAATTGATTTATGGTAATTAAATGCTATCATGATGCTCATGTATGTATTGCTTGGAGTGAGACGGAAACGACCCTCTATAGTATTAGGAAGGCATGAATAGACATTGAGTTTGGGTTTGACCGAAAGGATATTTGAATTCAATGAGGGGAACCAATCCATTTGTTGGCCTTAGTACACAAAAGTGAGAGTTTAATCTAACTAGTACCTAGATGGAAGTGGTTAATGTTAGGCTTTGATCTTAAGTGCTTTTGGGAGTCTAAAATGGATCAACAACCTTTGTAACCCGAAAGGGAGCTTAGGATACAATCGTGATCGCCCTTAGTCTACATCAATTGAGTTGAATTCCTTTTGCATGATAATATGAATCGAGTGTGCTTGGATGTTACTAATCCCATGTTTTTCATCCTTGAACTTTAACACCTATCCTCTTTTATTTTCATTCATCTTCACTTGTCGTTTCTCTTATTTGCTATTTTTATTTACTTGCTACTTGCTTAAGTGGTTAATCAATCTCAAAACCCCCTATTATCTTTACAAAAACGACATGAACATGAGCTCACGTATTTTGCTAGTTCGAACATAACTCCTTTGTGGATTGATAATTTTTCTTGGGATATACTACTACAACGATCGAGTATTCTTGCTCGTGAGTGCTACAAAAATAGGCAAACAACTACGTTAAGAAGCACAATCCGACCTCCAAAAGATATCCATTTATTCTCCTAACGACTTAGATGATTTTTGATTTTACTGATGACTGGAACCCAAGTATTCTTTCTTCGAAAATTAGCCCCGATAGACATGCCCAAGTATGGAAGATGGAGACTACCCACCTTGTAATTGAGATAAGCTGTCATTTCTTCTAATAACAAAGAACTCGTATTAACCCCTGCCAAAATGATTTTATTAAAATGGATTCTCAGTCCTGACCAAAGCTCAAATATCCTCAAAATGCTTTTCAAAACCATTATATTTTCCACTGTAGCTGCTCCAAAAATATAGTATCATCCGCAAATTGGAGGTGAGAAACTTCCACCCCTTTCTCCCCCACTCGAATAGGTGAAAACAACCCTTCTGAGCAAGCTTTTCTCATTATCAAACTCAAACATTCAGCTGCACATACAAACATAAACGGCGATATCGGGTCTCCATGTCTAATACCTTCTCCATCTTGAATTCCTTTGTTGGGCTCCCATTAATCAACACCGAGGCTGTAGCTGACTTTATGCATTCTTTTATCCAAGTACACCATTTAGTATCAAACCCCAATAGATTCAGCGCATCCAAAAGAAATTCCAAATCCACCGAATCATAAGCTTTTTCAAAATCAATTTTAAAGATAAACATACTGCCATCACTTTTTCTTACCTCTTCCACTGTTTCATTAGCCGCAAGAACGCTATCCATAATACTTCTGTTTCTGATGAATGCTGATTGGTTTGAAGATATACACTCATCCATTACTTTTGCAAACCTGTTTGCTAACACCTTTGCTATGGTTTTGAAAAGACACCCAACAAGTGATATGGGTCTAAAATCATGTATAGCATTGGGATTTCTCACCTTCGGAATGAGGCAAATGAAAGAAGGATTTAATCCTCTGGGAAGCCTAGCATTTGTATGAAACTCGGACAGACTTCTAAAAAAATCCTCTTCAAGAGTATCCCAAAAACAACTTATGAATTGAAAATTAAACCCATCTGGACCAGGGTTTTTATTTGGACCTGATCCCGATTCCGCCATCTTCAATTCTTCTTTAGAAAAGGGAGCAATAAGATATGTATTTGATGCTCTGCTAATCTTCAAGCAACTGATCCCTTGAACTTTTAATCTGAAATTATTAGTAGATGAAAATTTTTCCTTGAAATATAAATATAAACTCTCATTTAAATCCTCAACTCCTTCCTTCCATGACTTGTTAATGTAGAGCCCTTTAATTTCAAATGCTTTAGTTATTACTTCCATGCGGCTGTGAAAAAACTTAGAATTTGTATCTCCTTCTTTCAACTACTTCTCCCTGGACTTTTGAAAAAACAATTTATCCTTCTTCCTCATCCCTTCTTCTAGCTTGACGAGAGAATTTTGATAAACCAACTTATTTGTTTGATTTCAGGTGCCGTTTTCTTTCTTTAAATCCAACTCTTGTATGGTGTTCTCTGCCTCTTCAATAATATTGTCAATGTTGCTCCCATTTGCCAATTTCCATTCTTTTATCTTCTCCCTCAACTTCTTCAACTTTTCTTTCACAACAAAGCTGCCCCAACCCTGGACTTCGAAATTAGGCCATTCCTTATATATTAAAGACTTGAAGCTTTCTTGAGACAACCACCCGTTAATAACTTTGAATGGTTTTGGACCCCAATTGATCGGAGCAACCATCGAGAGAGTAATTGGGGCATGATCTGATATAGATCTTTTTAAACCATATTGTGATGAATTAGGCCACTCAGAAGACTATCCAGAAGATACAAGAAATCTATCGAGTCTGTTGCACGTAATTCCATTACCTTTGTACCAAGTGAATCTTCTCCGAAGAAGAGGTAGATCACATAAGTCCGCCTCTGAGATACAACAGCGAAAAGCTTCCATATCCTTCTCATGAATATGATGACCTTTTCCTTGTATTTCTGATTCATGAAGAACAGAATTAAAGTTCCCACAAACACACCATCAGCCGTTTCAGTCTTCCTTTATTTTTGTAGAGATTTCCTCCCACATGGCTAATTTCTTCTCAAGATTACATGGGGCATACACATTCACAACATTTATGGTCTTCGAACAAGGTAACCAATTCCCTTGAATGCCTAGAATGCCTTCCTCACTCCAACATGAAATTTTTTGAAATTTATTCTTATTCCACAAACACAACAGCCCTCCTGAATTCCCAATAGCTCCGCAAAAAAGCCAATCAAAATTGTTACCTCCCCATATCTCCGAACACACTTTCTTATCTATATACTCCATCTTTGTTTCTTGTATACATACAATATCCACACTCTCCTTTTAAATTAGCTTTCTTATCAACAATTTCTTTATCCTCCCCCCAATCCCTCTGGCATTAAAGCTTAATATAATCATTAATTACCTGCAAGACCTCCTTCCTCGCAAAGCTTCTTTCCGCAATCAATTTTCTTGGCTTCTATCTTTGCCCTTCTATCTCTTTCTTCCATGTTGTTTAAAATCCCTTTCAACTCCTTTTTAGATGCGCTATTAACAAAACCTAGTTTGTAACTAACCTCCCAAACAGCTGAAGAATCTTCCTCTGTACTCCTCTTCCAAAAAGCTTCGTTGCATCGTTGAATATCACTGTCTTTGGGAGAAGTATTTGGATTAATACTTGCCATGGGACCTAATTTCTTGCTTGTGCTTCCATCTCTAGGCCTTTGCTGTTTTCTTTTGGAAAATCTTTTTGGAGATTTCTTTCCTTCAACCACCGATTCCCCCTCATTGTTGTTCTCTTTTCCTAGTTCATTCACTGACACATGTTTAGAATGAACTAATTTGGTACTTTCAGTTTTACGATTTGTGAATATTTTTTGGATAATGGGCATCAACTCAAATGGATCTGAATTTTGAGTAGTCTGGATCTCTCCGCAATTAGCTGCCTTAGTAACTTCGTTGGGCTTTTCCAACGTATGGTTGGTATCTAAACTTGGGTTTTCCATGATATGGGCTTCACCAAAATTTTCTCCATTATTAATTGGGCCTAATTTAGGCCCATGCACTCTCGCCCTCTCCAAAGAAGTATTATCTGGGCCCTCAATTTGGTTCTCCTCGACCTCTTCAGCATCAAAAGGCCCGACAAATGACGTGTAATGATCATCTTCGGCGCCATTATTACACCTAACGTTGCAATCTTCCATTTTTTCAAAATTTTCCTCTGAAAAACTGCTCGCACAGCAATTCAATTCCCCTGTTACACAAGGTGTTACATCTTGTGTTACAGGGGTGTGTGTGTGACAAGTGTTGTGTGTGAAATGGGACACTTGTCACACACACACCTGTAACACAAGATGTAACACCTTGTGTAACAGGGGATCCCACTTGCTCGCACAGTTGTAAAAGTCGGCAGCGCCTTGGGGAAAGTTCACCTTTTTCGCTTCCCCATGCATCCTAGAATCTTCCACTCCTCCTCTGTTTGCCGAAACCGAATCCTGATCGGAATCCGATTCGACGAGTTCAGCCTCCGATCCTGACGACGGAGCATACTGTGATGATGCAACCTCTGAATCTGAATTCGAGTCCTCTTGGAACTCCTTCTCCATGACAGATTGGAATTGTTCTTCCATTCACTTTTATGTTAACTGATGCCCGAATGAAATCCAAAGTAGGAGTTGATACTTTTACGCGCCATTTATCCAAAATAGATTTCGAGAGAGTACTTTTATCAATCTCTATGATGGAACCCATATTATGAACAATAGATTCAAACGTTGCTTTATTCCAAGCATGTAATGGGACTCCAAAAATTGAAAGCCATACCGATCTCTCACTTGCAGAATCTGTTAGTTTCCATATTTTCAGTGTACCATTGATCCAACCACTTCTTTTCCTCTGATTACTAATGGCTGACTCTTCTTCAGAATGAATGTAAACATATCTTAGACCAAAGGGGATAATTTGAATACCCCTATACCCTCCTTGAACAATACCAGCTGTCAATTCCTCCAAAGAAACAGAAGCTTTGGATCTATCTACTAGACCTTGTTCTGCCCATTTAAGGTCACTTTCAGTTGGAGTGAACTCCAAAATATTCTTAACCCGACCTCCACCTTCTTCATGTGCCTTAGCTGTCGGGGACCTTGCGACTTCTGCATAGCTTTTGTCCTTTCTGAAAGAGTTCAAAGAAAGAACCTGGTTACTTCTAGAGGAGTTTCTTTCTTGCCTCAATATTCCGTCTTGGACACGTGCAATGTTTGCCTGGACTTTGTAAGTGCTGATCCATGCTCTGCCGATGGTATTGACCAATCGAGATGAATCTGTCTCATCCATGAAACTCACAAAGCCGAATCTTCTACCAATCTTTGTTCTCTTATTTGCAACGTAAACATCTCTCACTCTGCCAAAACTTCTAATCCATTTAAAGAAGTCTTTCGTATTCCATTTCGGCGGAAAGTTTGACACAAACACTCTGATGCTCCTTTGATATCGTTCCTTAGGATGTGTAATCTTATGGTGGCTCCTGGTATTGGGGTGAAAGATCTGGGGTTGCTGGTGGGAATGTGGACGGCTGCGGGATTGGGGTTGGTGACGGTGGTGGATAGCAGTTTGGTTGGTGGGGGGGCGACGGTGGTGGTGCTCTCTCTCTCATCTCTTAATTAATTTGTAAAAGATTTAATTTGAATTGATGTTAAAATTATAAAATATTCTTAAAGTTTTAAAGAGTATTAATTTGAATTAAAATGTATTTTCAATTGGATTGAGGCGTTACTTTCTTGGAGAGTGAATAATTTTATATCATTAATAAATGAGAGAAGTATTGGAGAGTGAATAATTTTATATGATAAAAAAATGAGAAAAGTATGAAGATGATGAATCAATATAACTTTTGAACATGTCTTGTGTGATATGGCAGATTAGGTATCATGCATTTCTATTATTATTATTATTATTTGAAATTAATAACTGCATAATCACTAAGAGTAAAGTTTGCCATGCTACTCAAAATGTTCTTAACTCATTAATAAGACTCCACTTTTATTATCATGCCCATTATCCGTTACTACATTAATTTCGTAATTTATTTCCACATGATTATAAAAAGGTAAAATGTGATGAGTAATTAGAAAACAAATCTCACATGAAACAATCTCATACAAAAGTCGTGGCTAAGATGGGTCAATATATATTTTGAATGTAAATATTTGTGTGAGACCATTTCACATAATGTTTTCTGAGAGATAGATAAGAAGTGTGATAATTTAATGTAAATTATTTCATAAACAATTTATAATATTAATAAAAAGTGATAACATTTTAAAAGAAAAATAATACATTTATATTAAAAAATGATAACTGACATAGTAAAATGGTCAAACCGTCTCATACAAGTATGTCCTATGCAGACTGAGATTAAATTACTGAAATAATTCAATAAGTGGCAATAGATTCACGTTTAACCGGAATACTTTGCTCGTTTCTGAAGAAGTTAAAGGGATCCCATTTGGACTTAATCTGCACCAACTTCTCGAAATTATTCTTGTAATACTTCAAACCATAACTTTTTGCTTCCTCGTAGCTGTTTTCCCCATGGTGGTTGATGCCCAAATCAAGATCTCTGTAGTTGACATACCCTTCTTTCGATTCCGACAGAAAAGGAGCGATATCATCGTACAACTCCCTTGTCAACTTTACGTAGTAATCCGCAGCTTCGGCTCCTGATATGTTCCAAATCGTTTCGATTTCAACGAGTGCAATGTTTCCTGCTCTGTGGGGAAAGGGTTTTGCTAAAGGCGAGATACGATCCATAATTCCACCAAATGGGAAGAACTTCAAGATTGGTGTCTCCAGTTCTTCCATTTTCTTGAATATCAACTCCAAACCCGTTTTTGGAATCGGGTTCTGCAATAAACCCGACTTACTCTTCTTCCATCTTGCACCCGGATAAGCCCTACTGACCAGAACGCTGGTCGCAGTCCCTGTTGTAATATTATTCCATCTCAGCACTGATTCAATCCAATTCCCCTCCACACAATCTGATTTTACTAAACCCAATTCAGGAAATCTTTCTTGCATTAGGGTTAGAAGCCCTTCTGAGTCTCCGAGGTATAAGATCTTGAATCTTGCTTGCACTCTCGTATTTCCGCCATCTTTCGTAACGCCGATTGATAATATGATGTATATATCGTCGTTTAATTTGTGAACAATTTGTAGATGTTTATAAACAATGTCGACAAAATTTTGTGTGTTGGAATCCATCTCAATTACCGCATAAGTTACCTTGGGTGGCACACTGACCAGCTTGATTTTGTAAGCTGTAACCACTCCAAAGCTGGAGGCGCTGCCGCCGGTAATAGCCCAGAACAGATCCTCCCCCATCGATTTCCGGTCGAAAACACGCCCACTTACGTCGACAAGTCGGGCATCGACAACGTTGTCAGCAGCTAAACCAAATTTCCGGGCCATGTTTCCGTACCCACCACCCTGAATAAGCCCTGCCGCCCCAACCGTGGGGCAAGTTCCGCCGGGGAATGCGTGGGAGCTGCTTTTTTCGGCAATGTTGTAGTAAACTTCTCCTAGAATGGCTCCGGCTTCAACCCATGCAGTTTTTTCTTCCATGTCGACAGTGACAGTACGAAGATTGAACATGTCGAGGATGAAGAAGGTGGCGTTGGACACGTACGAGAGGCCCTCGTAGTCGTGGCCCCCGCCCCGTATTCTCATTTCCAGGCCGTGTGGTTTCGCGCAGACCACCGCGGCCTGGATGTGATGGACATGTTTGGCGGTGACAATGAGCTGTGGCTTAGGCGTTGTGGGTTCTTCGTACCTCTTGTTTCGCTTGTACAAGTGCAAAATGTCAGAGTACGAAGGGTCTGTTGGAAAATGGACGAAATCGGAGTGACCAAAATATCTTTTAATGCATCCCACAAAGGGTTCCACATCTGATTCTGAAGTGGAATATGCATATTGAAGTATAAGGTTAAACAAAAAGACAATAAACAAGGATTTAATGCTTGAGAGATTCATTTTTTTGAAGTGAATTGCAACTGGTGTACATGTGTATATATATGGGAAAAGAGTTGCACGTCTCACGCAGTCTGCCTTATAAAATTGGCAAATAATTGTGTGAGTTGATTCCTAGACTACAGGTGTGAACTATAGTATTCATAATGATACTTATTTTTTAATATATATATGGTTTTGCATGTGAGGCTATCTCACAGGAGGAGGTTCTTCGTATTACATAAAATAAGTGAGAACATAGAAAAAAGAGAATTCTAGTTGATGAATAGTGATAATCATAAGTTATTTACTTCGTCTCAAAGAAGTTGTGACACTTTGTTGTCTGAATTGTCCCATTGAAATTAACAAATTTATTTTTTTCTAGAAAAATGAGACCCACCCAAAACAATTAATATATTTATATGGGAATTCACACACGCCATTATTACAACTATCCACTATACATTAAAATATTGTATTCTTAACCCACTATCCATTAAATTATTATAATTCTTAATCTCCGTGCAAAAAAATAATGTTACAACTTTAATAGGACGGAGGGAGTATATTTTTATTAAAAAGTAATAAATAATTAAGAAAAAGTAAAACTATCTGTCATATGTTATACTTCTCCTTCCCAGAGCAATGTAAAAAAATTGCTTTTCGGTCGTCCCAATATATTGTAAACAATCTAAAAATGGTAAAATCGCTCAATACAATATACTTTAGTTCAAATTTGTCAACACATAATATAATTTATAATTTTTTTAATTAATTAAAAGTCTAACTGTTCTAGAAAAATTAATAAAATTGGTTTAAAAGTGTATTTTCTTAATCTTCTGGCAAAGTTAATTATCAACCATTGACCATGACAAAGGGAGTATGTATTAGCACACCGGATCTTCTGCGCCATTTTCGTGCATCATTTTCTGTTCCACGCGTTAAGTAATTGATACGTAAGAGGGGAATTAAATCCAACCATTGCCCCTAGGGTTTAAGGATTAGGGTATAGTTTCCTCTCTCCTACGTCTCGTCCATCTAACGGTTTGGCACAGGAGATGATGTACCAAAATGACACATAGAATCCGAGCCGATGTATTAGGTTGAGAAGCCAAATTTGAGATCAAAGCGTATTTTGAAGTTGTTAGATATTTGGATTGATTGAACTTTTATTTTTTTAAGGTATGAGGGGTGTTATTAGACAAATAAATAAGGAAATTATGAAGAATTTTATAGAAAGGATGTAGTAACATACCAAATGTATAAATATATTATAGTGAGACTATTTTATTTATTTATTTATTTATTTTAATTAATTATCAATTTTTATTGAAATATTATAACTTTTTATTAGATATGTTATCACTTTTTATTTATATTTCTAAATATTCATAAAAGTAGTTTGCTGCACTATCACTATCACTTTTCTTAGTAGGGTATCATTTTTATTAAAATATTATAACTTTTTATACTAAAGAATTCTTTGAGACGGTCTCACATGAATATTTTCTTACACTATTGCCTCGCACAAATGATACTATATCCGATTGCATGAAAGTAGGATTTTGGTACATGTGTTTCAATATGTCATGAACGTGACTCTCTGAATTCTTAATTTGATTAATCCTAGTTAAATGATCATCTTATCTAAAAGTTTAAGCTAACAATGAAAATAATCGTTTTATACTTAATCAAATAACTCTAACAGCACCCACATGAGGAGAGAGTGTGAAATTTCTGTGAAGATATAGTGGTGTGATCTTTTTTAATAATAAATTAATGATAATTAGGTTATGTGTATTAGGTGCCGATGATATTTTTGAAATATAATACTTCCTCCGTCACAACAACTTCAACTTCGCAATTCGTGAAAGAAAATGACATTTAACTACTATTTCCACAATACACTCTAATTTTAAAATTGTCATCCCCTCTTTTTACTCATATCATACTTTACAATTTATTTATAATCAAGAAAATCAAATGACCTTCAAAAAGTTTATTTTCTTAATTTACATGTGCACAGTGAATGCAGAGATGAAAATGAAACGGAAATAATTAAGTTGATACCCTACACCAAAAATGCTGATAGACATCGGTTAAAAAACGATGTCTATTTCACCAAGCAGCCGATGTTGAAGCCCGTGATGTTAAAAATAGGCACTGATAGACATCGGTTTTTAGCCGATGTCTTTTCCCTTATATAGACATCAGTTGCATTCTTTAACATCGGTTATCAACCAATGTCTTTCAAATGAATGACATCGGTTGACACCCAAAAGACATCGTTTATTAACCGATGTCTTTCCAAAAAAAGACATCGGATGGTACAAAAAGACATCGATTTTTAACTGATGTCTTTCTAAGAAAAGACATCAATTATGACCCATTAGACATCGGTTAATAACCGATGTCTATTCATTTAAAGACATCGTAAGGGACCAATAGACATCGATTAATAACCGACTTTTTAAGAAGAGACATCAATTGCGCACCAAATCACATCGTTTTTCACCGATGTCTTTCTTAGCATAGACATCAGTCCTACACAAATAGACATCGATTTTATATGATGTCTTTCATATTTTAATTTTAATTATCTTATACATAAATTTATATTATTATTAAAATAAAATTAAACGCAATCATACTATATAACTCAAAACTTACGAATGTTTTACAAGAATTTCAAATATTAAATTTAAAATACATAGAAGATCATCCTTCAATTCAAAAAGTACAAAAATATCCTAACTAATAAAATCCAAACTTGAATTTTACATAAATAAAACCTAAATTTATAAACAAAAATCTCATGATCAAAAGATGCACAACCTATTGTTTCAAATTCACTTTATCTTCTTTTTACATTGTATAATATCTTTATCTTCTAGTCGTTTCACTGCAATTACCTGAGATAGAATAAAAGTTTAGCACTTAATAATAAGACTTAAAGACATTTATAAAAAAAAAGGTTAATATGACTTAAAAATATTACAATAGAACAAAGATTGTTAATATGGCATAAAATTTACATGTCCGTTGTTTTTAAAGAAAAGTGACATCAGGGTAAATGGCAATTCTGCTACATAGTAAAGATAAACTAACAAGCTTCAACTATCACTCTTCTCAAACAAAATATAATAGCCTCGTATAATGTAAACACTACAAACCACTCACACATACATATTTAATCCATGTCGCCATTAAAAAAAACAATATTATCTTTTATTTAGTTTCAATTATAAAAATTTATATCTCAATATTGTTTCTTATGCATACATCCTGCAAAAATCAAGTGGTACAATAGCAATAATGGGCTATCAGAGTACCAATTTACCAACAGTTGAATTAGCTAATATACAAGTCAAAGCAATGGCAGAAAAATTCTAGAGTAGCAAGTCAAAATTTTTACTTTCTGGATAGATACGACACAAAAGAACAAGGAAAAATTGAAGAATTCAGTGAAAAATACAATAATAATGCATTCATTGGACCGAGAATTCATCAATAAATACAAGTGCATTAAACCAAAGAGAATTTACCAAAGTTTGGTTACGTACATAAGCATTACCTCTAAGCCTATGCAATATCTCAAAGTATTTTCTTCATTTGTTTCGTGAAAGTGAAAGCAATTCAATTTCATGCCTAAAATTAACTCATGGATACAGTTTAACTTGGAAAGGACTTTTCAAGATCTATTCCATGAAATAATTAATGGACATTGGAAAATCAAGCAAATGTCATAATTATTGTAGTATGCATAAGATAGATGGAAAAGATTAAATTTAGAATACCAACCTCTGTGTTCTCAAACAGCCTCAAGACAATGTAACTCCTGTAGTCAAGCTCCTTTGTCTTATACAAGAGCTCCAAGGCATTATCACAAACAAGGCTAGGTTCTCCTTGAAGTGATTCATCCAGGTTGCAATAACGAAGAACATTCATCAATGAATGTAGATGGGATTCCTATTGTTTCACAAACACATAAGAGTTTATTTAAGATGTGAATGTTATGAAAACATAATTTCATATCCAACAAATCGTCAAAGACAACTTGCAACTGGATAAAAAAAATTCCAGAAGAATTAAAAAAAAAAGAAAAAGAGTCTCTGATGCTTTAAAATGATTGGTTGGCAGAAGACATAACTGAGAGTAACAGAAGTTGAAGAATAGAGAGAGAGAGAGAGGGAAAAAAAAAGACACAATTGAACAGCTTTCCTAAATTAAATAATGAAACAAAGAAAAGCTAAAAATATCATTATTACGTCTCACTTCTGAAATATAAACATACATCAACTACAGAAAACGTTCTTATAACATAAATAATCAGATTCATAGTAAACCCTAAATAAGAGAAAAATTTTAAATGAATTGGTACCATTTGTACACACCCTTGATATATATTTTAAATTGCTCAATGAGACGAATCATGGATTCTTTTAATTAGATTTAACAGATAAAGGACTTCTCGAGGACCCAAGGCTAAATATAATGCAGTAAGAGATGTCACTACAAACAAAATACTGTAACAAGTCATGCTTCTTATAGAAATGCTTTATTGTAGATCCCAATAAGTCATGAGTATTCATTATTCAAATGCAATGCCCATGTTCTAAACAAAATTACATGGAAAAATGCAGATCATGAAGCAATGGGCATGACCCATATCTCAAAATTAATGTAGCAAACAAAACAATATTAATGAAGCTACTCACTGAAGTAAAGTACAGTCGTGTCCGAACATGGCGCTCAGATGTTTTCATGTTTGCATATCTGATGAAATAAAAACATGATCATTATAGAAAAATTTATCTGTCTACCAAAATCTTAAATAATTATCTTGATCAGAAAAGGCCATCAATGATCAATATTTATGTACATGCAAGCAAACAAGATATTTAGGAATTTTTACTTTGGGTCCAAGCGGTATTTAGATTCTTTTTCATCATCGACATCTTGATCCATTGAGATTTAATTGGTAAACCTAGCTCTTCTAGAAACTTCAGCCTTACTGTGAGATCTTGAATAGTATATTCCTTTCCAGAGCTAGGAACAACTAGATTGTTGTCTTGCTTACTCTTTAATTCTGCAACGCTGATTGCTTCTTCATGTGTATTTATTAGATCAATCAAGATTTTACCCAACAGGCGGCAGGCAATCTGAGATTCCATAAAAGAAGGTTTCATAAATTAAAATGTGATAAAGAAACTTGGTGAATGCCCTGGTTTTCTAGTTGTTAGACCATATAAAGAACATACTACTATTAGTTTCAAAAGTAACTGCACTTAGACCTTGACAACTTGATAGTGCATAACAAAATTATAATGGTAGTATAATATCACTTCAAACCTATCTTACGCTTCTGTGGAGGCATCTAAATATGTATCATACAATAAGGCATTCTCACACTTACCAGTACCATAATTAAATTGAATTTGTAGTAAGTTTCTTATCGTTGGAGGAAACTACAGTAGATTCGATGAGAATCTGACTTAAATTGGAGATATGTTGCATGAACTGTTAATTACCTTTGAACCAATCTTTAGTTCTTGTATCGGATTGATTCCATACTCATTTGGTATAACACCATCTGCAAGTAACTTAAGGGGAAAAAAGGCATAGAAGACAGAGTATGAGCAACCAAGTCCCATATAACAAGCTTTTACGTTTCAAGAAATATAGAAAAGCTTCTTGCACTTGCATTAATCTGAAAGGGTGCAAAAGAGAACTTTTTTTAAAAGACAGAGAAGTAAGCCAAAAAAGACATACTAAATCCTTACTTGCAAGAACCATAAACATCAGGAATTTGTGTAATGTCGAAATGCTTGAAATTGTGTTTAAAAAAGGTAGTGAAATTTTTTGAAGATGAAATAAGCCAAACCTAAGAAAATTGAATTGCAGCACGCAAAGTAAATCACAGAAATATTCAGATATGACTTGCCCTTTGCGTTCATTATACAAATCCCTCTCCAATTTTCTCCATCGAGCAAACATGAGAAGAAATCCCTCACTACCACATGGCAAACCAGTAGCAATCCGGTCAACATCTATATTCGTTTTACTAAGAGCCTTAGCTTGATCATATGGAGGAATTACATCATATGAACTTGTCTGTACAAGCTCCTCATCTTCGTCCTTGGCTAGAAGTCTAACTTGTTCAGTGACCGTCTTTGTTAATTTTACCTGTGAGAGTATTCATGGTAAACATTTAAAACTGTTAATTTTACCTGTGAGAGTATAAAACTGTTAATTAGGCATTAGGCACTATCAAAATTAATTACTCCATTTCCTAATCATCCATCAGCTAACAGAGTTAATCATCATCAGTGATCAGACCATCATCATTATGTAACAGAGAATGTTATAGTAGTTGAAATTAACCTTGCAAATAGGAGATTGCCAAATTACACTGTCCAGAAGGATTGTCGAGCTCCAACATCGTGTCCACCATCGCGAGTGTTGACCCATGTGCAGCCGCTTTCAAAAAGGAATCCAAAGCCTTATTGAAATTAGCCTAGACTCCTCAGCGCCCATGCTTGAACCTCTTCCCCCATTTTAAGAAAACCATCGCCTCCCGCAAGGGTTTCAGCGCGTCCCTCCATGCCCTGGAGACAACCGAAGCCGTCTTCAAATTAGGAAGCATGAACACGCCGTGATTCGCGCAAGAACGTCGTAGGGAAAGCGGAGAAATCGAAGCTTGATGGCGGCGACGGCGAGGAAGAAGGGGATTTTTGAGTGAAATTGAAGCACAATAAGGGGTTTTGGGAGATTTCGTGAGAGTGGAGGAATCATGAGATTTTCTAAATAAGGGGGAGGGCAGTAAAGGAGTGGGTAACTGGGCGGCGAAGGGGCGGAATTGTGCCGGCAGAAGCAGGGGGCACCGGGCGCTGGCTGCGGGAGGCAGGTGCTGGACACGCGAGTGGCGGCTAAACTAGGTTTCATAGGCTGACAGTGGAAGGGGCGACCGATTCTATTCCTGTATTCCATTGAATCATGAATGTGAAAAGATTTGAAATAGTTAACTTCTTTAATTTTAAAAAAACGTATATGGACAGCAGAAAGCCTTGCTATTTTAATTCTGCTTAATTTTGTTAATTAAAAATAAAAATACTAAAAGACATCACATTTTAGACGTCGGGGCTTTATAACTGATTTCTATCAAAACATAAACATCGGTTAGAAAAACCGATGTCTATCAGCGTCATTTTTCAAGAATTGAGAATTGACATCGCTTGAAAGACATCGGTAGGTTAAAACCGATGTCTATCAGCACAAAGTTAATGAAAACCGATGTCTATAAGCACAAAGTTAATGAAAACCGATGTCTATCAGCATACTTTTAAGCTAATAGACATCGGTTATAGAAAAGACATCGGTTTTTTACAAAAAGACATCACATTATATGAAGAACTGATGCTTATTCAGTGATGTTAATCAGCTTTTTTGGTGTAGATATATATCAATACTCGTCATTTTAAAGAAGAATATTTTTTGAAAAAGTGGTAAGGATTAATGCATGAAAGTATGATCAAATTTCTTTATCGTTGGCAATCATATTAGTGTTATAGGAGATGATAAGGAAAGTGATACTGGAAATTTAGTTAGTTTAATATGTGTAGCATGTAATGAATTTGGCCAGCTGAATTCTGATTAATTCTTTCTAGTACTTCAACTACCACATTAATATGCCATGAACGTGGGCGCCTGAATTCTTAAATTTACTAATTCTAGTACATCAACCCCACATGATAAGCAAGTGTTCCCGTTAATTAAAAATAATATTCCCCGACTTAGATTATATTATCCGTAATCCGTTCAAAAAAAAATTAAATATTCGTAATTTTGATAGAATGCAATTTTGATCTTACGATTTTTCACATTTCAAATTTTTTATTAATTTTAGTTTTGGAACTTTTTAAAAATCAATTTTAATCCTTTACAAAAACATTTTTTTAAACACATTGGATATTGCATGTCCTATATTACAAGTCTTGTAACTTTCGCGAAAAGAATTGTAAAAAGATCAAAATAAAAAAAAAGTGAAAAGTTACAAAACTAAATTAATTAATACCAAAAGAATTAAAATAGAAAATGTAAAAAAATTACGTAATCCAAATTGAATTCTATAATTTTGGGATTTAATTTGATATTTAATGATAACTTTATCTTAGAAATATTAAAAGAGATCCATCTTTTATTATTTTAATATTGAGGTAATACGTCTCAGATCATTTTATGTTTTCGTAATTAGTCTGTATTACTATTTTTTATTCGTCTTATAGAAGTCAATCCGTAAAACGATCTCACTAAAGTCTTTGCCTTTACAATATTATTATATTATTGTAGAAACAATTACTCCCTCTGTCTGCCAGGATCTCATTTTTTTCATTTTGGACATACGCCTCAAAAGATCTTATTTTCATTTTTAGACATGTAAGACCTATACACATCACTAATATCATTGAAATAAAAGACTTACACACCATACTAATACAACTATACTACAAATAAAATTATATTACTCCTTAATTAATGTATATAATGTAAATGGGTATTTTGCTAGTTAATGAATTGAGTATAATTAAGTAAAATTTTCATTATATATATGAACTAAGATACTATTAATTTTGATAATTGACACATATAATGTAAATGGTTATCTTCCTAGTTAAAGAATTGAGCATAATTAAATAAAATTTTCATTATATATGAACTAAGATACTACTCCCTCCATTCCACACAAGTTTGCACGCCTCTTTTGGCACGGAGATTAAGAAAATTTATAACTTTTAGGGGTATTATAATATTTTTTTGGTAATAAATAAATGATAAAGTATGTTAGGTGTGTTAGGTAAGCGTGGTTTTTATTGGAGATATTGGTTTAAAGATTAATATTCAATTTAATTGATTATTTAACAACCAATATGTAAAAGGGCTATTTTGAATATATGATTTTAGTTTGCAAATAATCTCAAAACCAAGTCATGGTGAGTGAGAAATAATGCACAAGTTGAGTGGTTAAATGAAGATTATGTGGGAGTTACTCGTGTTCAAATGGTTTGAATCACACATAATGGACATTTATGTTAGCCAACATAAATCAATGTCATTATGAATATTTATATAGCCAATATAAATCAATGTCATTACAGAATTTTAGTGTGGGAATTAAAATTCTCAAGCACTACTTGAGCCATTACTATAGGCTAAATGGAGAATTAAAGTCTAAATTTGACATTTTGACCAAGGTTCAGTCAGGTAAGAACTCAAATGAAGGAGGCTCATTTGAGTGTGCTCATTCCATATTATTTCCAACTGAAAGTGAGACCTATATAGTTAATGATATCTGAAAACGTTCAATCTTCAGTTAAAAATTCAAAATCGGATGTGTAACGGTTGAGTTCAAACATGTAATAGTCAATCTGTAACTGCATGTAAGAACTGAAAACGGCCAGTATTTATTAATCTATTAAATGCAATTGTAACTGCTGCAGGAATTTGAAACATGAGTAGGGTGATGCCTATAAATAGGTCATTCATCATTGTTGCAATATACAATTTTAGTACCATTTTTAAGACATTGTGAGAAACATTGTAATAGATGAAATACATGAAAAGTTTTGAAATTCTTTGAGCTCTCTTACAAAGATTTCTCAAAACCTTTTGAGTTTATGCATATCATTGTGAGTCTCATATAGTGAGCAATCTAGTTCTATTATTTCTTAGTTCGTCAGAACTCTCGTACGTTAGGTGCAGCTCATACGAGAGAAGAAGCCGTTTTACCTTTGGGAACAACAAGTCGGAACCGTGAGCATTACCGGAACGTGATTGTTTTGCGGGTAAAGCCCTGAACTAGACTCGGCTTAATTCTTTGTCTAACGATTTTCTTATTTGTTCTGAAAATCTGCACAACACTGTTCGTGTAAGAACTGGAAGCTGCTAGTTTTGGAAGATCAAATTGGAACTGGATCTCAACATATTCTGAAACTCATATTCAAATTGGAATTCAACCTAGTTAAGGAGATTGGTCAGATTTAATAATCTGATAGACGTTCAAATCCGCCCATGTTAGTATTGAAGCTGCTCCAAAAAGCTGATTTTTCTAGAGTTCTTATCTAATACTGTACCGTGTTCTTTCATTTCATTTTTGTAATTTTTTCAGTTTTTTCATCCACTGTAATTTGCATTGTTTGGTGACCTAAATCCCCAACTAGGTAAGGGTGGTTTTTTTTTGAAAATAAAGTGTATGAGAAAGGGTGATTATGTTTGACTTTTTGCTTTTTTAGAAATGTACAAACTTTTGTGGGACAATCCAAAATGAAAAGTGTGTCATCTGAAATGGAATGGAACGAGAGGAGCATTAATTTTGATAATTGATGCACATCATGGATAGAGTGACAAATCTCTAAGAAGATACAAATCACATTTTCTGCTCACCTAACCCCATAGTAAAAAGTAAAAAAATAAATTTAAAAAATTTAGAAAAAATCTTTTTATTATTTTTCACTTTAATTAATTAAATTCAAATAAATATATAAAAAACACTCCCTCAAAAATTTACATTTTGTCATTAAATATTACATCATTTAATTTACATTAAAAAAAACATGAGCATCCATACGAGATGGAGAGATTATTAAAAAATAATAGAATAATGTACTTAATATAAAGCTCAGTTAATAGTTAAAATATACTTTCTCGTCCTACGTTAAGTTTACATTTTCTATTTTGAGTTGTCTCAAGTTAAGATTTACATTTTTTTTTCAAGTTTGACTTACATAAAATATTTAATTATTTCATATATGGCTTACACACAATACTAATACAACTACCCATTTTATATTAAATACTTCTCTCACCTCACTACACATTAATATATTATACTCCCTCCGTCCTGTTCTAAGGTATGCTTTTTGCACGTGGATTAAGGAGTATTATTATTATATGTAGAGTGAGTGAGTTAAAAGTTTTTTTGTCCCATAACTATTGAAAACTTTAGATTTTGTCCCAAAAAAGATATTTGTATCAATTTTGTACCATAACTATTTGATTTGTTTCAATTTTACCCAATTTTCGCCGTAAACCTAGATTTTTGCCGGAAATTGGTCACGTGTGTTGCATGTGACATATGAATTTGGGAGAATCCGGTGAGGGAGGGTGACCTGGACATCTGGACAAAATTTGTCCAATAAAATCGCCACGTCATCAAATTAAAAAAATATTACAAAATAAAAATGTGATTCAGCCACACCTAATTTTGTAAAATATATTTTAAATTATTTTATTAAAATTAAAACATAAGCTTAAAAAAAACAAAATTAACAAAAAAAAAATTAAAATAGAAGAGGAAACCTAATCCCCAAATCACGATCAAACTTTTCTGAAACCTAATCCTCAAATTGACGAAGAACCAAATCGAAGAGGAACCCTAATCCAAATCTACAATCCATCGAGTAACCTCCATCCTTCATAGAATATCAGCAGAGTGCAGATGTTCTTTGTTGCGCTAACAAGTTCGCGGAACACGATAAGTTCTCCATCGTGTGGCTCCCCGTGGAGAATCAATGGTGTATGCTGCGGAAGATATGCAGAGAGCAGATGTTCTCTGTTGCTAGGTTGGATGCCAGCAACGGTATGAGGAGAGAGAAGCTGCTCCACCTTTTGAAATCCATGGATCTTCATGGGCTTTCGAAGCGGACCAAGATTCAATTCCACAAACTGTTTGCGATCTTTATTGACATAATTGATGAAAAGTTGAAATCGTGATGAGAGAAATGATCTGTTGGATTAGGGCTCCTCTGTGTTTTCTATTTTGTTAATTTTGTTTGTTTTTTTTATGTTTACGTGTTAATTTTAATAAAATAATTTAAATATATTTTACAAAATTAGGTGTGGCTGAGTCAGATTTTTATTTTGTAATTTTTTTAAATTTGATGACGTGGCGATATTGGATAAATTTTGCACAGATGTCCAGGTCACACTCACTCGTCGGATTCCCCCGAATTCATATGTCACGTGCATTGCACATGACCAATTTCCGGAGAAAATCTAGGTTTTCGGAGAAAATTGGGCAAAATTGAAACAAATCAAATAGTTATGGGACAAAATCGATACAAATATCTTTTTTGAGACAATATCTAAAGTTTTCAACAGTTATGGGATAAAAAAAACTTATAACTCTAAAGTGGGTAGTTGTATTAGAGGGAAGTGGTGGGCCATATTGTGTACTTTTTTACTAAATAGGGGAAATGGATATTTTGAAGCGGACGCCAAAAACAGTAAAATAAATACCTTAGGAGTGGCCGGAGTGAGTATTGTAGGCACTTGAATTTTATTGCCTATTAAAGGAAAATTTGTGGCAAATTAATGTAATAATTATCAATTAATTATTTATTTATTATGGAATTTAAATAAATAAATTCTTAAAATAAATGAGTAAATAATTGATAATTGGGTTAGATCCAGTTAAATAAGTCTGACTTAAAGCCTAAGCAAGTTAGAGGCCTAAGCCCGCAAAATTAGGTCAAATCAAGCAATGACCAATAAAACTGTGTTATATATGGAAAGACCCAAGCCCGCAGAATCAAGTCAAATCAGTCCTGGACCAATCAAATTGCGAGTTATTTATGGGGCTTCTCACCCTTTACCTATATAAGGAGCCCTCCTCCATTCATTCCAGACACACTAAAACATCTGAAGACGCAGACGCTTATAAATAGATCAAGAATACGAGCAGTACTCCCTTGAGATCTTCAAGCATCTTCAAGTCAAGAACAACCTCCGATTAGATATAAAGGTGTCAAGCCCCTCCGATCTGGCGTTCTTCCAGCAAACAGCCTCCGATCAGAGATTAACGTGCCAAGCCCCTCCGATCCGATATTATTCTAGCCAACAACCTCCGATCAGAGATTAAGGTGCCAAGCCCCTCCGATTCGGCGTTCTTTCAGCCAACAGCCTTCGATCAGAGATCAAGGTTCTAAGCCCCTCCGATCCGGTGTTGGTCAAAAGCAACACTCGACTTGAGATCAAGGTGCTAAGCCCCTCAAATTCGACGTTTCTTCCAGTGAGACTCATCCAGCAGTCTTCGTGAAGTTAACAGAGTTCTACCAAATTGAACGACATTCTTCATAAGAAGTCTTTAAGTCAACGTTCAATTCGAACAAAGGCTCGACGCCTCTGGATCAACGTCATAAGATTTCACATCCGAGCTTGGACAAGCTTCAACCGAAGATCCGGCTCAACATACAGTCAATACACACTTCAGTCAAAGAAGTCAAAGTCAACACACACAAGTCAAAGTCAAGCCAATCCAAATTGGTTCGAGAGAAGAATCAGAGGATTGATTGAGATTGTAATCCGTTTATATATCTTCTAAATTAAATCCATCTGAAATTATCTTTGTACTCATTTTATATTTATTTTATTATAAATGCAAAATTTATTGTTATAAATTTTGGCACGCTCAGTCGGACCGTCTCTACCTCTCATCTCTTCTCTCTACAAGCAAAAAATAATGACTCCTCTTAGGATCGCGATCAAAAGGTCATCCACCTCAAAGCCTTTAGTGCTGCAATCTGTGAAGACTCAAATGATGACTCCATTAAAGATTGCGATAAGAAGGCCTATTGCATCAAAACCTCCAGAGTTGCAAATTGACAAGGTTGAAAACTTTACAAGAAGTATGTCTGAAGGCTCCTCAAGGACGAACCATGTGGTGGGGATTACTTTCAATAAGCCATTGCAAGGCGATAAAGATAGTGATGATGACTCTGTCTACTCAACTCCTCGCTCCACACCAAGCTCACCACCTGCCTCAATTGAAACTGCAGTGATGACGACAAGTGCTATGACCATTGAGGATCAACTTGCAAGTATGATGAGATCTATTGAAGGACTCAACAAGCACTTGGAAGCTCAAGATGTAAAGATCTCCGTACTTAAGAAGAAAATAGATAATGCGGAGACAAGCCATGCAAATAAGAAACAAGTTGAGGATGAGCATGAGGAGAAAGACTCGACGAAACATCATTCACCTGAAAAGAAGCAAGTTGAGGAAAAATGGAAGTTTCAGCTGACGGAATGCTTCATATTAACCAATTAAAGAACATCGTCATTGAGACGATAAAAGACAACTTTGAAGTAAGCTCCAAATCTCCTGCCACCTACAAAAAGCCATATACAAAGAGAATTGACAATTTGAGAATGCCAACTGACTACCAACCTCCCAAGTTTCAACAATTCGATGACAAAGGCAACCCAAGACAACATGTTGCGCACTTCGTCGAGACATGCAATGATGTGGGGACCTACAGAGATCACATAGTGAGATAATTCATCCGATCTCTAAAAGAAAATGCCTTCGATTGGTATATCGACTTGGAAGCTAACTCCATTGACAGCTGGGGGCAAATAAAAAAATTATTCCTCAACCGTTTCTATAGCACACGAAGAACTGTTAGCATGATGGAGCTAACAAATACTTATCAAAGTGATGAAGAATATGTCATCGATTACATTAATAGATGGAGGAGCCTAAGCCTCAATTGCAAAGAAAAGCTGTCAAAAACTTCAGCTATTGAAATGTGCATTCAAGGGATGCAGTGGAATCTTCACTACTTACTCCAAGGAATTCGGCATAAAACTTTTGAAGAATTGGCTATAAGAGCTCACGACATGGAGTTGAGCTTGACATCAAATAACATCGAATGGCCCCCTAATCAAGACTCTTACAAGTTTGAAGAAATGCCTTCTAATGAGCTCGTGGAAGAGGAACCGCAAATAAAGACTGCAGTTTCTATAAAAATTCATAGAAATAAGGTTGAAGCAAGAGAAAGCAGCGCATTCCAAGATTGGGAGGCAATGAACTGTTGATAAATCAAGTCAAAGCTCCTTGATATGAACGAAAACTGTCTACATCACTCTCCTTGACACGAGCTAAAACTATCTACAAGTCACGCTTCTTGGTATGAGCTAAAATATCTACAAGTCACGCTTCTTGATATGAACTAAAACTATCTACAAGTCATGCTCCTTGATACGAGCTTAAACTATCTAAAAAGCCTCAAGTCATGCTTCTTGACACGAGCAAAAATTGTCTGCATTACGCTCCTTGATATGAGTTTAAATTATCTGAAATCTCTCAAGTCCACAATACGCTCCTTGATATGGCTTAAACTATTAAAATCCTTCAAGTAAAAACTCCCTGATACGAGTCTAAACTATCAATCTCCACACAAAGCTCCTCGACATGAGCTAAAAATATCCACACAATGCTCCTTGATATAAGCTAAAACTACCTACATGTTACGCTCCTCGACACTAGCTAAAAATGTCCACACAATACTCCTTGATACGAGTTTAAACTATCTAAAATACTCAAGTTACGCTCCTTAATATGAGTATAAACTATCTACACATCAAATCAAATCTCCTTGGGAAGAGAATAAACTCTCTACACACAAGCTCCTCGACATGAGTAAAAAATATCCACACAAGGCTCCTTGACACGAGTATAAACTGTCTGTTCAAATTCAAAACTCATTGACACGAGTATAAAATATCATCAAATTCAATTCAACGCCCCATAACGCACGAGCCTAAACTGCATATTACTCCTAAACTGCATGAGTATAAAATGTGTACGGCACCCCCCCAAATCAGATCATGTCCCCTTAAACTACGTTATAACTTGATCCTCTTCAAAGAGGTACGTAGGCAGCATAGCAATTTGCTAAGTTCAGTCATAATTTAGGCTATTCACATCAAGTTGGTGAGACAAGCAATAAAATTCAATCATGTTGATCAAGAATGAAGTATCACAATTTGTTCAATTCAACATAAATGAGTCCGTGAACAAAATGCGAGGGGGCATTTGTAGGCACTTGAATTTTATTGCCTATTAAAGGAAAATATGTGGCAAATTAATGCAATAATTATCAATTAATTATTTATTTATTATGGAATTTAAAATAAATAAATTCCTAAAATAAATGAGTAAATAATTGATAATTGGACTAGATCCAGTCAAATAACTCTTACTTAAAGTCTAAGCAAGTTAGAGGCCTAAGCCCGCAAAATTAGGTCAAATCAAGCAATGACCAATCAAACCGTGTTATATATGGAAAGGCCCAAGCCCGCAGAATCAGGTCAAATCAGCCCTGGACCAATCAAATTGCAAGTTATTTATGGGGCTTCCTCACCCTTCACCTATAAAAGGAGCCCACCTCCATTCATTCCAGACACACTAAAACATCTGAAGATGCAGACGCTTCTGAAGAGATCAAGAATACGAGCAGTGCTCCCTTGAGATCTTCAAGCATATTCAAGTCAAGAACAGCCTCCAGTTAGAGATAAAGGTGTCAAGCCCTTCCGATCCTGCATTCTTCCAGCCAACAGCCTCCGATCAGAGATTAAGACGTCAAGCCCCTCCGATCCGACATTCTTCCAGCCAACAACCTCCGAACGAGATCAAGATTCTAAGCCCCTCCGATCCGGTATTGGTCAGAAACAACACTCGACCTTAGATCAAGGTGCTAAGCCCCTCAGATTCGAAGTTTCTTCCAGTCAGACTCATCCAGCGGTCTTCGTGAAGTCAATGGAGTTCTACCAAATCGAACGACGTTCTTCATAAGAAGTCTTCAAGTCAACGTTCAATCAGAACAAAGGCTCGACGCCTCCGGATTAACGTCATAAGACTTCACATCCGAACTTGGACAAGCTTCAACCAAAGATCCGGCTCAACATACAGTCAACATACACTCTAGCCAAATAAGTCAAAGTCAACACACACAAGTCAAAGTCAAGCCAATCCAAATTGGTTCGAGAGAATAATCAGATGATTGATTGAGATTGTAACCCTTTTACATATCTTCTAAATTAAATCCATCTGAAATTATCTTTGTACTCAATTTGTATTTATTTTATTATAAATATAAAATTTGTTGTTACAAGTATCTCTTAATCTACATGCAAAAAGCAAACGTGAACATTAACTCGGGACTTGTATAATACAGTAATTTAATTAACAAGAGGCTGACTATGACATTAGCAAATGATAGTAGTATAATTATTTAGTAAAATAAAATATTGTTATAGGTAATTCATTTTCACATAAAAGAAATGGTACACGAAATTCAATGCGCCTTTCATGTGAATTTATATGCCAAGATTGTGGCACGCTGTATCAGAAATTTGATTAAGAGTGTATATTAGGTGCACCTGGGTGCAAGGATGCACCCATATATGTATAAATTTTTATTATATTTTGTATACAAGTTATTTTCTTTTGTATATATATTTTGTAATAATTGTATACTTTTTTTACACTAAATTTTTTATTAAAAAAACTAATATTCATATGTGTACAACTTTTTATTCAATAGTGTATACATGTATTTTAATAATGGTATATTTTTTACACTCAATTTTTCATTAAAAATTAACAATTAAATTGTATACATTTTTACTCATAATTGTATATGTTTTTGCTTATATTTGTATGTTGGTGCACACGAAGCTTCGTGTGCACCCGGGTGCACACTATATTTGGTCTTTGATTAAATATTCAACCCACATGGTAAGCAAGTTTTGCAGTAAATATGTACATTATCTTAGAAATCTGTTATTATTTTATATGATATTGTAGAATCAATTATAATTAAGTAGAGATTTTATAAGATATGGAAAATTAATGCAGATCATGGAGAAAGAAATCATTGAGAAGATAAGATCCGTATTTTCTGCTTCCAGTAGGTGAACTCTCTTATAACTTGACACACACCCACAATTATTATATACAGTATATTGAAAAAATATCAATTTTAATTTTTTAACTTGGTTCAAGTATTGTGTGAAGCTTTTATATTTGGCAAAAATTATTGTACGTGTTCTGTTGTTAAATTTAATTTGGTCAAACCCAATTCATGACACAAGATACTTATATAAAATTGAGTCCATTAACTCTTGAAAATCGATGTGTCGGGCTTCTCCCTCCTTCTCTCAATCTTTTTGCCTCCGCCTCTCCGTTACAGTTATGCTAAAGCTCCGTCTCACATGCTATCAGAAACTTTCTACATTAATTCGGTATTGTATATATTTAATCATATAAATATTGTATTACGTTTTATTCTAAAATGTATCATTTACTTCATACATAAAAACTGCAGTAAATATGATTTTTAATATAATGTATATGTTTAATCATATAAATAAATATATACGTTTTATTCTAAAATGTATCATGAACTATATATATAAAAATTATATTAAATCTTAATAATTTTTAATATGCATTTTCATAATCAAATATATTAATTTAATAGTGTATATTTTTTTTCAATAAATATATTTTTTTAAATAAAAAACAATATTGATATTATTGTATCAATATATTTATTAATTTTTGTTATACATATTAGTATAAAATATTATACATTTTAGTATAAGATGTAATACATTCATATGTATATATATTTTAATATTTAAGTGTACATAATTTTATATGGAAGTGTATAAGTTTTATTAATTTTTGTTATACATATTAGTATAAAATATTATACATTTTAGTATAAGATGTAATACATTCATATGTATATATATTTTAATATTTAAGTGTACATAATTTTATATGGAAGTGTATAAGTTGTAACTTACTAACGTATATGTTGTAACTCATTAACGTATATTTTTTTATTGATATATACATTCTTTTTTTAATTACCTTTAGTATAAAAGTACATTTATGTAACTAAATACATATTATAGTTAAGTAAACTAATATACTCCCTCCGTCCCGAGTATTTTTACCCGTTTGTACGGGCACGGAGATTAAGACGTTTTATTTTTTTAATATATAATGTAAGAGAAAGTAGGGATAAATTAGTAATTTAAAAAGAAAATGTGAATAAAGTTATTGGGAATGATGAATAAAGTGTAAAAAAGTAATTAAAGTTGTTGGGATTGTAAAAAATAGGTAATAAAATATTATGTATTTTTGCCAAAAATGGAATGGGTAAAAATACGTGGGACACCCCAAAATGGAAAGTGGGTAAAAATACGTGGGACGGATGGAGTAATATAAAAACACTTACTGTACTCATTTTTACTCATACGTCAATAATCTTTTTTTTATTTGACATTTGGAAATAAATAAATACATTACTTAATTAAAACATAGTATACAATATACAATATTGTATTCCACATCACAATCTACACCCAAAACAACGACCAGAACCACGATTCATGGTTGATTCCTCTACCAGTTCTTCCAGCTCAATTAACCAATCAACGCAGAACCTGATCCTCAATTTTGCCCCTATTTTTAATATTTCAATTTTACATCAACCAACATCTAAAATCGATTTCGATTCAAAATTATAAATGTACATATTGAAATAAATAATTCAACTGATATATGGTGTAGCGAGGGAGATGAGACAGAGGAATGAATGACAAGTAGATATACAGTAGAGTGAGGGAAAGACAGCGGACAGAGCGAGGTCGACAGAATGAGGGAGGAGAGGGGGATTGAGTGAGGGAGGCAGCAGCGTAAGGGAGGTGAGAAACCTTAGATCTGTAAGAATGAGGGAGGAGCTAGGCGCCGGCGGAGCAGGCATATTGGAGGTCGACAGAATGAGGGAGGAGAGGGGGATTGAGTGAGGGAGGCAGCAGGAAACCTTAGATCTGTAAGAATGAGGGAGGAGCTAGGCGCTGGCGGAGCAGGCATATTGGAAGAGAATAGAGACGAGAAGGCGGACCGAAAAATGAAGAGAGAGGAGAACACGGATCCAGAGAGAGGAAGGACGATAAGTTTGGAGACCCATTTAATTATTTAACATAAATAGTTGACCAATTTAAATGGATCTAGTTGTTAGTGTACATGTGTACATTAGATCTACTCTTTATATTTAGTTATCATTTTCAATAAAATGTTATTACCTTTTATTTATATTATAAATTGTACCATGAACGATTGAGTATCACTTTTTATTAATAATCAAATTACTTTTTATCCATCTCACGTAAGGGCTTACGTGAGATGGTGTCGAGTCTTTGTCTTTTAACTTTAGTTAAATACAATTTTGATACTTTAACTTTTTGCATTATCAATTTTGTCTTCTGTATAAATTTTAGTTGTATAAATTTTAACTTTTTCAGTTTTAGTCATTTTATGGAAAATATTATATTTGCAAAAAATTATAAATTTAAAAGGGAATGACTAAAATGAACACTTTCAACTTTTAGTCCAATGGTAATCCTTTATCTACTTAGTTTAGCAATTTGGCAAAACTTGTGGGGGCGGGCACGTGCGCTCATACCATTTTTAGTATTAAATTGTATACCCTTTTTATAAAGACGTGTACTCTTTATTTTTTGAAAAAAATAAAAAATATTGTTGAAAAGTGTATACCATTTAGAACAAAATTATGTACACTTATTAATTAAAGTATATACCCTTTAGAATAAAACAATGTACCCTTACCCATCTTGCGCATTTGGGGACACAAGAGACTTAACTCTATCAATTTTAATTCTTTTTCATGAAACACTAGACTAAAATTAGAAGAAAGAAAAGAAAAGAGTAGATTTGATAAAGTAAATTAGTATAAAGGATCAAAATTGAACATTGAGGACTACAATTGGACAAAAATAACTTAAAATAAGATTAAAAAGGAAAATTGTAAATGCGGACACAAAAAAATATCAAATTTATAATGATTATTCTTATCGAACTAAATATTACTCTCGTCTCCATTTTACTATATTGGATGTTTAATTCAAAACTTATCATTTTTACCTTTTGATAAAAGGCTCTACACATGGTCCATCACTCAATAGTCAATACTAATACTAATGGTGGGCGGTATGGCATACCAGATATTTTTTGTTATACCAATATTGTACCGAAATTTTCGGTATAAAAAAATTCATATCATTATCTTATCTAAACTTTCGATATACCAAAGTTCGGTATACATACCGATATTTCGGTATAGGAAAAAATTATACTTTTACTTACCTATATTTCGGTATACCGTGTCAAACCTAAAATATCGGTATATACCGTCCAATATAGTTTGGTATACCATTATTCACCTAAAATTCAGCATACTTAAGTAAAAACTGTATAAAAAATGAAAGATAATGATAAAAAATTCTAATAGATAATAAAATCATAATAAAAAATATGTATACGACAATACACAAATGATCAAATTAAATTTTAGTGTAAAACACTACAATTCATTCAAATCTTAATATTAACAATAAATGGTAAGAGTATTAACTATGTCCAGTTCCATCCATTGAAGAACGAATGTGATGATATCATATACATAATTGAAATTTTTTAAATATATTTTAAATGTATAAAAATATATTTATTAGAATAATATATAATAATTATAATTCTCTTAAATAGTATTGATATAATAATTATAATTTAATTAAAAAATTATAATATAAAATAATAATTATAAATATATATATATATATATATATATATATATATATATATATATAAATATATATTATGTATGTATGGTATATATAGCGTATCATAATACCAAAAAATTAAATATTTTATGGAATTTCGATATATATCGAAATACTGCGGCATTGACAATTTATATACGGTTATCGTAATAAAATTTTCAGTAAGGTATCATACCTTACCAAAAATTTCGGCATACCTAAAATTTTGATAAATTCAATATTTTTCAATATGGTAAGGGCGATAATTATAAATATATATATATATATATATATATATATTATGTATGGTATATATAGCGTATCATAATACCAAAAAATTGAATATTTTATGAAATTTCGATATATATCGAAATACTGCGGCATTGATAATTTATATACGGTTATCGTACTAAAATTTTCAGTAAGGTATCATACCTTACCAAAAATTTTGGCATACCTAAAATTTTGATAAATTCGATATTTTTGAATATGCTAAGGGCGATATACCGAAATTTCGATATTTTTCCTTAGCCCTAACTAATACAACTATATACTCCCTCCGTCCCGTCAAAAGAGGGTCTTTTATTTTTTTGCACGTAGATTAAAGAGTATTATTATTTAATGTGTAGTTGGTAGTTGTATTAGTGGGAGTATGAGCCCCATATTTTAATTGTATTAGAGGATGTGTATGGGTCCCATGTGTGTAAAAAATGAAAGGAGACCATTTGAGTGAGATGACTAAAATGAAAAAAAAAACCCTGTTTAATTGGGACGAGGGAATGGTAAATATAAAATAATAATATTATTAAGATTTAAATGGGGACTTAATGGATGAGACTGAAGGGAGTATTATATTTTCTCTGCTTTTTCCCACCAACCCTTCATACTCCCACATTCTGTACTTCTATATACGCTCGAAACCTGCCCCACCATGACTCCACAACCCTAAACCCACAACTCATCCTAATGGATGGGACTTAAATGGGGACTTAATGGATTTATATGTTGTTGTAGTGATAATTATTAGGTGTTGTGTGAGAATAAAGTACTGGAAAGCAAGCTTTCTCTACATTGAATCACTCTAATGCAGGAACAAGAAAATTTTTGAAAACAAGGAAATCTATCCGGAAAAGACGTTTGAGGAAATTAGAATCAAATCATGGTGCATTTTTTCTACACATTATAATACTGCTTTATCATTTTTAGATTGGTGTAACAACCCCAAAATATGTTGTAAATAATATATTGGGGTCTCTCTTCACAGTTATTGGTGTTATGTTGATTTGTAAACCTATAACTTTTGATCCATTGAGTACTTCTAGTACTCCTAATAATATTTATTTTTTCCTTACAAAAAAAAGAAAAAGAATCGCTCTAATGCACCGACATTAAGTTCTTATGTCCCATTATAAATCATACTTCATTTTTCCGATACCAGATCTTCGGCGCTATTTTCATACATCGTCTTCTTTGTCACGCATTATATATATAATTGACACGTAAGAATAGAAAGAAATCCAAACATTATCCTTGGGTTTAATCTTTCCTTTTTAGGTAGTTTCTCTCTCTCTACATGTTTCTTTGTATCAAAATGACACAAAGAATCCGAACTCATGATACATCATTGAGTACATGAAAGTATGCAAATTATAACATTTTCAAAAAATAATTGTACGTACGTCTAAGTGGATGAAAATGTGCATGCAAGATTACATTTTGTTTCCCTCGTATCAATCATGTTACAATATAACAAATGACACAATATGAAAAAAAAAAAGTACACCAAATTCAATGCACCTTTCATGTTAATTAATATATACACCATGAATGACATAATGAGGACAGCTGAGTTCTTATTTCAATTAATTCAACCCACATGGGGGAAGCAAGTTTTGCAGTTAATATTAATCTATGTATATTACATAAGTTTTGCAGTTAATATTAATCTATATATATATATATATATATTACATGCTTCATGACATTATCTTAGAAATATTCAAAGAGATCATCTTTTATTATTTCATAAGATATCGTAGAATCAATAATCAATAATCAATAATAATTAAGTAACATTTTTATAAGATATATGAAGGTCCGCAATCAATATTGAAAACTGATGCAGATCATGGAGAGAGATAAATCATCTGTTAAGAAGACAAGTTTCTAATTTTCTACCAACCTGCTAAACTATCTAAGTAGGTGAAATTTAATTTTTCAATTGAACCTCTAGTCGAATCAATCCGATCGGTTGAACCACAAATCATTAACTCTACCTGTTCATTCTCCGATATAATTATAAAAAACATTGGTTTCAAGACATTATATATCTTGTAAAGAATCATAGAGATCCATCTTTTATTTTAAAATAGGTAATTATTATTATACAAAGGTTGGATATTAATAACTGGGTCCTTTTAAACCCATGACCCGACATATATAATGAAAATATAATCCTAATTTCATTTTCCCCATTCTCTCCTCTCTCTCTTCCCACCCGTTCTATAGCCAATTAAATAATTGATTGATAGGTTTTTAATATTGCACATCCCGTTCAATGAAGAATTAGTAGAGAATTACCTGATCTAAAGATATATTAATACTATCCTTAAAGATGAAGTTGACTAACCTGGTCTAAATATACATTTGCGTTATAACTTCTTATATTTTAACATTTTGAATTACATTAGGAGTAGTCTTGTGTGAGACGGTCTTACGATGAGATTATTTTATGTTGAGATTATTTTACGTTTTTGTAATTAGTTATCACTTTTTAGAGTGAGTTTAGTGTGAATCGAGTTCACATGTAAACCCTATTTTTGCAAAATTACTATTTAGTATATAAAAAATTACTCTATGAAGAGTAATATTTTTTATTTAAAAGAGTAATAATCCATCTCTCTAAAGAGTAATATTTCATGTACTAAAGAGTAATCGATAAATTGGGGTTTACAATAATTTGAAGAGTATTTTTTTTCGAAGAGCAATAATTATATCTCTAAAAAGTAATTTTTCATGTACTAAAAAGTAATAATTAAAAAAAGTTCACAAGTATTTTTTATTAAAGAAGTATAATTTTTCTTTCAAAATGTTATCACTTTACATTTACATAAATTGTTCATGAAATAACGTTATTACTTTTCATTGTAAAGGTTATCACTTTTTATTCATATCATGAAAATTATTTCGTGAGACAATCTCATATAAGTTTTTTTGCCAACATTATATATTATACTCCCTCCATATAAGTTTTTCATCTTTACAAGATACGGAGTTTTAAAAAAAATCATTTTTAAACAACTTTATTGATTATTGGGAATATTGTGTTATTTTTTAAATAATACTCCCTGCCAATAACGGAGGGAGACTAGGACCGCCCCTAGAAATTTTGTAATATTTAGTATACATATACAAAGCATAGCAAAATTCATAGTTGGCTTAGTGGTTCAGCACTCCCAGTCATCAGAATTATGTTGGCATTAGTAGCTCAACATGACTTGGAGCTTCATCAGATGGATGTGACTACTACGTTCTTACATGGAAGACTACAAAAGAGCATCTATATAAAAATACTAGAGGGGTAGTTGTTGATAAAGCAGATACTAAGACATGCTTGTTGCTTAAGTCCTTTTATGGTCTAAAATAAAGTCCTAGAAGATGGTACCTTAGATTTTATGAGTACATAATTGCAAATGGTTTTTAGAGATGCCTTCATGACAGTTGTGTTTACATCAAACATGAAGGCAGCTGGTATGTATATTTGCTTCTCTATGTGGATGATATCTTAATAGCTTGCAGAAGTATTGAGGGTATTGATGCAGTAAAAGAGGTTCTCAAGAGGGAGTTTAAGATGACGGATCTTTGTGAAGCAAAGACGATATTAGGAATGCAGATCAATAGGGATAGATCAGCTGGTACATTGATACTAGAGCAGCAGTCTTATTTGATGAAAGCTAGCAAGCCTGTTTCTACTCCAGTTAAACAAGGCTTGAGTTTGTCTTTGCTTAATGGAGCCAAGACTGATAAGGAAGCTGCTGAAATGAGCATGAAATCATCATAGGGTATACAAATTCGGATTTTTTAGCCAAATTAGATACAAGAAAATAACTTACTGGATATGCAGGGCCGACCCTGAGCATAGTCAAGAAGGGCGACCGCCCAGGCCCCCAAATCTTAGGGGCCCCAAATTATTACCACCTAATATATACATATATGTTATAACATATTTTTTTAATTATTTTCTTATTAAATTTATTACTAAATATTTTTTAACTACTATCTTTTCTTTAAAGTTTTAACCGTTGTATTACGGCTGTTAGCCTACTCACCCTACTTTTGTAACCTTAATTATATACGGCCTACTCAGTCTATCTAAATCTCACTTTTAGTATATAATGTATACATCTTTTCAATTCATTCTCGTATCAAATATCTATCTCTTTGAATTCTCTTCGTTATCGAACTGAGTAAATATCTTTCTCTCTGAATTCTCTTTGACATCTTTTCAATTCTCTTTTGTATCAAATATCTATCTCTCTGAATTCTCTTTGTTATCGAACCTATTCGTATTAAATATCTATCTCTCTGAATTCTCTTTTTTATCGAATTTCATCAACAATTTAATATTCAATCATCTTAATTCTGATTCTGTTTTATTCAATAATATTCAATCCTTCTAATTCTCTGTTTTAGTATTTTCATAGGACACAGACTTAAAGAAGTTTACTAGCAGCAGCCAGCAAGAGGGTGATTGGTGCTCTAATTAATTTCAAATCTAAATCAATCTTCAAATCAGGTTTTATCATTTTTTTTAAAGTTGTTTTATTGATTTTTTTAATTAGATTTGTTATTTATTTGCTTATAATCATCAATCATGTTTTCAGAAAAAGATTTCTTGATAAATTTATAAAGGTTGGTTCTTCAAAAGAAAATGACGAACATGTTGGAAATGAGCAAGAAGAATTAAAAGATAGTGATGAGTTATCATATATTGTTAATATTTTGTAATAGTTATCAATATAATTTTAATATATCAAAATTATTAAATTTATGTTTGATTATAATATAATTTTTTTTATAATTGGGCCCTTTTTTTTTACTTCGCCTAGGGCCACGGAAATCTCAGGAAGGGCCCTGCGGATATGTGTTTACCATGTATGGTACTGCAATGAGCTGGAAGGCTAGCCATCAGCTAGTGGTAGCTTTGTCTATAACCGAGGCTGAGTTCATTGCTCTTACTGAAGCAATCAAGGAGGGAGTATGACTCACTGGTTTGCTTGCAGAGTTTGGTATTTGGATTTTTTTTGATGCATCGGTACTATCCAATCCGTAGACCGACTAATCCGGTTGAAGACAGTTAATTGATGAGGCAGTTTGATCTGTTGGTTTGGTGAGCTGGCATGGGTGGTTTCTTGTGAAGACTGGCAACCTATTTCTACCCTGAATTCATCTATGAAGTGAAGGCTTTAAGATGGGGTTACAACCGGTTCAATAGGTGGAGTGGTCAGCAAGATATAAAGCCTTGAAATTTCACAATTTCATTAGTTTCTGTTCTTGAGTCAGGAGTGTTGATTAGCTCTTAACTTGTTCTCTTTAGATTATATCTTTCATCCTTCAATAGAAGTACTTCTCTCCCTCGAGTGTACGTGGTGTTTACCACCAAACTACTATATATCATCGCCTTCATCTTCGTTTACGTTGTTCATACTTGTTATTGAGTTTAGTTGTTTTCTTGAGAGTTTTTCCTTCACGGATTGGCAATAATTAAGTAACGTTTTCATAAGATATGGAAATTAAAGGAAATGATGCAGATTATGGAGAAAGAAAATGATTGAGAAGATAGAATTCCTATTTGGGTCCCACTATATACACACCCTTCTTTATTAAATACACACTCCTATTAATATATAATTAAAATATATATTTTTAAAAAGTCTAAATTACCCTTAATTTATTAAATACGCACCCCTATAAATTGATATATACACACTCCTATAGAAAAACAAATTAATGTAAATTAATTTATTTTGTTATGAATAAGTTTATAAATCACTCTCCCTCTTCGATATATATATTTCCCTAGGGTTCTTCTCGCTTATAATTATCCCCTATATTTCCACTTTTAGTCAGCGCTGAGAAAGCAATCTTAATTTTTGTCAAAAACATTCTTCCCCAATTGCTGCTATGATTGTCTGTAATCTATAAGAAAAACAAAGACGAGGATGTTTCTTATACATGACTTACATCGAAGAAAATACTAGATGGGCAACCAATTGAGCTATTTGTGAATATCCCACCTTGTAAATTTTCATTAATAATTCTCTGTGTTATCATTCCCAAGAAAAATTGTCTACGAATGATGTAAAACTTATTTTAATTGGAAGATGTTAATTATATGTTTACTTTTAAATATTTATAAACATTTCAATTTCATGTTTTTTCATAAACCCTAATCATCAATCTTTAAGTAATTTTATCTAAAACTTAAGAGTAAAATAAAAATACTCTCTTATGTCAGAGTATTATTTCGATGAAAGAGTATTTGCAATACTGGTCTAAGTTTTGCAAAGGGGGCATACTTCCATATGTTTTAATGAAAAGAAGACTGAATATTCTGGGATATCATCATCAAGATCGATGGGCTTGGAGTTTGAGTTGGCATCCTGAAAGGCGGCTGTTACTATCTCTATGAAACTGTTATATATCAAAGTGCGATGTGTATAATAAATTTTAAAATGCAATGTGTATAATTAATTTTAAAATTGAAAAGGATAAATTTACTTTATAATTAATCTTAAAATTGAAAAGGGTAAATTTGTATTTTTAGGGGTGTGTATATAATAAAATTTAAAATAAAAAAATTAAAAGGAATGTTTATTTAATAAAAGTTGTGTATTTAATAAAAAGATGTGTGTATTTAACCACACTCATTCGTATTTATATCAGGCTGCTCTCATTGACTGTGCCCACTTGGGAGGAAATCTGGTATACGGCCTTTCCTGAACAGTCCATGTGGACTAAAAATAAGCCTTATTAATTACTAAAATAATTCAATCTAGCATGTACAACTTCGTAGAACTTTTAATGCATGATAATATTAATCCAAGCTTTACACACATCCAATATACACATCCAATAGTAAAAAAAATTAACAATATAACTAAATTTGAATCAAATTAAATATTCCTTTCTTTTAGTTCAATATTTATGTTTGTTTTTTCACGTAAATCAAGAGGTACTCCCTCTGTCCCAAGTTAAGAGGACCAAATGCTTTTGTGCACGTAGTTTAAGGAATATTATTGTTTAATGTGTAGTGGGTATGTAGAATTTGTGAATTACCTTTCTACCCTTCAACATAATTAATTCATTAATTGTAGTGGGGTATTTTTATCTTTTGGAAATATAAAATATTACTATGAAATGTTAGTGGTGGGCCCTTACATTCCTAAAATAGAAACGGCTCCCTTTAGGTGAGACGATGAAAATGATAAAATGACCCCTTAGCTTGGGACGGAGGGAGTATTATATTTTATGTGTAGTACATAGTTATATTAGAGGAATTTGGTGGACCAGGTGTAGGACTCTGTTATAAAAAAAAGAGTAAATATCAAAATTGATCCTGTAAGTATGACATTTTTCAACTTTAGTCATTTTTTTATTGGATTTCTCACTTTTGGTACTCCGACGTCCGTTTTTTATCCTTTTGGTCCATATTTAGTCATTTTTCACCGGAAATTTAAAAAACTCACCAGAAAAATTATGCGTGAGTTGCACGTACTCAAAGTTGATCCTGTAAGTATGGACCGTTCCAATTTCAATCCTTTTTTATTGCAATTTTTACTTTTGGTCATCTGTTGTCCTATTTTAGTCATTTTTTTTATCTAAATTTAATTATTTTTTGCGGAAATTTTAAAAAGCTCGTCAGAAATCATGCGTAAGTTGAACGTGCTCAAAATCTCCATGCTCACGATTTAAAAAACCTTTAATGTTTGCGGCGGAGAAAACAGATTGTTTCAAAATCGTAATTTATATTTATTAAACTTAAAATTGCTAAATTAATAAAATACCCATTTGCTTCATCTATATATGATACGTTTAATTAAAATACCAAAAGCTATAATATTTAGGTAAAAACACAATTTCACATTCATTTGTTATGAATCACGTGGGGAATAATATTATTTTGAGACTAACAATTAATTAAATAATATACATGTTCTAGATTATTTATTTATTTAATTTTGTGTTACAATTTTGGCTTTAATTTTTTATACATAATAATATAAATGTTGTTTTATTTATTTATTTATTTATTTATTTATTTATTTATTTATCTATTAATCTTTTCAATAAAGTTTCTAGAGTCTTGATATATAATTTTCAAGCTTCTCAAGATGTACACGTAAATTTTCAAGAGGATGGAATCTTTTATTGGGTTTTATTGAATGAACTGATTTAGTTGGAATTGGTCTATGGGTCAAATCTATTTTTTATCAATATTTTTGTAATATTTCTTTTGACGACCATCGGATCTAATTTTATATTCAAAAATTTTATTTTAATTAGATCAATTTAATGTAAAAATTTGCTCAAATCCAATTCTGAGCGAATAAGTAATAAGTATGTTAAGCTTGTAATTTAATTTTAAAAGAAAAAAGAGAAATGAAGTGAAAAATGGAAAGTGGATTGGTCTATGGGTCAAATCTATTTTTTTATCAATATTTTTGTAATATTTCTTTTAACGACAATCAGATCTAATTTTATATTCGAAATTTTATTTTAATTAGAACAATTTAATGTAAAAATTTGCTCAAATCCTTTTTCGAGTTAATAAGTACTAAATGTATAAAGTTTGTAATTTAATTTAAAAAAAAAAAAAGAGAAATGAAGATAGAAATGGAAAGTGGGAAGATTAATGCAACTCACGCATGATTTCCGACGAGTTTAATAAAAATTCGGCAAAAAATAACTAAATTTGGATAAAAAGAACTAAAATATGACAACGGAGGACCAAACGTGAAAATTGCAATAAAAAATGACTAAAGTTGGAACGGTCCATACTTACAGGACCAAATTTGAGCACGTGCAACTCACGCATAATTTTTCCGGCGAGTTTTTTGAATTTCCAGTTAAAAAGGACTAAATTTGGACCAAAAGGACAAAAAACGGACCCTAGAGGATCAAAAGTGAGAAATGCAATAAAAAATGACTGAAGTTGGAAAATATCATACTTACATGACCAATTTTGATATTTACTCAAAAAAAATTGACAACTTTGAGTGATGCTTAAAATGGTAAAATGGACCTTGTGAATGATCAGAGATAGTAAATTTTATTGTTACTTTTACTTTTTTGTTTCTAGCTTTAATTTTATGACAAATTATGTAATATTATAAAACTTTTAGTAATATTAACTTTAATTTAGGTGTGTGCACTCACTTTGAAAAGGGAAGTGAAACCGCCGTTAGAGTGGAACTCCAAATTGGTAATAAGCAGGCTGTTTGTTTGGAGGTTTTTTGGGTGAGGAATGGGAAAGGGGTTAGAAAAACATGTTTGGTTGAAAGGAATTATAGTAGCACAGTATTTTCCATTCCTAGAAATTGAGGAATCCCTCATTCCATCCAAATTTCACTTCTATCACTTCCATTCCAGGAGAATACTCAAATCCAATTATTATATATTTTAATGATATGAAATCTTATTAAATTTAAAAATTAATAAATTAATAATTTTCTTTTAATAATAATGAATTATAATAATAAAAAATTAATAATAAAAAAATATAAATACATTCCTAAAGAATTTAATTATACTAAACAACATCAATGGATATGATACTCATTCCTTATTATCAACCAAACAATACGAGTGTAAAAGGTAAACACATTACCATTCCTCACTACTATCACTATAATTCTTATTCAGATTCCTTTCGATAAACCAAATGCCCCCTAAAACACATTTAAAACAATCAGGTGATCGATGTTAATTTGTTTGGATTAATATGCGCCTTTCATGTTAATTAATATTCCATGAGTGAATGAAGAATGGGGCCAGCTGAGTTGTTATTTTAAATAATTCAACCCACTTGGTAACCAAGTTTTGCAATTAATCTTTAGTATACTAAAGGAAGGTTATGATTTGATGAGTTGTCAACTTGAGAGTAATTTAGGGATGACTTGGCATTTTCTTAGAATTTTGAATTTATTTTACTAAACTTGCTAAGAAAGAGTTGAGTATTAACCAATTAAATTATTTCACTTTTTTTTTATCTTATTTAAAAGTTAACTTAAAATTTTAAATGTTTTTTATTTTTTATTTTTAAATCGATTTTATATAAAAAATATATCAAATTAATCGTCTTCTCATGATCTTCAATTTGACATCCATATTACCAATATAATATAATTTAAGAAATAGATTCTTAAATTTAATAATAATTTTTTTATTAAAGATAAATTTTAATTAAAATTTATCAATAAATAAAATATTTTTAAATAGTAAGAAATTATTTATTCTATTTTTAACTTTATTGTAAGCAAAATATTTGTATAACATAAAAAAATGGATAAAATATGAATATATGAAATTAATAAATAAATGTATACACAAATAAAAAACTCTTATTATCAATCATCATTTACTTTTATAAAAATATTTATGCTCAATAAATGAGAATATGTTAATTTAATAGTGTTATAATATATATATATATATATATATATATATATATATATATATATATATAGTAAACATTTAATAAACTATTTAGAATAATAAGATTTATATACTTTTATATATATATATATATATATAATATTATTATTAATATATTTTATTATTATATATAAGAATACAAGGCCAAGAAACTATTTAGTAAACCACCAAAATAATTTAATTTCTTTTATTGTGAATTTTAATTTATTAATATAGGTGCAAGACTTTCAAAAGAAGACAATTGCAAAACTTCCAAAAGAAGATTGTGCAAGACTTCCACAAGAAGACATGTACAAAACTTCTACAAGAAGATTGATACTTGACTATATATAAGTGGTCATGGGCAAAGTATTATTGAGTCTCAAGGTAGGTTTGTGAATATGGTTGCCCATGTCGATTGCGGACTAAATATGGGGGCCGACGGCAATGTGGAGGAGCCGGCACTACTTAATGATCTCTCGAAGTCGTCGATTTATATTGGGATCGGCGGCAATAGTGGAGGAGCCGACACTACTTAATGATCATCATCGATTTATTTCGTAGATTTGGTGGTCGCTTCGTCAATTGATCATTGGGAGATCTCTTATTATAAGACTAGGAGTTTCTTCATCATCAACCCCTCTTCATCAATTTATAGTTATTTGAAATTCTCATATAGCATTAGAAAAGTAGTTATTTGAAATTCTCATATAGAATTAGAAAATGTAAACAAGATATTGCAATGATAATTAAGAAAAAATTGCATATTTTAAAGATCGATAGATATCATGGTGAAATTAATAAAATAAAAGATAAATTTTTTTTTTATCAATCATATATGATAAAGAAAAAGATACATATTTTAAAGATTGATAGTATGATAGAGAAAAAGATATATATTTTAAAAATCGATAAAGATACATATTTTAAAGATTGATAGTTAAAAAAAATAGCAATACGATACGTGATATATAGAAAAAGATACATATAAAAAAATTAGAGAAAAATATACATATAAAAAAATAGCAATAGAGTAGAATGAAAAAATGGATGATTGTAAATTTAAAATTTGATAGTAAAAAAAAATAGCAAGAGATGAAAAAAAGAAAAAGACATATAAAAAAAATAGAGAAAAATATATATATATATATATACTATATACTAAAGGAGGGTTTTGGATTTATTATATGGCATCATGTAATTTAGGTGATGTGTCATTTTTATAGATTTTTGAATTTTTTTTAATAATAAACTTGCTTAGGAAGGAAGATAATGTAGTTACTTTATTTTAAATAACCAATCAAAATATTTCATTTTTCTTTATCTTATTTAAAAATTTACCTAAAACTTTAAGTGTTTTAAATTTTTTATTTTTAAATAGAATTTATATAAAATTATATCAAATTAATTGTCTTTTCATGATCTTTAATTTGACATCCATATTACTAATAATATATGATTGGAGAAATAGATTTTTAAATTTAATAACAATTTTTATATTGTAAAATATTCTTTAATAAAATATATTAATAAATAAAATATTTTTAGAAGAGTAAGAAATTATTTAATAGATTTAATCTATTTATCCTTAGAATTTTAAGTTTAATAAATTTAGTTTATTATAGAATTCTAAATGAGGAATTTCATGAAAAAATAAATCTTAGTTTAATATTAATTAATTTTCATAATTTTTTTATTGTTAATTGTTTATTTTATATTTATTTTATTATTTTTAATAATTAATTTTAATTATACAATAATTTATAATTATTATATACATTTATTGATTTTATTTATTAAATGATAATAGTTAGGGATGATAATGAAATGGGCATTTTAAGTATCTATTCTATCCAAATCTTAATAGGACACGTATGAGTAATTGTAAACGGGTTTGAGACGGATACAAATAGTTGTGAAAATCACATTAGGGTTTGGAACGAGTACGGATAATACCGCAATACTCTCGGGTACTATAAAAAAAGATATTAAACCAATGATTGTGCTATTTTATGAACAACTTATGGTATAAATGACAGTGATAACAATTTATATCGAAATTAATAATATTTTATGACGAAAGTGATAAGTATTATAAAAAGTGTAAAATGATTTCACGTGAAGCGGTTTCATGCCAGACCTATCATATTACATATTAATGAATAAAAGAATTTATAAAGTTTGTTAATAATTTTTTTCCAGATTTTTACTTAATTTTTTAATAAATTACTGAATATAAAAAAATATATACAAATGTATATACCCTAAACTCTAAAACCCTAAACCCTAAATTTAGGGTTTATGGTTTTAGAGTTTAGGGTTTAGGGTTCTTAATAAATATTAAGAAATACATATATACATTAGTATTGAATAAAATTAATATAGATGGGTGTACGCGTGTATTCGAATGCATGAGATAATTCATTATTATTTTAAATATTCGTTTTGTCATTTTGATCTTTCCCATTACAAAGTGCTATTAATTTCTTTTTATATAAATGAGATATATATACAAAATTATATTAAAGATATGGGTGCACAACATGTCCCGAGGGCACACAAATTTTTGCCTTATTATAATCCTTATTCTACCAATAAAGTTAGATATTTTTATTAAGGTTAGGTCTTGCGTGAGACCATCTCAAATGAGGTCATTTTTCACTTTTTAAAATAGTTATCATTCTCGCTATAAAACATTATCACTTTGGCTATAAAATGTTTTCACTTTTTATTTATACTATAAACTGTTCATGAAATAGTATTATCACGTTTCATTAGTTTACTATCACTTTCCTATATAAAAGTTATCACTTTCTCACCGTTTCACATAAGCCCTTATGTTAGACGGTCTCACGCAAGTCTTTGTCTTTTATTAATATAAATTATAACTTTTAATATTTTTCAATTTCATTAATATGTTTTTAAAATAATATTTTAATAATCGTTACGCGGGTTTCGTATTAGTATTAATCTATATCACATGTTTCATGACATTATCTTAGAAATATTCTAAGAGATCCATCATTTATTATTTTATAAGATACGGTAGAATCAAATTTAATGCGCCTTTCATGTTAATTAATTAATATCCCATGAATGAGACCAGCTGAGTTCTCATTTTTAATTAGTGTAACTTGGGTGGAGTTATATATGGTGTACCCCACCATTAGGGCCCCACCGCCCCTGCCCTGGGGATTGGTGGAAGAGGTAAATCGCAGGATGTGCCTCAAGTGGCTTATAGGGAGGGCTCACTGTTAAACTTGTGCTTGCAAGGGGCCAAATCCATGCCAAAGGCAGGATTCGAACCCCCACCCTGCAGCAACCAAGCTCAGCTGGAAGGCCTTTCCACCCTCCCCTCTACCACTTGAGCTATGCCCTGGGGGCGGGTGGAGTTATATATGAATGGGTGGAACATGTGCTGTTAAGAGTTGTTGTTGTAATACTCTTGTGTATATCCCACATTGATTGTATATATGGGTTGTATACCTCTCTCATTGTATTTATACTTTGTCTTGATCAATATAATATATCTTTCCCAATTCTCTACATGGTAACCAGAGCGAGATAGGCTTGCGCCATTCTTTTTTCGATCCTCCTCTTCTCTCAACCCTAGCAACCACTGTTTTCTTTCTTCTTTTTTTTCTCTCCTCCCTGCTCGGCATGTTGACTGATCCCAACAACACCAACACCACAGCCTCATCTGGTGTTGATTCTACACCCGCTTTCATTGCTTTCAACACTGCTTCCCAGGTTCCGTTGAAACTCACCTCCACCAACTATGTTGCCTGGAGTTTTCAACTTCGTACGCTGCTGTCCGACTACGATCTCTACCGCTTTGTCGACGGATCCTATCCCCGTCCAGTCACTGACGTCAGTGCAGATGGAGCCACTCGTCCGAATCCGCTACACTCTTATTGGATTCGTCAAGATCAATTGATCCTCAGTACATTGATTGGATCCATTACACCCACTCTTATTCCATTCATCGCCTCTGCCAAAACATCTTCAGATGCGTGGAACACTCTTGCTGCCATATATGGCACGTCATCCAGGGGGCGTGTGCTTGCCCTGAAAAACCGCCTGCATAACCCAATGAAGGGCAATCGATCCATCAGCGAATTCATGCTCGAGATCAAGGGGATCGTGGATGAACTATCCCTTCTTGGATATCAAGGAAAATGCCAACTTTGTGGTGTTTTTGGTCACTCGACGCGGCGGTGCCCGGATTTTCCTCAGATGGCTCGACCACATGCTGATTTTTCTCAAGTACCTCGATCACCGGCTGGAGCACAGGCTGGCCGAAGTACCGTGCGGCAGCCGTGCGCCCTTTCCACAGCTCACTCGGCTGTTTCGACTCCATCAACACACAACTGGGTCTTGGATTCTGGAGCATCGCATCACATTACCACAGATTTAGCCAACCTTTCTGTTCATTCTCCGTTTGATGGACAGGATAGTGTCGTCGTGGGTGATGGTACATCATTGGCTATTACTCATACAGGCTCCTTATCATTTCCTAATACTTCTTCTCTCTTATTTTCTAACTCTCTTGTTGTTCCATCCATCTCAACAAACCTTATCTCTGTTTCTCAGTTGTGCCAACAGAATAATGTTTATGTCGTGTTTTCTTCCTCTTCCTTTCAGGTGAAGGATCCGAGGTCTGGGGCCGTTCTGCTGCAGGGACCAAGAGTTAATGGACTTTATCTCTGGCCTTCCCACACTGATTCTTCTACTTCAGCATCACATGTCCTACTTTCCTGTCATGAACAGCTTTGTCTCTGGCATACTCGATTAGGTCATCCCTCCCATAAAATTCTTCGTTATATTTTAGCTAGTAATAATGTGTCCTCGTCCAAATACTCTGAAATAAGTTGTGATGCGTGTAAGAGTATGAAGAGTCATAAGCTCCCTTTTGCTGAATCTAGCTTACGTGCTAATGTGCCTCTTGAATTGTTATTTTCTGATGTTTGGACATCTCCTGTTACCTCATTTGATGGATATAAGTATTATGTTATCTTTGTGGACCAGTTTACTAAATATGTGTGGCTTTATCCTTTAAAACGCAAATCTGATGTGCTGCCTACCTTTGTTGCCTTTAAATTACTTGTTGAGAATCAACTTTAGTCTCGTATTCGAACACTATACACTGATAATGGTGGAGAGTTCATTTCCCTACGATCTTTTCTCACAACACATGGCATTACTCATCTTACTACCCCACCTCACACTCCTGAACACAATGGTGTTGCGGAACGACGACATCGTCATATTGTTGATACTGCTCTTACTCTTTTACATCAGTCTTCCATTCCTCTTCAGTACTGGCCTTATGCTGTCTCCACTGCAACCTATCTCATCAATCGTCTACCTAAAGATAACCTTCTAATGACATCTTCTTATGAAAAATTATTCCATAAACAGCCACACATTGCTAAGCTCCGTGTTTTTTGTTGTCTTTGCTACCCTTGGCTTCGTCCCTACACTTCTCACAAACTTGCCCCCCGTTCTAAACCCTGTGTCTTCCTTGGCTATTCTCTCACTCAAAGTGCATACTTGTGCCTTGATCGTCTCTCTAACAGACTCTTTACTTCTCGACATGTTGACTTTGTTGAGAACGTCTTTCCTTTTTCTCAACAGAGCAACCCCCCGTCCACTACTACATCGGCTAACACCCCTGCCGCTGCTATTCCCCTACCACCTCCTATTTCTCATTCTGACCCTGTTTGTGAGCCCACCTTGCCACCGCCAACGAGTCCTACACTCATGCCTCTGCAGCAGGACTCTCCGCCACGACCTTCACCGCCTGCACCTCTTCCACATCCTATGGTCACTAGGTCTCGCAACAATATTTTCAAACCCAATCCACGGTACGGTCTTACATCTTCTCTTTACACTGATGTTGAGCCTAGTACTGTAACACAGGCCTTATCTGTTCCCTGTTGGCATGATGCGATGGCTTCTGAGTTCAATGCACTGCAGAAGAATGAAACGTGGACTCTTGTTCCACCATCTTCTGATCAGAATATTGTTGGGTGCAAATGGGTGTTTCGTATCAAACGGACACCTGATGGATCTGTCGATAAGTACAAGGCTCGTCTTGTTGCAAAGGGATTTCATCAGCGTCCAGGGATTGACTTCACTGAGACCTTTAGTCCTGTTGTCAAGTCTGCCACAATACGAATTGTTCTTAGTGTTGCTATCTGTCAAGATTGGCCTCTTTATCAGTTTGATGTGAACAACGCCTTTCTTCATGGTGCTTTGTCTGATGAAGTGTATATGCAACAACCTCCGGGGTTTGTTGACTCTGCTTGTCCTGAATATATTTGTAAGCTTAATAAATCTATCTATGGGTTGAAGCAAGCGCCTCGAACATGGTATACTGCTCTTCGGAACTTCCTTGTGTCGTATGGCTTCACGTGTACCAAGTCTGATGAATCTCTTTTTGTCTATCACCGTCAAGGTGTTCTGGCTTATTTCCTGGTTTATGTTGATGATCTTGTTTTGACAGGCAACAATAGTGTGTTTCTTTCCCGCTTTGAGACTGATTTAGCATCTCACTTTTCGATAAAACAACTGGGTGCTCTTTCTTATTTCTTGGGTATTGAGGTTCATCGATCCAGAAGTGGGTGTTATCTGTCTCAGCACAAGTACATTACAGATCTCCTGTCTAGTCTTAACATGATCACTTCAAACCCTGTATCTACTCCTCTTGTATCCGGTGCGAAATTTTCTCTTATAGATGGGTCTGAATCTTATGATGCCACACAGTATCGAAAAGTTCTTGGGCGTCTTCAGTATTTGCTCCTTACACGGCCTGACATAGCCTATGCAGTCAACAAACTGTCTCAGTTCATGCATGCTCCTACTGTCACTCACTGGGTGCAGTCAAACGGCTACTTCGTTATCTCAATGGAACTCGACATTGCTCTCTTTTCCTTCGGCGTTCGTCTGACTTGTCCCTTCACTGTTTTTCGGATGCTGATTGGGCCGGTGACTGTGATGACAGGTCTTCCACAGAAGCTTTTGTTGTATTTCTTGGCTCTAATCCTATTTCCTGGAGGTCTCGCAAACAACGGACAGTGGCTCGTTCTTCCACTGAAGCGGAGTACAGGTCCGTTGCATCTGCTGCTGCTGAGGTTCAATGGACTCGTTCTATACTTCAAGAGCTCTGTCTTTCATCCTTGACATCTACTCCAGTAGTTTATTGTGACAACATTAGTGCTACGTACCTATGCTCTAATCCTGTTTTTCACTCACGTATGAAGCATATTGCCATTGATTATCACTTTGTTCGGGATCTGGTTAAATCCTCCCAGATTCGTGTTGCTCATGTGTCCTCCGCAGCTCAGCTGGCTGATGCTCTCACTAAGCCGCTTGCTCGTCCACGTCTCTCACTACTCATGTCCAAGATTGGTGTTGTTTCTCGCCCACCATCTTGAGGGGGCGTGTTAAGAGTTGTTGTTGTAATACTCTTGTGTATATCCCACATTGATTGTATATATGGGTTGTATACCTCTCTCATTGTATTTATACTTTGTCTTGATCAATATAATATATCTTTCCCAATTCTCTACATGTGGTACCCACTTTTCTTAATTAATTTTATTTTCTTTATTAATATTGTTTTTATTATTTTTTTTAAAAATTATTATACTTAAATGACTATTATACCTTAAATAATAAGAATAAAATATATCCTAAAGCACAATGATAAAATCATAATAATGGAATAAAATACCCTAAACAGAATGGTGAAATTACAATTATACACTAAATCCTGAATCCTAAGGTTAAAATATACCCTAAATCATAAGGGTGAAATTACAAGTATTACCTAAACTTTAAATCACAAGAGTAAAAATACATTAACTATATCTCTAAAATTTAATTTAAAAATAAATAAATAAATAAAACGAAACAAAAAAAAACACTCAAACAGCACCAAGAAGTACTAAACAATTGATAATGAGTAATAGGAATTGGGGGTGGGCCGGTGCCAACAATTGAAATTTGGAACCGGTACGTTATTGTCTATTTTAATTAATTCAACCGACATATATATGGTAAGCAAGTTTTGCCGTTAATATTAATATATATCACATGTTTCATGACATTAGCTTAGAAATATTCTAAGAGATCCATCTTTTATTATTCGAGTCAAAATTACAGTTGTCTAAAATTTAAAAAAAAAAACATATTCCGTGCCGTTACATTTGCTTTTTGTACGTAAATTAAGGAATGTAGTATTTTAATATGTAGGGAGATGAGATAAATAATATTTTAATATAAAATGGTTAGATGTATTAATATTATGCGTGGGCCCATAAAGAGAGAAATAATTAAGAGTGTATATTAGGTGCACCCGTGTGCACCTTTGCACCTATATTTGTATAACTTTTTATTTTATTTTGTATACATGTTATTCTCTTTTGTATACGTGTTTTGTAATAATTGTATATTTTTTTCACACTAAGTTTTTCATTAAAAAAACAAGCATTCATATGTGTATAACTTTTTATTCAATAGTGTATACAAGTATTTTAATAATTGTATATTTTTTTACACTCAATTTTTTATTAAAAAATTAACAATTAAATTTTATACATTTTTACTCATAATTGTATATGATTTTACTTATATTTGTACGTGGGTGCACACGAAGCTTCGTGTGCACCCACGTACAAATATAAGCAAAATTTTGGCATGCCCAGTGGGACATCCTCTCATCTCCTCTCTTCGAAAGTTTGAAAGTACAAAGTATGGCTCCTCTCAGGATTGCCATAAGAAGATCTTCTACCTTAAAGCCTTCAGAGCTGCAGATTGAAGAGATTCAAAGAATAAGTCCACTCAAATTGCGATACGAAGGTCTACTGCCTCAAAACCTTCAGAGTTGCAAACTAAAGATGTTGAAGTAGTTATAAGGAGTATGTCAGAAGTCTCCTTAGAGACAAACCACGTAGTGGGGACTGTTCTCGATAAGCCAATGCATGACGCCAAAGATGGTGAAGAGGACTTTGTCTGCCCAACTCCTCGATCCATAGAAAGTTTGGCGTATAACTCATCTATAGCCTCGGCCATGACAACAAACACTTCACCTGTCGATGAACAATTGGCAAGCTTAACTCAGTCTGTTGCTGCACTCACCAAACAAAGCCAAGAATAAGGTCTGTTGATATCCAAACTGATGAAAAAGATGGAGATAGCACAGAAAAGTCATGCAAATGAGAAACGAGTTGAGGATGAAGACGAGGAGGAGGACTCCGTGAAGCACCATCCATATGAAATAAATCCAGTTGAGGAAGAGATACAAATTTCAGCTGACGGAATGCTCTCTATGAATCAACTGAAAAATATCGTACTAGAGACGATAAAAGACAAGTTTAAAGAGAGCTCAAAATATTCTGTTGCTTATAAAAAGCCATGTACAAAGAGAGTTGACAGCTTGAAGATACCAATTGACTACCAGCCTCCTAATTATCAATAATTCGATGGCAAAGGCAACCCAAGACAACATATAGCACACTTGTCTAGACATGCAATGATGCTGGAACCTTTGATGATCACATGCTCAAACAATTTATCCACTCATTGAAAGGAAATGCCTTTGATTGGTATATAGACTTGGAAGCTAGCTCCATCGACAGTTGGGGGCAAATGGAAAAAGAGCTTTTCAATCGCTTCTACAGCACTCGAAGGACTGTTAGTATGCTCGAATTGACTAACACTTTCCAGTGGAAAGAAGAGCCAGCAATTGATTATATTAATCGATGGAGATATCTAAGCTTGAATTATAAAGATCAATTATCCGAAGTCTCTGCCATCAACATATGCATTCAAGGGATGCAATGGAGTCTGCGATACATCCTCCAAGGGATTCAACTAAAGACTTTTGAAGAACTAGCTACAAGAGCTCATGATATGGAGTTAAGTATGACATCAAGTGACTTCGAATTTCTAAGTAAAAACTCTTATGAATTTGAAGACATTTCATTTGATGAACCTCTCAAGGATGAATCACATTCAAAGAAGCCGGTGTCAATAAAGATTCAAAGAAATGAAGTCAAAGCAAGAGAAAGCAACGCATCCCATGACTGGGGGCAATAAACCGTCTCAAAATTTCTCAAGGCAACGCTCCCCGACACGAGAAAAAAATTGTCCACATTATGCTCATTGATATGAGTTAAAACTATCTAACATCTCTCAAGTTACGCTCTCCGACATGAGAAAAAACTGTCTATATTATGCTCCTTGATATGAACTAAAACTATCCACACAATGCTCCTTGATATGAGCTTAAACTGTCTAACTCAAATTAATTCTCCTTGAGAAGAGACAAAACTCTCTACACATTACGCTCCTTGATATGAGCTAAAAATATCCACACAATGCTTCTTGATATGAGCTAAAACTATCTAAATGTTACGCTCCTCGACACGAGTGAAAAATGTCCACACAACATTCCTTGATATGAGCTAAAACTATTTACATGTTACGCTCCTCGACACGAGCTAAAAATGTCCACACAATACTCTTTGACACGAGTTTAAACTATCTAAAATCCTCAAGTTAAGCTCCTTGATATGAGTATAAACTATCTACATATCAAATCAAATCTCATTGAGAAGAGACGAAACTCTCCATACATTATGCTCCTTGATACGTGTTTAAACTATCTCACTCAAATCAAATATCCTTGAGAAGAGACAAAAATCTCCATATGTTATGCTCCTTTGATACAAGCCTAAACTATCAAACTCAAATCAAATCTCCTTGAGAAGAGACGAAACTCTCTATATGTTATGCTCCTTGATACGAGCTTAAACTATCCCACTTAAATCAAATGTTCTTAAGAAGAGATGGAACTCTCTACATGTCACGCTCCTTGATACGAGCTCAAACTTTCCAACTTAAGTTCAAGACTCCTTGAGAAGAGTATAAACTATCTACAAATCAAATTGAAGACTCATTAACATGAGTATAAATTGTCAGCAAATTCAAGTTCAAAGCTCTTTAACGCACGAGCCTAAAATGCATGTTACTCCTGGTCCGCACGAGTATAAACTGTGTATGGCACCCCACATTCAAACCAAATGATCATGTCCTTTTGAACTACGTTATGACTTGATCCTCTGTGAAGAGGTATGTAGGCAACTTAGCACTCTGTTAAGTTCAGTCATAATTCAGGATATTCGTATCAAGTTGGTGAGGAAAGCAATAAAATTCAGTCATATTGATCAATAATGGAGTATCGCAATTTGTTCACTTCAACACAAAGGCGTCAGTGAACAAGTGCGAGGGGGCATTTGTAGGCACCTGAATTTTATTGCCTATTAAATAAAATATGTGGCAAATTAATGTAATAATTATCAATTAATTATTTATTTATTAAGGAATTTAAATAAATTAATTCCTAAAATAAATGAGTAAATTATTGATAATAGGGCCAGATCCAGCCAAATAAACATAAGTCAAATGGGCCTGACTTAAGTCAACAAGCCCAACAAATCAAATCCAGTTCGGCAGGCTTAATTGAATTAAATAGATCCATATCCAGTCCAGCAGTCTTAATTAAAGGAGAAAAGCCCAACATATCTTTTAAAGAAGAAAATATCTCACAAGTGGTTATTTTCTCTACCTATAAATAAGGGCCTTTAGTCCTCATTTCAGACACACTAAAATATCTGAAGACATAGACGCTTCTGAAGAGATCAAGAATACGAGCAGTGCTCCCTTGAAATCTCCAAGCATCTTAAAGCCAAGAATGGCCTGTGATCCGAGATCAAGGTTCTAAGTCCCTCCGATCCGACGTTCTTTCAACCAGCCACCTTCGATCAGAGATCAAGATCAAGCGAAGATCAAGATCAAGATCCAAGTCAAGCAAGTGGAGATCAAGATCAATTGAAGATCAAGATCCAAGTTAAGCGGAGATCAAGATCAAGTGAAGATCAAGATCCAAGTCCATCGAAGATCAAGTGAAGATCAAGATCAAGATCCAAGTCCAGCGAAAATCAAGTGAAGATCAAGATCCAAGTCAAGCAAGCGAAGATCAAAATCAAGTGAAGATCAAGATCCAAGTTAAGAGGAGATCAAAATCACGTGAAGATCAAGATCCAAGTCCAGCGAAGATCAAGCGGAGATCAAGATCAAGTAAAGATCTAAGTTGAAGATCAAGTTCAAGATCTTCAAGTCAAGTTCAAGATATATTCTAGTCAAGAACAATCCCCAATCAGAGACTAAGGTGCTAAGCCCCCCGATTCGGCGTTCTCCATGAAGTCAACGTTCTACCAAATTGAACGGTGTGCTTTATGATATATCTTCAAGTCAACATTTGATCCGAATAAAGGCTCGACGCCTCCGCATAAATGTTTTAAAGCTTCAAGTTAAGCCTGAGCATGGACAAGATTCATCCGAAAGTTGATAAAGTCAACAAAAGTCAACTCAAGAGAGGAATCAGAGGATAGTTAGAGATTGTTCACTCAAATTCTCAAGCTCAATCCATGTCGGATTATCTTTGTAATTTCTTTTGTGTTCATTATTTTAATAAATACAAATTTTGTTGTTACACACCCCTCTCATTCTGTACTACACCTGACATTAATCAACAAGAAATGTGTCATCTGCTATAAACCTCATTGGCAGATGCCTTAGTCCAATATTACCCTCTGGCTGGAAGGATGGAAGGCCTGATTCTGGTGGATTGCAACGACGCCGGAATCTTGTAAGCCAAAGCCACTGCGGACGGTAGGATATCTGACGTGGTTATGTTCCTCGAATCGGCTGTTCTGGACAGGCTTGTCCCCTTCATCACCAATGGCTATGTTGCCACAGCTCAAGAACTATTAGCAATTCAGGTTAGTAATGTTTAAAACATAAATTATCCTATATCTTTTTACTTTGTTTGAAAAAGGTTTAAAATTGCTAGGGCATTTAATAATTTGTCTTAAACTTTCAGTTTTGCTCTGATTTTATCCCAAATTTTTTTTTTATTTTTCAATTTCATTTCATAATTTTGTAAAAATACCGATTCAATCTCATCCAATTAAATTAAAAAAATGGAATATTTTTAAGTAAAAATAATTATTTTATAAAAATTTAAACAACTAAAAATTTCACGTGGTCTTCAATTATTCGATCCTTATATATAGGGTTTAACTTTTATTTTATTGAGCACTGCCCCGTTTGTCTAGCAAGGCTTCACACAATATAAAAATAAAGATACTCCAGACGTTCCAAAAAAATATTTACGATAAGGGTAGATGCATAAGATGTCTACTGCAGGGACTTTTGTTAGACCGTGTTATGAGAAATATTTTATGTTTTACTTTTTATTAAAAATATTATAACTTTTTATTTATATTATAAATTGTTCATAAAATATTTTAAAAAAATATAATTTGACAAAATTAAGTCTACCTCTAGTGATTTACAAATCAAGTTTAATATCAAGTTCAAACCAGTCAAATTAAATTAAGTAAATTAAAAAAAAATTACTTGGAGTATTTTTCTGGAGGTAGATAAATTTTCATTATGAGTCACTTGGATCATTATAATCCATCATTTATCATGTGTTAGTAAATCATATTTTACACTTAAGATAATTATACTTTAATAATAAATCGTCTCATATATATATATACATGTTTCACAAGAGAGTGCTCCTTTAAAGTAATGTGGTCTTTTTGAGTAACAAATTGATGTAGGACAAATTCAATGAATCTGCCACAGTTCGGTGTTTCTATCACAACTTTCTCCACAGACGTGTGATTAATGTTTTGTTGGTGGCATTGGAAAGCCAACTCAATTAACTTTTTATCCATATATTACTGACCATCTGAATCCAAGTATATAGAGAGTTATAGCCATTACAAATCTATTCAACTTTTGGCCCAATAACTTTTAATTTTCATTTATGTTGGAAGTTTAAAGGTTGTTTCATTTATTGAGTCTCTTTACTTTTTCTCCTATAAATACATGATGTATTGGAGAGTTAGGTTAGATTAAGATTATTAGAAAATTATGAATATTGTATCAAGATTGAGAATAGAGTTCTCATTATCTTGTTTATCCTAACTTGGGAGTCGAATTTTGCATCCTACATTCTTTCTTCTCTTTTCCTTGTTATCACCCCTCATCATTTGGTATCCAGAGCCAGGGTACGCTCTTGGTATTCTCATCCTTTGACTATGGCAGCAAGGAGAGGTAGAGGCGTACTTGGTAGAGGAAACATGAAAAATCTTGAAGACAAACGAGATGTTGTAATTCAGGCACTTTAGAGGCAAGTTGAGGAGTTAACCATATGTCTTGATCATCGGAAAGCCAGAAGGAACGTAGTTCAGGACATGGTGATTCCAACGATGAATCAGAGTATGAAAATCCTTTCAGCAATAGAGAAGTTAACAACTTCTCAATGTTTGCTCGCTCTATGGAGTTTATAAAGATGGAGATACCGGAATTTCATGGTCGTCTTCGGCCGGATGAATTCCTTGATTGGCTTAGTGGCGTGGTGAAATTTTTCGAGTTCAAAAATATCGTGGAGAAATAGAAAGTTAAGCTCGTTGCAACTCGGCTTCGAGGATATGCATCACTTTGGCGGGATAAAACGCAAGAAATGATGCTTCCTGGGAGAAAATGAAGGCTAGGCTTCGTGAGAACTTTCTTCCGGTGGATTTTGCTCAAAGTATTTTTGTTCAATTCTATACTTTGCAGCAAGGTAACAAAAGTGTGACGGATTATACCGAGGAATTCTATAAATTGATGGCAAGAGTTAGCAGCCAAGAATCTGAAGAACAACTCATTGCTAGATATGTTAATGGGCTTAAAACTTTGATCAGAGATGATGTCGACATGCGGCAATTGTGGAGGCTTAATGACGCTTATCAACTTGCATCAAAAGTCGAATCCAAACTGCAAAGGCGTGGAGCAAAGAAGTATGGTGATGTACAAAGTTTCTATCCTCAAAAGGGTGAATCAAGTAAAGATGCTTCAAAGAAGGTTGCAAGTAAGGAAGGTGTTACTTCAACTTCAAGAAATAAAGTAAAATCATGTTTCAAATGTGGTCAAATGGGTTATTTTATGAGTGAATGTCCCAATAGAAAGATTGATGCTCGTACCGGAATCATAGCCAAAGAAGATGAAGACCACATCTTGGATTTGATAATCCAATTTATGATGAGCAAGAACAAGTAGAGATCGAGCCCAAAGAAGGAGATTGCTTGGTGATACAGAGAGTTCTTGCAGCCCCTAAACAAGTAAGTTTTCAGTCATGGTTAAGGCACAACATCTTCCGAATGAAATGCAAATCATACGGGAAGATATATTCATTGGTGATTGATGGAGGCAGTTTTGAGAATTTTGTTTCTCAAGAGATGCTGGATAAGGTCAACCTTACAACAACAACCCATGCACGTCCAAATTCAGTTTCATGGATAAAAAAAGGATAATGAGGTACGAATCGATAAGAAATGTCTTGTTTCTTTTTCGATGGGTAAAAACTATCGTGCTAAAGTGTGGTGTGATGTGGCGCCAATGGATGTTGGTCATATACTTTTAGGTAGGCCTTGGCAGTATGATCGGAGTGTTATTCATGATGGGAGAAAAAATACTTATACATTTTTCATGAGAAAAGTTGAGATTGTGCTTTTACCATGTAAAATGTTGTCTCACCCAAAGTCTTCAATAGAAGAGAAGGGAAATTCTTTGCTTACTTTGACGCAGTTTGAAAGAGAGGTAAAAAATGGTGGCATCGTGTATCTTTTGGTGGCTAAGGAGTTTGAAGATATAACCCTAGAAGACTTACCTCATGGACTTCCACCACTTCGGGAAATTCAGCACCAGATTGATCTTGTTCTAGGAGTTGTTCTTCCTAGCAAGTTGCACTATCGAATGAGTCCAAGTGAGCATGAAGAGTTGAATCGGAAAGTATTGGACTTGCTACCCAAGAAGTTTATAAAAGAAAGCCTGAGCCCTTGTGCTGTTCCCGCACTTCTAACTTCCAAAAAGGATGGTCCGTGGAGAATGTGTTGTGATAGCCGAGCACTTAATCGAATCACGATTAAATACAGGTTCCCTATCCCAAGAATTGATGATATGTTTGACATGTTGGCTGGACTACAGATATTTTCCAAGATTGATCTTCGTAGCAGCTACCATCAAATTCGAATCAGGAGATGAATGGAAGACGGCTTTCAAAACGCGAGAAGGCTTGTACGAATGGCTTGTTATGCCATTTGATTTATCAAATGCTCCAAGAACTTTCATGAGGATAATGAATCAAGCACTTCGCAATTTTATTGGTAAATTTGTTTTTGTTTACTTTGATGACATCCTTATTTATAGCAGAAATCCATCGGATCATATCAATCATTTGAGGGGGGTGCTGCTGACTTTGAGGAAGGAGAAGCTTTATATGAACCTGAAGAAATGTTCTTTCATGACTGATCATCTAATTTTTCTTGGATTTGTTCTTACTCCGAATGGCATCATGGTGGATGAAGAGAAAGTTAAAGCGTTACGAGAATGGCCTAATCCTAAAAGCTTGCATGAAATTTGAAGTTTTCATGGATTAGCTTCATTCTATCAGAGATTTATCATAAATTTCAGCACCATTTCAGCCCCCCTCTAACGGATTGCTTGAAGAAGGGAGAGTTTAATTTGACTCAAGAGGCCAAAGAGAGTTTCAAAGTTGTCAAAGAAAGGCTATCTAGTGGTCCTATTCTTGCACTGCCAAACTTTGATAAAATATTTGAAGTTGATTGTGATGCATCTCACATTGGCATTGGTGGTGTTCTTAGTCAAGAAGGTCATCCACTTGCATTCTTTAGTGAAGAGTTAAATGAAACAAGGAAGAAATATTCTACGTATGATGTAGAGCTTTATGCCATTGTTCAAGCTCTTCGACATTGGCGTCCATACTTTCATCCTTAATTCTGATCATGAAGCCCTCAAACACATCAACTCTCAAGCAAATTTGAATTGGAGGCATGCTGGTTGGGTAACATTTTTACAAGAATACACTTTTGTGTTGAAGCATAAAAGTGGGAGGCTTAACAAAGTAGATGCGGTTAGCCGGAGGATCACCCTATTAAATTCTGTAAGTTTTCAACTTGATGGATTGAATATCATAAAGGAGTTGTATGGTGGAGATTCTGATTTCATGGAAGTTCATGAAAAGTGCAAGCAAGGTAGTTGTGGAGAATTTCAATTGCTTGATGGGTTTCTCTTCAAAGGAACGAGCTTATGCACTCCTAAGTGTTCTCTTAGAGAATATATCATCAAAGAGCTGCATGGTGGTGGTCTTTATGGGCATTTTGGATGATACAAAACGTTGTTGTTGATAAAGGAAAAATATTATTGGCCTTCTCTTTATCGAGATGTTGCAAGGTCTGTGAAATGATGTCGTATTTGCCAAACTTGCAAGGGTCAAAGCCAAAACACCGGCTTATACAATCCGCTTCCTATTCTCGACATTCCTTGGGAGGCTGTTAGCATGGATTTCGTTGTTGGGCTACCAAAAACAGAAAGGGGATTCGATTCAAAATTTGTTGTGGTTGACATGTTTTCTAAGATGGCTCATTTCATACCATGCAAGAAAACCATGGATGCTTCTTATGTTGCTGAACTTTATTTTAAAGAAGTTGTCAAACTTCATGGTCTTCCGAAGAGAATCGTTTCTAATCGTGATACTAAGTTCATTAGTCATTTTTAGAGGGGCTTATGGAAGAAGTTGGACACTAATTTGCTTTATAGAGTGGATATCATCCGGAAACAGATGGCCAAACTGAAGTCATCAATCATACTTTGGGAAATCTACTCCGAAGTCATGCTTCTAAAAGGCCAAAACAATGGGATGTTATTCTATCAAGGACTGAATTTGCTTACAACTCTACTATAAGTCGTTCTACGGGAAAGAGTCCATTTGAAGTTGTCTATGGGAGAAATCCAAACCATTATCTTGATCTTGCTGAGGTTCCAAGTTCTTGCAAGAAGATTGAAGAGTTTACTATGTCAATGGAAAGGATTCGGGAGGAAGTAAAGAAGAAACTTGCGCAAAGTTATGAATCCTACAAAGATGCCGCAAATACCCATCGTTGAACTCAAGTTTTTAATGAAGGAGATCTTGTTTATTTAAAGAAAGAAAGGTTTCCGGCTGGTGCATATAATAAACTCAAGGAGAAGAAAGTTGGTCCTTGTCAAGTGTTGAAGAAGATTAATGATAATGCCTATAAGATTGAGTTGCCAACGCATTTGCACACTCATTCAACTTTCAATGTTCGTGATTTGTCACCTTATTATGGAGAGACTCTGAGACGAGTTCTTTCCCACTGATCGTTGTCATTTTCACCTAGATTTTAGTGTCTTTATTTGTGAATTTTCGGATGTTTTTATCCGTATTTATGTAATTTTGGTGGAGTTTCATGTTAATTAGGAGAAGTGTGTACAGATTAATAAATGTGTGGAAATGAGCTTAAATGTATATAAAACAGGTAAAAAACGAAGCAAAATAGAGTTGGGAATGAAAACGAAGAAAGAGAACAGGGCACGCCTGAACACGCCCCGTGTTCTTACGCACGAGTCGTGTGCGAGCACACGCCCCATGTGCAGAACACGGGCCTGTACAAGGTGGCCGTGCGCCACCATCAGAACAAGCTACACACACAGGAGGGGGTGGTGTGCGGCGCACGAGCCGTGTCCAGTAACACGCAGAACACGCCGAATTATATGAGCAGCGCATGGGCCATGTGCTGTTAGACAAGCTGTATAGGTGCCAAATCCAGAATAAATCAAATCCAGAATAAATTATGCATGTGACGTTCTAGAAGATTCCAAGGGGTATAAATATCCAAATTGTGCAAAAATTAAGGGAGAGAGCCCATTTGAGCAGTTACAAATATCAAACACACATTATCACACCACATTTACACACACTCTCTCCCCTACATCCAAATCCACCAAATTCATTACCACTTTGAATTCATAATTCTCTCTATACATCTTTCACCCACACCATCCTTAGATAGTTTTGAGGCTTATTTGCTTGGAAATCTTATGAATGAGGGAAATCAACTCTTAATCGCAAGGGAAGAACTTCTACTTTTATTTTGCATTTCCTTTGATTTGAAGTTGTCAATATCCTTTTATGGACTTTGTAAGGTTTGTAATATGATTGTTGATGACTAGACATCTTGTGAGACTAGCCACATGATGAGTTGAGGTTAAATTAGATTTGTGAGATTTTTAGTAGTAAATTGAATTGATGATGGATTTCTTCTTATAAATTGTGATTCATGATTCATTTTATTAAATGTGTGATTGATTTCTATACACATCATGTTAGGATGGTCATTCCAATATTATGTGTTAGGGATAAATTGAATCAATTAGTGATATGATCATGCATGTTAGTATGAGGAGAGGTATGCAATACCCTTTGAATGCTTAGAACACTTATAAGAGGATGTTTGAGTAATTAGATGAGAAGAACCAAACTTAGAGTCATAGTACCTTCATGGGAATTAATAATAAGACCAATCTAAGGGGATTTAATCTTGTAAAAGGGATGAGACCCTAGTCACCTTGACCATATGGATTAGGTGTACAATTGCGATTACTTCTAATCCATTGTTGACAATGTTTACTACTAGAGTCTTACATATATCTAGGATACTACCTTGACTTGGATTGTGGTTAGCCTTGCATTCTTTCTAAAATCTATTTCAATCATTCCATTTCATCCTTGTCACTTGATAATCATAGTTATTACTTTTTTCTAGTTAGTTGATTAGAATAATTGTTAGTCTAAAAACCCAAATTAAAATTCTATCACTTTTACAAAGCATGATTAAAGGCAAATCCGGATACATCTTGATTTTACTTTTCTCTTGGGACGATATTCTATAAATTTTATTACTTGGTCACTATGTTTACAACAACGAAAGAGTTCTCTTACTCTAAATTATTTTTAACCAAAAATGGGACAAAGAACACCCACCTGGAGAGAATGATGTAGGACAAATTCGATGAATCTGCCAAAGTTTTTCTATCATAACTTTCTCCACAGGTGTCTGATTAATGCTTCGTCGGTGGTATTGGAAAGCCAACTCAATTATCTTTTTATCCATATATTACTGACCATCTGATCCAAGTATGTAGAGAGTTATGGCCGTTACAAGTCTTTTAAACTTTTGGCCCAAAACTTTTAATTTTCATTTATGTTGGAAGTTTAAAGGTTGTTTCATTTATTGAGTCTCTTTAGTTTTTCTCCTATAAATACATGATGTATTGGAGAGTTAGGTGATCGTTGTCATTTTCACCTAAATTTTAGTTTATTTGTTTGTGGATTTTCGCATGTTTTTATCTGTATTTGTGTGATTTTTGGTGGAGTTATTGTCATTTTGAAAAATGTGGTATGAATTGATAGAATTGTGTAAATGAGCTTAAATATATGTAAAACAGGTCAAGAAATGGATAAAAATGGAATCGGGAGCAAAACAGAGACGGAGGAACAATGCATACTTGTGCACAGGCCGTGTACGGAACACGGCCCTATAACAAGTGGCCGTGTATTGTCATCAGAAATCACTGCTCGCCCACGAGGAAGGTCGTGTGCTGGTGCAGGGTTGTACATTACTGCACGCCCCGTGTGCAGAACATGGCCCTGTAAGAAGAACCCGTGTATTGTCATCAGAAAATGCTACACGCCATGACTGAGGCCGTGTAGCGCAGCTCGAGCCGTGTCCGGAGGCACGTACAATACGCCGAAGTAGGTGTGCCCTACACGGGCCGTACGCTGCTGTACGGGCCGTGTAGGTGCAAGAACCTGTGCAATTTTCAGAATGTTCCGGAAGCTTCTAGAAGGTCCATTAGTGATATAAAAGGGTGACTTGTGCGAAATTAGAAGGGGGAGATCATTTTCAGAGCAGTTATACACACTTCACACCACATTTTCTCACACTCTAGATCCATAATCCATCTCTATCCATTAGATCCATCAAATTTCCATTTGATCTCCACAACCAATCCATAAATCCATCATCCAATCCATCCATCCATCATTTGAGAAGAGGAAAGCATCAAGGATTGAATGAGTTAGCATATTGAAGAGAAGGAATGTTTCTCCATGAAAGGGAAGCTAATATACTTTTCAATTGTTTATTTTCTTCTTATTTTGGCTCAAATGGAGCAAAGCTTGATTTGTAATGGTATAAACACAATGTTTAGTGGCTAGTCCTATAGTAGGGCTAATCATATGAATGGTTGAGATGAAGAGTTAGATGTGTAGAACTTGAGTAATGATTTGAATTAAATTGTGGATTTCCTTTTATGATTTATCAATCATGTTTCATTTCAATACTTGTATGATTAAATTCTCTATTCATAGTGTTAGGATGATCATTCCAATATTGTAAGTGGATGTTTAATTGAATCATATATTGAAATGTGCATGCATGATAGTATAAGGGGAGGTAAGCCATACCCTCCTCATGCTTAGAACATTCATAGAGGGACACTTAAGAAATTGAGTGAAAAGAACCAACTTATGATCATAGTACCTTAAGGGAATTGAGATTAAGACCAATCCTAGGAGACCTAGACTTGTAAAAGAGTCGAGAACCTAATTGCCTTAGCCATAGGGATTAGGGGTAAAATCGTGATTGCTTTTAGTCCACAAATTAATGAAATTCACCATCAAGAGTTTTGCATATCTAGCTCAAGTCTTAACCATGATTATGATTAGTCTTGCTCTCTTCTCAAGTGAATTCTATCTCCATTCCATTCATCACTTGTTTGTTGATTGATCCATTACTTTGTTAGTTTAAATTCTAGTTGATTAAGTAGAGAATTAAGTAGTAGTTTTATATACAAAACCTTCAAACTATCATACTTACAAAGCATAAATCAATGGAAAATCCGGATACAAGTATGAGTTTATTTTCCCTTGGGACGACATTACTATAAATTTTGTACTTGGTCACGCATTTACTCGACGATAGAGTCTCTTACTCTTAGACATTTTTACAAGAAATGCGACTAAGAACATTAGGGTAGATTAAGATTATTAGAAAATTATGAATATTGTATCAAGATTGAGAATAGAGTTCTCATTATCTTGTTTATCCTAACTTGAGAGTCGAATTTTGCATCCTGCATTCTTTCTTCTCTTTTCTTTGTTATAACCCCTCATCACAAATACTAGTATAAAGTTTGTACTCCCTCCGTCCCAACAAGCTCTTTACTTTTTTCTTGTTTGTTTGTCCCACTATGCACTCTTCATTTTTCAAAAATAATTTCAAAACAAATAACCTCTCACCATATCATTTTTTTAAAAATGTCTCTCTCACCTATCTTACATAACTTATTTTATTATCTATTTATTACTTAAAAATACTATAAAATCCCTAAAAGTCAATAAATTTGATAAAAAAATAACTTTTCTTAAACTTTATATCTACGGTAATAATAAAGAGCTAACCGGGACTGAGGGAGTAATTCATATTAGGTGAGTATGATATGTTTAAGAAAAATACTCCCTTCATCCTACCACAAGGAGTATATTTTGTCATTTTCGTCCGTCCCAATACAAGAGGTGCATTTCTCTTTTTAATAAAAGGGACCCACACAAGACAATTAATATATTTCAATGGGACCCACACACCACACTAATACACCTACCCACTATGCATTAAAATATTATTTTTATCTCCTCATTTACACATGAAATATTAAGAATTATTATATTCCTTAATTTACGTGTAAAAAAGAAACGCCCTCCTTGTAGTGGGACGGAGGGAGCATAATGTAATAAGATATATAATTTGTTTTGAAATTTATACTCCATCTGTCCCATAAAACTCTTCGCATTTTTCTCATTTGTTTGTGTAACAAAATCCTTTACACTCTAAAAAAGAAAATATCACTTTATTCAACAATCTCATAAGTTACATTAATTTCAAAATTTTCACTCTTTTTCATACACATATCATTACTTATATATTTCTTATTATTTAAAAATATTATAGTACCCTCTAAAGTTAACATAATTGATAAAAAAAAAAGCAATTTTAACGTGAAACGTCGGAAGTACTATTTTTGCCGTGCGAAAACCATAATTGGAAAATAATAATAATAATAAAGTAAATACAAAGAGTCTAATGAAATGGAAATATCAATTTTAATTTGTGAAACTTCTCACAATTTTTTTTTCAAAAATCCATTAGTAATAGCAACAGTAACTTCCATTTCTATCCCGACGATAACCTTATTCAGCTGTAGAGGAATAGCCATCGGAATATGCATTAATCACAGAATTGCCGACCACTCATCTCTCAGTTCATTCATCTAGTACTGGACCGAGACGGCGCGTGGGGCTGACACCAACGCCGCCGTCCCGGTCTTTAACGCAGCCACCATCTTCCCACCCACTTCAGACTTCAAACCCAATTTCAAAACCCCATCCGTTCTGCCACAAGCTCCAAACATGGTAATGAAAAGATTCATTTTCAATCCGTCAGCAATAAACGCACTGAAGTTGCAAGTAGCAGAAAAATCTATCATCCTCAACCCCACCCGAGTAATGGCGTTAACCGCGTTCTTATGTCACCACATGATGCTGGTGAAAGGGCCGAACAGACCGCAGAGGTCGGTGGCGTTTCACCCCGTCAACTTGCGGGGAAAGATCCCACAGCTGACGGAGAATTCATTCGGAAACATTTTCCAAATGATAAGCGCAGAGAGCGGGGGAGATGAACCCAACTGGGTTCATCTGGTGGAGAAGTTGAAGGCTTCGTTGGAAAAGATGGAGGGCGAGCATGTAAAGAAGTTGTTGGGCGACAAGGGTTTCGAGGTTGCTAAGGAGAACTTCGTGGCGATCAATAACTTCATAGCAGCTGGGAATGTTGCAGTTTTCAGGTTCAGCAGTGCTTGCAGATTTAGGGTTTATGAGGCAGATTTTGGGTGGGGGAAGCCTGTTTGGGTGAGCACTGCAGCTTGTCGGAACAAAGATTGTGTGTTTTTGTTTGATTCGTTGGAGAATGCAGGAGGGATTGAAGCATGGATTGTGATGTCGGATGAAGGCATGGAAAGACTTGAACGAGACATGGACCTATGCTCTCTCACTTCACATTTCCAAGAACTTTAAGTATTGAGAGATGCTCTTGTTATTCCCAATAAGAGGGGCTCGGTAACAAAACGGCTTCTTCCAATGCGCGCCCCATTCGTTCCGCACACAACAATCCAATTAGTTCTCCCTGTGAAAAAAATTAGACATTCCATCTTCTGAAACCAAGACCTTTGATGTTATTTGACTTACAATAATTTTTTTTTCAAAAAAAAAATAAAAGATTATTCTAATTCTTATATAATTCTTATGTATGTAAATATGAATCTATTTTCGTCTTTCTACTAACCAGTCTTTTCATTTACGATCAACACCCTATGGAATTCTTCTTGAATGAATCTATTTCTATATAAAAATAGAAAGCCAATGATTTCCTACTTTTTCAAAGATTCCACGTGCAAGGAATAATCAAAAAAATATTTTAATTGAAATTGAAAAAGTTTCTTATTTCTACAGCATTCTTATTTAATTTGAAGAAAAGTGGACAATAAAAATCACTTTAGGAATATCTGTCTTTCTTTTGAATTGACTCATCACTGATTTAATTTCAAATAGAAATTTGAAATAAATCAAAGAAGAAAGAAATCTATTTTTTCATGAGATGTCTATTTGAATCTATATTATTTATCATCTGATTACGAAAATCAAAATAGAAAAAAGGTCGTTCATATCTATCAGATAGACTGAATAATTGTTACGAAAATAATTATGCATCATGCGCATGTCGGTAGCAGCTTCAAATATGTCATATATCAATTCTCGTTCTCGAAAAATCTGGAAAAAAAGGGGTCTGTGCCCCAATATCTTCCATAAAAGGACCAAACCATAACAAATGGGAAGCTCCAAAATGTGTGGTGTTCATATTTCTTGTTACGTTTTAGGTATTACATCTAATAATCATTTGATGAAAGATGCATATAGATATAAATATAATTTCCTGGTGAAAACTTGTACTGTAGAAAAGGAGTTCTCATAGCCTCAACAATATAGATAGACTTGGACAATGTGGTGTCATAGGAATAATTTAATTTTAAGTAGACAACCACTGAATTTAAAGAAGATTTTCTATGAGGCTAAAGCAAGATCTTGGTCATAGCTCTCATCTAAGTTGTTGGAGTTTTGTAATGTTGATGTTTTAAAGTGGTTAAAGTGCCCACGGAATTGTTGTGCATACTAAAGTATCTTTGTGGTGTATGTTGGGTTGTAAGGGCTAAAGCATCCCTTGTGCTTATGTTTCACATTTTTATAATTTAATAAACTTTTGCTTGATAATATATATATATATATATATATATATATATATAATCTATACATATATAAAAGCAAACCTAAACTTCTACTTTTGTTTTCAAATTTTTTTTTAAATTTTACTCTATTTAGAAATAATTCAATTTTAATCTTGACCGTGCAATAAATTTTTTGATTTCAATAATAATATCTAATCTAATTATACTAATAATAATGGATTTTGTTATTTAAATTTTACTGTTTTTATTTAACAATATAAATTTGATAAATATAAGAGATATTTTTGGCATATTTAACTAATTTTTAATCAATATATGCTTAATTTAAATTAATATACCAATATTCATATATTATAATTTAATTTAATATACATAGGACATATGATTTTCCTTTGATTTTAATCAATCATGAAATTTAATTATACTAATAAAAAAATTATTTAAAATTTACTTATTTATTTATTTAATTTAACAATATAAATTTGATTAATATTTAATTTCAATTAATATATCAAATTTATTTTAATTAGGATCGTCTCTATAAATATTTGATTTCAATTGCGGTTGTTCATTCATTAAAATTATTCTATATAAATTTTTTCATTACCTAATCAAATTCTTACTTTCTCTCTTTTTTCTGTCTAATTCTTCTTCTTTTTCTTCTCTTTTACAGATTCTACTTTCATATTATTTATAATTACTCTAATTTGTTTTGTCTATTATACTTTTATTTGATCTTGTATGCATGTCCAATCATTCTCCTAAAGGTATCATTATACTTCTTAATTTTTTTATATTTTATTTTTTTCTCTTCGATTTTTATATTTTTTTAATAATTATATAAAACCCTATTTTTATAATTTAATTTATGTTATCTTCTTTTATACTTTTATTTGATATTATTTTTAGCTTCAATCATTCTCATATTTGATCTTTTTTTTCTCTAATACTTCTTCTTTTTCTTCTCTTTTACAAATTTTACTTTCATATTATTTATAATTACTCTAATTTGTTTTTATCTTTTATACTTTTATTTGATCTTATATACAGATTCAATCTTCTCATAAAGGTATCATTACTTTATAATTTTTTGTTATCTTATTTTTTTCTCTTCGATTTTTATTTTTTTTTAATAATTCTATAAATCCTATTTTCGCAATTTAATTTATTTTATCTTCTTTTACACTTTTGATTGATATTATTTTTAGGTTCAATCATTCTCATATTTGATCTTATTTGTAGGTACAATCATTCTCTTTTTTATTTTTTTTTTGTTATTCTCTAATGCTTCTTCTTTTTCTTCACAGATTCTACTTTCATATTATTTATAATCTATTCTAATTTGTTTTATCCTGTATACCTTTATTTGATCTTATATGTAGTTTCAATCATTCTCTTTAAATGTATCATTATATTTTAAAATTTTTTGTTATCTTTTTTTCTCTTCGATTTTTGTATTTTTTAAATAATTCTATAAACCCTATTTTCATAATTTAATTTAATTTATCTTCTTCTATACTTTTATTTGATATTATTTTTAGGTTCAATCATTCTCATATTTGATCTTATTTGTAAGTCCAATCATTCTCTTTTTGTTTTTTTTTCTCTAATGCTTCTTCTTTTTCTTCTCTTTAACAGATTCTACTTTCATATTATTTATAATCTATTCTAATTTTATTTGTCTTCTATACTTTTATTTGATCTTATATGCATGTTCAATAATTCTCCTTAAATGTATAATTATTCTTTTTAATTTTTTGTTATCTTATTTTTTTCTCTCCGATTTTTGTGTTTTTTTTTAATAATTCTATAAACCTTATTTTTATAATTTAATTTATTTTATCTTCTTTTATACTTTTATTTGATATTATTTTTAGATTCAATTATTCTCATATTTGATCTTATTTGTAGGTCAAATCATTCTCATTTGAGGTATCATTATTTTTTGTTTTTGTCTATCTTTTTTTCTTCAATGCAGTATTTCCTTTATAATATTTATACGAACCCTATTTTATATTTTAATATTATATCTTTTGTTCTTCTTTTTAATTCTCTATTTATTTTTTTCCTCTAATGCTTCTTCTTTTTCTTCTCTTATAATCTACTCTAATGTGTTTTGTCTATTATACTTTTATTTGATCTTATATGCAGGTTTAATCATTTTCCTTAAAGATATCATTATACTTTTAAATTTTTTGTTATCTTTTTTTTGTTTCTTCAATTTTTATTTTTTTTAATAATTCTATGAACCCTATTTTTATAAATTAATTTATTTTATCTTCTTTTATACTTTTATTTGATATTATTTTTAGATTCAATCATTCCCATATTTGATCATATTTGTTGGTCCAATCATTTTTATTTGAGTTATCATTCTTTTTTTTCTATCTTTATTTTATTCAATTTTTGTGTTTGCTTTATAATAATTCGAAAAATTACTCTTAGGTACACACTTTGTACCCATAATTACTGAGAGATACATTGATTTTAAAAAATTACCCTCACATATAAAATATTAAAGTAAAATATCAAATATAACCCTAAACCCATACACTTTTAAACCACAAACCCTAAATCCCTCACCCACCCACCGCCATCGGACCACCACTGGACCGCCACCGCCGACCGGTCGTCAGACCACCGGCAGACAGCCAGTCGATCGCGCGGACGCCCGCTGGCCGGCCGCCGGATCTCCGTCGGACTGCCTCCAGATTCACTTTTTTGTTGCATACAATTTTTTTACTGCAAAGTTTTGATGCACACGAATTTTCATGCTGCACACAAACATTTATGCGCAGTACATTGTAAGGGTAATATTGGAATATCACTATATATTTTTGTAGTTAGAAGTAATATTTTTGTATTTTTTTAATCTCATAGTAATAAAGGAATTTTTAATATACCTAGTAGTAAGTGCTCCATAATAATTTTATGAACCCTATTTTTATATTTTATTATTCTATCTTTTGTTCTTCTTTTTAATCCACTTAGGTTCAATCGTTCTCCTAAAGGTATCATTATACTTTTTAATTTTTTGTTATCTTATTTTTTTCTCTTCGATTTTTGTGTGTGTGTGTGTTTTTTTATAATTTTATAAACCCTATTTTCACAATTTAATTTATTTTATCTTCTTTTATACTTTTATTTTGATATTTTTTGTAGGTTCAATCATTCTCATATTTGATCCTATTTGTAAGTCCAATCATTCTTCTTTTTTTTCTCTAATGCCTCTTCTTTTTCTTTTATTTTACAGATTATACTTTCATATTATTTATAATATATTCTAATTTGTTTTGTCTTTTATACTTTTATTTGATCTTATATGCAGGTTCAATCATTCTCCTTAAAGGTATCATTATACTTTTTAATTTTTTATTATCTTATTTTTTTCTTCAATTTTTTGTGTTTTTTTAATAATTTTATAAACCTTATTTTTATAATATTATTTATTTTATCTTCTTTTATACTTTTATTTGATATTATTTTTAGATTCAATATTTCTCATATTTAATTTTATTTGTAGGTCCAATCATTTTCATTTGAGGTATCATTCTTTTTTTTTTTGGTCTATTTTTTCTTCAATTTTTATGTTTCCTTTATAATAATTATGTGAATCCTATTTTTATATTAATATTCAATCTTTTGTTCTTCTTTTTAATCCTCTTTTTATTTTTTTTCTTTTTCTTCTATTTTACAGATTCTACTTTCATATTATTTATAATCTACTCTAATATATTTTGTCTTTTATACTTTTATTTGATCTTATATGCAGGTTCAATTATTCTCTTTAAAGGTATCATTATACTTTTTAATTTTTCGTTATCTTTTTTTTCTCTTCAATTTTTGTGTTTTTTAATAATTCTATAAATTCTATTTTTATAATGGGTTTATTACTGTGGGATACACAGTTTTAAGGGTAATTACATCCAACTACATTGAAAAATAGAAATAACTGTCAATAACTGTCAGATACAAAATTTCACGGTGATATCTCCAAATTATCCCTGATCAAACATAATTCCTAAAAATCTCCAAATTTCATGGTGACCACCATTCTCTGCCGCCAGCGCTCACTCCTTCCTCCTCATCTGCTGACTCGTCCTCCACCTCCATCTGCGCCGCTAACAAGTTTCCTCTCACTAGATCCTCCTCTGACAATATTTTATGTTTGGCCGTACCGGTCCTTTCCAAAACTCACGGCACTGCTTAGGGTCTAGTGCCTTGTGTTCCAGATCTACCGTGTCATCCTCCTTTAGCAGCCCCTTGTTCTAGATCTGACTTGGGGATCCGTTATTTCATAGCCGCCGGCTGATTCCAGGTCACGGCCGTACAGACTTCTCCTCAATTATTTGCCGCCGCTCAATCTGTACACGGTCTATATGGCAGCCCCTGGCTGTCGAAACCAGCAACGCCTTGCTTCATGCGTCTTTGTCTTCACTGCCTTGAGCAGTTTTCATCTCGCCACCGTTCTGTCCATCACGCTCTGTTTCGTTGTGCGTCCTTCTTTATTAGATGTATTAGTGGCTACTCCTGTCAAATCGGCCGCCTTAGCTTCCTTTGTTAGAGAGATGATTAATGGGGGTTTGATTAAGTACATGGTGATTAGAGGGCATGAACGGCCAGTTAGGTATTTCTAATAACGGTAGTAAAAGCATATCCACATTCATCTACAACTCGAACTGCAACAATGGCAGCACATGAAGGTTCTTATCAATTAATGTAATTTTTTTAATCGTAGACATGATTTGCGCCTTTCTAATTGTATGAGTTGAAATGTGGAAATAATTTATATCTTGCAAGTGATTGAGAGTTGTGATTTTGACTTTTATTTTTCCCTTTTCAAGATTGAATGTAAAGTGTAGTGGAATCTTTATCTTGATTCCTGGTTGTATTTATAGCAAAAATGATAGATTGTCTCGATTTTGAGGTTTTTTTAGATGTACAGTTCATTAGTTTGTGATCTATTTATGTTAGAATTCCTTTTTTCAAATTTAGAGAGAGATTGAGGTTGGTTTTGAGTTGTTTTTGGGTGGTTAAGTCCTGATTTGAACTTCAAGATTTTGGTATTTAGGTCAAAGAACAGTAGTTCAGCTTTGGAGTTCTCTGATTGGCTGTTGAATAACAATTTGGGACAATAATGGAGCTTAATCATGTTGATGGTTGTTGGTTTATAGGTGCACCAATCAATCACTATTACAATGAATATTGAAATAAAGCAGAGAATTACTAACCTTTCTTATAGATCTGGATCTCGGATCTAGGATCTTGAACGTCTCGAGATGATGGGTGAAGTCGAGTCGAGTAGAACTCTTCTCGCAAGAAAAAATATGCCCCGGTAGTGCTCTGGTCATAGCATATCTTCCCCAAAGGTGAAACGACTTCTCATTTCTGGCGAAGTAGCACCGCTATCGCAGGAACTCCGGCGAACTAAGAAAGAATGGAGGACTAGATCGTCTAGACTATGCACTATGCAAGTGTATGCAAATGCTTTGTGTTTTGGATGTCAAAAGTATTTTTCATATCCCAAAGTGTATTGAATGAATGTACAATGATCCTATTTATAGGTTCCAGAGACCACTCTCATATGGTAGGATTGTTATATTAAGTTGTGATCGTCATCACCACCATATTTGACCAATTACCATATTTGATCAAATTTACCATATTTGATCAATTATTATTTTAATTAGTGATCATGATCACTACCATATTTGATTAATTACCATATTTGATCAAATTTACCATATATGATCAATTCCACATGTGAGACTAATTTCACTCACTTTAATTATTATTTAATTGGTGATTAATTTAATAAATTAATCCTTACTATCCAATTAAATTTCCCAACAATCCCCCACATGAGTGAAATTCAGCGCCTATAAAATGCAGACACACAATCTAGTCCTCGTGAAATATTAATGTATCCGGATAGGTAGCTTGAAACTTTGAACCTTATGTAGTCCAACACTATCGAGTATACCGGTGGCTTAGTAGACATGATGTCTTAGAACTACTCCTCCTTAGCGTATGCTGAGACAACAGTGGCGAACGCATCAATATCTCGCATTCTCCTTATTCTTACATTTTGGTCCGTTTCGGCCATGGATCCACTTTGGATTCATAAGTGTTTACTTTGAAGCAGCCATTCACTTCACACTTAGATATGTGATCTCCTATCTTGAGTACCCCGTCATACTCAACCAGCCATTACTTGACCTTTTAGGAATCATTAAAAGTCATAGACTTAACCTCACCACAATACAGGCCTATACTTGGTAGAATTGCTCTACTAAGGAATGGTATGTACCAAGTTTTACTTGAACCTTTACAGTTTCGTTGTCCCTTTGAACCAAGTTCTTGGGATCTCCAGTCATCATGGTTGGGTTTCCACTGTTTTGGCCCATTACTTTGTGGATTTTAGCCCCATTCCTTCTAGCAATTTATTCATTTGATCTCGATTAACTGCTTTTGTAAGTGGATACGCTATGTTGTCTTTTGACTTCACGTAATCAATTAACATTACACCACTCGAGATCAATTGTCTCACCGTGTTGTGTTGCCTATGGATATGTCTAGACTTTCCGTTGTACATATCATTAAGAGCTCTTCCAATTGTGACTTGACTGTCACAATGTACCCTCACTGTAGGGACCGGTTTGTTCCAACGTGGAATGTCCTTAAGGAAATTATGAAGCCAATCTGCTTCTTTCCCGATTTTATCTGGAGCTATAAACTCAGATTTCATTGTGGAACGGGCTATACATGTTTGTTTTGTTGACCTCCAAGACAGTGCTCCGCCTCTAATAGTGAATACGTATCCACTCGTGGAGAACGAGTCTTTTGTGTTAGATATCCATTTTGCATCACTGTACCCTTCGAGTACTGCTGGATACTTTGAGTAGTGTAGCCCCACATCAAGAGTGTATTTCAAATATCTCAACACTCTTCTTAATGCTTTCCAGTGCTCATTGCTTGGGTTACTCGTGTATCTACTCAGTTTGTTAACTGACCAAGTATCACATCCGCTATACCCATGTCCTTCATGTCAAAGTTCTGATTCAATATTTGTTTAGTGTCAACGATTATGTCGTCATTACTACTTCCCATGATAAGCATATCATCTACATAGAGGCAGACCATGACAAATCCCTTTGGTGTATTTCTCACATACACGCATTTGACACACTCGTTGATTCAAAAACTATTTGATATCAATGTGTTGTCAAACTTCACATGCCATTGTTTTGGAGCTTGTTTAAGTCCATACAATGATCGCACTAGTTTATACACCTTTTTCTCATTACCAGGTGCTATAAAGCCTTCTAGTTGGTCCATATATATTTCTTCTTCCAACTCACCATTTAAGAAGGCTGTCTTCACATCCATTTGATGGATCTCTAGATTGTGCAATGCAGCAATCGCTATAAGTACACGAATAGACGTAATTTGTGTCACTAGTGAGTAGGTATCAAAGAAATCATACCCTTCCTTTTGTCTAAAGCCTTTAGCCACCAACCGGGCCTTATATTTGTCTATTGACCCATCAGCCTTATATTTTATTTTAAGGATCCATTTGCATCCTAAGGTCTTGCAACCCTTTGGTAAATCTACCAATTCCCATGTATGATTTTGCATAATGGAATCAATCTCGCTATCTATAGCTTCTTTCCAGAATGGTGCATCTAGATGAGATAGAGCTTCAAATACGGATTTGGGCTCATCTTCAACCGCGTAGATGAAGAAGTCTAGACCAAAGTCCTTTTCTACTCTAGCTCTCTTACTACGTCTTGGTTCTACACTCTTTTGTGTAGATTGAACCGTAGTAGTATCTACAAGTGGTCTCTTAGAAGATGTCATTTCTGTATTTCCTTTGCTAGGAAATATGTCTTCAAAGAATATTGCATTTGGTGTGCTATCGCCGACACCCAAAAATAATACTTATAAAATTTCCGAACAAATCCACTAAAATATAGTAGGATGAGTACGGGTCGAACCCAAGAGAGTAATTGAATTTAATGTGTTTTCAAATGAGTAACCGAAGGGGGGTTTGGATTGAATTAACAACTAATAAACACAAAAACATAAATAATTAAAATTGCAGTAAATATAAAATAAGATTAACAAATAAAATAACAACCTAGTCCAAGGAATTGATCCCCTCCCCTATCCTAATTCATAAAATCGCAAGAATTAAACATGCAAATAATTATACAAACTCAAATCCCTAGGCTAATGGTACGACCAAATTAACTCGAATGTTCTTAAGATCATCAATTAGGGTACGATCACTAAATTGAACTATTTACAAGTGACCTATGGATTCAAACTCGCAAATGCATTAAGACTCTAAACATAGAATTACTAGGCTACGAAAATCGGCTAGGAATCATACAACCTAGATCCTATTACACCTAGAGGGAATTATCTCTATTTGCTACTTAATTCACTCCTCACAACAATTACGGATTGTGGATCACGAAATAGCGTTAAGCAATTAAATAATTAAATTAGATGGCCAGACTAAAATAATTATCAAACTGCTATAAAGAACATCAAAGCATGTAATAGAATAAATTCATATAAAAGTTTGCAACATAAAATTCAAAACAATTAAAATAAATAACTCATGGGAGGTTCACAACCCTCGGACTAGAAACGAAATTACATAATCAAAATTAAATTAAAAATAAATTAGAATATAAAACCGTGTTCTTCATGGTGGAACTCCTTCAATCTGCATTCTTGCATCCCAACGTGATCTCCGGATGTGTGTGATGTCCAACAATAATATAAGAATCATGAATTAATTTATCATTGACCTTCCTTCTTGAAAAGTGTCCAGATTCATTGGATCTTTTCTCCTTTTGTAAGTTTCCTTAGGCTCTTCAAATCAAATCTCTCCTTAATTTATTTGGTCAAATATTTTAATATCCAGCAATTAAAATTATTATATTTTTGGCTTGTTTTAATAAGAAATAAAATAATTAAAATATAATGTGTGAAATAGAAATAAGTCGTAATTAATATAAAATAATCACAACTCACATAAAAATATATATGAATTCATCTAAAATAATAAGGCGAAATTACGACTTATCAGCATTCCTTGATTCTATCATAGTGCCTTCAGTCATATCAGGTACTTTCGATTTATGAATCGGAAATTTATAAGCACTGCTGTTAAGTGCGTACCCTATATATATACAAGTTTTAGGTCCGATTCTAACTTGTTTAGGTAGAGGCACTTCAACCTTAGCCAAACACCCCTACACTTTGAGGTATTTGTATGACGGTTTATGTCCCTTCCACATTTCATAAGGAGTTTGATCCTTAGATTTGTGTGGAATCTTGTTCAGAATGTGGTTAGATAACAGGATAGCTTCCCCCCACATGTTCTGAGGCAACCCTGAACTGATTAACATTGCGTTCATCATTTCCTTCAGAGTTCTATTCTTGCGCTCAGCAATGCCATTTGATTGAGGTGAATAAGGAGTCGTTGTTTGATGTATGATGCCAGATTTGGCACATATTTGTTCAAACAGTGCTACGTATTCGCCACCTCTATCACTCCGAATTGCTTTAATTCGAGAGTTAAGTTAATTTTCAACTTCATTCTTGTAGTGTTTGAATGCTTCTAAAGCTTCATCTTTGCTTCTCAAGAGATACACATAACAAAATCTTGTGCAGTCATCAATAAAAGTAATAAAATACTCTTCCCCCTCTAGTTTGCACAAGTTTTAAATCACACGTATCAGTGTGGATCAACTCTAGAGGTTTAATGCTCTTTTCTGTTTTTAGAAACAATTGTTTTGTCATCTTTGCTTTTACACACACTTCACATTTATTTGAAGTCTCAATATTTGATACTTTAACTAAATCAAGATTATTTAATCTTTTGATCGATTTAAGATTTACATGTCCCAATCTTAAATGCCATATTGAGGAGCACTCAACGATATAAGCAGAAGTAGAAGCACTTTTATTCATAACTTTCCTACTTTCACAGCTTACAACCGTAACATTGAGCTTAAAAAGCCCATTATCTAGATAGCCATGGCCCAAGAATTGGCCAAATTTGCTAAGCACTAGTTTATCAGACTCAAATACAAGCTTGAACTGATGACTAACTAGTAGAAAGCCTGAGATCAGGTTCTTGCGGATGTCTGGGACATGCAGCACATTCTTCAACTTCAGTTCTTTCTCGGAGGTGAGCTTCAGAGTCACGCTCCTAACACCTGCTACTTCAGAGGAGGCATGGTTTCCCGTGTGTATTTTTCTCCCTTCAACGGGCACATATGTGGAGAAGGCATTTTTCTCTGAGCATACGTGGCAGGTGGTACCTGTGTCCATGAACCACTCCTTTGGATTTGCCGCCAAGTTGGCTTCAAAGACCACAGCAGTCATGTCACCATTAGTTAGGTCCCGTTCAACCATGTTAGCATTGTGGTTCTTCCCTTTGTTCTTCTTTGGTAGGCGATAGTCTTTGGCCTTATGGCTGGGCTTGACACAGTTGTAACAATCCTCACTGAACTTGAGCTTTTGCAATGGCTTCTTGCCCTTATCGTCGAACATCTTCCTTTTTTTGGAGGGTCCCGCACGATGTTCAGTTAAGTTTGTCTTTGCCTCAATTGTGAATTGGTCAAACTTCCCATCCATCTTCCTGTTGTCCTCTTCGATTCTCAATTTGACAATTAAGTCTTCTAGAGACATCTCCTTTCACTTGTGTTTGAGATAGCATTTGAAGTTCTTCCACAATGGAGGTAGCTTCTCTATCACAGAGCCGACAATGAATGCTTCTGGAAGCATCATCCCCTCGGAGAGGATTTCGTGCACTATCAATTGGAACTGTTGCACTTGTTCAACCATAGATTTAGAGTCCACTATCATGAACTCTAAGTACTTGGCTATCGCGTACTTCTTCTTACCAGCATCTTTCGCCTTGTACTTCTTCTCCAAAGAATCCCACAGTTCTTTGGATGTCTTCGTGCTTAGATACACGTTGTACAGTGCATCACTAAGTCCACTAAGGATATAGTTCTTGCACAAGTAATTAGCGGAGGTCCACTGATCAAGAGCTATACGCTTTTGCGTATCAGTCTCATTCTCATCCACCACTGGTGCAGACTCCTTTAAGAAGTTTACCAGATTCAGCGTAGTGAGGTAGAACAATATCTTTTGCTGTCATCTCTTGAAGTTTGTACCCCCAAACTTCTCGGGCTTCTCCGCTAGAGCCGAAACCATTAATTGTCTCGACATCCTTATTGGCGGATATATCCTTTGGGAATCAGTCCCAATAGGAATCTCAGCATTAACTCTCTTGGAGTTATTAGCATTGGATGTTTCAATCCCTTCAATATCCATTGGATTAGTCATAGTGATTGTAGGGTGCGGAGGCTATACATGTTTCTTCTTGCGATTGTTGTTTTATAGGTACACCAATCAATCACTATTACAATGAATATTGAAATAAAGCATAGAATTACTAACCTTTCTTATAGATTTGGATCTCGAATCTAGGATCTTGAACATCTCGAGATGATGGGCGAAGTCGAGTCGAGTAGAACTCTTTCCGCAAAAAGAAACACGCCTCGGTAGTGCTCCGGTCTTGGCGTATCTTCCCCAAAGGTGAAACGACTTCTCCTTTCCGGGGAAGCAGCACCGCTATCGCAGGAACGCCGGTGAACTAAGAAAGAATGGAGGACTAGATCGTCTAGACTATGCACTAGGCAAGTGTATGCAGATGCTTTATGTTTTGGATGTCAAAAGTATTTTTCATATCTCAAAATGTATTGAATGAATGCACAATGATCCTATTTATAGGTTCCAGAGACCACTTTCATATGGTAGGATTGTTATATTAAGTTGTGATCGTGATCACCACCATATTTGACCAATTACCATATTTGATTAAATTTACCATATTTGATCAATTATTATTTTAAGTTGTGATCGTGATCACTACCATATTTGATCAATTACCATATTTGATCAAATTTACCATACATGATTAATTCCATATGTGAGACTAATTTCACTCACTTTAATTATTATTTAATTAGTGATTAATTTAATAAATTAATCCTTACTAACCAATTAAATTCCCCAACAATGGCATGATTAATGGTGAGGGAGAGGATATAGATAGAGAATTAGCAGAGAAATTTTAGGCAGGACTTCCCTCACTACTCTCATTAGCATGGTGCTGTGAGAAAAAAAGGTATACATATTTGATGGAGAGGGTAGTTATTTTAACAAGGAATGGGATCTTGGTCAGTGTAGAGGAAAAGAATTCTATTGGTATCACGTCGAACTCCCGAAAGAGAATCATAAACTGTCACATTTGGCTCAACACCTCAACACCCCATTGTTCATGTTTAAGGCCTCTTTTTTTTGTTACAATCCCCGTTGGATTCAATGAATATGGATTATTTTCTTAATTACCTTCAAAGGACCTTGAAGATGATAACAAAATTCTCAACAAAATTTTGCAAAATTTTCTATGTGGAGTCAGAATATGTATAAAACGATTTAGGTTAAGAAATGTGTGAAATCATAGTGCAAAAATTAATTTTGCACAATTTTCTATATGGAGTCGGAATACGTGTAAGACGAATTAGGTTAAGAAATGTGCAAAACTGTTTTACAAAAATTAATTTTGCACAAGTTAATCAATTTTGTATAATTTTTATGTGGAGTCGGGATAAGTGTAAAAGATGACTTAAGTTAAAAAATGTGCAAAACCATTGTACAAAAATCAATTTTGCACAATTTAATAAAAAATATGCAAAACAAATTGTGCAAAATAAAATTGGCAAGCTGGTCGGTCGCCGGACCACCGCTTAACCTTCGCCGCCGGCTGCCGGACTTCTGCTGGAACTTAAAATGTGCAAACAATATATGTAAAAATAAAATTATGCAAAGTAAAATTGTGCAAAATAAAATTATACAAACCAAATTTGTGCAAACACATAGGGGACCCTACTCCTCACCCACCACCTGCCAGACAACTGCCGGACCACCGATGGCTAATCGTCGGGCCTCTGCCGGACCACCGATGGCCAATCATCGGGCCTCTGCCAGACTGCCGGCAGTCGAACTCTCGCCGGACCGCCACTGACCTCCGCCGCCTACTGCTGGACCACCGCCAGAACTTAAAATATGCAAAAACAAAATTGTGCAAAACAAATTGTGCAAACACATAGAGGTATTTATGGTATCACAATCATAATTGTGTGGTTATGAGTAATAGTGCTTTGAATCATGTAGTTTATAACAATTATGCATTATTTTATGTATCTAATAGTAAGTAACCCTTTTATAATTTAATTTATTTTATCTTTTTTTGTACTTTTATTTTATATTATATTTTAATCATTCTCATATTTGATCCTATTTGTAAGTTCAATCATTCTCATTTGAGGTATCATTCTTTTTTGGAATTATTACTACCTAGTACAATATATAAACTAATATTACTAATAGATACATAGCATATATTATATTACTATAAGGTACAAAAATATATAATTAAAAGTGTCAATTACCCCTTTATATAATACGTAATTCACGTTTACATAATAACTTCATTCCTATATTACTGTTCTCTCTCCACCATGTGTTTGAGTGAATTATGGATGATGGACCTAATCTGTAATATTCACAGTTGGGTGAATATATAGGTTTCTGAATACTAATATTTTTTTATTTTCTTTTTTGCATATACAAACATATTTCTACCGAAAATAAATTCTAAAATATATTGAATGAAGGTCTGAATACAAGCAGATTCTGAATATCTAAAATTTTTTTCATATACAAACATATTTCTATCGAAAATAAATCCTAAAATATATTGAATGAAGGTTTGAATACAAGTAGGTTTTTGAATACCTAACATGTTTTTTCTAACAAAAATTTTCTTTGGAATATATTGAACAATGTATGAATAACAATAGGTTTCTGAATATTGCGTGCATCGATTGGAGTATGCAGAATATATATGCACATTGATTACTTACCGAAGGTGAAATACAAAAATTGAACCCACAATTTTTAGTATTGGTTGAAATTGAACACAACCTATTATTTGAATACCATGTGGGACTTTTTTTTATCGGATTGACTAATCCCAACCTATTTTCTACTTTCATGGATAGATTAATGGTTAATTATCTTCTGAATACAATTAAACTTATAATAGGGTTAAAAGGTTTATCTGATGGGTTCATCAATTTGTAGTGGATAGAATTTTAATTTAGATATTGTAGCTGCTAGTAATATAGATAGATAAATTGTATCTATAAGTAATGGGCCATTTTTTTTTCTATCTTTGTTTTTCTTCAATTTTTGTGTTTGTTTTATAATAATTCTATGAACCCTATTTTTATATTTTAATATTCTATCTTTTGTTCTTCTTTTTAATCCTCTTTTTTTATTTTTTTTCTCTATTACTTCTTATTTTTCTTTTCTTTTAAAGATTATACTTTTATATTATTATTTATAATCTGCTATAATTTGTTTTGTCTTTTATACTCTTATTTGATCTTATATACATGTTCAATCATTCTCCTTAAAGGTATTATAATAATTTTTAATTTTTTATTATCTTATTTTTTTCTTTGATTTTTGTATTTTTTTAATAATTATATATACCTACTTTTATAATTTAATTTATTTTATTTTCTTTTATACTTTTATTTGATATTATTTTTAGGTTCAATTATTCTCATATTTGATCATATTTGTAGGTCTAATCATTCTCATTTTAGATATCATTTTTTTTATTATTATTATTTTTTCTTTATATTTTTTTCTTTAATTTTTTTGTTTGCTTTATAATAATTCTATGAATCCTATTTTTATAATTTAATATTCTATCTTTTTTTCTTCTTTTTAATCATATTTTCAGGTCAGACATTATCATTTGAGGTATCATTATTCTTTTATTTTCGTTTATCTTTTTTCTTTCCTTTTTATTTGATCTTATTTGCAATTTCGATCTTTTAAAAAAAGTCACCAGTGTATTTATCTTATATGAAGGTTCAATCATTCTCCTTAAAAATATCACTATACTTTTTAATTAATTTTATCTTATTTTTTCTTTTCTGTTTTTTATTTTTTTTATAATTCTATAAACCCTATTTTTGTAATTTAATTTATTTTATCTTCTTTTATCTTTTTTTAATATTATTTTTAGGTTCAATCATTATCATATTTGATCTTATTTGTAGGTTCAATTATTCTCATTTGAGGTATATCATTCCTTTTTTTTTCTATAATTTTTGTTTTTGCTTTACAATAATTCTATAAACTCTATTTTTATATTTTAATATTTTTGTTCTTCTTTTTAATCTTTATTTTTAAGTTCAAACATTATTATTTGAAGCATCATTCTTTTTTTTCCCATTTATCTTATGATTTATATTTTTTTCCTTTTTTTGTGTTTTCTTTATATTCCATAAACTTTAGAAGACATACTTCTTGAATGTGGTGATGACCCTATGAAGAGTATTGTGGACGCTATATATCCTAGTTTCTTGAAAGCGATGGATGATCCAGGTTATCTTCAGGAGCGTGCTATACTTGCACCCACGCTGGATTCTGTGAATTCAATAAATGAATACGTGATAACATAGAATAAGAACGAATCCATGATATATCTCAGTTTGGACACCATATGTAAATCAGATACCAATGTAGACATCTTGGCAGATGTTCATACTCCAAAGTTTCTAAATTCAATAAAGTATTCGGGAATGCCAAATCATGAGCTCATTTTGAAGGCTTATACACCAGTTTATATGCTATTGAGAAATCTAAACCACGCAAAAGGATTATGCAATAGTCTACGTTTACTCATTACAAGACTCAAGGATAGAGTAGTACAAGTTAAGGTGATGACATGTAACGGTGTCGTAGATTATGTTTTGATTCCGAGACATACTTTTATCCGTAATAGATGCAAAGCTCTAGAAGGTAAAACACATAGATGATTTTATTCGTAATTTGTATAGTAATCAACTTCTCCCTCATCTTGATACAAGATCAGGTACGTCTTTCACCTAAGTTTGAAAGAAGCTAATTTTATCTGATGCATTCAGAATTTATTTCTTAATTGAATTTGGTAATGCTGTGGAAATTGTATTATTCTCATCAATATGTGGGATTGTTAAGTCAAAACTTTTTTCCTCTCTTCTTCAATAGACTGTATATTGGTGTAAGAAAAAAAGTTTGAGATATTTAGGGGAGAAAGTGTTCATAGTGGAAATTTTCATTTTCCAAAGATCATATTTGTGCATTGTTAGATACACTAAGTTTTTTCAAATCACAGTCTAAACATTTTTAAGATTTATGCCGCTGTTTTGAAATATTTAACAATTATTAATCGTATAATGTAGTTCAATATCTTTGAATTTTGTAGTTTATATATATATATATATATAATATTATGTTTCAAAGATTAACTGCAGTTTCTTTCAATAATATTTTAACAATTGAAGTTAATGGAAGGATTCGTATTTAACAGGATAGGTACAAAATCAAAAGATGATTTCAGTTGTATAAATCATCTGCATGCAAAAAAAAAGCAGTTACTAAATCGTTATGGAGATAGTTCACCATTTAGAGATTTTTTTTATAAAAAAAAAAGCATTGAACACTGCCACTGTATGGAATTTATAACTATTATTAACTACTAGATTCATAGAATGAGCAATGGAAACTGACCAAAATGGTGAACATCTACTGAAGCTATTGTTTTAGTTCTAATGTTGAATGTCAAATTTGCAAAATATAATTATTTCCGTGCAAAACACATACTCCCTCCGTCCCACCCAAATAGCATCATTTTACTATATTGGGCGCCCCATCCAAATTACAACATTTTCTTCTTTTAGTAAAAAGGGCCCACTAATGGCCCACCACTACCATCACATCTCTCTAATACACCTACTCACTTTATATAAAATAATAATACTCCTTAATCTACGTGCAAAAAGCAAATGCACCTCTTTGCCCGGGATAGAGGGAGTATGTGATAATTATAAACATAAATAAAGAAATAATACGACAACAAAATTCAAAGCACACAAAAACCGGATGAGAGAAGCTCAAACATATTCATACAGATACATAATACTATTAAAAAAAAATAAAAAAAAATTAACCATCAATCCTATAATAAAATGCTTACCGTGCAATGGACGGACGGGAAATACTAGTAGTGATATAATAATAAATGTTAATATATAAGAATAAAAAATAAAAATATTTAAAATACAATAATTAACCACGTCACGACACATCATATTTTTAAAAATTATTTATAGCAGCGTATTCGTATAATATATATATATATATATATATATATATATATATATATATATATATATATATATATATATATATATATATATATATATATATATATATATATATATATATATTATGGGGTTGAGTTTAAAATCAAATCGTCCCATACAAATTTATTTTATTCGAATAAAGTAAAAAGATACGTGATCGTCGTTATTTTTACCTAAATTTTAGTGTCTTTATTTGTTGATTTCCAAATATTTTTTCCGTATTTGTGTGACATTTTAGTGGAGTTATATGTAATTGGGAGAAATGTGTACAGGTTGATAAACGTGTGGAAATGAGCTTAAATGTGTATAAAACAGGTCAAAAATGGAGTCGGGAGCTAAAATGGAGGAAGAAGGACAGAGCATGCTCGGACACGGGCCTGTCCAAGATAGTCGTGTTCCGTCATCAGAAAATACTACACGCCCTGGAAGAAGCCGTGTGCAGGGCACGAGCCATGTGCTGCTTCACGAGCCGTGTAGGTACAGATTCCAGATTAAGTTGGCTGATGTTCTAGAAGGTTCCAAGGGGTATAAAAACCCAATTTGTGAGAAAAATTAGATGGAGAGCCACATTTAGGAGCAGTTATCAAGATCAAACACACAATTTCTCACCACCTTTTTCCACACACATTCTAGATCATCATTTCCACACTTTTCATCCGTTGAATTCATATGCTCTCCCAAAAATTCATCCATCACTTTATCATTCCATCAATTTGAGAAGAGAAGATCATAAGAGATTGAAGAATTGAGCATGTTGAAAGGAAGGAATGCCATCTTCACAAAAGGGAAGCCAATCTACTTTCAAATTGTTATTTTTCTTCATATTTTGGCTCAAATGGAGCAAGCTATTGGATGTATTGATTTGAACATGATGTGTAGTGGCTAGTCCTATAGTAGGGCTAATCATATGATTGGTTGAGAAGAATGTTAGATATGTAGGATTTTAGATGTTGAATTGAGTTGATTATGGACTTCCTTTTATGATTAATGATTCATGCTTTATTTCATTACTTGTGTGATTAATTCTTACTTACAACATGTTAGGATAGCTAATCCGATATTTTGTAGGATGAGTTAGTTGAATCATGAATTAAGATGAGCGTGCATGTTAGTGCGAGGGGAGGTAAGTCATACCCTTCTTATACTTAGAACATTCATAAGGGGACACTTAAGAAATTGAGTGAAAATAACCAAACTTATGATCATAGTACCTTAAGGGAATTGAGAGTAAGCACAATCTTAGGAGATTTAGACTTGTTAACGAGTCGAGAACCTAATCACCTTGGCCGTAGGGGTTAGGGGTAAAAATATGATTGCTTTTAGTCCATGATTAATGAAGGTCAATGTTAAAAGTCATGCATATCTAGCTAGTTTCTTAACCATGAGTATGATTAGTCTTGCTCTCTTCTTAAATACATTCTATCCATTCCATATTGTTACTTGATTGATAGTTGACATTCATTGTTGTTAATTGATTTTTTTAGTTAATTGATAGCATAATCATTAGTATAAAACCAAACCTTAAACTTGATCACTCTTACAAAGCATGGTCAAAAATAAATCCGGATACACCATGATTTTGCTTTTCCTTGGGACGATAAAATTATAAATTTTGTTACTTGGTCATTACGTGCTACACACGATAGAGTCTCTTACTCTAAGATCATTTTTACCAAAACTGAGACTAAGAACATGGCTCCGCTTGCCGGGGAAATGTTAAAATCTTGGTTGTAACTGTTGGATTGTATTCTAAAAGTTTAGTTATAGTATGAACAATGTTATAATAATTTATTTGAATGAGAATCATATGATCAAATGATTGTGTCTTATAATTTATTTATATGTCGATGCAATAGTCCACTTACTTTATATTGTAGACAATATGTTGTGCGACAACACGCGGAAGATCATATTATCGATTTCCTTATAAAGTATAAATAGATGCTCACAACTGAGATAGACTGGGACTCTGTATTGGGATGGTTGTGTGATTTGGTATTAGTATGTCTTGACTATAGAATCACATTAGTGCACTTGTGTATATTGAGAAGGACCGCTTGAGATCGTTCGACTTATACTGACTTATAGAAGAACTTGATCTCTGTTATTATGGATATTCGTATTCTTAATCCCTATACAATAACCTCAACACGTAGGGCAGTATGTATTTCTTTGATTCATCAATGGGTGAGATTTACATGTAATTAAATCAACAAACTCAGTGAGTTGGGAAATAGTGTTGTCTCTATGGTGTGATGTTGATTGTAGAGGGAATCCGTGCCCGTTATAGGTTGATGATGTCCCCTTGAGGAGCTCATAAGGATTATCATGTAAACCCTGTAGGTGGATTTATTCCGGCATGATAATGAGATTGAGTGGTACTACTCTTAGATGAGTGTAACAACAAATATTGTATTTATAATGAAATAAACACAAAAGAATTACAATGATAATCCAGAAGGATTAAACTTGATAATTAAGGAACAATCTCTATCAATCCTCTGATTCTTCTCTCGAACCAATTTGGCTTTGACTTTGACTTTGACTTTGACTTGTGTATGTTGAGTCGGATCTTCAGTTGAAGCTTGTCCGAACTCGGATTTGGGATCTTATAACGTTAATCCAGAAGCGTCGAGCCTTTATTTAGATTAAACGTACTCGATCCTAAGAACACTCGATCTGGGGGGCTTAGCACCTTGATCCCGGGTCGTATGTTGTTCTTGGCGCGAAGAACACCGAAGAACTTAGTGTATGAAGAACGCTTGATTTGGGGGGCTCCGCACCTTAATCCCGAATCTCTTGACGTTCTTGACTTGAAGATGCTTGAAGATCTCAAGGGAGCGCTGCTCGTGTTCTTGATCTCTTCAGAGCGTTTATGTCTTCAAGTCTTTGAATGTATCTGGAATGAATGGAGAAGGACCCTTTATATAGGTGAAGGCAGAGGATGTCCCATAAATATCTCGCAATCTGATTGGTCTATGACAGATTTGGCCTGGTTCTGCGGGCTTGGGCCGTTCCAAATATATCACAGCTTGATTGGTCATTGCTTAATTTGACCTGATTCTGGAACCTTCCATGCTTTACTTAACTTAGGGGTCAAGTTTTACTTAATTTAAACCCTACTTAATTTGTTGGGCATTAAATTAATTATCAATTATTTATTAATCTATTTTAGGAATTAATTTATTAAATCCCCAAAATAAAATATAATAAATTAAAATTGATATTTAATCAATAAAATCCACGTGTCGCCATTTAATTGGACCGTGAATTTTAATTGCTTACAAATGCCCCCTTGCGATTTCTTCACGGACAGAATGTCTTGTTGTGAAGGAATCGCAAAAGATTTGTTTCTTATTCACCAAGATTTCATGAACCTTACCCAAAATTATCAAAGTTATTTGTAGTAAAGAATCTCCTACAATTTTGTAGAGCTTGCGCACCTCGCTCACAATAATCTCCATAATTATCCATGAGTCCACTAGTAGCTTCTATAATTATCCACAAATAATTTTCATAATTATCCATGAGTCCATAATTATCCATGAATCCACTACTATATAATGGTACTTCATGAACTCAATTTTTTTCATCAAAGCTATCCAACAAACAAGATATTCACTTCAATTCTTGTTCTTCCTTCTCTTATTTGAATTTTTCTCTTTCTTTCCAAAGTGTAGCATGAAGTGTTTCTAAATTTTTTTCTCTTCTTCAGCATTGCTCCAAGAGGCTGTCAAGACAAAGCACTCAATCAAAACACATCATCCAAAGAATTCAATTTACAAGTGTAAGCTTTCAATTCCTTAATTTGCTCTTTTTTTTGAACTGTTTATTCGTCTTGTTTGCTTGTTGCTCCTGCCTTCGACCAAGAACTTAGTAACATGCTTGTCCTTGCCCCTCTTTCTTGTCTGAGAAAATCATGGGTGAACCTCGTCCTTGCTATTCTTTCTCTTCTGAGAAATCGACAGCGAGCCTTGTCCTCGCCCCTCTTTCTCGTCTGAGAAAATCTACGGCGAGCCGTTCACCAAGGGTTGATGTAGAGGTTGATTCTCGCCAGCAGCCTGCGCGGCCTGACGGTTTTGGCCATAACTCCCTCGTCTTATCTCTGATTTGGGTAATCTATGCGCCAAATCGAACCTCTCTTCTAGAGATTTCCAATGGTGTATCACACATCCAGATCAAGCTTTTGTACAATTTTATAGAATTTGTGCAAGTTGGAAGACAGAAACGACCTTCCGGTCTTCTGTTGTAGGAACCTCGCCCCTCTTTCTCGTCTGAGAAAATCTACGGCGAGCCTCGTCCTTGCTATTCTTTTTTCTTCTGAGAAATCGACAGCGAGCCTTGTCCTCGCCCCTCTTTCTCGTCTGAGAAAATCTACGGCGAGCCTCGTCCTTGCTATTCTTTCTCTTCTGAGAAATCGATAGCGAGCATTGTCCTCGCCCCTCTTTCTCGTCTGAGAAAATGTACGGCGAGCCTCGTCCTTGCTATTCTTTCTCTTCTGAGAAATCGATAGCGAGCCTTGTCCTCGCCCCTCTTTCTCGTCTGAGAAAATCTACGGCGAGCCTCGTCCTTGCTATTCTTTCTCTTCTGAGAAATCGATAGCGAGCCTTGTCCTCGCCCCTCTTTCTCGTCTGAGAAAATCTACGGCGAGCCTCGTCCTTGCTATTCTTTCTCTTCTGAGAAATCGATAGCGAGCCTTGTCCTCGCCCCTCTTTCTCGTCTGAGAAAATCTACGGCGAGCCTCGTCCTTGTTATTCTTTCTCTTCTGAGAAATCGATAGCGAGCCTTGTCCTCACCCCTCTTTCTTGTCTGAGAAAATCTACGGCGAGCCGTTTACCAAGGGTTGATGTAGAGGTTGATTCTCGCTGGCAGCCTGCGCGGCCTGACGGTTTTGGCCATAACTCCCTCGTCTGATCTCTGATTTGGGTGATCTATGCGCCCAATCGAACCTCTCTTCAAGGGCTTTCCAACGGTGTATCTCACGTCCAGATCAGGCTTTTTTACAATTTTATAGAATTTGTGCAATTTGGCAGACAGAAACGGCCTTCCGGTCTTCTGTTGTAGGAACCTCGCCCCTCTTTCTCGTCTGAGAAAATCTATGGCGAGCCTTAATTTTTTCAAACGGCAGTTCGACGTGTGTTTCGCCACCACATTAGTGTTCGAGTGAGCATCATGCTCCAGTAGTTGGTTCCCTTCTGGTCCCGTGTTTCCCATAAGTATTTGTCGACCACCAGCTGCTGCCATTCTGTTACATCAGTGCGCGACAACTGTCGGCGTTTGAGAATTGTAAGGGGACGATGGCTAAGCTCTGCTTCCAATAATGACAGCATGCAATCCTTGATGAGGGATTAGTGACTGAATCACGACTGGAAGCGGCGATGCTCGGGCACTTGTAGTAGTATACTCTTTCCTGCGACGGCTTGAAGTCTGCTTCCAACGGTGGTAGCACGCAATCCTCGACGAGGGATCAGCGGTTGAATCGCGATGGAAAATGGCGATGGTGGTGCTTTGCGTTCCGGCGATGGCTTACTGTGGCGGCTGCTTGCTGCGCGCTTCAATGGTTTTGCAAGGGTGCGAGTTTACCTGCTGTTTATGCTCATGTTTACGGAGAGAGGTAATGGGTGCCAATCGGAAGCGGATTCGACCGTGTGGTATCTTCTGGTGATGGCAGTGCACGATTCTCGATCGGGAGATCGGCGTCTGTCGGGCGCTGCTGGCACGTGATCGCTTGGTGTTACTATGGAAAGAGCAAAACATAGTGTCATTGATATGGGTATCGAGCTTCACTGATAGAGTATTCTGAACTTCCCTCTGGGAAAAGTGGCCAAACGGCCGAGGACAGCAAGAGCAGCAGCAATAGTGCACTAGTGACGCAACATTTCCGGTGAGAGACATGCTATTGTCGATGATGGCTTGGCAATGTTAAGACATCTACCTGATCTGGGTGAAGAGCGTCAAAATGACGAGAGACAGCAGCATCTTCAGTGGCACCATCCAACGTAGTGTTCAACTACCGTCTCCTCATTGCCAACCTTTCGCTTCTCAACTCATGCTTCAACTTAGTGCTTGCCTCAAAAACTCAACGTGAATAACCTGAATTATGACTGAACTTAGCAAAGTGCTAAGCTGCCTACGTACCCCTTTTAAGAAGATCAAGTCATAACGTAGTTCAAAGGGACATGATTTGGTTTTGAATGGGGGGGTGCCGTACACAGTTTATACTCATGCGGGCCAGGAGTGACTATTCTTTAACCACTTTAGACAAAGTAGGATATTTAATGCTTTAACCACTTAAAATATCTGAGTGGGGTGAATTAATAGTTTAACCACATATAATTACCTTTGGTGGGTGTCATGCACAGTTTATACTCATGCGGACCAGGAGTTCGTCGTACACAGTTTATACTCATGCGGACCAGGAGTAACATGCAGTTTAGGCTCGTGCGTCAAGGAGCATTGAACTTGAATTTGCTGATAGTTTATACTCGTGTCAATGAGTCTTGAATTTGAACTTGTAGACAGTTTATACTCGTGTCAAGGAGCCTTGTGTGGACATTTTTCACTCGTGTCGAGGAGCATTGGATTTGAATTTGCTGACAGTTTATACTCGTGTCAATGAGTCTTGAATTTGAACTTGTAGACAGTTTATACTCATATCAAGGAGCCTTGTGTGGACATTTTTCACTCATGTCGAGGAGTATTGTATGAACAGTTTTCGCTCATGCTGGGGAGCTTTATGTGTAGAGTTTATTCTCTTCCCAAGGAGATTTTATTTGATGTGGAGATAGTTTATACTCATATCAAGGAGTATAGTGTGGATAGTTTTTGCTCGTATCGAGGAGCCTTGAATTTGATTTGTGTTAGATAGTTTAAGCTCGTATTAAGGAGCATGACTTGAGGCTTTTTAGATAGTTTAAGCTCGTATCAAGGAGCATAATGCAGACAGTTTTAGCTCGTATCAAGGAGCATTGTGTATGGGGAATTTTAGATAGTTTTAGCTCATATCAAGGAGCGTAATGTAGACAGTTTTAGCTCATGCCGAGGAGCTTGATGTAGACAATTTTCTCTCGTGTCAGGGAGCATAGTATGTGGATAGTTTCAGCTCATATCAAGGAGCATTGTGTGGATAGTTTTAGCTCATATCAAGGAGCGTAATATGTAGAGAGTTTTGTCTCTTCTCAAGGAGATTTAATTTGAGTTAGACAGTTTAAGCTCGTATCAAGGAGCATAATGCAGACAGTTTTAGCTCGTGTCAAGGAGCTTTGTCTTGATTTATCAACAGTTTAATGCCCCCAATCTTGGGATGCACTATTTTCTCTTGCTTCAACTTCATTTCTATTAATCTTTATAGAAACTGCAACCTTTGTTTGTGGTTCCTCTTCCAATGGCTCATCGAAGGACATGTATTCAAACTCATAAGAGTCTTGAATAGAGGGCCATTTGATGTCATTTGATGTCAGGCTCAATTCCATATCGTGAGCTCTTGAAGCCAACTCTTCAAAAGTTTTAGGCCGAATTCCTTGGAGTATGTAGCTAAGATTCCATTGCATCCCTTGAATGCACATTTCTATAGCTGAAGTTTTTGATAGCTTTTCTTTGCAGTTGAGACTTAGGCTCCTCCATCTATTAATATAATCGATGACATATTCTTTATCTCTTTGACAAGTATTTGTTAGCTCCATCATGCTAATAGTTCTTCGTGTGCTGTAGAAATGGTTGAGGAATTCTTTTTCCATTTGCCCCCAACTATCTATAGAGTTAGCTTCCAAATCGATGTACCAATCAAAGGCATTTCCTCTTAAAGATCGGACGAATTATCTCACCATGTGATCTTCGTTGGTCCCAGCATCATTGCATGTCTCGACGAAGTGCGCCACATGTTGTCTTGGATTGCCTTTGCCGTCAAATTGTTGAAACTTGGGAGGTTGGTAGTCAATTGGCATCCTCAAGTTATCAATCCTCTTTGTATATGGCTTGACATAGGTTGAAGAAGATTTGGAGCTTCTTTCAAACTTATCTTTTATCGTATTTATCACGATATTCTTTAGTTGGTTGATAGGAAGCATTCCATCAGTTGAAACTTGTATCTTATCATCAGCTGGCTTTTCTTCAGGTGAGTGATGTTTCGTCGAGTCTTCCTCCTCGTGCTCATCCTCAACTTGTTTCTTATTTGTACGGCTTGTCTCCGCATTCTCCATTTTCTTCATAAGTTCGCAGATTTTTAAATCTTGAGCTTCCATGTGCTTGTTGAGTCCTTCAATGGCTTTCATCATACTTGCGAGTTGATCCTCAATGGTCATAGCACTTGTCGTTATCACTGCAGCTTCAGTTGAGGTAGATGATAAGCTTGGCGTGGAGCGAAGAGTTAAGCAAGTAGAAACGTTTTCACCACTCTTGTCTCCGTGCAATGGCATGTTGAGAGTAATCCCCACCATATGATTTGCCTCTACGGAGCCTTCGGGAATACTTCTTGTAACGACTCCAACATTTTCACTTTGCAGCTCTGGAGGCTTTGATGCAGCAGGCCTTCGTATCGCAATCTTGAGTGGAGTTATCTTTTGAATCTCTTCAGTTTGCAGCTCTGAATGCTTCAAGGTAGAAGGTCTTCTTATTGCAATCCTGAGAGGAGTCATGCTTTGTATCTTTGAGCTTGTGGAGAGAAGAGATGAGAGGTAGAGACGGTCCCACTGGGCGTGCCAAAATTTGTAACAACAAATATTGTATTTATAATGAAATAAACACAAAAGAATTACAATGATAATCCAGAAGGATTAAACTTGATAATTAAGGAACAATCTCTATCAATCCTCTGATTCTTCTCTCGAACCAATTTGGCTTTGACTTTAACTTTGACTTGTGTATGTTGAGTCGGATCTTCAGTTGAAGCTTGTCCGAACTCGGATTTGGGATCTTATAACGTTAATCCAGAAGCGTCGAGCCTTTGTTTGGATTAAACGTACTCGATCCTAAGAACACTTGATTTGGGGGGCTTAGCACCTTGATCCCGGGTCGTATGTTGTTCTTGGCGCGAAGAACACCGAAGAACTTAGTGTATGAAGAACGCTTGATTTGGGGGGCTCCGCACTTTAATCCCGAATCTCTTGACGTTCTTGACTTGAAGATGCTTGAAGATCTCAAGGGAGCGCTGCTCGTGTTCTTGATCTCTTCAGAGCGTTTATGTCTTCAAGTCTTTGAATGTATCTGGAATGAATGGAGAAGGACCCTTTATATAGGTGAAGGCAGAGGATGTCCCATAAATATCTCGCAATCTGATTGATCTATGACAGATTTGGCCTGGTTCTGCGGGCTTGGGCCGTTCCAAATATATCACAGCTTGATTGGTCATTGCTTAATTTGACCTGATTCTGGAACCTTCCATACTTTACTTAACTTAGGGGTCAAGTTTTACTTAATTTAAACCCTACTTAATTTGTTGGGCATTAAATTAATTATCAATTATTTATTAATCTATTTTAGGAATTAATTTATTAAATCCCCAAAATAAAATATAATAAATTAAAATTGATATTTAATCAATAAAATCCACGTGTCGCCATTTAATTGGACCGTGAATTTTAATTGCTTACAATGAGATATTAATTAATGGAGTTGTCAGTAACTTAATTAATTAATGGGCATTGTATATCTTAAACATGGGGAGACTAATGGGCTCATAATAAGAAGCCCATAACGTAATTATGGGATTAGAACGGTAGTGCAGTAATAATATTTTAGTGGTATATATTATTATTATTGGACTTAAGTATAAGCTTTGGGCTAAGTTTGGATACTTAAGCCCAATGGAGGCCCAACTCTAATTTCTCCTCCTGGTATCTGTTGTAGCCCATATATAAGTCATCTCAGCTGTTCTAACCCTAAGATGAGACACACCTAACATATGAAGAGGGTAGCTGGAATAGCAAATTGAGGATCGTCGCCCATATGACGTCGAGATATGACTGGAAATACAGCAGAAGACCAGAAGGTTGTTTGCTGCTGCTGTCCACCAACTTGCATGATTTTTATAAAATCGTACAGATCTCAGAATTTGACGTATAATATACTGATGGAACACGGAAGAGAGGATCGTTTTAGCATAAAGATCACTCAATTCAGAGATTAGACGAGGGAGTTATGCCCAAAATAGTGAGGCTGCACAGGCTGCCAGCGAGAATCCTTCTTCTCCAACATACCCTGGTGAAAGGTAATACGTTTTTTTTCATGCTTCCGCTGACTGTTAGAAACTTATGGAATCCTAACGGTTCACGTTAACCAAACGATCGAATGCCAACAGTAACGAGTTTGAATTTGATTAGTTTTGATAAGAGTATTTCTTTTATTTTGTTCACTTGTTTACTTGTCTTGGTTATTTGGAGAACTAATTTGAAAATTCTTGTAGGTACATGCAAGCTCGTTCAAGGTCTCAATCTATTGAACCTTTGAATTTAGAATTGGAAGCTACCTTAAGAAGACAAAGAAGAGAAGTGTTCACCTACGGAGGAAGTTATGGAAAATAGAATGGATAATGCCAATATGGTTAATGAAGAAGGTCATATGAGGAATTTTCAACAAGGGGGTGATAATATTCGAGGAGGATATGTTAATCCAGAGTTTGTGCCACAAGCTAATACTCAACAAGTACACTTGCAAAATCAACAATTGCAAGCAATCATTCAACGTTTGATGGCACAACAAGAAGCTAGAGATAACCAACAAGCCCCTCCGGTGGTGCAAAATCAACCTAGAGGCCATGGATATAATGGAGTAGGGATGAATATCTGAGGCCACTTCCAACCTCAGTACAGGAATTATGCTATAGGGCCACCATTGAATGTCAACAACTTTTAGATAAAAACGGGGTTGATTAATATGGTGTAAGAAAATCTATTTGGTGGTGGTGCAATGGAGAATCCAAATGCTCACTTATCTCAATTCTCGAAATTAGCTAACACCATCAAGATTAACGGAGTAAGTGAGCATATTGTCAAGATGAAGCTCTTTTCCTTCTCATTAAGGGATCGAACTAAAGCTTGGTATCATACTATACCTCTGGGATCTTATACCACTTGGAGAGAGTTGGCTCAAAGGTTCTTAAGCAAGTATTTCCCACCATCAAAGATGTTACATCTCAAAGGTCAAATATTCCAATTTAAGCAAATGCCTCTTGAAACTTTTAGTGAGGCTTGGGATCAATTCAAAAAAATGCTAAGGAGGTGTCCACAAATTGGATTTTCCAAAGATCAACAAGTAGGATTTTTCTATGCCGGTTTGAATGGAAGTGAAATAATGCTTGTTGATGCTTCGGTGGGAGGTTTTATATTGGGGAAAACTCCGGAAAGAGCTATTGCTATATGTGAAGAGATTGCTTTGAATACGGGTCAATGACCTATGGATAGAGTTGCGGGGATGTATGAAAGTGAAAGAATTGCTAAGATGGAAGAAGTGTGCATGCAACAAGTGAAGAAGGAGGAAGCACCTACGGAGGATGTAACCAAAACGGCAATTTTGGAGATACTTAAGAGAATGAATTCTAATTTGCAAATGTCTCCAAATTCTACGCCTATGGTGAATCAACAAATGCTTCCGAATCCTCAACAAAATATGCTTATGTCTTTGATGAATCAACAAGGGTTTCCAAATCTTCAACAAGGCGGTTCTATGCCTAACATGGGTCAATCTTCCAAAAGTTGTCAAATCTCTACCCCTATGCCTCAACAAGGTATGTCTCCAAATTTTGGATGTCAAGATACTTAGTACCAACCGAAAATGTCGCTTGAGGAAGTTGCCTTCATGCAAGGGAGGAACTTTCAAGAGAATTATAGTGGTAATTTTGGTAACCATGGAGGGGGATATCAACAAAGGCAAGGAGGTAATTTTCAAGAAAATTTTAATCAACCTCATAGGTATGAGAATTTGTCATATGGGAATCAATGGAATGCCCTTACTCTTCCACCGGGCACTAATCCGGGGGACAAAGCTCCAAATGGTGAAGGGAAGCCTAAAATGGAAGATAACATGGCTAAAGTGTTGGAGTTTATGAAGGAAGCTAAAGAGGAAAACAAACAACAAAATGATGTAAATGAGAGGAGACTTAAAGCAATTGAGACTCGCATTAGTCAAATGGCAAGTGAAAGGGGGATGTTCATCGTCAAGGGAAGTTTCCATCTACAACCATTACTAATCCTAAGGAGCAATGCAAGGCTATTGAACTTCATAGTGGGACAAAATATGAAGGGCCTTCTATGCCAACGGAAGTAGAGGGAGTAAAATGTGAACTTCAGCCTATGGAAAGTGTGGATGAAGAAGGGAAAGAGAAAGAAGTTGAAATTGTTAAAAAAGATGGAAGTTCCCCTACACTTGAAGAGGAAAAAGTAAAGTCTCCAAATAAGTGGGAAAGATGTAAGGAGGCAAAACGTAAAGAGAGGGAAGAGAATTTTGAAAGAGATGAATGGAGAATACCGAAGTTACCCGTGGCAATTCCTTTTACACAAAGATGCTTAAAAAAGGATTGGAGAAAAAATTTACTAAGTTTGTTGAGATGTTGAAAAAGATCCATATGAATATTCCTTTTGCGGATGCTTTGCTTCAAATGCCCAACTACTCCAAGTTTTTGAAAGATATATTATCAAATAAAAGAAGCTTGGGTGAGTTTGAAACGGTTAATCTCACAGAGGAATGTAGTGCTATTTTACAAAAGAAACTCCCTCCTAAATTGAAAGATTCAGGAAGTTTCACTATTTCATGTGATATGGGAGAGCATGAAAACTACAAAGCTCTATGTGACTTAGGGGCAAGCATCAATTTGATGCCCTTATCAATTTTTAAAAAGTTAGGCATTGGTGAGGTTAAACCGATGTCGGTGACACTTCAATTATCCGATAGGTCTTTAACACACCCAAAGGAAATTGTGAAAGATGTTTTGATCAAAGTTGGCCAGTTTGTGTTTCCCATTGATTTTGTGGTATTAGACATGGATGAAGATGCAAATATTCCGTTGATACTTGGACGTCCATTTCTTGCCACGAGAAAAGCATTGATAGATGTGGATAAAGGGGAGCTAACCTTAAGGGTGAATGAGGAAGAGGTGATATTTTTATTAAGAGAGGCTACGAGGTATCCTATGAACAAGGAGGAATGTAGAAGATTGGAGGTTGTGGACAACATTGTTGAAGAGCATATGTGTCATCTTCACTCTAAGGATCCGTTGGAAATTATCATATGCCACTCTTACTCTATTGACTCTATAAAATCTAACTCTTCTTGTTGTTTAGAAAATTATGAAATAATTGATGAATTGCATAGTTTAAATGCTTGTAGGGAACTCACAAGTGTAGAAGCAAAGGAAGCAAAAATGGAGAAACTTGATGAAGAACCAAAAGAAGAGGTGCAAGAGAAGAAGAAAGTGGAGTTAAAACCATTACCAGATCATTTGAAGTATGCTTACTTGGAAGAGAATGAGACGTATCCGGTAATTGTATCTTCTTCCCTTAATGATTTAGAATTGGAAAAGTTGTTAAGAGTATTAAGGGAGCATAAATCTTCTATTGGTTGGAGTATAAAAGACTTGAAAGGTATAAGCTCATCTTTATGTATGCATAAGATTCACTTGATTGATGATGAGAAGTCATGTGTACAAAATCAACGTAGATTAAATCATATAACGAAAGAAGTGGTGAGAAAAGAGGTATTAAAATGGCTTGATGCGGGAATTATCTTTTCAATTAGTGATAGTCCATACGTGAGTCCTTTACATGCAGTGGCAAAAAAGAGTGGCATGATAATTGTTCGATCCAATACGAATGAAACAATTGCCACTCGAACCATCATGGGTTGGAGAGTGTGTGTTGATTATCATAAATTGAATGAAAATACTCGTGAAGATCATGTTCCATTGCCATTCATAGACCAAATATTGGATAGACTTGCGGGACATGAGTACTATTGTTTTCTTGATGGATATTCCAGGTACAATCAAATATTGATTACTCCGGAAGACCAAGAGAAGACAACATTCACGTGTCCCTATGGTACATTCGCGTTTAAGATGATGCTTTTCGGTCTATGTAATGCCCCTGCCACTTTTCAGGTTGTATGATGTCAATCTTTGATGGTTTAATTGAAAATGTCATGGAGGTGTTTATGGATGGTTTTTCCATGTATGATTCCTCTTATGATATTTGATTAACTAATCTCACTATTGTATTGCAGAGGTGTGAAGAATCGAATCTTGTGTTGAATTGGGAAAAATGCTACTTCATGGTGACCGATGGGATAATTTTGGGACACCATATATCAAACACGGTTTGAAAGTGGATAGGGCCTACACGGTAGCCATATAACGTCTTCCCCCTCCTACTAGTGAGAAGGGAGTGAGATCGTTCTTAGGTCATGTGGGCTTTTATAGACACTTCATCAAGGATTTTTCAAAAATTGCTAAGCTACTTTGTAAATTACTTGAAAAAGATTGTCAATTTAACTTCAATGATGAATGTCGTGTTTTATTTGAGGTGTTCAAGGGTGCGCTCACTTCTTCTCCAATACTCGTTACCCCAGATTGGAGCCTTCAATTTGAATTACATTGTGATGCTAGCGATCAATCCATAGGAGTGGTGTTGGGGCAAACGAGAGAGAAGAAGTTTAGTGTGATCTATTATGCCTCAAAGACCTTGAATTCATGCCAAGTTAATTGCACCACAACGGAGAAGGAGTTTTTGGCCGTAGTGTATGCTTTTGAGAAGTTTCATCGATGCTTGGTTGGCATGCAAACTATTATCTACACGGATCACGTGGCGATAAAATACCTCATGAGTAAGAAAGATGCTAAACCACGTTTGATTCGTTGGGTGTTATTTTTACAGGAATTTGATGTGGTGATCAAGGATAAAAAGGGGTGGAGAATGTGATCGCGGATCATTTATCTAGATTGGAAAATGGAGGAGAGAATGAGGACATAAAATCGATTGGGGATGAGTTCCCAGATGAGGAAATCCTTCAAGTTGAAGTTGAACAAGTGTTTACTCTCATGGTGAATATACCTCCTTAGTATGTTGATTATGTCAACTTCCTTGTGTGTGGAATCAAGCCCACGTTGTTAAATGAGTACAAGGTAAAAAGGTTTTATGTGGAAGTAAAGAAATACTTATGGGATGAGCCTTATTTGTTTAAGATTTGCAATGATGGAGTAATAAGAAGGTGTGTGGCTAATGAAGAAGTTTTGGGAATTCTTGAGCTATGTCATTCGTCTTTGTGTGGAGGCCACTTTGGTCATCAAAAGACGGGGGCTAAGGTTTTACAACCGGGCTTCTATTGGCCCACATTGTCTAAAGATGCAAAGAAGTTTGTGGCTAAATGTGATAGATGCCAAAGAGTAGGGGGAGTAGGTAAGCAAGATGATATGCCCATGAGTTTAAGAATTGATGTAGAGATTTGTTATGTATAGGGTATAGATTTTATGGGACCATTTTCTTCATCTAAAGGATATATGTACATCTTGCTAGCCGTGGATTATGTGTCGAAGTGGGTGGAGGCAATCCCTACTAAGACAAATGATGCTTTGATTGTTCAAAAGTTTTTGAAGAAAAATATTTTCTCTAGGTTTGGAGTTCCACGTGTATTGGTGAGTGATGGAGGATCCCATTTTGTGAATAAATTGATGAGGAATTGTTGAAGAGACATGGAGTGAAGCATCGAGTGACTACACCCTACCACCCTCAAGCAAACGGATTGGCGGAGGTCTCAAACCGTCAAATCAAGTTAGTTTTGGAGAAGACAATCAATAGGGGAAGAAAGGATTGATTGGAAAAGCTTGATGATGCTTTATGGGCATATCGAATGGCTTTTAAGACCATCCTTGGTGTGTCACCATATCAATTGGTTTATGGAAATGCTTGTCATCTCCCCGTAAAATTGGAGCACCGGGCATTATGGGCTATTAAACGCCTTAATATGGATGAAGGGGAGAGTGGCAAAGCAAGGTTGTTGAAATTGTTCAAGCTTGAGAAGTTTAGAGGAAGAGAATTTGATAATTCCCTCATTTACAAAGAGAATATGAAGAAATGACATGATGCTAAAGTGAAGGAAAAGACATTTGCTCCCGGGGACAAGGTTCTTGCATTTAATTCAAGGCTTAAGTTGTTCCCCTGAAAGCTTAAGTCTAAATGGATGGGGCCATATGAAGTGCTTGAGGTGTTGAGTGGAAATACATTTGAAGCTAAAAGGTCCTAATAATGAGTTTGTGGTGAATGGTCATCGGGTAAAACATTATCTATCTCCTTCTCAAAAGGAGATAGTGTATGTGGATACCCTCTCCTCTTGAAACTCTTTGATTGTTTCGTAATGTAGGTTTTATTTTTATTTTTTATTGTTTTTCTTGTAAGTTTGGTATGTAGGTGGAAAAGCTCATTGAGAAAGTATATGTGAAGAAAGACAAGGGTGCTAAAAGTTGGAATGAAGATGTATGCCACTCCACTCTTTACAAACTTAAATTTTAACACTTGAGTTAATTTAAGTTTGGGGAGGGTGCGTGGTGGTCATAAATTTGGATTTTGGAAGTGCACATAAGCCATTACAAGGTAATCTCGTGAGGATCATTGGTGGAAATTACAAGGATAAGTCTCACCACTTTGTGCAAACTTAATTCTCAACTTGTTTCGATTTAAGTTTGGGGATGAGAGCATGGTGTGACTCACCACTTGTATATGCTTGATGTATCATGTGTTGATAGTTTATCTTGTGCAAAATGGGTCAATTTTAAAAATTTTCTCATGAGTTGGGCTCGTTTTGGTACGTTTGGTGGTGTTTAAGTGCATGATAGTCCATTATTTGATCATAAATTATGGAACTAATGTGGGATAAATTTTGAGCATGAATATGATGTATTTGAAGTGCAAAAATTGGGCAAAAACGAGGTTTGAAGTTAAAAATTGAAAGAAATAGAGAAACAGCTACACGAGCCGTGTTCAGTACGCGGCCCTATGAGGATTGGCCGTGTACTGACATCTTAAACAACTACTCACCCTGGATCAAGGTCGAGTTCAGCGCATGACCCGTGTAGTAGACAGAGGCATGCCCCGTGTACCGTGCACGGGCCTGTAAGTGATGGCAGTGTACGAGCATCAGAAAATACTACATGTCCATGACTGAGGCCGTGTAAGGAACACGAGCCGTGTTCTGTTCAAAGGCAGAATTTAAAAGCCCGATTTCAGAACAGTTTCAAACGCTCCCATTCATTCCGTACGCATCCAAGGTTTATCCCCACCACAAATTCTCCACGAATCTTTGGTTGTAAGGTGAGTTTGAGTGATTTAATCATTTTTCCTTCAATCCCTCACAACAATTTCATCAACTCTCCAAGATTAACAAAGGTATGATTCTTGAATCCTAGTTTTCAATTGAAGTTATGAGAGTTGAAATTCTTGCATGGGTTTTGAATAGTAACATGTTTAAGGCATGTTTAGGGATGTGAAACATCAATTTGCAAGTTTAATTGAGAATTTGTTTGAATGGAGTAAGAATTAGGATTCATGAGATACAAATTTGGGAATTTCTTAGTTTGGTTAAATTAAATGGTTGTGATGTGACACATTGATTGGGAACGCTTGTATGATGATGATATTGACATGAAATAGGGCTTAGGTATTTAGGATTTGGGCATGAAGCTATGTATTCTTGTTAGAAAACATATTGAAATGTTGTGCATGCCATGTTTTCGATGAAATGCCTAGGTGATAATTTTGTATAATTTTGAAGTCGTATTTGCATTGTGAGTAGTGATGGTATACTTAAAGAGTTACATGTGAAAAATATAAGCATACATGATATTGTTTTGAGGTGTAAAGTCATGGATGATTGAAGGAATTTATAAGTTTAAATAGTAGCATATGCTAAAATGAATTGTTGTTTTGGCTAGTTGTTTAAAGTGAGCTTGAAAATCTTGAAAGGTAATATTTGTTGGTGATGCTTGAAGCTATGTTAATGTGCTTATATAATGTTGATGCATGATAGAGTTCACACTTTGTTGGATAACAAGTGATGATTCTAATCCTAATGCATTATCATTTCTCATAATGAAATTGAATATAACTTGAGCTTGTTGTAAAATTGTTGATGGCTGAGAGGAGAGTAAGAGCAAGGAATGAGGATTTCATCATCATTACGGATGAGGGTGAACTTGCTAATCTTGATGCTCAAATGATGGAAGATGGGATTCACCCGGATTACTTTGGGGTAGAGTTTGAAGAGTATTGGGAAAAGTATGTGCTCTGTTAGCAAATACTTTGTCCTAAAATTAAGCCAATCCGATTCCAAGACCCCACGACAATGGAAGGGCTAGGAATAGAGGTAAATTTGAGGAAGTTGTTTAGGGTTGCACATATAGAGGAGTTTTTCGATAAGAGACCACCTACTTACCTACATCTCACTGCTCAGTTCATGTGTATCATTCAGGTAAAGAAGGATAGAAACAAGCTCCCTGTGTCCGTTACGTTTCAGTTGGATAATGTGATGAGAAGGAAAATCTCTATTCCTGTTTTGAATGAATTCTTTGGATGCCCACTATGTCAAGGCCATAGTAGTTTCTATGAAGGGAGAGGCTTTAACCAACAAGATTAGTGAAAGAGATTGGTGAATGATGGTACAGAGCAGACAGGATACGTTCCCATTGCTTCAAATAAGGAATCCGATAATGAGATATTTAGAAAAAATTATCTCGAACATGGAGTAGTGGGTGTACATCATGTTTTGTCTATATAATGAGCTACCACTGAACATGGCAGTGCATTTTGTTCAACATGCGGAGAGAATTGCCAAGAGACAGACATCTCAAGGATTAATATTAGGAGGGATGATCACTATGATAGCTCAAGGCTTGGGAGTAAATCTTGCCGGGATGGAGAACAGGATGGTAAGTGAAGGGTTGAATTATCAGCAATTGATGAGAATGGAGTTTTTATCTGTGGCTAATATTGCCTAAGGCAAGAAAAAGGGGCCCCATTTCCTTTACCAGCTCCGGAGCTCACTACAATTTACACTCGAATGAAGTATGCCAATTTGGTACTGGCTAGTACCCACCACTCTAGGTTTGTAAGAGCATTCTACAGGAGAGGTAGAGAGGAAGTGGAGGAGGTTCTCTGGCAGATGAGGGTTGAGGAGAACCTTGAGCTAGCCAACTTGCGAGCAGAGCCGGTACCAATGGAAGGAGATGAGGAGGAGCCTCCACATCATCAAGTTGAGTTCGAAGAGCAAGCTCCTGAGCCACTACAGTTCAAAGAGGAAGAGCAACAGAAGTAGCAACCAAGGGGTCCCGAATATAGGAATGAGAGATGGAATTATATTTTGGACGAGGTGAGAGAGATAAGGCAAGTTCAACAGGTGCACGGAGCACAGATGAGATAGATCCGAGAGGTACAACAAATGTATGGGATGCACATCCAAGATCTTCGAGATGGACATCATCGTCGTGAGTACTATGAGGAGTAGTCTCGTGTACATTCAAACAACATAGAAGAGATAATGACGATAATGTTCAATTTTCAATTCCCAGCATCGCCTCGTGTATACATACCATGGAACATGTATAATCCACCTCCACCTCCGGAGCCATGAAGGGAGTTATTTTGGTGCTAGGCACTTTTAGTTCTTTTAGATTATTTTAGGAATTTGATTTGACAATTATGGATTGGATTGTACTTTAAGTGTTTTGAATGTTGGGAGGTTTTACTTTTGGTTTTTATCTTGGTTTTATGCGATTTATTTTCTTTTATTTTTCGGTATTTTTGGTTTGATTTTTATAATTTGGATGTGATGTGTATTTGAGCTTATTTGTTATGAATGTTGAAATGATGAGTTTTAATTTCTTGAATGGATGATTTTTGGTGATGCATGTTATATATTGTGCTATGTTTATGTTGTGGCAAAATTTTGCTTATGTGTTGTGATTGAGTTTTTCATTCTTGTATAGGTTCGGATTGGTGGTATGATTTGGGAAAGTGTAAATATTTTTGAATATGAGCTATGATGCATTATTTGTGATAGGTGATAACAAGCATGTTAAATGTTCCTACTAGTTGAAATTGTGACATGAATTATATAATTTGTTCAATTTTGAGAAGTATGAAGGTTAATTAGGTTTCTTTTTGGTTCAAGCAAAAGCTTGTGAGAATTGAGTTTCAACCGTGCCTCCATGGTTCATTATCGATGAGAGGACCGATTGAACTTAGACAAACTAGAATTTGCTCATGGACTATAGGAACTAAGCCCAAATAGTGGATCTTTGTGAAATGATCTTAGGACATCCTTGTTAAATAAGTCATAGCCATAAATTTTCTTACCTAAAAATCATCCTTAGTTAACCATTTTGAGCCTTGAAGCCTATTTCTTGTGATATTAGCACAATAAAGCCTTGAATACCCACTTGAGCCTTACATATATAACCTTTGTATGGGTAATTGAGGAGATGATGGTTTACAAGGTTTGATGGTGAAGTTGCACAAAAGAAAGAAGGAAATGGTGAATAAGCAAGAAAAGGGTGAAACGAGCTCAAGAAAAATGTACATGCGGCCTCAACACAAGAAAAGAAAAATGAGCAAATCAACAAAAATACGCTCAAGGAATTCAAAAGTCGAAAGAAAGGAAGCATGCAAATCAAAAGAAGCTCAAGAAATCTATGGTATGATAATGTTAGTACTTAAGAGTATTTCAAAAAGAAGGGAAGAATGAGAAGTGAAGGTAATAAAATAGATTATCATCTCTTTGATTACTTACACATATATAGTCACAATTATTCATATTCTCTCTACCTTACCAAAGAGCCTAAACATTAAATCCAAAGATAAAAGACCTTTTTGATCACTTTGTGAGACTAGGGTGGCATGTGAACATAGTCCATGAGCAAGCCTATGGTGAGTCGGTTCGATCGGTTGATGAGAGTTGTTTTACCCTACTTCATAGAGTGTTGAGTGCAATTGATATCCTATGAGAGGCTTGGATTGAAAAGAACTTGATTACTCTTTTGATGTCTTAAAATTGAACTTGTTAATTCTTGATGTTATGAATTTGATGGTGTAGGGATATTTAATATGATTTTGTAGTCCTTATTATTTGTGATGTGTTGTAGTTTATGTTCTTTAGGTATTTTCCAAGGTGAAAATTTCTCCTCTTGATTATCATTTTTAGTTATTCGAGGACGAACAACACTTTAAGTTTGGGGGATTGATCGTCATCATTTTCACCTGATTTTAATGTCTTTATTTGTTGATTTTCGAATGTTTTTATCCGTATTTATGTGACTTTTTAGTGAAGTTATATGTAATTGGGAGAAATGTGTACAGGTTGATAAATGCGTGGAAATGAGCTTAAATGTGTATAAAACAGGTCAAAAATTGAGTCGTGAGCTAAAACGGAGGAAGAATGACAGGGCATGCTCGGACACGCTCCTTGTGCGGAACACGGGCTTGTCCGAGATGGCCGTGTTCCGTCATCAGAAAAATGCTACATGCCCAAGAAGAAGCCGTGTGCAGGGCACGAGCCATGTACGGGAATACACAGAACATGCCGAATTGCGTGTGTAGCGCACAGGCCATGTGCTGCTACACGAGCCGTGTAGGTGCAGATTCCAGATTAAGTTGGCTGAGGTTCTAGATGGTTCCAAGGGGTATAAAAACCCAATTTGTGAAAAAAATTAGATGGAGAGCCACATTTAGGAGAAGTTATCAAAATCAAACATACATTTCCTCACCACCTTTTCACACACACATTCTATATCATCATTTCCACACTTTTCATCCATTGAATTCATATGCTCTCCCAAAAATTCATTCATCACTTCATTATTACATCAATTTGAGAAGAGAAGATCATAAGAGATTGAAGAATTGAGCATGTTGAAAGGAAGGAAGGCCATCTTCACAAAAGGGAAGCCAATCTACTTTTCAATTGTTATTTTTCTTCATATTTTGGCTCAAATGGAGCAAGCTATTGGATGTATTGATTTGAACATGATGTGTAGTGGCTAGTCCTATAGTAGAGCTAATCATATGATTGGTTGAGAAGAATGTTAGATATGTAGGATTTTAGATGTTGAATTGAGTTGTTTATGGACTTCCTTTTATGATTAATGATTCATGCTTTATTTCATTACTTGTGTGATTAATTCTTACTTACAACATGTTAGGATAGCCAATCCGATATTTTGTAGGATGAGTTAGTTGAATCATGTATTAAGATGAGCGTGCATGTTAGTGTGAGGGGAGGTATGGCCTTCTTATGCTTAGAACATTCATAAGGGGACACTTAAGAAATTGAGTGAAAAGAACCAAACTTATGATCATAGTACCTTAAGGGAATTGAGAGTAAGCACAATCTTAGGAGATTTAGACTTGTTAAAGAGTCGAGAACCTAATTATCACCTTGGCCATAAGGGTTATAGGTAAAAATGTGATTGCTTTTAGTCCATGATTAATGAAGTTCAATGTTAAAAGTCATGCATATCTAGCTAGTTTCTTAACCATGAGTATGATTAACCTTGCTCTCTTCTTAAATACATTCTATCAATTCCATTCCATATTGTTACTTGATTGATAGTTGACATTCATAGTTGTTTATTGATTTCTTTAGTTAATTGATAGCATAATCATTAGTATAAAATCAAACCTTAAACTTGATCACTCTTACAAAGCATGGTCGAAAACAAATCCGGATATACCATGATTTTGCTTTCCCTTGGGACGATAAAACTATAAATTTTATTACTTTGTCATTACGTGCTACACACGATAGAGTCTCTTATTCTAAAATCATTTTTACCAAAAATGGGACTAAGAAAAATACGCAATAGTTTATGTTTTAAACTCATATAGAATTATAAGTCTGGGGCTAAATCCCCTCACGAATCCATGAGGATATGACCCTGAATACATATTTCAAAATTGAAATATATTGATCAATGAGCAAAATACTTATTCTCTATTAGCAAATGCCAACGGATTTATTCTCTATTTTACCAACAGAATTCATTTCGTTGGTAATTACTAACGGATTACCAAGAGAATCTTTATATAAATTACTAACGTAATTTTTAGCAACGGATTACCAAAGGAATTGATTTTTTGTTGCTAATAATTTACCAACCACCACTTTACCAACAGAAATTTATCAATTGATTCCGTTGCTAATACGTTAGTAAATCAATTTAACAATAGAATTAAAGTTTTTACCAACGGAATATTCTGTTGGTAAAAAATAGTTTTTTTTTGTAGTGAATCCATTCACATCATTGCAAATTCAAAAACAAATAATAATTTGTTAATCAAAAGAGTAATAATAGATTAATCGATGAGTAATAATTTATCATTTAAAAAAATAATAATAATGCACCGTGCAATGAGTTCACAAAATAATTTGTGTTACTAAAATTATTTAATTATGTTTAAAAATTTTTATTATATGATCGTCAAAGTCATTAATATAATATTTTATTAAACAACGTTTATATATTTAGATTTTTCTTTGATTCATTTAAATTTTAAATTATAGTAATTGAATATAAAATTGATATTTTTACCCGTGCAATGGACTAGACATAACACTGGTAATAATATTAATATACTATAAATTACTTGCCTTTCTTCATATGTTTAACTATATGAGTCTGGCCATTTCAAAAAAATATTGGCCTACATGAATACGACACTCTCATTATACTTAATTACTGGAGTAAAAATGTCCAATTTGAAAAACTCTTAAAATAATTTTTAATTATTTAAAAGGACTTTTTAAACAAAATAAATAAATAAATAAATATATTTTGTAACCTATCTGATCGGCGTGAAATTCACCTAAATTTTTTGGCTTAATTGCATGAATTTATTTGACTTTTATTCAATAATTAACCATGATTTTAATGAAAATACTATTAATTGTTTGATTACATGGACAGAGAGGTGTTTTTGTTTATTTTTGTAGGAATGAGGTGTATTTGAGCAAAAAGAAGGAGGAAACGGGAATTAAATCGGGACGAAAAGGAGAAAAAATCTTGAAGTTCAAAAGACAACGGATTTGAAAGTGTTATACGACAACACTTTTTTCATGGTGTTGAGAAAAAATGAATAGACGAAGTGTTGTCTATTTGAATTGAAGAAAAGAGATTTTTTTGAAGCGGTAGGAGAAAATCACTCGAGTTTTACTCCTCGGTCGAATTATGGCCCAAAAAGGGCGTTGATCCGCTACTTCGCGCAAGAGGTGAGTTTGCCTTCTCCTCCTTTAATTAAGAGGAAATGGTAATTAAATCGGGACGAAAAGGAGAAAAAAATCTTGCTGTCCAAAAAACAATGGATTTGAAAGGGTTCTACGACAACACTTTTTTCATGGTGTTGAGAAAAAAATGAATAGACAAAGTGTTGTCTTTTGAAGCGTTGTCTATTTGAATAGAAGAAAACAAACTTTTTTTGAAGCGGTAGGAGAAACTTGCTCGAGTTTTACTCCTCGGTCAAATTTTGGCCCCCAAAAGGGCGCTGATCCGCTACTTCGTGCAAGAGGTGAGTTTTTCATCTTCTCCTTTAATTAAAAAATAACGCGGAATGAGGAATCAAACTCGAGACCTCTCGGATGCATTGGCGCGGTGCTTACCGCCAAACCACACGTGATCAATTGCTAGAAGTCCTCCACAAATTTATTTGATCCTGTAATGGGCGCTGAATTAAAATGAAGAAAAATGAGGCTGGGCGGATTCGAACCCAAAACCACCACCTTCCAACAGATTTTTATGGGGAGCGCTCAATCGCCCAACCAGACTAGCTCTTTGAACTGATTTATGCCCGATTTAATGTTGAACCCTTTTGCTGAAACCGAATTTCCTCCAAAAAATCACTAAAAATTCCATCCTTGTCCCACATTAGAAAATTTGTCCAACACTCCTCTCACCCTACAACTATAAATACCCCCCATTTGGAAGCCCTCACTTACCAATTTTTCATCCATTAAATAGTTGAGAGAGCTTTTTAACTAAAGATCTCCATAGTTGAGATCTCTTCCCCTTTCGGGGTGAGGAATCCGTAGTTTTAAATATTTTTCTAGATTAGTTTTAAATATTTTTTTTAGATTAGAAATTTATTTTTTTCCAAAAAGATGTGGACACCAAGGAAATGATGATCCTCATGGATGTAAAAACTTAATTAAGGTGAAATCTAATCCTACTTACACTACACTAAAAAAGCACTAAGATAATAGAAAATATAAAACATAGATCAGAAATATATGTTATCGTATACCTTATATATGTAGTCTTAAATATATATGTTGTCTTAAATTTTTTTCACGCATAAAGACAACACATATTATCTGGTGTTGTCATATTGTGTTATCGTATATACCACATTCAAATGAATTCACTATAAGACAACATATATGATACTATATGTTGACGTAAAATTTTTCATGCACAAAGACAACATATATTTATCTATGTTGTCTTAAATTATCTTAATATTTTATTTTAAGAATACATATATGATTTTTTAAATATATTTTAAGTATATTTTAAATATAAAAATTATGGATATATAAATAGGGGACTTAGAAACTTTTTCTGTTCTCCCTTCTGCCCTAATCGTGCGTGAACATGCTGCACCCCCCTCCACCGTGCTCGGCCATTGCTGTTCCAAGCCCCGTCGCCCTAGCTGTTCGTCCGCCGCATACAGCCGTCTGCCTCCGCAAGTCTCCACCGTCCGCCCACTAGCCCTCCTGTCGCCAGCAGGTGGCCGCCCATCGCCAGTCTCTCCCGTCTTCACTCTCGTCATGGTACTCTCTCTACCACCCCTTTCTTACTCTATTTTGAATCAGCAACCAAAAATTCATAATAATCTATGAAAATTGAAATTAAAATTGAAATTGGAATTGAAATTGAAATCTCACCACAAAAATTCTCCTCCTCCTCGATTGTGGTGTCCTGTCTGTGCTCTCCACACGTCTCTCCAACTGCCATTGCTCCGCCGCCTCCATTCTCGGCGTACTCTCAAGGTCTTTCCATTTCCTTGCATTTTAGGTTTCTTTATCTCTGAATTATCTTCGTTTTACTGCAATTTTGTTGCTTAATTATCGTGTTCTTTCGTTGCTTTGTTGCGGATTAAGCATTTTAGATTATTATTGTCGGGGATGGTGAAATTGAACGTGAGATGTGAAGTTAGGTGATCGAATTTTTGAATCTATATACGTTTTTATGTTGTTTGTTGCTCGTTTTAATTTCTCATACTTTTGGCTTTCAGTTGAATGGGATTTTGTTTCTTTTTTAAAAACTGGATTATATCATTCTGCTACCTCCTGTGTTATCTGTATGCTTATTTGGTTTTGAAATTCTAGGTGTGTGTATATTTCAAAGCACTGGGCTCTGTTTCAGGAGCCACAAGAATTAAAAACAAGAGAACAAAAGAGAAGGATTTTTACATAGTGAATTTTTCCATAAAATTAGCTTGTATCTCTGGCAGGGTTTGGTTGATGAGATTTCTTGATTAGTGTGAAAATCTATATGTTTTAGGGTCTGATTTAGCACCATTTTGAGGAATTTATGTTCGTATTTTAGCACTAAATGGTTCATTTTCATATATTTAATATATTGGTGCATTTGAGGTGTGATTTCGTGTTTTTAGGTGGAAAACGGATTAAAGGTGCAAAGTTGGAATGAGGAGTGAAATCGTGAAAGAATGCTGAAAAATGCATGTCCAATTTGCATAATTTTTCTGTATTTTTGTAGAAGTCCAAATTGAGCATGTGAGATATGGTTGGAAATCTACTGAATAGAAGGTCATTTTGGCTCAAGAAACGCCTAATTTGGACGTCAGATGAGGGAGATATGATCAAAATGGTGAAGACGCGCAAGCTGTGCCGACCAGCACGACCAGTGCCACTTTGCACGAGTCTTTTTATACTCAAATGGATGAATTTTCAAAATTTATTTATATAAATAGAAAGCCAAGGAAGAGAGGGTCACGTGAGCGCAAGAATCACTTCAATCGAAGCTCGGATGAAGAAGTTATGCTTAAAACCGTGAGGTCGCGCAGCTACCAGCGAGAATTTCGAAAAATTCACGAAAATTACCATATATAACCTATTTTCTTGGTGGCTAAGTTATTTCCTAATTTAATATCCATCCATATCTTCCATAATTATATTTTTCCTGATTTTTCAAGATCTCACATCGTTTTATTCCTTATTTTATTCCACTCTCATACCTATATATACCCATTCTCATCACCACATAAAGTGTGGAAGAAACCGCATAATCTACCACCACCACATCACCTAGGGTTTTTTACCCTAATCCATCATATCCGCCTTTCATCTTCTACCCTTCACCCGCCTTTCACCTATCACCCTCAATCACGGTGTTTGCTTCTTGAGAAGAAGAATAGAGGAGGATCATCAAGACGGAAAGAGAAGATGGAGAATTATTCCAAACACGGGTTTTTCTTCCTTATTTAATTTCTTATTGTTGATTTAGTTTCCTCTTTATAGTTTTAGGGTTTGAAAGTTTATCCTGTTGATTTGAGATTTTAGACATATGTGATGATACTTTTTGGAGAATATTTATTCCTTATTGAAGTTTTGTTTTAGACTTTTATGATCATGTTTCTTAATTTTCTTGTCAATTATATATTCATGATATGATCGTTGATTGGTGTATGATTGATATTTGGATGTGTTTTATGATTATATCTGTATTTCGTGACAATTGAAGGGGATTGACCAATATATAGCCTTTGATTGTTTGACCATCAATATAGGATACCTTATTGTCTTTGCATTACCATTGTTAAAGAGAAATATGGTAAGGAAGCCCTTATCCAATTCCTTTAGTACCTATACAGGATAGATATCTTGCACTAGCCTATATGGAATTTTGCATATAAACCACCTAGAAAATGAATAAGTGGTTGTGGGTATTTAATTTTCTTAGTACCTAAAGAGAATAGGGAATTATCTTATTAATTTGGTCATAGGAATTTATGTTCTTTAAAATTATTAAATCTCACTTGTCCATGAGTGGATTAGCATGCTTAAGTGATCATTCTTATACAATTCTGCATGATTTAATTCACTTGTCTATTTGTCTTATTTCACATAATAAATTGGATTCTCCTAATACTATCTTATTCTTGTCTCTTGAAACACCTGTGATTGAGCGTGGCTTCTATTTATTTATTTATTTTATTTAGTATTTATTTTCTGCAATATTAGTTAATAATTCCAACTCAGAAAATGTTACTTTGTCTTAATTATTTGTGGTGCAAATTATATTTACGTGGTAATCTGTTTAACGCTAATCCCTTGGGTTCGATATTTTTACTTGGTCATACGCTGAGCTACAATTGATTTTCTATACTTGGGGATACGCAAAAAGGTGAACAAGCAATTCTAGTGTACTCCTTTTTGTGCTGCTGGTTGATATCAATTGTGCCTTAGGACTGGCCAAGACAAGAGTTGATTTTTTGATTCAGGTATTGATCATAAATAGCTATGTGGTTTTAAATGATCTTAAACCTATTTTGTTCTCATGCCTCTCAATTTTTTACATCATTCCACTGATCTTTTGCTGTTCAATGCACTAATTAATGCAAAATATCTCCCTCTTGCAGATAAGCACCTCCAGTGAGAACTTTATGGATTTCCTGGCAAAGCCGCTGAATCAGGAACCTTCTGATTGCTCCTTAAACGAGCAGGATTTTAAGAAATGTCCTTTCTTACAGAATATCAATAAACCAACCAAATTCTCATTTACTTCTATGAATTATCCTGTTCCGGTCAGTTCTTTTTCCTTTTCCTTAACCTTTAGTAATATAAGCTCTACATCTGTCCAGTGAAAGAATTTACTTCATAGCTCTATGTTGAAAATATCTTTTTTCATAGACTATAATTTACTTCATAACTCATGGTAGGTATTTAAACTTCTCATGATAAAGATTATAGTTGTGTTTGGACAGACACGTACAGTTAAAAGAAGAGGCGTCAGAGCTAAAGGGGAATGATCATTGACTTGTTGATGTATTTGAATTTTCATTAATTGTCTAGACTTGAATCCATAGTTTCATGGTTTTTAAACCAATTCTATTTATGTCGTCTTATGGTATGTATTTGGATTTTGCCAACATTTAGATTTAAGAGGGATATTTGATATTTAGCATATTTTGGATTATTTAGAATCTTTTAATACATTTTGAATTTTATTATTTTGTTTATAAATTAATTATAAAATATTTTATATAATAATTAATTGGTTCGACAATACATATAAAATGTAGACGCTATGAATAATTTAATAATAATACATTAATAGAAAATACATATATATATTGTCTTAACCAAATAAGACAACATTTTTAAAAAAAAATTAAAAAAAGCACAACGATAATACATAAAGATGCACAATGATAACACATAAATATATGTAGTCGTTCTTAGTCTTTTTTTATAAAAAAGGCGCACAACGACAACACATAATATGTGTTGTCGTTGTGCGTCTTTTCAAATGCCCTATGATTGGTCGTTAATAGTCCGGGCGACCAAGCAACAAAATATCGAACCCAAGGGAATTTAGGATTCATGGCCTTCAAGTTATAGTCTCGTATTAGTTAGGGATGACCGAGAAGAGAGATAATAAAAACAAGAAAAGAAACTAATTACAATATTTTTGGAATTTTCAATGCAAAGGAAATCTTCATGATGCAATTCAAATGGATCAATCATGTAACACGTCTAATTGCCTCCCAATTTAAGCTATCATAGTAAGAGCGATCACTATTTTCACCTAAACTCTCTCTCGAGATGAAGAGGATGTAGGCTCTTACAAAGACCCCAAAGTAGCACATAGGATCGATACCATAGCGAACACCTCCCAATACGTACTAATTACACGTACGAGTTCCCTAAAAGGTACTAAATCATAGGTAATATTCCCTTTCTAGGTACTATGAATTCACTAAGGTTGGGTTCCCTTCACTAGATTAATTGACCTCTCGATCTAACCTCTCTAGTGTCCACTTATGTAGTTCTAAACATGAGAGGTCATCTCCAACTCTTCCCACATTAATCCACATAACCCACATGATGAAATAATTAAATTAATTCCTAAAACACATAATTGAACTCTCGTTCTAACCACATGCACTAGATAATTAACCACAGAAATCAAACATATAAATTAAACAATTAAGCATCCATAAATGAAACTAATCAAAGCCGGGATTGCAATTTAAATAATATCACAAATTAATCCATAATCTAAACATCACTTAAATATCCAAAACATAGAAAATAAAAAGATAATAATTATGATTAGATTACACATTAATGAAGTTTTACATCCATGAGGATCATCCTTTCCTTGATGTCCCCACCTTCTTGGAAAACAATAAAATCCTAATCTAGAAAAAACATTTAAACTACGGACGGATCCCTCACCCCGAAAGGGGGAGGGATCTCAACTATGGAGATCTTAAAAAGCTCTCCTTAACTATTGAATCTAATGATTCAATTTAATGGAATTTAATGGGTGAGAATTGATCCATGGTGGCTTTCATAGAAGAGGGTATTTATAGTAGTAAGGATGAGAGAAATTTGAGTGAGTTTTCAATGTGGGACAAGTGGGGTCATGTAGTAGTAGAGTGAGAGGAATTTGTGGTAAGTAATCAATGTGGGATAATTTAGCTCATGGCACCAAAAATGGGATTTATAACAATTTTTCCTTTGGCCCGTTCTTGCTCGTTTCAACTCCAAATCGAGCTTTATTTTCTCCCACATCTTCCTCTTCACTTGTAGAATCCATTTTTATCAAAATCACCCATTTTTCTGCAAAAATAAACAAAAATATCTTTCTCCAAATAATCAAGCAATTAATAGTATTTTCATTAAAATCATGCTCAATTATTAAATTAAAGCCACAAAAATTCACTTAAAATCTAGGTGAATTTCACAACGATCAAACTCCCAAACTTAAAGTGTTGCTCGTCCCCGAGCAACGAAAGAAAAGAAAGAACGAGGAGGGGAATTCACCTATAATTGAATCAAGATATCAATGAGATTGAGTTACTTCAAAGCTTTTCAATTCAATCAAAACAAGCGACAAGATATCAATTTAAATGCATACAAATTAAATTTAGGAAATATGCAAGCAAGTGAGACTTTCACTACTCCTCTCTAGATTTTACTTTTTACTCTCACACTCAAGGGGTGTATGGGAGAAGTGTATACTTTCAAAAATCAATTCGAATATATGTCATTACCATATGCTTGCCAAAGTTCTAAACTCTCTACCACTTGTATGTGTTAATTATTGAATCAAAAAGGTCTTTAATGGGGTTGTAATGTAGGCTCTTTGGTCTTGGGTAGGAAAATTTAGGAAAAGTAAGCTCAAGATTAGTAGAGAATTTAAGTTGATTGATCACTTCAACTCTTATCCTCTCTATTTCTCTTTTCACCTCAAGAAAAATGTAATTTTCCATCCAACACACTAATGAATCATTTTTCTTTTTTTTTTCTTCCACTATTGAGTTTTTTTTTCCTCTCTTTTCCACAATGGCTCTCTTTCCATTTTTCTAGTAGAGCTCCTTTATGCTTCTTTTATACATGCTTCATTCAAATTTTCTTTTCACACAACCTCTAATTTTCTTTTTCATCTTTTCTCCATCTTTTCTTGTACTTTCACAATTTCTCTCTTTCCAAATTTTCTTGTAAGCTCAATTCAACCATTTCATCCCCATTAATCCTCTACTAATCAATAAAGGTGATTAGGATATAAAATATGGATAAAAATGGCTAAATTTGTAGGTTGCTAAAGAAATAAGGATAATAAGCTCAAAGGGGCAAACTATGAAATAATTTCATTTGGTAGGATTAATTTGGCTAAATAACTTGTCAACACAAAGATGGCCTTAAATCATTTCCAACAATCTTCACACACATGTAGCTTTAAGAAGACACAATGGGAAGTTCTAGAATGCACACAAAAGAATGATGCACACACAAGAAAGGAAAAACCATTTGATTTCATGATTTTAAGGCTCAAAAATCTCACGGGCCTGTAGTAGTGAAAGAAACACAAAACAAACACAAACCACAACTCAACAAGTACACAAAAAAAAATCCATCAAGTCACAAGTTCCAACCAAGCATCATAGCCTCAAAATTCCTCACAATGAAGCACAAGAGAGCTAAGAAAGATTTTCTCCTTATGGAAAGCAAAAGAAAGCAAGAAAAGCACAAAAAAACAAAAATAACAAAAAAAAATGAGAAAATACGTGCCGAAGAAAAGAGTAACGACTTAAACGTGCGCCGGTGCAATATGATCAAGTAGAAGTTCATTGATGCAATTTTTCTAATTCAAACCGTAGAAAAGTCAAGTAACAAAGAGAACATACCCCCAAACTTAAATTAGGCAAAGTTGAATTTAAGTTGAGAAAATGTTCGTTACCTCAATTTGTACCACTCCTTTGCTCTTCAAGGCCAATACCATGGCACTACACTTTCGTCCCTACAAACACAACCATAAAACAAAAAAAAACAAATCAAATAAAAATGTCCCTATCCTAACACTCAACGAAACCCGAAGTCACAAATACAACTAAATTCCTCGGCAACGGCGCCATTTGATTGGTCGTTAATAGTCCGGGCGACCAAGCAACAAAATATCGAACCCAAGGGAATTTAGAATTCGTGGCCTTCAAGTTATAGTCTCGTATTAGTTAGGGACGACTGAGAAGAGAGATAATAAAAACAAGAAAAGAAACTAATTACAATATTTTTGGAATTTTCAATGCAAAAGAAAATCTTCATGATGCAATTCAAATGGATCAATCATGTAACACATCTAATTGCCTCCCAATTTAAGCTATCATAGTAAGAGCGATCACTATTTTCACCTAAACTCTCTCTCGAGATGAAGAGGATGTAGGCCCTTACAAAGACCCCAAAGTAGCACATAGGATCGATACCATAGCGAACACCTCCCAATAGGTACTAATTACACGTACGAGTTCCCTAAAAGGTACTAAATCATAGGTAATATTCCCTTTCTAGGTACTATGAATTCACTAAGGTTGGGTTCCCCTCACTAGATTAATTGACCTCTCGATCTAACCTCTCTAGTGTCCACTTATGTAGTTCTAAACATGAGAGGTCGTCTCCAACTCTTCCCACATTAATCCACATAACCCACATGATGAAATGATTAAATTAATTCCTAAAACACATAATTGAACTCTCGTTCTAACCACATGCACTAGATAATTAACCACACAAATCAAACATATAGATTAAATAATTAAGCATCCATAAATGAAACTAATCAAAGCCGGGATTGCAATTTAAATAATATCACAAATTAATCCATAATCTAAATATCACTTAAACATCCAAAACATAGAAAATAAAAAGATAATAAGTAGGATTAGATTACACCTTAATGAAGTTTTACATCCATGAGGATCATCCTTTCCTTGGTGTCCCCATCTTCTTGGAAAATAATAAAATCCTAATCTAGAAAAAACATTTAAACTATGGACGGATCCCTCACCCCGAAAGGGGGATGGATCTCAACTATGGAGATCTTAAAAATCTCTCCTTAACTATTGAATCTAATGATTCAATTTAATGGAATTTAATGGGTGAGAATTGATCCATGGTGGCTTTCATAGAAGAGGGTATTTATAGTAGTAAGGATGAGAGAAATTTGAGTGAGTTTTCAATGTGGGACAAGTGGGGTCATGTAGTAGTAGAGTGAGAGGAATTTGTGGTAAGTAATCAATGTGGGATAATTTAGCTCATGGCACCAAAAATGGGATTTATAACAATTTTTTCTTTGGCCCGTTCTTGCTCGTTTCAACTCCAAATCGAGCTTCGTTTTCTCCCACATCTTCCTCTGCACTTGTAGAATCCATTTTTATCAAAATCACCCATTTTTCTGCAAAAATAAACAAAAATACCTTTCTCCAAATAATCAAGCAATTAATAATATTTTCATTAAAATCATGCTCAATTATTAAATTAAAGCCACAAAAATCCACTTAAAATCTAGGTGAATTTCACAACGATCACCCTACGACAACAGGGGCTTCAACAACAGAGATTTTTTCCAAAAAGAAGCTAATAGACAACACATTATATATGTTATCTTAATGTATTTTTGGTGTAGTGTTATTATCTTTCTATTTTCTATATTTTGGTGGTTGAATGAAAGCATGATTATTGATTAAATTATGAAAATATGTTGATTGAATTTCCGGCTTTGATTAGGTTTCATTTATGAAATTCGCATGCATTGTAATAATAGGAGATTTATGCCTTTGGTATTAGTGTATAGTTATTAGGTTGTGTATTGTGTATCAGCATGTCTTGTCGTTGTTTTACCCTTAGTTGTTTTGCATGATTATCATATGTGAGTTTTTTCCATTTATTATATGAGGGTTTAATATAAGGGGAGCCTAGCCAAGGAGTCCTTATGTTTAGAACAACATAAATGAACACTAGGGAGATCACTCAGGCCCGAGGATTAAACTAGTGAAGGGAACCCCCATCCATGCGAACATAGTACCTTGAAGAGAATTGCAAGTAGGATCGATCCTATGAGCTTTTTAGGATCGTGAAAACAATCTACATCCTATTCACCATAACCATTGGGGGTAGGTAGAAATTGTAATCGCCCTTACCATGATTAGCTTAAAAATGGAAAACAATTAAAGATGTTGGATGATTGATTATTTGATTGCATCATGTAAGCTACCATGTCATTGAAAATCAAAAAAATATTGTAATTAGATTTATTTTTCCATGCATTTTATTTTCTTTTGCTTTTAAACCTCCTTCTCGATCGTCCCTAACTAATCATGATTCTATACCTAAAGGTCATGAATCCTAAATTCCTTTGGATTTGATATTTTGTTGCTTGGTCACCCCGTCTATTAATGATCAATCACTATCAAAACTTAAAAAGTCCACAGAGTAAACATTTTTATTTGAATAATGTAATTGCTGAAGTCTCCACAGTAATTAGAAAGAAGCTAATTATTCTATTGAATAGATTTTTTTATATATTTTGTTTATTGTGTCTTTTTATGATTTGTGGCCTATCTTGCTTTTAAAATTTAATATTTCCCAAAAATGTACTCCCTCCATTCCGGTCAAAGTGTATCATTTGCTTTTTACATGTAAATTAAGGATTATTATTATTTTATGTAAAGTGGGTAGGTGTATTAGAGAGATGTGATAGGTAGTGGTGGGCCATTGGTTGACCCTTTTTTACTAAAAGAGGAAAATTGTGCAATTTGGATGGGACGCTCAATATAGTAAAATTGTGTTATTTGGGTGGGATGGAGGGAGTATATAGTGTATGGAGAAATTGTAATTTTAGAACAGTAATTTAAAAGGATTTGCATTTATAGAACAGGGTTAAATACCAATTTAGTCCCGTATATATAGCCATGGTCTTTTTTGGTCCCTTATCTTTTGAAATTTACCAATTTGGTCCCGTAACTTAATATTGGGCTGATACCATCCCGTATCTTGTGGAAATGTTCAGATTTAGTCCCAAATTTTTTGAAATGCTCTTAAACAGTCCCAAATTTTGGAAGCTTCGAAAATTTTTGCTAAGAAGCCACCTTACCTTTTGCTATTTCCAGATTTTTCGAAATAAATTCATTTAAAGCCATTATATACTCAGTTTACTTTCGTCTTTCATTATTTTTACAATTTTTTAAAATAGACATAGTCCATTACGATCATATTAGGCCCAACATGCTTCCGTTATAATAATTAATAAACCTTAGTCTCGTATTTAACTGGCTTGAAACAGGAACAGTACCTTTTTCGATCGATAATCTACCGGGTGTCCAGGAGATTTTACGACTGCTCCTCACAGCCAACCACTCGTCCCGCACTATGATGGATCAATCCTGTCCCTTCAGCGGATCACAGCACAACCCTGGTTCGTTTCCTACTCTGGGTGTACAGGATGCTGCTACTGTTTCTCGCCGAAAAATATGGAGGTTTAAAGTTGCATAAAAATGGAAGGATACATGCGGGTAGAAGCCCAAGATAATTTATTTATTGAATGGAGAATTTATTATATACTCATCCTCACAGAACAAGAGGAGATAACTCCTTTAGCTACCTATTGTAGTTGCACTCAGAACACTCATACAAAGAAAGAAAATACAATGTTTATTTTAGAAAGAGAAAATAGAGGGGAATAGTTGATGCCTTCTACTTCCTCAACACACCTATTTATAGAGGCTTTAGGATTTGAAATCCAGATTTCAAAACCTCTTAACTTCTTTTGACGTCACTGCTTACTTCATTTGTCTGACGTCATTGCTTACGTTTTTCATTGGATTCCAACTTTAACAGCTGGCTGGTCCCATTTCTTTATTGGATGCCAGTTTTAGTGGTTGGCTAGTCCTCTCTCTTTATTGGATGCCCTTTCGTGGGCCACTCCTGTCGGTCACATTTACCCTTTCGGAAAGGTCACTTGGCTCTTGCTTTTTTTAGGAGTCATTTGTCCTCTTTGGTGCCTGATGATTCTCCTGGCTCTTGGGTATTCCGAAGAGGTTTTACCCTCTTCGTTCCACATGTCTCCTTTGTTGGGGGTGGATCAGCAGTTCTGATCATCCCTATGCCCAATCTTATTCCTTTTCCAAACTCTGGTTCGGTTTGGATGGAACAACTCGAACATACCTTGTTTGTCCATTGCCCGAAATGGGCCATGTTGCAATATCTACGATGAGTTTGTTTACTCACCGGAATCTTGTTTCTCCAGAGAAGTTCTTATTTTTCTTGGAAAGCCTTCTCTGCGAACCCTCTCTTTTTTTCCTATTAAAGTATTAAACAGAAAAGACCCATTCAAAGTTTTATGCTCGAACTTGAATGGGAACTTAACCTCCACCATTGCTTTGATGCAGGTATACAAACCCCTTGCTCTTCACGTAGAGATCTGTTCCTCAGAAAATGTAGAAACCAAGACTGGTTCCTTTCCAGAAGACTCTTTGATCTTGTTTGATGCTGACACATCGGGTCTTCTTAGCTTAATAAAATGAAAGGCCTCGTGGTTGCCTTTCCCAACTGGTTCTGGAGCTGCGCTGGTAAAGTACAGTTCCAATACATCGCCTCTGGATAGAGTCGAGTTATTTTCCCATGCCTTGAAAACTTTTTCTCCCAGCCATTCTGGAAGTTTTGCAATTTCTGGGAAACCTAGTGCAACAGTATAGATCGAGGCTAGTGCCCCAATGTCATACCATTATTTTACATCCATTGGATTTGAGCCTTCTCACATCCAAACTCGGGGGTATTCCCCGGATATATCCACCCGGCATTTCTCCAGTCGGATTCCTTGTTTGGTGTTCAATTTCTCCCAGCTGGCCTGGTATTCCTGCCAATAAGAGAAATTAGCTAAGTTAATACCAACCTTAGCAGTGCCCGTCATAGGCCTAAGGTTAATCTCTCCCTCTTTGACCCCCGAGGTACTGGGTTGACTCGTCGACTCTAGATGTGACTCTAAGTCTTCGATTGTTTCTTGGACTAGTTCCTCTTTTGGAGGTTCCAGACTAGGACTTGTGCTAAGGGAACTTTAATCCCTTGCTCTGGGTTTAGAGCCCCGTTCTCGACTACTCTCCTTTTGTTGATTGCGATTGCTATCAACAGCCCAGAGGAGTGGCTCTCGTGTTGCTTTGAATAGACTTGCTCCGTTTCGAATGCAGTCTCGTATGGGATAAAACAATTTGGTATGATCACTATCTTGTATTCTCCCGGCACGCCTTGCATTGAGTGCCAAATTCTCGAATTCCCTTTGGAGCAACTCGAGGTTGTCCATCAGGTGCCTTAAAACTGTCAGGATAGAGTCTATTTCAGCTCCTTCCATCTCTCGTCAGGAAATCTGCCAAATCATTATCAACAAATTTAATAATGACAATATTAAAATCATAATATTGGCATTCTTCTTGCCATCTTAGTAGTCTAGCCTTTTCTGGTTTAGATTCGATTTTATTTTTCAAAAAGGCTTTGATGCTTGTGTTATCAATCTTAAGGATGATTTTTTTTGTGAGCAGAAATAGCGGCCATTTCTTGAACGCCTTCTAAATTGCAAAGAACTCATTCTCATTGATGTGCCACCTGTTCGCTTCGCTCTCTGTAAAGAGCCTGCTACAGTATCTGCATGGCATTTCTTCTTCTGTTGTGGACTTTGTAAGAACTGCTGCCCATCAATGGTCACTGGCATCTGTATATAGTACCAGATCATCCTCGTCATTAGGAATGGCTAATTTGGGGAGCTTTTTGTAAACCTCCTTTAGTTGTTTAACCATTGCTCAGTGTGAATCATCCCATTTGAATTCAGCATTCTTTTTCAACAAAGGACTGAACACCTTCCTGTATTGCGCCAGATTGTTGATGAACATTCCAGCAAAGTTGACCACTCCTAAGAAACTTTGGAGTTGTTTCTTGTCTTTGAAATCTTCGGGAAATCCTTGGACCTTTTCTACAACATGTGGTTGTAGAATAATTTCGGATTCGTCGATCTCTACTCCAAGGAACTCGATCTGTCTTGTTGCTATTACTGCTTTCTTTTCAGAAAGCACCAATCCTTCCTTGTGGCATACTTCTGAAAATATTTCCAGATGTGATAAATGTTCCTTCATGTTTTTTGAAGCTATGAGGATGTCATCCACATAGACAAACATGAATGAGAAATAATCTTTAAAAAGATTATCCATCTTCCTTTGGTATATCTGGGGTGCGTTTGTCAAGCCCATAGGCATGACATTCCAAATATAATGGCCTTGTGGTGTGGAGAAGGCTGTGAACTTCTTGCTCCCTTCTTCTATCATAATCTGGTAGAATCCAGATTTGCAATCAAATTTTGAGAATACCTTGGCATTCTTGATACAGTTGACCAAGTGTTCCCTACTTGGTATGTAGTATCCATCGAATTCCAAGATGTTATTGATCCCTTTGTAGTTGATCACAAGTCTTGGCTTTCCACGCTTGACTTCTCCATGATTTCGAACTAGAAACCCTGGACTACTGTATGGAGATACTCCTGGTGATATCAACTTAAGGTCCAGATGTTCCTTAAGTATTAGCTGCATATCCTTTCGATCCTCTTGGTTCATCAGGATAGGCTTGTATCTCACGAACTCATGCTCCTTTACTTCTTTCACTTTGAGTGAGGCTTTGAGCTCGTTCTTGTCCAACCAGGCTAGAGGATATTCATTGAAGTTCCTCTGTATCTTCTTTTTGACGTCCTCCAAAGATGTTTGTTCTTCGATCGTGACATCTTTCTGTAAGCTTTCTCCCAGGCTTGCCTTGAGAAAGTGGATTGTGTTTTCTTTTAGTCTCTTCATCTTCCATCCTCCTCTAGACTCTGTTCTCATCTGAAGGACTGCTTCGCCATATTTCCTCCGATCATACATCTTTGGATGGCTAAGTTTTCCTTCATCACCACGCTTGCTGCGAATTCTAATTGGCATTTTCGTTGAAATGCATTATGCAGTCTTGGTGCGATGATCTTATGTTCACAAAGGGTTGTGAAAATAAGCCTCCTTGTTGCGTTTTCTTGGGTAAAACGCTTGAATGTCTATAGGAAATTATTTCCTAATAGAATATCTGTTCCGATGTCGTGAAAATATATCGGTGGGGTTTTTACCTTGTACCACGGGGTACGATCTGCTCCTCCAATCATGATTTCCACCTGTTTGATTTCTCTGTTAAGGATTAGCATCCTTTGCGAGAAATCTTTTCCGAGAACTGTTGGCAGTTCTTCACCTGAGCCTTCCGGGAAGACCCCTTCCTTTGCTGTGCAGATGTCAGCTCCTGAATCAATGTATGCCGCAAAATATTCTGCACGATGCTCCTTATATATCATTCCGACTGTGATATATATTGAAAATGGACTTGTGGCCATGGGCGGATCAGAGCTTGTAAGCCCGAGCCTTTAGTAAACCTTGTATCTTTTTCCCTTGAACGTAAACTCCATTCCATCTTGTAGTCGTTCCCAAGGTTTGTGATCCTCGAGAAACTCCAATCCCAGAACTAGTTGTTCTGGAAATCTTCCTGCCACTCCTTCGATTATCAGCTCAAGATCTCCGAGTTTGAGCTGTCCTTGATATCTCCCAGTTGTTGGCTGTTGAAGATAATACAAGACATCACAAGGAATAGAGTTTTCCTTTTTAGTGATATCAAATATTACTTCGACTTCTCTCCATTCTTCTGGGCATTTTAGTTCACCTTTGGTTGTGAACTTTTCCGGTTCCTGAATTACCTCTACGATTTGCTTCTTTCCCCATTTTTCACTAATTATCCTATCTTCTTGGAAAGAAATCCTTCTTTGCTCGAATCTGAGGCTATCTTGTCTGCTCCAGACCGGCTTGTCCCTGATTCACAAATCCATGTCGTGGATTGGCTGTAACTCCATTATTTCTGGCCTGGTTGCGCATGCAACCCTTTCGAACACTTCTAGTATCTCGATATACTCCTTCATTTGGAATAGATCCGAATAATGGGTGTTAGACAGGGCATATGAGATATTGTAGGTGATGGAGTAAGGCCTATTCCCTTCTTTCATCAGATCTTTGTTCTTGAAGTCTTGATGAAGGGTGAGTGCCCTACTGAAATCTTTATCTACCAGATTGTAGGTAATCCTCGGATATATGTAGGATGCCACCTTGCCTGTGTATAGGTTTCCTGAGATTCTTCCCAGGCATGCCTCTCTTGTATTCTTGATCCTCTTATCAAAGATTGCAATATCGATTGGTGTATCGATACCTTCTTTGAAAGTTGCTTTGATGAGGATCCGGATTGCTCCGATATGGATCCAAGACATGGTCTTGGCCATTCCTTCCTTGAGTTTACTAAGTTCCCTTTTGATTTCGTCAACAGGGACTAGTTTCATTTCCATCACATTTCTCGTGAGCTCCATTGGGATGGCAATTTCCCCTTCGGTCACTTTATATATGATGTTGTGCTTTCTCTTCTTGAAGCTTGGAAAGAATTTGTCCATCCTTCCTACGGTGAATCCATCGTATAGGTTGAGCCTTGGATCCTCTTTCATGATTCTCATAAGGGCTTTATGAGAAATGGATGTCTGGGAAAAGAATCCCGACATATCTTCTTGCATCTCCTGTCTGAAGCCTTCTTCTTTACTCCGACTCATCTTCAGAGGACTCATCTTGGCTAAAGAATTCATTGCTTTTGCAACATAAGGGGACTGTCTTGTTGATTCCCCTTAATCTCTTGTAGTTCTTGTGTAGCGCCACTTGATGACACCACTTTGCAATCTTGGCTTTGAGGAAGGACATTCTCCTTGCTATCGAATCCAGCTCGCATGGTTCATATTCTTTGATCAGCATTTCTCTCCATGGGCTCGGGATCTTGGCAAAGAATAAGTGGAATACTTCTTCCTCTTTGACCTTAGATTTCCATCTATACTCTGTGAAGAGTTTAATGTACTCATCTACGTGACAAATGTCAAGTAGTTCTAGGCTCTATAAGGCATTCCTATACTTCTTTTTCTTTTCTTCTTCCATTCCTTCGAAGTATCCTACTCCGATGAAATGGATCTTGAAGATTTTGGCCATTCGATCGACAATATTGCCTAGATCTTCGCCTTCCATGGCTTCTTTTTTGACTTCGTCTGAGAGCTCCTCCTAGGCGCATTTTACTGATCCTTCCAGGCTCATAGTAAGGAATCTTATGAATCCTTCTTTGTCTAGTTCAAATGCGCCACCTGCGACCTTTATGGCATTTGTCCATTCGTCGATCAAGGCTTCTCTATTCTTGAAGTCTAGAGTGTCGAGATTTAATATCAACCCATATGGATTTATTGGTTCAAGGTGAGACCGACCATATGGGGTGTTGTGTATATTAGATCCTCGAACTCGGCTTGCTCCTGTTGACATTCCTATGGCCTTCATTTTGAAGTTTTGGAATGTTCTTCTTGTCTTGTCCCATGGACTCCATGTGATCCAGAGGTTCCTTCGTCTTGGCTCCGATCTTGTTGGGTCTGATGAGTCTGGGACTGTTGTTGAGCACTAGATGCCTCTCCAACGTTCATCTTCAGATCTACAATTGATAGTCCTTGGAAGGACTCATATAGATCTTGTAGATCTTCAAGATTTGCTCATGTCATCTGGAGATGTGGATTCTCCTCGAAGGATAGCAATCATCTTCTCGCTTTCTAATTTTGACCATATGACCTCCGTCGTTTTCCCTTTTTAGTATAAAAGGGGTTCTGTTCCGAAGGTTAGCGGTAACCTTCCTCCAGGCTTTCTTCCTGACACCTTGGTTTCCAGGGATTTTACTTGTTCTATCAACTTCATGATGAGGTCGAGTTGCTTGTTCTGCAGCTTCTCCACCTTATCCATCTTGAGGCTGATCTCGAACATCTTCTTGGACATACTTTGGCAATATTCACCAAAGAATGTCACCGTGTTCTGCAATTCTCTAAGATCTTGATTCATCTTAGAGTTGTCTGCCTCGATCTCCTTCCACTCTGTCATTCTGTCCAATGTGAAAAGTGATAGGGCTTGCAGATCTCTCTTGGACCTTGATTTGGTCGTTTCCTCCATTGTCGGTGTTTGGGCACACTTCCATGGATCTCGGTGAAACTTCGGATTTCTACGATGTTTCTTGATACTTCTTTCGAGTATCCTATCTGCATCTGGCGTAGTTCCTCCAAAGATCCTTCCTCGATGTGGTTGGCACGAATTTCGGCCAACTCTCTTCTTTTGTTTATGCCTTCATACCATCAGTCGGCATCTTCGTTTCTTTTTTCCATAATTTGTCTATACAACACACAATAATATTATTGTATAGAGCTGCTTGTTTCGTCATAGTTAACAGGCCAGTAGTCTCTGTTACTCCAGCTTGGAACAGGGCTGATCGTCCTGTCACTCTCGGATGTCGAACTTTCGTTTGGATCCATATCTCTTTGAAACTCTCCTCTCGTTAAGTGATATAAGTATATAATAAATATTTCCCATTTATAAATAAATAAACCTAGGGCTCTAATACCATTTTGAAGCGCGAAAATATTATGAAATTTGAAAAGAAAATTGAAGTATAGAGGTTGTTATAGTGAAAGGTATGTTGTAGAAAGGGTGTTGTTAAAACTAGGCTTGGATATAGCAAATTCTGCCTTTTTCCAGCAAAAAAGACCATTTCGGCCCCAATTTATAGAGTTACGGGACTATTCTGGCAATTTTAACTTTCTTGGGACTAAAAGGGACCATGGGCAAAGTTGTGGGACTAAATTGGTTTTTATCCCTATAGAACACTATGTCGTTGAGCCAATAATTAGAGGATTTTATATCTTAATTTTCGCAATTAAAGGACAAATTCGACTCAACTTAAAATTTTTGAGCTCAATAACATGTGAAAAAATTTGTAACCCAATAAATGGGCTACATCAGTGCCACATCCTCTAAAGATCGCGTTATTAAACGAGTGAAATTCAGTTGAAGAAGAAATGAGAATTGGGGTGACATGACAATTTTGGAGAACGTTGTGGTAACAATATAATATAAGAAGCTCATTTATTAGATCTCACATGAAAAAATGTGTTATTGAGCTCGAAAATTTCTATTTAGGCCTAATTTGTCCGTAAATTGAGAAAGTTAAGATATAAAGTCTTCTAACTATTAGCCGGACAACTTAACTATCCTAGAAATACAACCTCCTTAAGTTATTTTCCTAAAATTGCAATTTTCTCTATATAATAAGGGTATAACTATAATTAATTAAAAAAACAAAAGGAAGTGAAGTGAAGACCACAAAATTTTCATATGAAATTAATTTCATATGAAGTTAGTTTCATAGGATACTCCCTATTAGATGAAATATTCAAGCATTTGGTCATATACAGGAATTGACTTCTATGAAACGACTGTATGGTAAGTTACCTTGACGTCATTTACTCCTTTTATGTATTATTCTATTAGGGTTGGTTACTATCCACTACACTCCCTAAGCGTAATTAACTGATAGATACATTCTAAATTAACTCTTACTACTAACTACAAAATTTATGTATGTATTTCCCTTTTTGCCCTAATATCCAAATTTAGATTTTAAATGCAGATTTTTCTGCACGAAATGTAGATTTTAGTTAAAAATGCAAATTTGATTGGGGTTAAGTTGATTTTTTTTCACGAAATGCAAATTCCGGTTAAAAAAAATGCAATTTGAAGGAGGTTTAGTTGATTTTTTTCACGAAATGTAGATTTTTTAATAGTTAATTTTCTGCATGAAATGCAGATTTTTTATGTAGTTAATTTTCTGCACGAAATTACACGAAATGCATATTTATCTTCCAATTCTCGCAATTAATGATATTTTTCTGCACGAAATGCAGATTTGTTTGGGGGTTTCTAACAACATGAATAGGAATTCATGGGAATTAATCATAATTCATTATGGCAACTCAATGGGTTTCTAACAACATGAATAGGAATTCATGGGAATTAATTATAATTCATTATGGCAAGTCAAGAAATCTTAAAGTGAAATACGTTGAGAGTGGAAGAGATATTATTGAGATATATTTTAATTAAGGATAAATTTGGAATTTTAACTCTAAAAATTGTACCTAATAATAATTTATTTTTATGGATGTATCTTAACATAATTATACATAGGAAGTTTGTACCTACAAGTAATTATTCCATTCTATTAAAAGTGATGGCAATAGATGCATGCATGAGGGAGTTTCACATGTGGAGTATGTTCATCGGAGGCTTAGCTATGATCATCACGTGTTGCATGTTTGCTGGAAGCAAGTGAGATCAGTTAAAACTAACTAACAACTCAACTGATGGAAAACTGCCAAACTGGAGAAAGGGTGATCAACCAAATTTGGAGCAGTTGTTGAGCGGTAATCAAGCCACCTAGAACCGGCTATATGGCTGCGTCTCAACTACTAAGTGAGGGCTATCTAGTGGAGGTTCAATCGGATCAATAGGTTGAAGGGGTAGCTAGATATAAAGGCTCAAAGTAGGCTGATCACACTAAGTTTTTCATTGTTGAGTGTTGACAGTTTTGAGCTGCGTTTTTGTTCTTGTTGCATCAGATTGAAATCAATCTTTCTTGGTTGTAAACATTGAGTGATAATAAAGTTTCTTATCCCCAAAGTGGATGTAGGTTATTCATAACCGAACCACTATACATCTTTGTGCAATCTTTCATTTTAGTTTCAAGTTCTATTATTTCATGTGAGTACATTCTTGAGCGTTTGTGAGATTATTGAGTGTGTTATCATGTCAAAAAGATTAATTAATATTATTATTTTGTAAAACATATTATTACTCCTATAAGAGTAATACTCATTATTCTAAAAATAACATTTTTCAAAAAATTAATATCTATATTCAGTTGCATGAATGGTTTTTAAATCCATTAGAATGTTTACTATTGTATTATGTTAGAAGTGAAGTGAAATACTTTTTTGTAGGGGCACCATATTACTCCTTGTACTTGAGTGAAACCTCTTTTCTTACCCAAAAAAAAATATTCAATTGCATGAAAGTGCGTTTTTTATACATGTGCTTTAATATGCCATGAATGTGGCCGGATGAATGTAGTTCAACCCGCATGTTAAGCAAGTTTTCCGCTGAATATTAATCAATATCACATGTTTCAAGACATTTTCTTAGAAGTATTCGAAGTGATGCAGTATTTTACTGCAATATATTGTAGAATCAATTTAGATATCGTTTTATAAGATATGTGGGTGAAAATTGATGCGGGGAGAGGGAGAGATCTCTGAGAAGATACGGATCTTAATTTTTGCTCACCTAACACCAATGGGTGATTCTCTTCCAAAAAAAAAAAAGATATACCTTTTTTATGAACTTGCTATAAGATTGTCAAAGGATTTAAAATGCTTTTGCCAATGAAATACAGCCGTTGTGATTTACCAACGGATTATCAATGAAATTATTACATAAATTACCAATAAATTTATTAGCAACATATTACCAACGAGAATATTTATCAATGAAATTAGATTTTCGTTCATAAAAATTTACCAACCGTCACTATATGAACGAAAAATTAACAACGGATTAATTTAATCCGTTAGTAATCTAATTTAAGAGTTTAACTTCAATGCACCGTTGCACCTAAACGATTCTTATTGTTAGATTAAATTATAATTCAATCTCTACCATTAATTATATTAAATAATAAAAAAATTAAAATATAAACTATCCACTGCTCCATGCTTTTAGGCTATAAAACCTTGGGTGCACTGAATACACCCTAGAATAGTCCCTAATTTGATAATGAAATTAAAAATTTTAATAATAGAATATTCTATTTGTAAAAAAAAAGTATTTTTTAAGTGCGTTTTTCGTTCATTTATGCACTTCATTTTTGCTTTAGAGACAGGGGTTGCTATTTTTACTATTTTTGGACTTTTGAAGGTGATATGATATGATTGGTTCTAATAATTAAATAAATAATAAATTAAGCTATGTGTATTATGTGTCGATGACATTTCTAAAATATGAGATTAATGACTTTGACTAATAAAATATAAAAAGAAGGTGATACTTGTGTAATACAATAGTATAGTAAAAATGTTAATTTTATGAATTATTTCTATTTTGAATGTACGCAAATTATTTTTGTCCATTTTAAAAATAAAAATGTAGATGTATAAAGAAACAAAGAGAGTATTACTTTGTGTACTACAGAGTATAGACTATTAAATTATGGTTAATTACAAGAAAAACCATATATTTTACTCCTATAGTAAATAAATTCCCACCCTTCACCTTTAAGCGTTGTTGCAACATACTCAACATGAAGTATGAAATTAATTAATAGATTGATTTATATAATATTTAAATAAAATAATTACTTATTAGATTAATAGATTGATTTGATTATTTATTTAATATAGAAGTTGATCCCTTGTGCATTTGGGTGCACATGGTATTCAAGTGTATAATATTTTTTTTTAAATTAGGTTACACACTTTAGTTAGTAAAAGTATTATTTTTTCAATTGAAAGGTCGTTGAAATATGAAAAATATTAAAAAGTATAGCATTCAATACTAAAGGGTATAAAATTGGATTTGATCGTACGGAACTAGCTTCGTGTGTCGGGTGCACGTACACAAGACTTTGCTTTAAGATAAATGTCAAATATTTTATAATTAAATTAAAGTAATTATATCTTGATGAGTTAATTGTAAGAAAAATTATGAACTTTAATTACAAGAAAAATCACCAACTATACTCGATTGAAAAATTAATCTCCATGTTTGAAAATTTACAGAAAGAGATCCTTAATTTTAAATGTTATTGTAAAATACACTAAAAACAGTATTTTTTCAACAACGTGTACGTACATTTTAATGCATGGTTTGTAATGTATAATCTGAGTTCATTTCCATATTACATATTATACAACTAGCGTAATAAATTAATCAGTGAACTAGCTTATTTGGTCATTGGGCTTTTTATTAACATGAGTTGTCCAAGTTCGATTCTCATTGAAAACGAATTGAATAGCGAGAAGCATGGAGTATCATTAAGTAAAGTGATACTGATAACTCCACGTGACTTTCACGTGTACTATTAGTATGCAATGAATGTGGGCAGCTGAATTGAATAATTAATAATCCTAGTACTTCAACCACAACATTAATATGCCATGAATGTGGGCAGCTGATTTCTTAAATTAATTAATTAATTCTAATGTTTAGTGAATGGAAGATGCTATTCGATCAATTTGATCCGGATCAAATGCATTTACTCTCTCAAATTATTATTATAGCCCTGATTGACAATTCATTTTAGTTAATTATTTCAAGATTTAATGGGCTATAAAAATTCTCTTTCCCATATTCCAATATTTAACATTTATTATGTATTAATACTTCTATTGAAAAATTCTGGTTTATGTATATAGTTATGCTATTCATAATATACGTAATAATTTTTGAATATATATATATATATATATATATGGAATATGATTCCATTTATTATTGTTATCAATATTTGTTAATTAAAACCGATATATATACAAGTCATTTATTTTAATAATATAAAATAAAAATTGAAATAGCAATCTCACATTAGAGATGTTTAATTTTTATTAAAGGGAAAGACTTGTCTGAAACGTGGAATGGATAAAAAGTGATAATATCACTAATGAAAAGTGATACTCAATCAATAAAAATGATAATAGCGCAATTAACTATTTCATGAAAAATTTATAGTATATAAATAAAAAGTGATAGAAAGTTATAATATTTTATAGCAAAAGTGATAAAAATTTTATAGTATCATTTTTATCCATCTCGCGTAAAAGTTTATGTGATATGGTCTCACACAAGACCTACCTTTTATTAAAATATAATTATTAAATAGATAAAATAAAATATTAACGTAATTAAAATAAGATTCATTAATAGATAAAATAAAATATTAACATAATTAAAATATGATTATTAAATAGATAAAATAAAATATTAACGTAAATAAAATATGGTCTCTTGAAATATGTTAGTTATGTGAGATAATTTGTAAGAGTAAGACATGTTAAAGTATTGCTATTGTATAGATAAAGTATGTTTAGTGTTTAAAGTATGTTTTTTAAAATATAATGGACAATGAATAAAGTGATTTTAGAGTGTTATAATATGATTTATTATTGACATACTTTAAATACAAATAAGTATATTTTACCTATATAATAAGCATAGTTTAGTAATGGTAGACCCGTCTCAATATCAATGGTTTATTAAAGTAAGTTTACTAAAACATGAAAATATTTTTAAAAAAACAATATTTTTTACTAACGGAATATTCCTTTGATAAAAATTGGTGATTTTCCTTTGGTAAAATGATGGTTGATAAATTTTTAGCAACAAAAATTCTAGTATTTTGTTCGGTAAATAATTTAATTGGTAATCGATACTAATAATTTCGTTTGTAATTTATATAATGATTATGTTGGTAAAAGAGCAATAAATTTTATTTCGTTGGTTAAAATGTAATAAATTCATTGGGATTCCATTAAAAAAGAAAATTACTAGTATAATTTTTGTTGGCAATCCATTGGTAAATTACTAACCAATTGAATTCTTTTAATAAAATCCATTGCTTAAAAAAAATTTAAGTGAAGTCAAAGTATGACTCAGTAAAGTAATAGTTCAATCAAATGATTGGTACAGTGAAATGACTTAGGAATTGAATCAACATTCCCAATATCATTTTCATTCTCATGTTTGGTACTCCCTCCGTCCTTCTTTAAGAGGGTCATTTGCTTTTTGGCACGTAGATTAAGGAGTATTATTATTTAATGTGTAGTGGGTGATTGTATTAGTAAGAGTATGTGTCCCAATATTTAATTGTATTAGAGGGGGTGTGGGTCCCATGTGTGTAAAAAATGAAAGAAGACTCTTTGGGTGGGACGACCAAAATGAAAAAATTGTCCTCTTAACCTGGGACTGAGGGAGTATAATTTATTAATGGGAATGCTCATTCCATAAGGAATGTGTATTCCCTTAAACATGGGAATCATCATTCCTTCCATATCCTATGGTATTAACTATTTCATACCCCATGGGAATCAATTATTTTTATTTATTTATTTCTTTTATCTATTTATTTAATATATAATAAAATTATATATAATTATTTTTTATCAAATTTTATAAAAATTAAAAATAAGTTAATATATACTCCCTCCGTCCCATAATTTTTTGCACATTTCCTTTGTAATCTACAAAGGAAGTGAATTATAAAGGAAGTGTGCAAAAAATTATGGGACGGGGGGAGTATTTTATAAATTAACTTCATATTAAAAAATTTAATATATTAAATTATTTATTAAATATACTAAATTATTTAAAATCTAAATAAAAGAAATCATATATTTTAATTCATATTATGATAAAAATAATAAAATTTTAAATTATTTAAAAAATAAAAATTTATATATTCAATAAATATTTATTATAAAAATTATAAAATATATAAAAATTAATATTATTTTAAATTAAATATACATGTTTGTAATATTAAATATAAATTTTATATTTATTTTTATTATTAATCACTTAATAATTATTAAATTCATATAATTTTTAGTTTAATTTTAAATTATATAAATATTTGTTTTATCTTTAACCTTATAATAATTTTTTTATTGTGTAATTATTAAAATATATTAAATTATTAAAATTTTAATTAATTTAAAATATAAATAAAATATTAATAATGAGATTTGAATCAAATTAAAAAATTTAATTTCTATTCCTAATCAATACTAGTAATAGTTATTTTTAATCATTATTTTCTTTTCTTTATTCTATTAATGAGTTTATTTTATTCCAACATAATTCCATTCAATTTACCAATCACGCCGATAGTCGGGGTGAAATCATATTCTAATGAATACTTTATTAACTCTAAAATCATATTTAAATGAATCACATGTCATCCTTAATAAATTAATCATAATATTTATATAAATAAGTTAGGGAGGATTACTACTAGGTACACAAAAAAACCCTAAATTACTATGAAATACAAACATACAAAAGTATTACTACTAGGTACAAAAATATATAGTGATATTCCAATATTACCCCTATTAATGTGCTGCACATAAATATTGTGTGCAGCAAAAGTTCATGTGCAGCAAAGTGTATGCAGCAAAAAAAGTGTGTGCAGGAAAAAAAAAGTGTGTGCAGCAAAAAAAATGTGGTGGTCCGGCGGCGGCGGTCCGGCAGCTTTTCCGGCGGCGGCAGTTTTTCCGGCGACCAGTTTTTTTTTTTTTCTTTTTTTTTTTTGGACGAACAGTTTTTCCGGCGACCGGCTGCCGGAGCTCCGGCGGCGGCGGCGCGGCAGCTTTCCGGCGACCAGTTTTTTTTTTTTTTTTTTCATTTTTCTTTTTTCTGACGAACAGATTTTCCGGCGACCGGCCGCCGGAGCTCCGCCGGCGGCGGCGGCGGTCCGGCAGCGGCAGCGGTGGTCCGGTGGTGGATGGAGGTTGGGGTTAGTGTTTTAAAGGTATATGGGTTTAGGGGTATATTTGGTATTTTACTTTAATATTTTGTATTAAATAATAATTATTTTAAATCAATGTATCTAGTAGTAATTAGGGGTACAAAGTGTGTACCTATCAGTAATTATTTCAATAAGTTATTATGCTATAATTTTCATTCTCTTTGATAAATCAATTTTAATAAATAAAAAAATTAATAATAATATTAATAATAATAACAATAATAATAATAATAATAATAAATTATTAACTATTCATCAGATAGTTCAATTATACTATTATTATTTTATCTTAATCGAATATAATGTTATATTAATAATGTTATCATTTTTTTTATTTATCTTACGAATTGTTAATAAATTTTTAGTTAAATGGTTATCACTTTTTCATTATCAAATTATTATATTTTAAAATAATAAAAATATATAAATTAAATAATAAAAAATTATATATCCTAATTTCCTTCTATGGTTAAATTTTCATTTTTTTAGCAACAACAGGATCCTTTAAAAAAATTTAATTAAATCAACGAATAATTCGTCTCACGATTTAGGCTTTGTATAATATTCTCACCCAATCCTATTATCATTAATAATACGTGAATTATTTAGCAAAACATAATAATTATTTTCTAGTTGTTATAAATTGAGGGAATTTTAATTGAGTTTGTCTATTGTGTTCCCATACACACAAAATGTGTAAGTGTATAATATTTTGTTTTAAATAGTATACACAAGGTACAATTAATTATTTCATGAATAATTAATAAGAAAAATAAAATATTAAAATATTTTAATTGATTTTAATAATTTAAATTAATCAACAAAATTAGGAATTTTAAAATATTTTATTGGAAAGAAAAAAGAGAACATAATTTTTAAACGTTTCATTGGAAAGAGAATATAAATTATTATTATTTTTAATTTAGACGAGATATCTAAAATGAATAATTTGTATAAATATATGAGATTCACTTAATATGATTTAAAATACTTCATAAATTATATACTCCCTCCGTCCCGGGTATTTTTACCCGTTTGTACGGGCACGGAGATTAAGACGTTTTATTTTTTTAATATATAATGTAAAAGAAAGTAGGGATAAATTAGTAATTTAAAAAGAAAAAGTGAATAAAGTTATTGAGAATGATGAATAAAGTGTAAAAAAGTAATTAAAGTTATTGGGATTGTAAAAAGTAGATAATAAAATATTATATATTTTTGCCAAAAATGGAATGGATAAAAATACGTGGGACACCCCAAAATGGAAAGTGGGTAAAAATACGTGGGACGGAGGGAGTATCATTTATGATGTAGAGATTCAATGTATAGAATAATAAATGCAAAGAAATAATCATATTAAAATTGAATAAAAAAATTAATTATGAACATAAGGGTATTTTTGATATAAAATATCATTAATGGTGTGAAATGGACTATTGTAGCCCTATTGAGCTGATCCGATTAGATTAACCTATGGAGACATAAATATACCACATTCTGAAAACTCCACCTAACTTTCATGTGTACTAATAGTATGCAATGAATGTGGGAGGGTGAATTGAATAATGAAAAGATTTCTATTTAAATAATAATAATAATAATTAAATATAATCATTTCCTAATATATCTTATTTTCCTCAATGAAGTATTTAACGGTGTTAAGTTGAGAGTTAGTGATTTATCTCACCTCATCCTACGTGGCGTCCGAATGCTGACACAGAAGATGGTGTACAGAAAATTCGAGCCATAATTAATCCTAGCTTCAACTACCGCATTAATATGCCATGAATGTGGGCAGCTAATTTATTAAATTGATTAATTTTAATATTTAGTGAATAGTTGTATTAGTAGGCACATTAATATACTATATCAATAATTTTTTTTAATGTGTAATAAATAATTATATTAGTAGATGTATGAGCCTATATTTTAATTATTTATTGGGTGTGTGTAGGTCTCATGTATGTAAAAAAGAAATGAAACTCTTTGAATGAGACACTCAAAATAAAAAAAAATGAAGGGAGTCGGAGGGAGTAATTAAAGAAAATATATTTTTTAGAGCACGTATTTATACTTTTATAAAATGGAAGTTAAGGGATTATTAATATTATTAAATTTAAAGCAAAATAAGTATCAATTTTAAAATAAGGAGTATAAAAATATAGAAATGGTTACAAATGGTCCATTAAGTATGAGAGAACTCCATTATCAATTTTAGTCTTTTAAAATCCAATTTTTGTCTTGTCCAATTTTAGTCCAATAAGTCGAATTTTGATCAAATTTCCTAAAAAAAATCCAAAGGAGGCTACATTCCCACGGTTTTCATCCTTAGTTCTGGGACATTACCGGCAGGCCACATTCCCACGTGTCATCATCCAATTAAAAATTAAAAATTTAGTTCACCACCATATCACTTCCATAAAGAGAAAATTAATGTCGATTTGGTTGGAGATGTAGCTGGGACTGAAAGTGGAGGAGCCACAAGTGCAAGTCCGGCCCTGAGCATAGGCAAGAAGGGTGATCGCCCAGGGCCGGAGGGCCCCCGAATCTTAAGGGACCCCCAATTCTTATATGTGTAGTATAGTTATTATAATAAAAAAATATTTTTATTGTGATTTTTTTATTTTTTTAATTATTTCTTTATATTTTGATTGTAGTAATATTTAATTAATTATCTCTTATTTAATTAAACTTTCATAATATGATTTCTTTCTTTTTTACTAATAAGATGTGTAATGTATTTTTACTATTAATGAAATGAATAAAAATACATGGAGAATCCAAAATGAAGAGTGGGCAGATGACGAAGGAGTTAAATTTATCAAAATCTACTTAAAGAGAAGGGTATTTAAATAATCGAAATCCAATACGTGTCAACTCAAATTCTCTATTTGACCTTTGATGATTCACCGATATTTCTTTAACATGAAAAACTATATATTTTAATTGACTATGAAACTCTTACAACACTTGGTAGCCAGTAATCTAAGTCAATTTTGACTAATATTATCTACTCTTCTAAGTAAAAGTAAAACATCAACTAGGATAGGATCGTAATTTTCCGCAAAAGAAAGGGTAACTAGGGAAGGGTTCCATCAGCCATGTATTTAAAGGGCCAAAACGCCGTTTGATCAAACACATATCTAACAAGTCTTCTTCACTAGTTAGCAAACAAAATGGTCCATGCCATCTTTCTCTTTGTTGCAATAACCTTAGCTTCAAGTTGCCATGCAGGATTAGAGTTCGCCGCCAACAACCCCATCCGGCAGCGGGTTTCTCACCCGGATCTGACGAAAATCAACTGCCAGAGCTTCCGGTTGGGGGTGGAGGCGAACAACATCCGGGACTTTGAAACGGTCCCGGATTACTGCATCAAATACATCAAGAGCTACCTCACCGGAAAGCAGTACAACCTCGACATCGAAGGAGTAGTCATCCAAGCCCTCGAATTTGCCAAAACCACTCCCATCCCAAAAGACCTCAGGACTAATGTTTGGGTGTTTGATCTTGATGAAACACTTCTCAGTAACCTCGATTTCTTTAACTCTTCTGACTGGTAATTTCATTTTCTTATAATCTACCCAAATATAGACTACTCTTTAACGTACATTTTTTCCTAATCTTATCTTTAGCATGGTAACTTTATCCATTTAAAAAATCTTTAAAACATGTAAGAAAAGATATGAGAGGAGAGAAAATTTATGCAGAGTGGTTGACTTGGGGGATTATTAAGGATGTACAAGGTGGGTTTTAAAAATCAAAACCTGATTTTCTAAATCGACAAACATAGCCCAAATGATCATATAAATCGAGTCCATAACTCCGAATGCACTTTTTTTTTTCGATGATGGTATCCGATCCGTAGACCTAATTCGGGAACTCACCATTTACTAATGGGAACTGTTAGAGTGTTAATTAATTATTAAACTATTCTTCTCTCTATCAACTTAAATTTTTAGATAAAATGGTCATTTAACGTGGTATCAAAGCACAGGTCTAACAAAGGTAACAGGAATCCCATTCAAAATCAGTTTTATTTAAACTGAACCCATATTTGTTGAACTTTTCTATGGGTTTATTCATAACTCCAAATGCACATAATAACACTAACATTTTTATTACAAAAAATAATTTATTTAATCACGGTTTAAATGAATGTATCGTAGGGGATTACCAGTAAACTCCACAGCTTTGTTCGAGTGGATAGCATCGAAGAACGCCACTGCACCGACATTCCCCGCCGTTAAGGAGCTGTACGACACTGTTTTGGAGTTAGGGTTCAAAATTGTTATCATATCAGAGTCCCCGGAATCTCTCTCCACCGCAAGGATATCGCATTTGAAGAAGGCTGGTTACGACAACTGGGACACCCTCATCTTCAGGTAAAAAAATATATAAAAATATCTCTACTTTCTGTATTATTTCTTAAAAATTACATGTGGAGTTAATTTATTATTCACGAACATTCTTATAAACTCAGTTTACATAACTTAGTATGTGAACCGGCTCTTTTCTTGCTCTAAACCCTGTGGCCCCCCTCCCAATCCTTATACCCTATGCATTGCTAGGGGTTTAAGTTAAAAGAGACTACAGGGTTTACACTGTAAACCCAATTTACAGGAGACTAACTCTTTATTATTATGGTTTTTGTGCAGAGGAAATGACGAAAATGAGCTCACAAACACTGAGTTCAGGGCGAAGAAAGTACGAGAACTGGTGCTGAGTGAGGGGCGTTATAGGGTTATCGCAACTGTGGGAGATCAATGGACTGATTTAAACATACCCCATGCACTTGCAGGAAGAAGAACCTTCAAACTGCCAAATCCTATTTACTACGTTAAATAGATTTTAAATAAGTACCTCGATTTCGGATTTTTATTTTCTTGTTATTCTGTATTATGTCTTATTTTATGAGTCGTACGTTAATAATTATGCGTCAGAGTACTTGTAATGTGGTTGAGTGGAGTGGGAGATGGAACAATAAAGAATCCGAATTCGATTTTGAGTATATCTAATTGATGCTTAATTGTTTAATTTAATGTATTTTTTGTTTAATATATATCATTGTGAACTTGTTTGTGGAAATAAATGATGAGTGAAAATAATGTACTGAAATCAAAGCTAGGTTGTTGTTCATTGTAATGCACTGAATATCTGTGGGTGGACTGTTGATTTGTAGTGTGCATGATTAGTAATTATTATTGGTCATTCAAAATCTTTTTGATTTAATGGTCAAGCTAAGATGGAGTTATACACGGCATGAAGTGCACTTATAAGCCTAAAAAATTTTCTCTTGAGATGTCGGAACTCAGATTGTATTGGTAGTATAGGTGGGTCCACCACAACACACCATTGATGAGTTCGAATGAAGTGAGCTATTTTCAGGATATGTTAACGGTGATGTGAGTTAGCCAACGAGGGCCGTTTACTCTTTTTTCTCAAAGAATATTCAGCCTTAATAAAGGATCAATGATGGTGCATTTTAAATAGGGTAGGTGTCTATTTGTTTTTTGCACGTGGATTAAAGAGTATATGTGATGAAGTAGACCATGCATACTTCATACATACATACTACAGAAAGCATGGAGGATTGTGATCAGATGGAGGAAGTGAGTGTTGGAAGCATCAGCTGGAAGGTGGATAAGGTTCGACATGGTTAAGCTAAGGTTCAACCTGATGAGCTAGGTCAAACCTTGATCGAACAGCAGATAGTTAATTGTAACTGCAAGGGTTCGACTTGATAAGCTAAGGTTCGACCTGATGAGCTAGGTCGAACCTTGATCGAACCACAGACGGTTGGTTATAACTGACTAAGGTTCGACTTGTTAAGGTTAGGTTCGACCTGTTAAGCTAGGTCGAACCCTGGTCGAACCGTTTCAGGCAAGTCATTCTATCCTTGGTTCGACCACGACACTCATGGTTCGACCTCATGTACTGGTCGAACCAAGGTCGAACATGTGTTCAGTAAATCAGTTGCAACGGTTTCATCAGTTGGTTATAACTGATTAAGTGTGTGCATTGTGAATGAATTACACACGTGAGACACACATCCATATAAGAAGTAGAATGATAGCTAAAATCATAATCATCAACACATCTTCTTCACATATCAGTTAGATACAAGCTCAAGGATTAGGGTTTTTCAGGTGCTTGTATTCTTGTAACCATCTTCTTCATTATTTAGTGAATTCTTCTCTCAAGACAGTGGATGTAGGCTATGCCGAACCACTATACATCTTTGTGTTGATCTCTCTTTCATTTCAATTTCATTTTGTTTATCAAAGTGTGTGAGAAACGTGAGTGATTCAACAAACAAGTGAGTGCAGTTTCTTGAGTAATCATTTTCAAGTGTTTGCTCAAGTTTCATAACAAGTGGCGCCGTCTGTGGGAAGAACAAGAAGCTGCCACGATACCAGAAAAGAAGGGAAGAATCATGGTTACAACTAAGTTTGATGTGGAGAAGTTTACAGAGAAAGTTGATTTCAGTCTGTGGAGGATGAAGATGGAGGCTGTTCTGATCCAACAAGGTCTTGATGATGCAGTTAAACCACTACCAGATCAAGCAGATCAAGCAGCTGCTGTGGATGCTGGTATATTAGCTGCAGATCAAGATCAACAGTCCAAGGCAAGAAGTGCTATCATTCTGTGCTTAGGTGATAAAGCTCTAAGCGAAGTTTCCAAGGAAGTATCTGCAAGAGATATGTGGAAGAAGCTTGCTGATCTTTACATGGTGAAGACATTGGCAAACCGGCTGTACACCAAGCAGAAACTCTACTCCTTCAAAGTATCAGAAGATAAGTCTATTCTAAGCCAACTAGATGATTTCAATAAGATCATAGATGACTTAGAGAACATTGATGTAGCACTATCAAGTGAAGATAAGGCTGTCATATTGATGTCAGCTCTTCCTAAGTCTTTTGAAGGTTTGAGAGACACATTGTTGTATGGAAATGTTGAATCAATCTCCCTGGAGCAAGTGATTCTAGCAATCAAAGCAAAGGTGCTCCATAAGACTTCAGATAATGCAGTTGCAGGAGAAGGTCTTGTTGCCAACAAACAACATAAGTGGAACAAGAATGATAAGAAGTCTGGTGTTGATAAGAAGAAATATGAAAGAAGTAATCAAGGTACATCAGCAGGTGAAGAAAACAATAACTGTTTTCACTGCAACAAGCCTGGTCATTATAAGAAGAACTGTCATAAGTGGAAAGCAATGGTAGCCAAGAAGATTGCTGAAAATGGAGGAAATCAAAGAATCCATGCAAATCAGGTGACTGAAAATAGAGGTAACAAGGACCAAGATTATGTTGAAGCTTTGGTTGTTGTTTCTGGTCAAGTGTAAGACCAGTGGGTGTTAGATTCAGGCTGCACTTTTCATATGACATCAGTCAAGGAATGGTTTACTGATTTGAAACCATATCTTGAAGGATCAGTCTTGTTAGGCAATGATCAAGCCATCAAGATTGAGGGTATTGGTTCTGTCAAATTCAGAATGTTTGATGGATCTATTAAGTTGCTCACAAATGTGAGGTATGTACCAGGATTGAGAAGGAATCTGATATCATTAGGTATGTTAGACTTCTTGGGTTGTGAGTACCATGTGAAGAAAGGTGTACTCACCATCATAAAGGATAAGTCAGTGGTAATGAAAGGGGTTAAGAGCTCTGATCTTTATTTTCTTGAAGGATCAGTTGTCACTGGACAGTTGAACACTTCTCAAGAGCAAGAAGATGTTCAGTTGTGGCATGGAAGATTAGCTCATGTAAGTGAGAGAGGGTTACAAGAGCTAGCAAGACAGAAGCTACTAGACATAAGTTCAACCTGTAAGATGGATCAGTATGAAGACTGTATTCTAAGTAAGTCAAAGAGGTTGAAGTTTGGTTCTGGAGAACATACTTCATCAGAGAAGCTTCAGTATGTTCATACAGATCTATGGGGACCATCAAAGAATTCAACTATTGGAGGTGGAAGATATTTTATATCTTTCATAGATGACTACTCTAGGAAGTTATGGGTGAAGATCCTTAAAACAAAGGATCAAGCATTCACTGCATTTAAGGAATGACTTGCTGAGGTGGAGAATCAGACAGGAAAGAAGTTGAAATGCTTGAGGTCAGATAATGGGCTTGAGTTTGTTTCAGAAGAGTTCAATGTTTTCTGTAGAGAAAAGGGAATCAAGAGGCACAAGACTACACCTAGAACTCCACAACAAAATGGTGTTGCAGAAAGAATGAATCAGACATTGTTAGAAAGAGTAAGATGTATGCTGAGTAGTGGAGGATTCACTAAAGGGTTTTGGGGTGAACTTGTGACTACATCAGCCTATCTGATCAACCTATGTCCATCAGCAGCTTTGAAATTCAAACTACCTGAAGAAATGTGGTCTGGAAAGACACCTAGTTACACTCATCTGAGAGTAATAGGGTGTCAGACTTACTCTCATGTGAAGCAAGATAAGTTGGAATATAGAGCAGTAAAGTGTGTGATGGTTGGATACTCACAAGAAGCAAAAGGGTACAGGTTGTGGTGTTGTGAAGCTAACAAGTTTATTGTTAGCAGAGATGTCACATTTAGTGAAAGGAAGATGACATTGGTTGAAAGGAATTCTGTAGTATCAATTACTACAGATCTTGATGAGCCTCAGGAGGAGCAAGCAAGAAAGGAAGCTCAGCAGTCAAATCAAGATGATAACAGTGCTGATCAGAATAAGGAAGATAGCTCTCCTAGCTCATCCAGTTCAAGGTATGATCTAAGTTCTTATCAACTTGTAAGGGATAGGCTAAGGAGACAGATTAAAACTCCAGTGAGGTACATGGAAGCTGATATAGTATCATATGCATTATATGTTGCATCTGATATAGAGAATTATGAGCCAAAAACATATGATGAAGCTATATCAGGGGATGACAATGACAAGTGGATAGTTGCTATGGAAGAAGAGCTACTGTCACTACATAAGAATAAAACTTGGCAGATTGTTGACAGAACAAAGAACAAGAAGTTAATAAGCTGTAAATGGATCTATAAGAAGAAGCCTGTTACAAGCAAAGAGGGAGGTGTTAGATACAAGGCAAGACTTGTAGCAAGAGGTTTCTCACAAAAGGAGGGTGTTGATTACAATGAAATATTCTCACCAGTTGTCAAACACTGTTCCATCAGAATCTTACTGGCATTAGTAACTCAGTTTGATCTTGAGTTACATCAGATGGATGTGACTACAGCATTCTTGCATGGAAATCTTGAAGAGGATATTTACATGAAGATTCCTGATGGTGTAAGTATTGAAGGAGCTGAGAATAAGGCCTGTTTACTGCTGAAATCTTTGTATGGTCTAAAACAAAGTCCAAGACAGTGGTATCTGAAGTTTGATGATTACATCACATCAAATGGATTCAGCAGGAGCCTACATGACAGTTGTGTTTATGTTAGGAACAAAGGTGGATGTTATACATACTTACTTTTGTATGTAGATGATATTCTCATAGCTTGCAAGGATCAAGCTGGTATAAGTGAAGTAAAGGATATACTTAAGCAGGAATTTGATATGAAGGATCTTGGAGAAGCAAAGGTGATCCTTGGTATGCAGATTGAGAGAAATAGATCAGTTGGTGAGCTAAAGTTGTTCCAAGATTCATACTTAGACAAAGTATTAAAGAGATACAATATGAATCTCAGTAAGACAGTAACTACACCAGTTAAACAAGGTGTGAGTCTGTCCCTACTCCAAGCTCCTCAGACAGATCAAGAAAGGTTTGAGATGAGTAATGTTCCTTATTCCAGTGTTGTTGGTAGTTTGATGTATGCAATGATATGTTGCAGGCCAGATTTAGCTTATGTGATGAGTATGATTAGCAGGTTTATGAGTAATCCAGGCTTACTACATTGGAGTTCAGTAAAATGGGCTCTCAGGTATGTTAAAGGAACCATCACAGCAGGTTTGAAGTTTCAGAAAATGACAACATGGGATAAGGCAGTAGTAGGATATGTTGATGCTGATTATGCAGCAAATCTTGATACTATGAAGTCTCTTACTGGTTATGTATTCAACTTGTTTGGTACTGCAGTAAGTTGGAGAGCAACTCATCAACATATAGTGGCATTATCAACCACAGAGGCAGAGTTTGTTGCACTTACAGAAGCAGTAAAAGAAGGAGTGTGGTTGACAGGTATGTTGAGTGAGTTTGGGATTGAACAAGAGTCAGTTGAGATACATTGTGATAATCAGAGTGCAGTGCATCTCTCCAAGCATCAAGGATACCATGAAAGAACCAAACACATTGATGTGAGGTTGTATTTCATAAGAGACATGATAGACAAAGGGATTGTGAGTGTCAAGAAGATCAAGACAGATGACAATCCTGCAGACATGTTTACAAAAGTCTTACCAGCTCAGAAGTATGAGCTGTGTAAGCATTTGGTTCAGTTGAATTAAATGAAGGAGGAAAGGTTGCTGCTCCTTATAAAAGCAGCAAGGTGGAGAAGATGAAGCTAACATGAAGATGCAAGGTCTAAGGTGGAGAATTGTGATGAAGTAGACCATGCATACTTCATACATACATACTACAGAAAGCATGGAGGGTTGTGATCAGATGGAGGAAGTGAGTGTTGGAAGCATCAGCTGGAAGGTGGATAAGGTTCAACATGGTTAAGCTAAGGTTCGATGTGATGAGCTAGGTCGAACCTTGATCGAACAGCAGACAGTTAATTGTAACTGCAAGGGTTCGACTTGATAAGCTAAGGTTCGACCTGATGAGCTAGGTCGAACCTTGATCGAACCACAGACGGTTGGTTATAACTGACTAAGGTTTGACTTGTTAAGGTTAGGTTCGACCTGTTAAGCTAGGTCGAACCCTGGTCGAACCGTTTCAGGCAAGTCATTCTATCCTTGGTTCGACCACGACACTCATGGTTCGACCCCATGTACTGGTCGAACCTGTGTTCAGTAAATCAGTTGCAACGGTTTCATCAGTTGATTATAACTGATTAAGTGTGTGCATTGTGAATGAATTACACACGTGAGACACACATCCATATAAGAAGTAGAATGACAGCTGAAATCATAATCATCAACACATCTTCTTCACATATCAGTTAGATACAAGCTTAAGGATTAGGGTTTTTCAGGTGCTTGTATTCTTGTAACCATCTTCTTCATTGTTTAGTGAATTCTTCTCTCAAGACAGTGGATGTAGGCTATGCCGAACCACTATACATCTTTGTGTTGATCTCTTTTTCATTTCAATTTCATTTTGTTTATCAAAGTGTGTGAGAAACGTGAGTGATTCAACAAACAAGTGAGTGCAGTTTCTTGAGTGATCATTTTCAAGTGTTTGCTCAAGTTTCATAACAGTATAATATTTTAAAGTGTAAAGAGGTGAGAGAAATAATATTTTAATGTGTAGTTATATTGGTAGTTGTATTAGCGTTGAGTGTGGGCCCCATGTATAGTGGATTGATGAGTATAATAATATTATTGTGTGTGTCACATCAACACAAAAATGAAATTGATACTTTGTATTAGACGGACCAAAATAGTAAAATGGACACTTATTAGATGGACCGAGGAAGTATATTTTAATAAAAAATGATACATGCATGGATGAAAAATAATGGTTGTGAAGTGAATTATTTCATTAACATTTTGTAGTTTATATAAAAAGTAATAACATTTTAACAAAATCTGATAATATCTTTAATAAAAAATGATAATTATTTAAAAAACGTAACATACTCTCCTTGTGAGAAGATCTCATGCAAGTATTCCCTTAAAATACAGGCGATTTCTAATGTACATTTAGATGTACCTTAACATTCGGGTCAACCCTACCCAACGCACAAATCCGACCCGTTATATATGTAGTTTGTATGTCAAATCACCCTAATGGGCCTCTCTTTGACAACTAATACATCGAGTTAAAGATTTGTTTGTATGTCAAATCATCCTCATGGGCATCTCTTGACAACTAATGCATCGTGGCAAAAGACTTGGATGAGAGGGACTGGTGCATAGAGGCAAAGACAAGGGTTGCTGAATTTTTTTTTAATGTTAATTTCAAACATAATATTACAGACATCAATTTTCTATCACCGAATTTCAAACATCACATTATAGACATTGATTTTCTATCACCGTTTTTTTTTTAACTTGCGATGTAGTTTGTATGTCGAATCTTCCTAGTGAGCTTCTGTTGGCAACTAATACATCGTATGTAGGGTGTAAACGGGTAGGGTATGATACGGGTATACCCAATCCATATACTACCCACATCTTATTTTTATTACCCTTATCCTACCCTATTACCCTCAAATGTATCATCGGGTAGAGTACGGATAATATCCATCGGGTAATGGATAATCCGCAGATAAACGATTATCCAAAATTTTAAAACGGTTACCCTTGTCAATCAAATAATATACCACTCTAAAATACACAATGATGTAAGAAAATCAAAGTAAATGCAAAAGATTAAAAAAAAAGATTGAGATGTGAATAGCCTACCTCAATCCCCCACTAATTAAAATAAAAATTGATATAAAATATTAGAGGGTATCATTTTATTAGTCATACCCTTGAAACCTTTCGCTTTCTTAAATAAAAAAATAAGCAATGTGATGTACACTAGTATGTGCGCTATAAAGTGGAACAATTTTTCAGATTATACAAAAGCATATACTTCTATATATCTATGTATGTATAAATATAAAATATAGAAAATATACTCCATATATATATATATATATATATATATATATAAAGTAAGTGGGTAATCGGGTATTTTATAAATACCATATCCTACCCCTACCCTCAATATTTTCAAGCTGGTACGGGTACTACCCTACTCGATTCCCGAATATGCTCTACCCTACCCTTACCCGATAGGGTATTACCCGCAGGGTATCCGAACCCACAGATAAAATTGACAGCCCTAATCGTATGGCAAAAAAAAATTAAATGTTTAATTTCAGAACACATCACAATATAGACATTGATTTTCTATGACCACCTTTTTTCTACTTGCGATGTATTTTCTCCGTCCCTTTGATAAGTGTTCATTTTGCTTTTTGGTCTGTCTCAATACAAAGTGTCAATTTCCTTTTTGGATTGATGTGACACACACAATAATATTATTATACTCAATCCACTACACATGAGGCCAACACTCAACACTAATATAACTATCCACTACATATTAAAATATTATTTCTCTCACCTCATTACACTTTAAAATATTATACTCCTTAATTCACGTGAAAAAAAAAAGAACACTTATCAAGAGAACGGAAAAAGTAGTTGTATGTCAAATCATCCTAGTGGGCCTCTCTTGACAACTAATACAACATCGTAAATACTTGTTTGTGTGGCAAATTACCCTAGTAGGCCTCTCTTGATAACTAATACAACATCGTAAAGACTTGTTTGTATGGCAAATCACCCTAGTAGGCCTCTCTTGACGACTAACGCATCGTGGCAAAGACATGGTTAAGAACGTCTCACAAAATGACTTCTATGATACATATGAGAAGTCATGAAATTTTAATGAAAAATGTTGCTCAATTGATGAAAAATAATAATAATACAATGAATAATTACATAAATAATTTATATTATAAATAAAAAGTGACATTTTTAAAGAAAAATAATAACTAATTTAAAAAGTGAAAATGATCTCATCATGAAACGGTCTCAACCAAGACTTCTCCATATATCATCATTCAATAAGCGAGCTCCTCTCCAAATAATGGCAAGTCCATAGTATTCCCAAAGCCAAACTTTGTACATCAATCAATTAGCACCTGTTTGCACCCTTGACTAACGATCAAGTTCATCAAGAACACTCCAAAGTTTTGGATCTTCATAGTTTTTGATGAGAGTGCAGGCTTTGCTTCCATCAGCAAAGCAGTTGGGTTCCTAGTCGTCAACCCGATAGTAGGCATCCCTGCAGCAACACCGGCTTTTATCCCTGAAGGAGAATCCTGAACAGCCAAACAGGCCCTCTATGAGAACTTCACAAGATACAACCGACTCAAAGATTACATGGGAGACTGAGTGATTCAAACCTCAAACACACATGTATGCTCCTTGGACACCTTGAGTACTTCGAGTGCCTTTAAATATGGATCAGGATACGGTTTAGCACGATCACAGTCATTCCCAAGGATAAGAGCATGGAAGAAATCTGTTAGTCCAAGCAATGAGATAATCAACTCTGCACTTTCTCTGGGAGAATTGGTCACAGCAGCTCGTTCCAATCCCCGAACTTCAACCCATTTTGTAACTTTATACAACCCCTTTACGGGTTCTATTTTCTCCTTAATTATCCTGAATTATCCACATAAAGGCAGAGTAAGCATAAAAAACTCGTGCATTTCATCATATATTTTGGTGGGTGGGGGAAGGGGGGAATGTACCTTCTGAACATTGCTTCCTTCTCATCAAAGAATTTTACACCCTTTTCATGATCATTTGGGAAAAGGGCAGCACAAACATCTTTATTGTGTTTCCCAGCAATAGTCTTGACAAAAAACTCCTCAGTAATCGGAACGCCACCATTGAAGCCAATCTGTTCAAAAAGAACAGTATCAAAGCCTTAGATTATGCTGCCATGGTTAATGATGGTTTGTCAACAAATTGCATAGCAGAATAAAACAAACAATGGCACATATGTATAGATTTTATGGAAATGGAATTAAATCCAAGAATATAGCCACCTCTTGGAGCATCTCACGGAAAGCATAATAATGAAGGGGATCCAAATCGCACAATGTGCCATCAATGTCGAATAATACTGCTTCAAGAGGAGCAAGTTGCAAAAGAGAAGCTCTGATTGAAAACAAAAACATGAGAAGTTCTATGAATATAAGACACAAGCAGTTAAACAATGTTCTTTGTAGACATTAGCCTAAATTACAAATAAAAAAAAAATCTGTAAATTACAGAGCAGAACTGTACATAACTCCTTCACTGATCTGCGATGCATCGACCTTAGTTTCTAGTATAAACAAGACAATCTTTAATTTATATACACGATCTAACTAACACACAAACACATTTTGAAACTCATAGGAATCAAAACATATACATTAATCTAAAATGAATTTCAAGTTGCCCTAAATTAGTTCAAAAAGAAAATCCAATCTGAGTTAATTTGTGATTTTCACTTCGTGCCTCCAACACAATAGCATTAGCATCCAAATTACAAATTAGTACAGAAGACATTTCCGAGTAATATCCAGTCATTACAAAATCACACACCAAATTCTTCAGAAACCACATGAAATCCACCCAAAATAATTTCAACAATCTCCAAAAAGAGTATTAACCAGATTATTCAAACTACACGGTATTCTAATTCTACACGGAACTTGCGAAAAGAAATTTCAGGAACAGTGGATTTTTTAGTAAATTAACAAAGAAGACGATTCGCTGGATCAATTTCAGCTCAAAAAAAAGACCAAATCAATAATATTTTTTTAAAAAATATATGCATAAATACAGAAATGGAGAAATGCATACATAAATTTTACCCGTCCAATGAGGAACATAAATCATCAGCCGACGAAATCGTCATCTCCCAAGTTTTCTGGAGTAGTGCGTTCTGCTTCTGATGCAGAAATGTTTTCTTTGATTAATATAACTGGCATATGTGAAGTCATAAATGTTTCACTATTTTTAATTTGGGGGCACTCAGTGGAAACTCTCTAGTATAATACCTTCTCCATTCTATTCAAAGGTGTACGTTTGTTTTTTTCACATAGATTAAGAGATATAATATTTTAATGTGTATTGAGGTGAGATAAATAATATTTTAATGTAAAGTGTGTAAGTGTATTAATGTGATGGGTGAGCCCAAAGAAAGAGGAGTGATTAGTTTACGTGGGTTCCTTTTACCAAAAAGAAAAATACACATTTTGTATTGGGACATATCAAAATGGAAAAATGCGTACAATTCAGTGTGACAGAAGGAGTAATAAAATACATACAAACAACAAAACAGGAATTTAGTGACTATTAGCTACTTTCTATGTTCTAAAGATATTTGACACATCTTTCTTTACACGAATACCAAGTATATAATAACTTAATATAAAGTGTATTAAAAATATACTCTCTCCGTCAACTGACAATCTATTCATTTTATCATTTTGGGCTGTCCACTCTTAATTTATTCATTTTCCTTTTTAGACACATAGGACTCACCCACACACTAATACAATTAAAATATAGGACCCACACACCCCACTAATACAATTTCTCATTACACATAAAATAATAATACTCCTTAATCTATGCGCAAAAAGTAAACGAATTGATTAATGTTGGATGGAGGGAGTAATATTTTAATGTGTGGTGAGCAAGTGTTATTAGTGGTCCCCATATGCATATATTTATTGTTTAGTTTGGGTTCCATTGATTTAAAAAAGAAAATATGTCGATTTCTGTGGAACAATCCAAAAATAAAAATAAGTCAATTTCTTTGAAACAGAGGAAGTATATGAATATATTGTGATGTTTCAATATTAATATGCATATATTTATTGTTTAGTTTGGGTTCCATTGATTTAAAAAGGAAAATGTGTCGATTTCTGTGGAACAACCCAAAAATAAAAGTAAGTCAATTTTTTTGAAACAGAGGAAGTATATGAATATATTGTGATGTTTCAATATTATTACTGCAATGTGCTATATATAATATTTTAAGATGCTCACAAACTTTTACGTTATGCATAACATTTATGTTGCATACAATAATTTAAGTTACGTATTAAATTATATGCAGTAAAAAAGTTTGTGTGTATCAAATCATGTTATGTAAATCATAAGTGTTATGTGCAAAAAAAATATTATGTACAGTATAAAAGTTGTTATCTCACATTAAGTTGAGGATATTGGATAATTATCTTAACTTTTTGTATTTATGAGTAATAGTATTTTTTAAAGAATACTATAAGTACTAATTAATTAGATGTGTACTATGTAGTAATTATTTATTTATTATATTTTTTGACAAAATCTATTGTGAAACGGTAATTATGTGAGACTGGCCGACCCATTGTTAAAATATGTTTATTATAATTTCAAATCAAAACTTTGTGCTTTGTATGAATTGGCCACATAACTATTGATTGCACCCGCAAGTTTCAAACTTGATACCTTAAAAAATTTCACCTCAAAATATCTCAAGCCCTCACCGCTAGACCAACCCTGTGAGTTTTATAGAATTCAAATAACTTACGTGAAGATTATAGTAGTTATTCTATTGAACTGAAAATTCATACATATATGTGCAAAATATATATATATATATATATATATATATATATATATATAAAAGGAGTATTATTATTATTTAATGTAGTGAGTAGTTATATTACTGGGTGTATAGGCCTCATATTTTAATTGTATTTGTGGATGTGTGTGGGTCTCATGTGTGTAAAAAAAGATGACTTTTTGGATGGGACGCTCAAAATGAAAAAAAATGGACTTTTTGGGTGGGATGGGGGAGTATGCAATAAATAAATAAAGTATGTAAAAAAAAATACACCAACCACAAAGCATTCTAGTATGCAGCTTTGATACCCTTTGATTAATTTACATACTATTTGCATTTCAAAGTTTGAAATATGAATAATGCATGTTACCTGACGAATTGATGTCAAGCTAATTTCTAACCAATGCTAATAGAGAGTAAGTCAAGGTGCATCAAAAAAAATATGCTCCTCAATTTTCTCAACATCATTGTACCGTGGACAATTGCTTCTTCCAATATTGTGAAATTGGTAAATATACTTCACTGAAACGTTTACATTGTACTTACGTACATGCGATTATAAGACAATCCATCTATTCATCTACCTAAACATGAAGCTTAGGGTGAATATAACAAAAATTTTAATACAATGATGCTATCTGCAAACTAATTCTATTTGCAATATGAGTCAGAGACAGCATTGATTAGCCATAACTTGTAGTCGGGTTGACAAATTCAAGAATTTATCGAACCACAGAGAGGTCAGCGCTAGAGCTTAAGCGAGATCACGTTTATCGCAATTTTATAGAGACGAATCATCAATTGATAGTTTGATCAAACAAAAAATTAAATCAATCAAAGCAAGCAAGCAAGCAATGATTAGCAAACAAAGTAGATGGATTAAATGAGTGGTTTTCCAAGTTGAGTAAAAGTGAGATTAACAACAATTAAGAAGTGAAAATTCTAGGATAAATGCATCAAATTCATATGATCATGGGTTTAGACTAAGGGACAACACTAAGTTCACCTAAACTCCCTCTCAAGACGAATAGGATATGGACTCAAGCTCAATGGATTGGTTCTCATTCAAATAATTCCAACTAGGTACTAAGCTTGAATTAAGAATCCCTTCACATGATTAATCAATTTCTCAATCAAACCAACCATATGTCCTATCAAAGGATTCTAATCATATATCTAGAACAACTAAACACACAAATCAACAAAACAAATCAAGCAATTAATAAACAATGATAGAAAGCCATAGATCCAATCAACATATAAATTCAAATACATAAATCCCAAAATTATCCAACAACTCTCATGTTGCTAATCTCACAAGGGAGATTAGCCTACCATATTCATAAAGAAATTAACATAAACAATTAAATCCTTACAAATCATGATAAAACTATGAGGTTTAATACAAAGATTGAATGAAAACTCCCTTGATCTATCTTCAATAGTGATCTCCTTCCCTTCTTTGCACTTTCTTCTCTTCCTTGATCCTTTTCCTTCACTTGGATGTAGAAATTGATGGTGGAATGATGGTAGATCCAAGGGATGAAGAATGGATGAAGATGATGGTGTGGAATGGAAGAAATAGTGTGTGAGGTGTGTGCAGGGTTGTAAATTTCGGATCTCTCCCAAAAATATTGAAGTATTGGGTATTTATACCCCTTGGGAAGCTTCTAGAAGGATTCTAATTTTTTTACAGAATTTCACTTAACACGAGTCGTGCTCTACAACACGGCTATAAGGTGGCCGTATTGGGTGAATTGATGCTGCCGTACGGCCTCTCCTTACAGACCCGTGTTGGCTACACGGGCCGTGTGCTGCGACACGACTCGTGCACCCGACATGGCCAGTCGTGTTGTTGTTGCCCTGTTTCCTTCATTGTTTTAGCTCGTTCTCCTTCGTTTCAACTCCGAATTGAGATCCGTTTTTTCCTACGTCTTCCTTATCATGTCTAGCATCCAATAAAAAGTAAAAATTATAGGTTTAAGCTCATTCACACACATTTCAATAAAAACACAAAACACAACCAAATAATACACAAATTAATACGGATAAAATAATACGAAAATACATAATAAAATACACTAAAATCATGTCTCACACGACCAGTTTCGACTTCCACACGAACACAGAATAATTATGGAAAGTGGACGTCTGTTTGCTTGCAAGTAGCACAAGTTCACCCTTCATTCCCACTTTGTATTTTTTATCCCTTATTCCTATCAAAATACAACACAATACCTTAGTAGCACTACTATTCAATTGAAACATGCACATCAAATTAGTCACTTCCCATTTCAGAATGCTCATCTTCCACTCTCACAGATAGTATTTACACTCATCGCTTAAGTGTGAGCTATTCACTCTCATGGCTAATATATATTCACTCAGATCAAATCACATGCACGCGTAACCATAAGCTTGACAATTATCTAGACTCTCCACTAACTTGAAAAACTTAACGATGGAATCACAATGGACTTGCTTTGGGCTGTAACGTTGGCTCTTTGGACAAGGGTCGGTAAATATGGGATAAGTGACTCGATCACTAGTAGAGAATCAACAATAGAGATACACTTCGACACATATGCTTGACTAATCAATCTCATTTTTTTTTCTCTTTCAATTTCTTTTCATAATTTTAATCCTCCCCTTACTTTCAAGCTCAACGTCTTCTTTTCATTTCTTTCTCTTTCTTTTAAACTAGGGTACCAATTTCGTACACTATCCCACCTTTTTGCAAATTTTAACTATTCTACAACTTTAATCACTTTCCGCCAATATTCATCTTTCAAGATTTTTACACATCACCAATCCGACTCCTTCATTCTCTACTACGATAGGTATTTAAAGGATTAAATTGGCTATCTTTATAGGCTTCCAATGAATAAGGCTTTCAAGCTCAAACGGGAAGCTATTGATAATATAACAAGGTAGGATAAACATTTGGCTAGTGACTCAAATAAGAACAAAATGGGCTAAGATCATTTTCCATCATCTAATCAATCATCTAGCCTCAAGCAGATTAAGAGTCAAATTCTGGAATACATGCATGTAAACGATGTTCTCAAGAAAGAAATCAATCATGTGTAATTCTCATGATTCATTGAAGCTCAAATCTCACATGGGTAATAGAATAATGAGCACTCCTACATAGGTCTATGAACCAATTTTAATACATGCAACAATTTCAAGCATTCCAACATTCAAATACATCTCTAGCTGGATTATCCATAATATCACATCACCACATTATCATTTAATCACAAATTCAATTCAATCAAGTGCTTAGAAAGATCCAACAATCATCCTCAAGAACCCAAAAATTAACCAAGTTGAAACTAGATAAACACACAACAAAAATAAATAAACGACACACACCTAGACAATCACAAAAAATCGACCTCTCAATATAATCAAATGAATCAAAAATACTGAAAAATAGCAAAAAAAATTAATCATCCAAGCACACAACACAATGAAGCAACTTTACTTTGGTATCAAGACGCAGGTATACACGTATCCCCCCAAACTTAGATCAAACGAAGTAAGAGCATAAGTTTGTAAAGAAGTGTATACCATAGTCGAGCAACACCTAATAAAATTCCGACATTGACACAGACTCAATAAAGCAATTAAAAAAATGGGAGGGTTGGCCCCCAACAAGCGCTCAAGTTTAACGTCGTTGACTCACAATGGATACCTCTAACTTAAGTACTCTAGAGAGAGCACTTGCTTATCAAGCAGCGATTTGTAATGTTTCAACCTCTGTCCATTCGCCACCATAATCTCACCTTTTTCATCCTTCAATTCGAAACTCCCCCTCCATAGGCTCTATGTATGACATAAGGTCCAGTCCACTTGGACTTCAACTTACCTGCAAACAATTTGAGACGAGAATTGAAAAGAAGTACCTGATCACCAACGTTGAACTCTTTAAAACGGATCTTCGCATCATGTCATCTTTTCATCCTTGCTTTGAAGATCCTCGAATTCTCATAGGCTCTCTCTCTGAACTCATCTAACTCATTGATCTGAGTAAGACAAAAATCCTTTGCATCCCCCATGCTCAAGTTCAAATGTCTTATCGCCCAAAGAGCTTTATGTTCAATCTCCACCGGAAGATGGCAAGATTTCTCATAAACTATTTAGTATGGCAACATCCCTAAGACCGTCTTAAACGCAGTCCTGAATCCCCACAAAGCATCATCAAGCTTCGTGAACCAATCCTTCCTTGTACTTCCCACTGTCTTCTCCAACACCTGCTTAATCTGATGGTTAGACACCTCAGCCTGCCCATTTTCTCATGGATGATAGGGTGTAGTAACCCTATGCTTCACTCCATACTCTCGAAGCACCTTCTCCAACATCTTATTCACAAAATCGCTACCTCCATCACTAATGAGTGCCTTCGGTACCCCATACCTGTTGAAAATGTTTTCCTTTATGAACTCCTACACCACTCTCGCCTCATTCGTCCTGGTTGGAATTGCTTTCACCCATTTCGATACGTAGTCCACTGCAAGAAGGATGTAGAGGAATCCATTAGATGGGGGAAATGGTCTCATAAAATCCATCCCCACACATCAAAAATCTCCACTACGATGCAAGGCTGCAAAGGCATCTCATCTCTCTTTGAAATATTCCCCATTCGCTGGCATCTATCACATGTATCAACATACTCTTGGCAGCTCTTGAATAGGGTTGGCCAATATAAACCAGACTGAAGCACTTTCTGAGTAGTCTTTTGGGTGCCAAAGTGATCCCCATTCGGCTGAGAGTGACAAAAATCCAGCACATTCTCCCATTCTACCTCAGGAACACATATCCGGATAATGGAATCAGTGCAGATTTTGTAAACCCATGGCTCCTCCCATAATATAGTTTGTACATCATGCTGAAACTTGACCATCTGGTGTCTACTCAACTGATATGGTTTGACCCCCATTGCAATGTAGTTCACGTAGTCAGCATACCAGGGGGCATCCATTTCTTTTGTCCCAGGGTATGTCTTCGAAACAGCGAATACCTGTTTGATGTCCACCATCAGTATCTTCTCATCAGGAAAGTACTCTTTGATTACCTCATCTGTGTTGTCACAATGCTCCTTCGTCTCAAATCGCGACAGGTGGTCGGCTAGGACATTCTCGCTACCTTTCTTGTCCCGAATCTCCATGTCGAATTCTTGTAGCAAGAGGATCCATCTGATTATCTTTGGCTTTGTATCTTTCTTATCCATCAAGTATCTGATAGCCGAATGATCAGTGTACACCACTGTTTTCATGCCAACCAAGTAAGGCCGAAACTTATCAAAAGCATACACCATCGCTAAGAATTCCTTCTCGGTGACAGTATAATTCTTTTGAGCAGAGTCGAACGTCTTACTTGTATAATATATCGCATGAAACTTTTTGTCTCTCATCTGCCCCAACACAACTCCCAACACTGTATCACTGGCATCACATTCCAGCACAAAGGGCTGAGTCCAATCTGGAGTAATGAGAATCGGAGCAGTTATCAATGCTTCCTTGAGAACCTGAAAAGCATGCAAGCAAGTATCATCAAAATCAAAAGTAACATCTTTTTCAAGCAACCTGGACAGCGGTTTTGAATATTTGGAGAATTCTTTAACGAATCTCCTATAAAATCCCGCATGACCCAAGAAAGATCAAACTCTTTTTTCATTAGTGGGCGGTGGAAGCTTCTCAATTGCCCCCACCTTGGAACGATCAACCTGAAAACCTGCAACAGAAACATGATGTCCCAAGACTATCCCGTCTTTCACCATGAAATGATATTTTTCCCAGTTCAAGACGAGGTTAGTCTCTTCATATCTTTCAAAGACTAAAGATAGGTTAGATAAACAAGAGTCAAAAGAAGAACCAAATACAGAGAAATCATCCATGAATACTTCCATTACTCTTTCAATTAAACCCTAAAAAATGGCCATCATACACCTTTGAAAAGTCGCAGGTGCATTACACAAACCAAATGGTAATTTCCTAAAGGCAAACGTGCCATAAGGGCAGGTAAATGTTGTCTTTTCCTGATCCCCCGGTGCAATCATTATCTAATTATAACCAGAGTACGTACTCGTCCAAAAAATAGTAGAAATCATACCCTGCAAGTCTATCTAGCATCTGGTCCATAAAGGGTAAAGGAAAATGATCCTTACGCGTGTTCTCATTCAACTTTCTATAATCAACACACACACGCCACCCTGTAGGTACTCTAGTCGCAAGCATTTTACCTTTATCAGATAAAATTACAGTCATTCCCCCCTTCTTAGCTACCACATGCAACGGACTCACATAGGTACTATCGCTAATAGGATAGATAATGCCTGCATCTAACCATGTAAGCACTTGTTTCCTAACCACCTCTTGCATAGAAAGGTTCAACCTCCGCTGATGCTGCACATAACATTTAATTTCATCATCTAACCTAACTTTATGCATACAAAAAGCAGGATTAATCCCTTTTAAGTCTTCAATTGTCCACCCTATAGCAGACTTATACTTTCTCAATAGAATTAGCAATTTGTCAAGTTCACATTTAGATAAGGTAGAAGATACGATTATCGAAAAAGTTTCTTCCTCCCCCAAATAAGCGTACATCAGATGATCTGGAAGTGGCTTAAGCTCAGTCTTCTTATCCTTCTTTATATTGTCTCCTTCAACTCGAAGAGGTAGATATTCCATTGTCCACATGGCTTCTTCCACTGGTGGGTCCTCTTGCTTGTACCTGTTCTCATCAAAATTAAGTAAGGTCTCAAGAAAATCAATAGCAAGTTCATTAGACATACTATCAAGATCAGAAGTAGGTAAAGTTAAAGATTCGCTTATGCACGTTTCCACTGGATCCTTAGATAGGATCAATGGCAAGTCCTCTTCCAAAATCTCCTCTACTACTTCAACCAACTTACACTACTGATTTTCTGTGGGCCACTGCTGATTTTCTGTGGGCCACTGCATCCCCTTGTTCAATGAAAAGATGATTTCCTTATCGTTTACCCTTAACCTCAGCTCACCCTTAAATACATCAATCAGGGCTCTCCCAGTAGCTAGAAAATGACGCCCCAAGATCAGAGGTGCCCCCCTCTACATCAACTTCCATATCTAGAACCAAAAAGTCAATAGGAAAAACCAAGTTGGAGACTTTCACCAGCACATCTTCAATAACCCCCTCGGGGTAAGTCAATGATCTGTCTGCTAACTGTAAAGCCACTGATGTAGGCCTCAACTCCCCCAAACCAAGCTTTTTGAACACTGACAGGGGCATCAAATTAATACTGGCTCCAAGGTCACACAACGCTTTCCTTGTAGGCCCTTTTTCTATCTCACAAGGGATTATGAAGCTACTGTTAGATTGTATACTAAAAGCCTAGCTTTTGTATTGAATAATATTTTAACAATTTTATTTGAAATGAGAATCATTTGATCAAATGTTTTGTATATTATAAATTATCTATTTATATGTTTGTGCAAAAGTCCATTTACTTTATATTGTAGATAATATGTTGTGCGACAACACGCGGAAGATCATATTATTGGTTTTCTTATAAAGTATAAACAGATGCTTACAACAGAGAGAGACGTGGACTAGCTATCGGGATGGTTGTAGTGTGGTTTGGTATTAGTTTGTCTTGACTATAGAATCACATTAGTGCACCTTGTGTGTATTGAGCAGGACCGCTTAAGATCGTTCGACTTGTACTGTCTATATAGGAGAACTTGATCTCAGTTATTATGGATGTTCGTGCTCTTAATCCCTATACAATAACCTCGACACGTAAGGCAGTATATATTTCTTTGATTCATCAATGGGTGAGATTTACATGTATTAAATCAACAAACTCGGTGAGTTGGGAAATAATATTGTTTCTATGATGTGTTGTTGATTGTAGAAGGAATCCATGTCCGACATAGGTTGATGATGTCCCCTTGAGGAGCTCATAAGGTTTAACATGTAAATCTTGCAAGTGGATTAATTCCGGCATGATAATAAGGTTGAGTGGTACTACTCTCGGAAGAGATATTAATTAATTTAAGTTGTCAGTAACTTAATTAATTAATGGACATTGTATATCTTAAACATGGGGAGACTGTCGGGCTCATAATAAGAATGAGCCCATAATGTAATTGTGGGATTGGAAATGCAGTGCAGTAATAATATTTTAGTGGACTACATTATTATTATTGGACTTAAGTATAAGCTTTGGGCTAAGCTTGGATACTTAAGTCCAATGGAGGCTCAACCCAATTTCTCCTCCTAGTCCCTGCTGTAGCCCAATATATAAGTCATCTCAGCTTCCTACAACCCTAAGTCTGCGCCACTTTTGACGTGAAAAGAGGGAAGGAGCAGATTGAGTGAATTCTGGAGATTGTTGCCCACACAACACCAGAGTTGACTTTGGGTCATACAGCAGAAGTTCAAGAGGTGGTTCATGCATCAACCCAGAAGAAAGGTAAACTTTTAATAATTGCTTCCACTGTTATTGTTTACTATTTTCCTAACGGATCACGCTGAGCCAAACGATCCAATAGCCATCAATTGGTATCAGAGCGTTGGTTTCGTGGTAAAACGTGAGACGTTAGGTAAGGTTTGAGCCTTACTTGTGATTATTGTCATATACAAAGCATGAGATTAGGGTTTGGTATATGTGTGGATTATCCAATTATCCTACGTGTTTTGTTGAATGAAATATACGTGTGCTTTTGTCGTTTTTTGTGTGTGATCTTTGTTGATTGAACACGCTGCACATTACACACACACATACAATCATCACTCCACCACTCGATGTCGCTGAAAGATAGTGAAAGGATCGTGACGGGACTGGACGATCTCAGCCATGGAGCGACGTGAAAGGCACGGTATGGCGACTGTGATAGTCGCTGACCGGTGTGCCTGGTGAAAGGCTGCACCATGGGCGACGAAGTGATGTCGGCTGAGACAATCGCTGGGCTCAACGCGGCGGTGGCTATCCCACGACTGCACGGCGAAGGCGAGTCTTGGCGATGCATCGGCGCGACCTGGAGGTTCACGAACTGATGGCGACTGAGCAGCAGAACGGCGACAGGGTTGGCGTGAATTGGATATTATTGTCGCAACTGGTGCATGACGTGTTGTTTCCAGGCGCGACTTTCTTCCTGTTCGATCGGGTCTGAAAGGAAACAGACTGGTGCGTGTGTCTAGCGTGGCACGACTGCTGGTTGGCTGCTGGCGTGATGAATCATGCCAAGCAGAAGATAGATTCGGCGCAACGTAGAAGCTATTTCCATCGGGTCAGATGTGCTTTTCCCATCAGATCAGTCTGCAAGATGCGACTGATGATCGGTGACAACGTGGCATCGATAGGAAGTGGCTCTCAGTGGTGATCGACAACAAGTTTTGGACCTTCAGACGTTTTGGACCGGGCGAGTCCATGGCGGACCAGTCGTGGTGTGAGCGCGGCAGGGCTGTCGAGACTTGATAGTGCCGGAGAACTCCGGCTAGTGAGGGGCAGCGGCAGTTTCGTTGACAGCGCGGAAGGCATGGATCCGATGAATGCACGGCGCTGGGAAAGTTGGATTGTGGCTGGGTGAAAACGTGGAGAAGAAGCCACTCAATTGGGCTTGCCTTGTTGGACCTTTTTTTTTCCATGTTGGGCCAAATTTTTTTTAATGGGCTTGATTAATTAGTTAATGGGATTCATTGATATGTTAATTTATGTGCTGCTCATTATTTGTGCTAGTGGGCTTGGAGGGCTAAAATTTCTCAAGTTAATTTTTGGGCTGGCTTAATAGGCCCATTTGCTTATCTCATTATTTGTGCCTTAATCCCTGACATATATAACTGAATTAATTGTTTTATTTGTCGATTATTGTTATATATGGGAGCATGTTCTATGTGATTTATTTTTTAATTAAATTATTTAAAATAGAAGCATGCTAGGATATATATTTTATTAATGAAATATTATATGCATGTTAAAAACCCTCGGTGTTTAAATAACTAAGTGGGAGAGGGGATTGGTAATTAATTCCCGTGGCCTCCATTATTGATTTGTAAATGATGTGAGTAAACTTGCGCGATGGCAATAGAGCCTTCCTCCCCATCGGATGAGTTTATTCACGGATCATTGGTACAAACTTCTTTAAGATGACTGTAGGAAGTTATCCGAGCGCGTGTGTACTTCTCTATCTGTAAGGCACATAAGCTTGTGCACGGACTTGGGGTCAAATAATGGTGTACACTTAGATGCAAATAATAAGTATCCTCCCCATCGGAGTCACTACTGTTATTTGCATGGCTAAAGAGAAACCGACTATTTATTATTTTGTCATAAAGTTAGGTTGACAAATGAAATTATTGGGTAAAACCTTCTCTTGTAAATGTTCGGATTTGTATACGTCCACACTATCGTGGCATGCAGACTCACGGTGCTTGAGATGTTGGTGAATTTTATTTTATATTGTTTTGAGATATTCAATATAAATTGATAAATTTGATGTGTTTGATCTGTTTATTTATTTATGATTCTCAGGGTTTTCAAATGACACTCAACTCACTTTCTGTTATACTTAAAGAGCACAAACTTACTGGCACTAATTATGTTGACTGAAAATGGAACATGGACATTGTTTTAACTGCTGAAGAATATATCTTTGTTCTCACTGAGGAATGTCCTCTGGCACCTACTGATGACTCTACCGAAGAGCAAAGAGTTGCTTATAATAGGTGGGTCAAAGCTGATAGGATGGCTAAGTGCTATATTTTGGCTTCTATGTCAAATGTGCTTCACACTCAGCATCAAGTTATGGACACCGCCTATGATATGATGCATAATCTTAGGGAACTCTTCGGGCATCAGAGTCGTCCTGCTAGGTCGAAGGGCATGTCTGTTCTAATGAACACCAAAATGGCTGAGGGCACTCCCATAAAGGACCATGTCCTTAGGATGATGGGCCAGCTCAATGAGTTGGAAGTTCTTAGAGCTGAAATCGATGGGGAAACCCAGGTCGATATCATACTCCAAAGCTTGCCTATGAGTTTTGAGCAGTTTCGCCTGAACTATGGTATGAACAAACATTTGTACACGTTGGCGGAGCTTCTGACAGAACTTGTGGCAGTGGAAGAACTGTTTCGTAGACCTCCTCAAGTTCATGTTGCTAAAAATGCTGCTCATCCTAGGCCGAAAGGCGGTAGGAATAAGAAGAAGCAAGGGAATTCAGCACCGGTGAACCAAGTGAAAGCAAAGACTGGTGCGGTCAAGAAGCCTAAAGGCAAGTACTTCAAATGCAAGCAGCCGGGACACTACAAAGCTGACTGCCCTCTTCTGAAGGGGAATAGGAATGGTAAGTCTTATATACTGGTTGTTGAATCGTGTTTAGCGGCTGTATCTGCTGACACTTGGTGTGTAGATACGGGAGCCACTGACCATGTCTGCAATTCTTTGCAGGGGTTCCACCAAACCCGACAACTTAGTAATGGAGAGATTACCATACTCATGGGAATGCTATAAGAGTAGCAGCTGTTGCAGTGAGAGACGTCTATTTATCTTTTAATAAGAATAAAACTCTTGTTTTGAGGAATTGTCTTTATGTACCTCATTTTAGAAAGAATTTAATTTTAGTTTCTAAATTGTTTATGGATGGATATTCTGTTTCTTTTAATGACAATGTTGTTATAAGGAAAGATAGAATTATTATCTGTGATGGTACATTGATATATAATTTGTATACTCTTAATCCAATTTCTCCCACGATGCAACAAATTAAAACGAATGATACATCTACTAATAAGAGAAAAGAACCTTCTAAAATGAACTAAACATATCTTTGGCATCTAAGACTAGGTCATATTAACTTTAGTAGGATTCAAAGGTTGATAGCTGATGGAGCTCTGAGTACATTAGTAGTGGAAAATTATCCAACTTGTGAATCCTGCTTGGAAGGAAAAATGACCAAAAGGCCTTTTAAGGCAAAGGGGTATAGAGCCAAGGATCTGTTGGAATTAGTTCATTCTGATTTATGTGGTCCTATGTCTGTCCAGGCAAGAGGGGGTTATGAATACTTCATCACTTTCATTGACGATTATTCTAGATACGCATATATTTATTTGATGCACCGCAAGTCTGAGTGCTTTGATAAATTCAAAGAGTACAAGGCTGATGTGGAAAAGCAACTTGGAAAATATATCAAGACACTACGATCTGATCGTGGTGGCGAGTACCTCTTGGGAGAGTTTAGGAATTATATATCGTAGCAAGGATTGAATCCCAATTGTCTGCACCGGGCACACCCCAGTAGAATGGTGTAACGGAAAGAAGGAATAGGACTCTTATGGAAATGGTAAGATCAATGATGAGTTATTCGGAATTACCTAATTCGTTCTGGGGACATGCTTTAGAAATGGCGACTTACATTTTAAACTTAGTACCTTCTAAATCGGTAGCCTCCACACCCACAGAACTGTGGACCGGGCGAAAGCCTAGCCTGAAACATGTTCGGATTTGGGGTGCTCCGGCACATGTGTTGAAGGCAGATGCTGATAAGTTAGAATCTCGTACTGATGTTTGTCTATTTATAGGGTATCCTAGAGGGACGAAGGGTGGTTTATTTTATAGTCCTAAGGACCAAAAGGTGATCGTTAGCACGAACACCAAATTTTTGGAAGAGGATTATGTAATGAACCACAAATCCATGAGTAAAATTGTTCTAGATGAAGTAAGAGATGAAACACCAAACATCATACCAACCGTGCAAGAGAATATACCACAGGACACTGCACCACGTGTCACACCTGATACACAATTATATACGGAGCCTCGTCGTACCGGGAGGATTGTGAGACAATCGGATAGATTCATAGGATTGGGAGAGTCTTCTGACTTGATCCCTGCTGAACATGAAATTGACCCATGGAATTACAACGAGGCACTGCAAGATAAAGATGCTCAATTATGGCAAAACGCAATGAAATCTGAAATAGAATCCATGTATTCTAATCAAGTCTGGGAGCTTGTAGAACCACCCGATGGTGTAAAACCTATTGGATGCAAGTGGATCTATAAAAGGAAAAGAGGATCTAACAGTAAGGTGGAAACCTTTAAAGCAAGGCTTATGGCTAAAGGATATACTCAGAAAGAAAGAATCGATTATGAGGAAACCTTCTCGCCTGTGGCCATGCTTAAGTCAATCCGGATTCTTTTGTCTATTGCTGCTTATATGGATTATGAGGTATGACAAATGGATGTCAAGACAGTTTTCCTGAATGGAAGTCTTGAGGAAAACATCTATATGAAGCAACCAGAAGGATTCATTACAAAGTACGAAGAGCATCTTGTATGCAAGCTTAAAAGGTCCATTTATGGATTGAAACAAGCTTCAAGATCATGGAACATCTATTTTGATGAAGTAATCCAGTCATATGGATTTATTCAATGTCCGGATGAATCATGTGTGTACAAGAAGTGTGATGGAAATGTAGTGATATTTCTTGTACTCTACGTGGATGATATTCTACTCATTGGAAACAATGTAAAGGTATTGTCGGGAGTAAGAATATGGCTGTCCAAGCAGTTTGAAATGAAGGACTTAGGAGAGGCCAGACACATTCTTGGGATCAAATTAATAAGGGATCGCAAGAAAAGAATATTGTGCTTATCCCAAGATTCATATTTTGATACAATCCTGACTCGTTTTAGCATGCAAGATTCCAAGAAAGGTTTTCTATCTTTCAGACATGGAATACCTCTATCTAAGGAAATGTGTCCAAAGACACAATAGGAAATAGAGGCAAAGAAGCTGGTCCCTTATGCTTCGGCAGTAGGAAGCCTCATGCATGCTATGCTATGTACGAGACCGGATATCTGTTATGCCGTGGGCATGGTCAGTAGGTATCAAAGTAATCCAGGACAAGGGCATTGGACTACGGTAAAGCATATTTTGAAGTACCTGCGAAGGAATAGGGATTATGTGCTGATTTACCGGGCAGATACTTTGTTACCTTTGGGTTACACTGATTCGGATTTCCAGTCAGATAGTGATGCTAGTAAATTCACATCGGGTTATGTGTATACTCTTGGAGGAGGAGCTATAATATGGAGGAGTGTAAAGCAGAAATGCGTTGCGGACTCCACCATGGAAGTTGAATATGTAGCAGCCTCTGAGGCAGCTAAAGAAGCAGTATGGCTTAGGAACTTCTTAATGGACATGGATGTGATTCCTGGTTTGCCCAAAGCGATCACAATTTATTGTGATAATAGTGGTGCAGTAGCAAACTCGAAGGAACCACGAGCCCATAAGGCGAGTAACACATTGAGCGCAAGTACCATCTGATACGAGACATCGTTAAAAGAGGGGAGGTCGTTGTTGCTAAGATTGCATCGGAGGATAACCTAGCTGATCCTTTTACTAAGAGCCATCCAGCGAAAGCGTTCGATGGGCATTTAGAAGGAATGGGGATTAGATGCGTGTCAGCAGATATGGCAACGTAGTCTTTTAGTATAAGTGGGAGATTATTAGATTGTATACTAAAAGCCTAACTTTTGTATTGAACAATGTTTTAACAATTTTATTTGAAATGAGAATCATTTGATTAAACGTTTTTCATACTATAAATTGTTTATTTATATGTTTGTTCAAAAGTCCATTTACTTTATACTGCAGATAATATGTTGTGCGAAAACACGCGGAAGATCATATTATTAGTTTCCTTATAAAGTATAAACAGATGCTCACAACCGAGATAGACGGGGACTAGCTATCGGGATGGCTATAGTGTGATTTGGTATTAGTTTGTCTTGACTATAGAATCACATTAGTGCACCTTGTGTGTATTGAGCAGGACCGCTTGAGATCGTTCGACTTGTACTGTCTATATATGAGAACTTGATCTCAGTTATTATAGATGTTCGTGCTCTTAATCCCAATACAATAACCTCGACACGTATGGCAGTATATATTTCTTTGATTCATCAATGAGTGAGATTTACATGTATTAAATCAACAAACTCGGTGAGTTGGGAAATAGTATTGTCTCTATGGTGTGATGTTGATTGTAGAAGGAATCCATGTCCGACATAGGTTGATGAGGTCCCCTTGAGGAGCTCATAAGGTTTATCATGTAAATCTTGCAAATGGATTAATTTCGGCATGATAATAAGGTTGAGTGGTACTACTCTCGGAAGAGATATTAATTAATTTTAGTTGTCAGTAACTTAATTAATTAATGGACATTGTATATCTTAAACATGGGGAGACTGTCGGGCTCATAATAAGAAGGAGCCCATAACGTAATTGTGGGATTAGAAAGACAGTGCAGTAATAATATTTTAGTGGACTATATTATTATTATTGGACTTAAGTATAAGTTTTGGGCTAAGCTTGGATACTTAAGTCCAATGGAGGCCCAACCCGATTTTTCCTCCTGGTCCCTGCTGTAGCCCAATATATAAGTCATCTCAGCTTCCTACAACTCTAAGCCTGCACCACTTTTGACGTGAAAAGAGGGAAGGAGCAGATTGAGTGAATTTTGGAGATTGTTGCCCACACAACACAAGAGTTGACTTTGGGCCATACAGCAGAAGATCAAGAGGTGGTTCACTACTGATCATCCTCTGCATCAACCCAGAAGAAAGGTAAACTTTTAATAATTGCTTCCGCTGTTATTATTTACTGTTTTCCTAACGGATCACATTGAGCCAAACGATCCAATAGCCATCAGCTACCAGGATCCTTTAGCTTTTCAGGTAACTTTCTCTTGATAATAGAGCTACAATTTTCTGTCAGGTTTACCGTCTCCACACTGTTTAGACTCCTCTTCCTGGAAATGAGCTCTTTGAAAAACCTTGCATAGTAAGGCATCTGATCCAAAGCATCCGAAAATGAAATTGTGATCTGAATGCTCCTCATTACCTCAGCAAACTTTCTGAATTTCTCATCGAGGCTCTTTGGCAGCAATCTTTGAGGAAATGAAATTGACACCCTTGTTTTTGGTAGACCCAAACTATCCTTCTCAAACACCTCTTCTGTCTCTCTCAATTTCTTTGCTCGCTGTCATTTTTTATCAGAAATTGCTTGATCCTATTGACTCACTATTGTATTCGGACGTGCAGAAAATCCTGGAGGTGAGCTTGTATCTAGCTGGGGTTGTACTGAACCTTGATGCTCTTCCTGATCTGCAGGTACACTGGGCTCAACTTGATCAGGCTCCTCTTGAACTGCTTCCGAGCTAGTACCTGAGTCTCTTTGCTTTTCCTCTATCTTATCTTGCATTAGTTCTGGCCCCTCATATTGCTTTTCGAACCTCAGAGTGATTGCTTTTGCAGTTTCCTTGGGGTTTATTTCCATATCTAATGGAAACTTCCCTTTTTGAAAATGATGTTGCTGCTGGTTTACCATGGTAGAGATCTGCCCCCTTGAATATGTCAGATTCTACAACTGCTTGTTCACTTCCTCATTTTATTTTGTCATGTTCGAGCCCATGAGTACTATGCAGTTGTTGATCTTGTTGATGTTAGCATTATTTTTTGCATCTATCTTGCTAACACATCATCAATACTGGGCTTCCCCTCTTCAGGCTTGGCTCCATGGTCAAAGTTTGGAGGGTATGGGACTGCATTGTTGGGATTAGAATAAGAAAAGTTTTCGTGTCTCTTCTGATTCTGCCAACCTCCTTGACTGCTAGGTCTTCCCCCTTGGTTATTTCTCTTGTTGGAATTGCCTTGAGGGTATCTGTTTTCCTGCCAATTCTACGGTGCTCTTGAACCTTGAAGACTCTGCCCCATAGCCCAATTTGCGTCTTCTACTTTTTGCACGCTCATCACTACATCATCACTAGCAGGTCCCTAATTGACTCCCCCACTGTTACCTGATATCAAAGTAACCAGGTGTTTATTCATCTGTTCTAACTGGGAGACAACTTTATCATTTCTATCCGCTTCAGAAAACTTCTCCTCAATCTTAGCAACTTTCCCAAGTATATAAGTCCCTCTAATCCTTTCCGATGGCCAATCTCTAGAGTTCATTGAGATGTCATCGAACAACTTCTCCACTACATTTGATATTTCCCAAAGATCGTTCCTCCAGCAGAAGCATCGACTAGCACTCTAGACTCATTGTCAAGACCACTGTAAAAGACATTGATGAGCTGTGACTTTTTGAGTCCATGCTGTGGACATCTCCTCAATGCATCAGTGAATCTCTCCCAAGCTTCTCCAAATGATTCGTCTCTCCTCTGTTTGAACTGATTAATTTCTTGCTTCAGTGCAAGAATCTTCCCCGATGGCATAAAACGATCCACAAACAACTGCTGCAACTCAGTCCAATTAGCACAGCTGTCCCAAGTCAACTTGTCATACCACTCTCTTGCCTTGTCAGCTAGAGAAAACTGAAAAAGCCTCATCTTCTATCTATCATTAATATTGTCAGCGGCTTTAACTGTATCCATGTAGCTGTTGAAGCGCTTCAAATGTCCATAGGGTTCATCGAAAATACCTCCGACAAAAGGATTTGTCTCCACCATGTTGATCAGGGCTGGTCTTATATCATTTACTTCATCAACTTGAATGGCCCCAACTACGCCTGATCCTCCAAGATTGGTAGACTTGAATGTCTTTCGGATGACAATGTCATCTTTATGTGTTCTATCTCCCATAATTGCTGATTCTACTGCTGTTTCTACTTCAACTTCTGACTCAACTTCTTTTGGGATAACCTGATATTCAATATTTTTTTCACCTCCTCTACAACTGCTTTAGGTGCTGAAGTATCCGCTTTCTTTTTCAGATTCAGTACCTTAACAGCCTTAAGAGGTGCTTTGATCTTCTTTGCTGCTCCTCTCCTTTTTCTAGCAGACGCTTCAACCTCCGAATCAAATTTAAAATTTTGTGTTCCCTTCTTTGACCTGGTGTGCATGCAACTTCAAGAAAATTCAAAGTGTAGATAATTAAATCTCAAAGCAAATATTCTAATTAAATCAGTAACAAAAGCAAATAAATAATTTATTGTCCCTGGCAACGGCGCCATAAACTTGTTAGGCATATTTTGCGCACCTCAATTAAAATTCCCAAGTGTAGGGATGTCAATTGTAATAGCAAGTACCCCAGTTAAAAATAATATCGTTCCCACTGAGACAGCTAACTATTTATTTAATTTATATTATTATTCAATTAGAACTATTGTAACAAATTTCCAATTGTTTAAATGAATTAATAAATAAGAATTTAAATGACAATTAACAAATACATAAAAGCAATATGGATTATTCAATATTGATCAAGAGAAAAATAACAGCTCTAAGGTATCAGGTTTAGTGCAATTGATTTGGTCTTCTAGACGTCCTATTTTTCATTCATACTATTTTAATGGAATTACATCAAAATGTGATGCGTGAACAGTTTTGAACCTCCTTCCTAGATACTAATAAGGCAAATTTCATAAACCTCCGGGTGGCCAATTCGACTAACATATATTCTCTGAAAGTACTACTCAAACTTATTCACTTCCTACTTGATTTCCTAATTGCATTGTTCCACTAAGACAATCAAGTATCTTATTTACCAGCCCTTGGAATTATTGTGTTCACGGGCAAACTACTATAATCCGTAGCAAATAGACAATATTAATTATGTATGCATACAAGCTAACACAATATACCAAGCATCATGGGCAACATCAACAGCATATTATGAAGACGTTACACACATATTAACAAAGTCATATAAAATCAAATAAACAAGAATATTCAACAGTATGAATTCACAATATTGGTCTAGTTCCCAAATCAACTACATCTAACCTTCAATCCTTATAACTGTAAAAGTATTTTAGCCCATGATGTTACACACAACCCTCATGGCTAACAATTTCATAATAAAATCAGCAAAAAAAAAGATAAAGAAAAGATACAAAACCCTAGTGTCATGTGATTTACGAATCTTTTCCGTCTCTCCGATTGGATTGTCTCTCTCAATAGCACTTGAATCTTCCTTCGGACCGATTGGATGGATGGATTAAGTGAAAAGATGAAATGGGTGCAGTGGTGTGAGGGTAGAGATGGAGGAGGAAGGTGGCCGAATGATGGTGATCACGGCATTCTGTCGTGATGCTCCTCTTTTTTTTTAGGCAATAGGCTGCCATTTTCAATTAATTCTGCAGCACAAATAGCTTGACTTTGAAATGCATAGATAGTATGGGCCCCACCATTAATTAAATTGGATGGAATACACGTGAAGTCCCTTTCAAATTCTTTAATGTGGAATTTCCAAGTGATGTGGCATAAGGGTATTATTTTGGGCCAAAATTTGACAACTTTCGAAAATTTCGTCAACAGCTGCTTGTCCCACCGTTTTGGTTATAACTTCTTCATTATAACTCCGATTAAGGTGATTTTTACGGCCACGCATTCCTCTCTTCCATGGCTTTCAAACCATGTCTCACACGACCAGTTTCAACTTCCACAGAAATACAGAATAATTATGGAAAGTGGATGTCTGTTTGCTTGCAAGTAGCACAAGTTCACCCTTCATTCCCACTTTGCATTTTTTATCCCTTATTCCTATCAAAACACAACACAATACCTTAGTAGCACCATAATCATATAAAATACGTAAACCACACAATCCCACATGAATATATGGCCTTATTCTAACAAAAATAGTGTATTGTGAGACCGAAAAGATGTAAATTTCCACTCTCATCACCTACGTATCATTAATGTTGACAGTGTAGCAGAGAAAATGTTACAACAAAATGGCATAAAGAAATCAGACCGGTACAAGAGAAATCTATTTTCCAAGTTCGAAGTAAGTGTGTAGGGCCCCATGCGTTTTTGGGGATTTGATCAGCAAAGTGATCATATAGGGCGGCACTACTCGAATTTTTTCTTAAGGCACCCGAATTGAAGACGAAAAATAAGTAAAATTTCAATTATAACCCACCCATTTTTTAAACACTAACCCATTAAATAAATAAATAAATAAATAAATAACTCATTTTGCTATCTACACCCACCCGCCACTCCACCTAAAACATACACTATAAAACACACTCACTCACATACAAATCACACACGCTGTTGCACAAAAAAAAAAAGAAAGAAACAAGAAACAAGAAAAGGGAGAATAAGAGGAAGAGGAGAAAAGAAAAAGGGAACTAAATTTAACATCTAAAACATCAAAATATGGAACAAGCAAAACAATTTAGAAAATTATGTAATGTTACACTACATTCTTCATCACAATCATGCTTTGTATTATAGGGTTAGTGAGTCTGTGAATTTGTGTATTTAACTGTCAAATTATTGGTGAATTAATAAAATTATATATGTATTTTGAGTTTAATAGATGGTAGCTACATTAATTAGAGTTTTATAATGTTTTGTTGTTGAAAATTAGAACTTTAAAATTTCAGATCTGGTTCATCGAAAAAATGGTTAAATTTCGGTTAGTTGTAGATGAAAATTTGTAAAACAATCGACGGTTTGTTGTTGAATTTTTTAACAAAAATTCATGCCCAAAATTTGACAAGATTTCGATAAGGGTCTGCCGATTTTTTTTATCAGCAATTAGTTTTTTATCCACATTCCTTTATCTTCTCTTCATCTTCATCCATCGGACGATAGTGTTCGCATATACTTTGATAGAGCAATTTTTAGTCGTCTTAATTGTGCTGGAGTTGGTGTTTTCATTCAAAATACTGATGATTCTTTAAAATGCGGATATGCTAAGAGCTTCTATGGCATCAACGACTCTGAAATATCTGAATTCTTAGCTATGCGCCAAGCTTTGACATTAGCAACCTCCTACCAATTCTCATCTTGCTCCATCATAGGAGATGCTTGTAATATCATCCTTTGTGCCCTTGGTGAATCAGAATGCTCGTCAGCAGCTCTCCCGATCTTGTGTGATATAAAGGATTTGCTCCGTTCCTTACATGAAGTCAAATTATGTTGGGTAGGTCGTGCTTCTAATGTTATAGCTCATGAACTAGCTTTCTTTGCTAAAAACAATGTTGGTTGTGAACGTTCATGGGACTCTCCTCCAGATTTTATCTTGTCACTCAGTACTGGCTGTTTCCAGCTCCATTAATGAAATTGCTTTTCTTTTAAAAAAAAAAAAGCCCAGCCCAATTTGGCTTATTAAACAAGGACATGCCAGCTGTTTCTTTAATGCTTGAAATGATGTGGAAAAATATAAAACGCATCCCATTGAATTTTTTGTAAAAAATAAATAATAGGCATTATCCCATCGAATTGTTTACAAATTTTCGGCTATAGCCAACTGAAATTTAACTATATAACCAGAAATTTTAAAACTCAGATTTTAACACCCCAAATATCATATAACTCTAATTTACGGTGCTAATATCTATTAAATTCAAATTGCATCTATAATTTTAATAACACATCAATAATTTAACAATTAATTACACAATTCAGTAACCCACATAATCCTATAATATAAAGCATGATCTTGATGAAGAATATAGTATAAAATAACATACTTTTTATAAATTATTTTACTTGTTTCGTATTTTGATGTTTTAGATGTGACATTTAATTCCCTATTACTCTTCTCCTCTCTTCTCTTCTATTTTTTTTTTTTTGGTGGTTGTAGGAGTGTGTGTGATGTGTGTGAGTGGGTGTGTGTTTTTTGTGTGAGTGTGTTTTAGGTGCAGTGATGGGTTGGTATAAATAGCAAAATGATTTTTTTAACTTAATTAATGGGTTAGGATTTAAAAAAAAAATGGGTTATAATTGGAATTTCACATATTTTTCGTCTTCAATTCGGGTGCTTTAAGAAATAACCCGGGCGGCAATAGTGCCGCCCGATCATATATTGTAAGTTCTCAATTGGGCCTTTACCATGGCCAAGCCCAATGAAAGTGGGCCACCTCCAACTCATGATGTGGATGAGGTTAGAGTTACCCAGGTATTCGAGCCCACCCCGGGGCCTTACCAGAACGGCCCAACGGGAGTTAAAATAACTCATTACAATATTATTACTATAGAAATTTAATTAAGTGTCCAACTTCATAGAACTTTTCATGCGTAATTTATAATCCAAATTACTAAACACACACAGATATAAAGTCTCTTATAAGACGTGCTCTTATAAAATAATTTAGGAAACGTATTAAAATACGATATAGTTAAAATTGCATGCTTATTGATATATTTTTAAGAAGTATGATTAATGATCAAAGTATAATTTTATAGTATTATAATACTATTCATTATTAATATACTTTAACTATCAATAAAAATATATACTTTACTTATATAATAAGCATACTTTAATAATGGGGCGACCCGTTTCACATATACCCATCTCATAAAAGAGCGCCCCCACACACTATTAATGGGATAAAATATTTTTTTGCCCCGTAAATTTGGCCATGTACAATTTTTGCCCAAAAAAGATAAGATTTGGGCATTTATCCCATTAACTTTGTAATTGCACCAATGTTGCCCCGTTTTCGTCGAAATTTGACATTTTTGCTTAAATCGATCACGTGCATGTCACGTGATCTTCGAATTTGGCATTTCCCGGCGGGATAAAATATTTTTTTCCCTATAAGTTTAGTCATGTACAATTTTTGCATCCAAAAAGATATCATTTGGGCATTTATCCCAAAATCTTTATAATTGCGCCAATTTTGCCCCCTTTTTTTAGGAATTTGACATTTTCACCAGAATCGATCACATACATGTCATATGATCATCAGATTTGGCATTTTTTGGTGAATTTTCTGATCTGACGACATAGTGGCATTCTCGTCAACAATAATAATAATATTCTATTGATAATTTAATTTTAAAAAGATACCCTCAATCGATGAAATCAGTTCTCATGTGCCCTCCACGTGCTTCCACCATCTTCACAAACTCTCTCTTCTTTTCAATCAGGGGATCCCCCGTGTACCTTCTCATCACCATGGGCGGCAGCTGTTGGATCTTTCTCTCCGGAGGCCTACCACAAATGAACGGATCATAGTATACGTCTTGGCCTCGATCCGCACCCTCCAGCAGTGCGAGCAACCACAGGATATCGAAGCCTGATCGATGTCATTTTCACTTAGATTTTAGTGTCTTTTTATTATGTATTTTTGTGTGTTTTTATCCATTTTTATATATCTTTTGTGGTGTTTTATGTTCATATGGAGATTTGTACTTTGAAATGATAAATTTGTGATTAAATATTAAGTGCCTCAAATTGTGCGATATTTGTAAATATTTAGAGAATTGATACTTTGGTGTAATTTGTTTGATTTTCAGGTAAAATTGATTTTAGACGCGAAGAGGAAGATGTAGGAAAAAATAATTCTCAATTCGGAGTTGAAACGAGGGAGAACGAGCCGAAACAAAATTGCTGGGTATTGCACCAACTCGACCAGAGTCCTGAACTCGAGTTGAGTTAGTGCTAAAAAACTCGAATCGAGTTGCGTCGGCTCGGACACAATGGTCGATTGTACACACCTGCAACGTGAGGTCAACCTCCCATCTTACTCGAGTTCAGAGCTCGAGTCGAGCTCCGTAAGAAGTCAAAATTTACCGAGAAACATGTTTCGACTCGAGTCGAGCTGCTGCTACTCTACTCGAGTTCGGCTGAAAAGTGGAAACGTGATGTGCACGTGTTCTAGAAGCTTCCAGTGGGTATAAATACATGTTTTGATCACAAATTACGGGAGGATTCTCATTCCCCAATTTTTGGAGGCTACACCCCATTTCACACACACTCCTCTCCATCCATCCATCCTTTATTGCATCCATCCATTCCACTTGATCTCCTCAAATTCATCCACCATTTCATCAATCCACCAACCTAAGAATGGAAAAATATCAAGGAGTGAAGATTTGAGTATGTTGAAGGAAGGAGTTAAAAGTTTTTTGTCCCATAACTTTTTAGAAATTTTGTCTCAAAAAGATATTTGTATCGATTTTGTTCCATAACTATGAGTTTTATTTTTATTTTATCTAATTTTTACCTAAACCCTCGATTTTCACCGAAACCTCCAAATTCATCCGTCACGTGCAACACACATGGCCAATTTCTGACGAAAATTTGACAAAATTGAAATAAAACTCATAAATATGGGACAAAATCGATACAAATTAATATCTTTCTTGGGACAAAATTTAAAGTTCTAAAAAATTATGGGACATATTTATTTTTTAACTCTAGTTAAGTTGGTAGATGATATGTTGATATATCCAAGAGATAAAGAGTTCAAATTCGAATAAATGTATTTTTTTTCGTTGGAAAATTCCAACGGAGTTGGAAGATCATTGGAATAAATTCCAATGGTAATTCCAAAAGAAAATTCCGTTAGAAAAATATTTGAATCACTTTAAGATTAAAAAAATTCCAACAAAAAATATCATTTAATTCACCGTTGGATTTTAGAAACCGTTGGGAATATTATTGAAAAAATGACATTCCAACGACCACTTTTCCAATGAAAAAATTCGTTGGAATATCTATTGGAATCATGAATTCCAATGGTATTTTTGTATATTTCAACGGTTTTTCGCTGTTGGAATTTGGCAGTTTTCATGTAGTTCTCACAACCGCTCCACCATCTCTTACTGCTTTCTCTCTTCCGGTCGCTGCTCCACTGCAACCACTGTTGGATTCCGCTCTCTCCTTTTTTGCTCATCTCTCTAGTGTCGCTGCCCCGCTCCTCTCTCCAATGTCATTCCACCGTTGCTCCACCTTCACCTCTCTAGTGTCGCTGCCCCGCTCCTCTCCAATGTCGTTCCATCGTTGCTCCACCGTCACCATTCTGCTCCTCTTTTCCTATTGTTGTTCCACCGCAAACGTAATTGATTCTCTCTTTGTTCTCTCACTTTCCAATCTCTCTCCATACTGTTTTCTCCTTCATTCCCTCTCTATGTATGATTCTACCAATTTTGGTAGTTTTCCCCAATTTTTACAATCTTCTTCTCTTTTTCCATTTACAACTTTGAATTGTAATTTTTTTTAATTTTGGATAATTAAAACTTTAAATTGAAATTTCTTTCAAGGATTTTATCATTTGGTTTTATTCATCAATTCTAATTTATTTAGGAGTTTTTTTTTCTTATGTTCTATGAATTTATTCTATTATTTATTGAATATCTTTTAGAACAAAGTTATTAAAAGTTATAATCATTGTTGGTGTTATATTGGTTGCAGTTGCTTTTTTTTGGTCAGTGGATCGAGATGAAAATTTCAATTTTGTTGGTAAAAGTTTCAATTCAAAACAAGCTTCAAATCGAGTTTTAAAAAATTTCGAATTAAGTTTCAAAGAATTTTACGGGATGGTTGAATTTTCAGATAGGTAATGTTCGGTTAGGTATTTTAACTCCAAGAATTGGGTTTGAAAATCCAACCCTGTACCAGTTTAGATTTTGGTAAGTGGGTTTTAATAACCCAAGTCCCCAACTAGTTCTTTACCTACCATCCAACTTTTTCAGAGTAGACTATGTACTAGGTAGTAGTTGACTTTGAAAATGTATGCTCCTTTTATTAAATGCATACGTGTACTTTGCTTGTCCCACATTTTCTTCATCACTTTTATATTTCCTTCACTCCCAAAATTCATGGTCTGCATTTTTTTTCAACTTTACCATCCCAAATTCCAGTGCTTCGTCAGAAAAAATTGAGATTTCAACCCCCCGAAAATCTTGATAAGATTTTAATAATTGATTTGGTTGTTGGAGCCATTGAATGAGTTTAATTGAGGGGATTGAAGACATTAATTATCATTTGTTTGAGACTCAATATATATCTCATCCGGAGGCCATTGGATGGTGTTCAAATCTCAAGGACGCCCGTAGACGAGATAGCTTTCTGAAATTTTTTGATGCGTTAAGTCGACGGGTAGGACGGCTACTAAAGGGGCTTTACAAGGGACGGCGGATGTGGAATCAATCGGCTCAAACCATCCTCCGACGGTGATGGAAATTGTAAAGCTCACCAAAAGCCCTGCTAACAAGGTATCTCCTTTTGCATGTCATGTATTTTTTGGTATTTTCAATATCCTACTGGAATGGCATTGCAATTTTATGGATTTGCTCTTGTGTTGCTGTGGAAAATGACAGTTTTGGTAGTTTAGGAGTATAAAATTTCAGAATTTACAGTCATTTAAATTTTAGAATTAAGCTATCTTTCATACTGAAATTTTAGAAATAAACCCAATGTTAATCTTCTACTGATATCTGCTACTTGATTGGAATTTACAGTTTGTTGTGATGAACTTTATTATTATTTCATACTTGATAGGAATTGTTAGAAGGTTTATGGGTGGATGTAGGTGTATGGCATGAGAATAAACTTGAGTCATGAAGACTCATTATATAGCCAAACCTTGATATTTTTATCCACCTCATATATGTTGAGGTACGCATCTAACATTGTTAGAATGTGTATTTTAGATGCCAAATAGGTGTAGAAATGATAAGGTCACCTGGAGATATGAAAATGAGGCACTATTTATTACGCTGTTGCATCGTGAATATGTTAATAGAATGCTGCTAACCACAACCTTTAGCTCTACGGTTTTGGGTCAAGTATGTGATAGATTGAATGCATTCATCACCACTGGTGATGTCTATATGGTTGAAAACCTTAAGACTAAGTGGAAGAGTTTGAAACGTGCATGGAAGTTGATATTCGATTTGAGATTTAAGCATGGATCTGGTTTGGGTTGGGATGAGGAGAAGGGGACTGTTGTAGGAACGGATGAGCAGATGGAAACCATATTCAAGGTATATAATGCAATCTTAATTTTTTTTCAATACCGTATTGTACCCCTGTTACATTTTATTCCAATTAAGGTGATGAATGAGTATTCTATGCAATTTCAGGAGCACCCTGAGAACCGCTCTATAATAAAACGTGGCCTGCCCCACTTCGATATGTGCACAAATTTGTTTGGGCAGCGAATTGTAAGAAGCGAGAATGCTCGATCTTCTCATCAGGTGGTCACCGATGATGAACAAGATCAAGATGAAGCTCTACCCAATGAAGGCCCTCCCGAAATTGACACCCTTTCCCAGTCAGCACACAATTTTACCCCTTCATCATCATATCGTGACGGAAGTCATTTATCCGGTCGAAAGCGCACACTGGCTCAACAAGAAAGAAATTATGGATCCAATTCGCATCGTGGATTCGTACTCAGATCTCAAGAAGTCTAAATTTACTCGTGACCAGGAGGAGTTTGAAAAATGTTTGGCCATCGTTCAAGAAATGAATCTACCTCTCTGGCTAAAGGTTAAGGCGGGTGAACAGATGGGATTGGCTTCCACTCGATCTATGTTCCTCCACACTAACGAGGCTATGCATCTCGAGTGGATCCAGTCTTTGGGTGATATGTGATCATGCATGTGATGGGCAAATATAATTATTTTTTGCCATTATTATCATATTTTGTCCCTAAGACTTGGATGCAGTGGAATTATTTAGCTTTTTTAATTTGCAAACTATGGACATATATTTACTTAGATGCAGTAGATTTATTTAGTCCTTGTGGAATGTCTCTATGATAGTAAATATTATGCATTAATGTTATTTGAAATTTTTTTATTTTAATTGTTTAATTTTTTTTGTTAAGTTTAGGGTAAAGAGGTCTCAAAATTCTTATGCATTTCAAGGAATCATGTCGGGCAACGTGAACAGAAACATTCTTCGAGGTTCAAATGTAAACATGAATCTTCGAGAAGTGTTAGATTTCAATAGAAGCAATAACGACGACAGCTCTGATGATGAGATTATTTTTAGTTTATTTCTAATGTTCCGTATCTGAATTTTCCCAAGCCTGAAAAGATACCACAGAACACTTCGCGACTATCAGGCAATGTTTGGGTGGGGGAGCTCTTAACTGGAGCAGATACACATTTTTACAATGCAGTTCGAATGACGAAACCTATCTTCCATGCTCTAGTTGGTGAATTGATATCACGTGACTTGCTTCGCCAAACTGATTGATCAAGAGTTTCTGTGATGGAGAAGGTGATGATGTTTCTGCATATTGTTTGTATGCATTCGAGACAATGGGAAATCGGTGAACAATTTCAGCACTCGTTGGATACCATAAACAAAAGCGTTCATGAAGTGATTGACGCATTGGTGAAATTAGCACCCATCTTGATAACCACCCCCAAACAAATGTTGCCCCTCCTCAAATTCTCTACAATCCGGAGTTTTATCCATATTTTGAGGTAACGCCAAAAGTTAATACTTGAAAAAAAAAATTACTTTAAGATAAAGAAATTTGTATACATAACAATAGTTTTCGAAAATTATAATTTCATTCTATAAAATTGTATTTTCCCTATCTGAATACTATTTTTAAATTGATGTCCCACATATACTTGTAATTTAATATTTTTATAGGGTGTAGTGGGTGCTATGGATGGAACTTTGATTCCGGCGTGGGTTAGAAGGGATCGACAAGACGCCTTTAGGTCCAGAAAGGCTCAAATATCTCAAAACGTGCTTGCAATATGTGACTTTAACATGATGTTTACATATATTTATGTGGGTTGGGAAGGCAGTGCTAGCGATGCCCACGTACTCTCTAATGCAATTACAATAGATACACATTTTCCATGGCCTAACGAAGGTATATTGGGAGGATTTTTAGAGTTCACTTGTCATTATTCTTGCTTCTTGCTGGGTTATGTGAACTGATACTATAACATACGCACTATACTACATGATAGGAAAATACTACTTAGTCGATGCGGGGTTCACAAACTATGGTGGGTTCATTGCTCCGTATCGATCTACTCGTTACCACTTGAATGATTTCAGGTCAAATCGGATGCAAGCAAGTTCACCACAGGAGTTATTCAATCATAGTCATTCTCATCTGAGGAACGTTATCGAGCGTTGCTTTGGTGTTCTGAAGAGCAGATTCCCCATTCTGAGGTATGGCATGCCCTCCTACACCGTTAGGCGACAGGTAAAGATTGTCATCGCTTGTTGTGTCATACACAATTTTATTCGTCGCTCGGGACTACCTGATGATATTTTCGATGAGAGATCGGTTCACAACGATGATGATGAACACATTATTTCTCATGCCGTCCACGCGACCAAACATGCCATTGAAATGTAGTCGGTCGTTAGGGATGCTATAGTAAATGCAATGTGGGCCGATGCCTATGTATGAAACAATATTGTGTCTTGAATGATCTAACTTTAATATTTAATAGAATCTCGTTTAACAAGATTTGGAAATGAGTAATTCAATTTTATAATAACGTGGTGTATTCTGTATCATACCCTATTATTAGATTCATAAAACTGATTTTATAAATATACAAAATTTAAGAGGGCCTCACAATTTAATTTTTAATGCCCGTTTAATATGATATAATGAACACCCACTCCCATCATTTCATATGCCATGACATGTGAGATGCAAAGTCCAGGTTTGTCATTTTATTTTATTTTTAATTTTTTGTAAAATCCAGGTTTGTCATGTGAGACAAAAAGTTAGGACATGCTAGAGTTTATTTCCCATATTTATTTAATATTTTAATTATTAATTCTTTTTTAAATTAAAGACATAATATAATAAAAATAATAATAAATATATTCATAAAATTGTTGTTTTCGAGCCAACATATACGTATTGAACCCATTCTTAATTTTTTTTCGAGACATTTTATTTATTTATTTGTGTATTATTATTTATTTGTGCCTTTGAACCTAACAAGTGAACCTTTTTCTTCAAAAATTAATAAAAATTATACATTCGAAAAATTCTATAGTGATAAGTATTTTTTAGAATTTGATTTTTTTTATTAATTATTACTTCTTAAAGTATTGATCAATTTTTTAATGATAAAGCCATTCATTTCTCAATACCCTCCTACATATATTTACACCTCCTCTTACACATCGATTTGACATAAAGTTAAAACCTACCTTACTAAAAACTCAAAACAAACATATATTAACACTATTCATTTGGTTTTCAAAACTCAAGTTTTCAAATCCAGATTTTCAAATCCTACAAAAACTCAAACCAAACATTACCATAGAGTTTCAAGAATGGTTTTATTGTACTAATATTTCAATACTTTATTCATTTTAATTCATTTGTGTATGTATTGTATTATTTTATTATTATTATTTTTTAATATATTATTTTAATTTATTATTGTATGTGTCATATTAAATAAATATATTACTTTATATTCTCTATTGTATTTTTTTTGTATGTAAGAATGCTTTTTTTTCTTTTAATAAATGTATTTTTTTAATTTTATTGATATTTATAATGTATATCAATATAAAATCCGTTCATACATACTTTAACATTTTATTATAAAAAGTCTCATTAAAAAAATTATATACATTATTGAATTAATATGTTTATAGAAGACATATATATAAAGAGATTTCAACCTTAAATTGGCTACGGTAGCCGGTCACCTTATTTTACACGCATCGACTCTTCCCCTGTTTCGAGTCCCTTCAACGTGTTTGACAAACACACAGTAGACACCGCGCTCTCCCACCTTGCCTCTCTCCAGACTCATCTACTCCGCTGCGTCGTTCCCACTTTCACAAGAAGGCCCTTCTGGTAAGCTACGTGATCCCACTCTCCCTCTTCATCTACATTCACAGCAATGGCATGTCACTCTATGTACACCTCCCTCCTGGCTTAAGTTTCCAATTTCAGATCAGATAGGAGTCTGATTAAAGTTACTACTCTAATTACATTTTGTTTTGTTTGATTTTGTTGCCTTCCCAGCTTCTACGCCAAGCCCTAATTTCATTCCACCTTGTGTCTAATTGGTCTTGTTCTCCAGCTCACGTGAGTATCTTCTACCTTATTTGGCTAATTAAACATTTTCACTACATTGAGCCGTTGTTTATCTTCTCTGTTTGCCCCCTAATTTTTTGCTCCTCCGACGTAAGTACGCTGCCTACGAATTTACTCATCTAATATTGGCATTTATGAATAGTATCAAATCGAATAGGGGTTTACGTGGGGGGATGGGGGAGTGGTGACCGGTGAGGTGGTGGTTGTACACCTCATCCTACTCTGTCCCTACGTTTTCCAGCTTGGTATCCTTGTGCATTGGCTCCGTTTTTATTTATTTATTTGTTCTGTTGTATTATCTGTTTATGTTTATAGCCAGCTGAATGTCAACTCTTTTTCAATCAATTCCTTGCTTTGATTGTTATCAAATCTATCATATGTCCAAAGTTATATGTCACCATATGTTACTCACATTTACATTGTAGATAAATGGTAATTTTGATGGATTGAGCCATTTAAAATATTGACCTGATGAAGTAAGTCGTAACAGTAAAAATTATTTACTGACAGTGTGGATTAGCCACGGTCTTAAATCCATCGACAGTAATTGTTCATAGAAGATAGATAGGGTTCGTTAATTGTTGGGCCTAACGATGGGCTATTGTACCTGAATTGCGTTTGTCCATAGCTAAAGCCCAATAGAAACCAATAAATTTTACTATTTCCCCTTCTTTGCGAAGATGTTCTGATTGGTGTATTCCACTTGCTAATTTGATGGTGTAGAGTGTGGACTTTGGGCTGTTGTTAATATTCAAGTAGTTAGTTCTAAGACTGTTCTGTAGCCTGTAGGTGGAATACGCTTGCATAGATTAGAGGTGAAACATAATAAACAATCAAATTTATAAGTAGGAAGTAGAGTAAAAAGATCCACCATTAACATGTGCTTTTTCTGTCATATGCAAAACAAAGCCCATAAAATTCTCAAGAGTAGATGACATAAGCATACAAAGCTGACATTCTGGGATGTTTTCCGCAATTTGTATAATGAAATCCACATTTTAATTTAATTGGAACTGTTTTCCCTTTGCTTCATCTCCTATAAACTACTTCCATCATTTTTCTTTTGGTTACTTGATTTATTTAAAAGTAAAAGATTTTTTCTCATTTGGTTCTTAACAATTGGGTAAAAAAATCATTATTCTACTAAATTAAATAAAGTGACAACATATATATAAATATAGAATATTCAATATAATATGCAGATGATATAAATAAAGTTAAATCATCCCCTGGCCTGGAAGTTGGTTCATGGTATGATTTTAATTGCTATTATTGAAGTTTTGTCGTCACAAAAAATAGGTTGTATTATCTTAAGTTTATTCAAAATTAAATTGATCATTTTAAACTTATACAGATATACAGATGTGATTTTGAATTAAATTGATCATCATTTTGAACATATGATGATTTAATTTTATTATTTCCCTTTATTGTTTATAGTTTATTTTTTATCCCAATGATATTCCATTATCTCATTAGATTTATCTTCCAGTCATTCAAAAATGAATATCATATAACTATGATTACAGTTGTTACCACAAGAAAAAGCCGCGTCGACCTTCTATTTCTCCATACACCTACAGAAAATGGCCTACAAAATCCTTCTCACATTTCGTTTACTGCATCTTCGGAAGTACACTAGAGATAAATTTACAGCCTCCTAAAATTTAAAATTCTTCAGGCATTCATAACTCATATATAAACTTTTCATGAGTGAGTCATTTCTTGTTATCCCCCTCACCTCCACACAAAAATGCTATCGAACGACCATTAATTACTTACTTGGTAAGAGTAAAAAATATTCATCTTTCTTCTCGAAATATTGCAGTTAACATCGTTCGTCACGGAAACAACAAGACGCTAGACTCAATTCCTGCAAGCACAAACAGTACGTTTTTTCCTTATATTTGGTTTGTATTCACATACTTTTTGTTTTATAAGCTCTGGCAGTGTGCATTGTTGTGCCATTTATTTCTAAAATTATATTAACAAAAGAAGAAATACTTGCATACCTTATTTAACTTAGCCTAATTAGTTTGCACAGCAAAAATGCCGAGAAAAAAACCCTCAATACCTATAGGTACATCAGAAAATACTCACAAAAGAAAATACAGTTGCTTGGAAGATCGTAGGTTGGCAAAGAATGCCCGTCGAAATACCTTGAATAGAAACCAAAGTGAAATCATATCTACCAGTTCATCTGTAAATATTGATCCATTACAATGTTTGCCTAACACACCAGATTTGCTGCCCAATATATCATATTGTAAATTTTGCAATGCAAAACGCATTTACATGGAGTCACCCACTTTTTGCTGTTCATCAGGGGATATAAAATTATTACAAACTGAAATGCCTTTGGATTTGGTTCAGCTTTACCTTGGCAACAGTGAACTTTCTAAAGAATTCTGTACATGTATTCGTAGTTATAACAATATGTTTGCCTTCACATCGTTGGGTGTGCATTCTGATAAATCTTTGGCTAAAAGAGACTGTGGGATTTACACATTCCGAGTGCAAGGCCAGATTTATCATTTTCTTGAGTCATTAATACCATCAAATAATACAACCCCAAAAAATTTTCAACTGTATTTTTTTTATACTGAACATGAAATTTTGAATCATTTGTCAATCAGCTCAAAATTTAGAGAACAACTTGTGGAAAGATTGCTTCATATTTTAAAAGTAAACCCTTACGTAAAATTCTTCCGCAGCCTTAACAATATTCCTAACTTGAACGAATATAAGATTGCTTTGCAACTTGACCCCATATCTGACCAGAACACTTTTAATAAACCTACCGCATCTCAAGTTGCTGGAATATGGCTTGAAACAAACAACGAAAATCAATGTACAAGTCTACACATTCAAGTCTATATAAATGCCAATCATTCACAAATTATTAAGCAATATTTTAATTTCTATGATCCTATGCAATATCCCTAATGGCGAACCTGGTTGGCATCGTGGCATTAAAAAATAAAATCAAAGACAAAAAAATATTGCCTCCAACCTAACATGCGATGGTGAATATAACCATAACATCCACAGTTGTGCTGATGCAGCTGAATTTCTACTTGCTGAAAGCCAAGGTACTCTGAAATAACTTCTCCCTTGGTGTTAAAGAATTTTAAATTTATACTGCTACATTAAATTCAAATTACTGTCTGTGCAGGTGCTCAAAAAAAGAGCAGCAACAGACAAGTTGTGTCATGTTGCGAATACTACTCTTATAAGCTGCAAATTAGAGAAAATGACACATCATTTTTATTACATACTGGCAGACTTTTGCAACAATATGTCGTAGATATGTACATTAAAATTGAAACATCAAGATTAGATTTTTTCAAAAGCATAGATATGCAAAAACGTTTGCGTAATGATATTTACCGTGGTTTATTAGGCGGTATCGAACAAGGATGCAAAACAGGCTCTGATATTGGTTTGCGTACAATACTACCTGCATCATTTATTGGTGGACCTAGAGATATGCGTAAAAGATATATGGATGCCATAGCTTTAGTGCAGCGCTACGAAAGCCAGATATCTTTCTCACAATAACCTCAAATCCAAATTGGACAGAAATAAAGGCATTATGCATACCTTCTGATGAAATACAAAATAGACCAGATTTAGTAGCTAGAATATTTCATGCAATACTTCAAGTTTTAAAAAAAGAATTGTTTGACAAAAAAATTTTGGTCATATTGTGGCATACACTTGCGTCATAGAATTTCAGAAAAGTGATTTACCTCATGCTCACTTTTTACTTATCTTAAATAAAGGATCAAAAATGTATGCCTCTGAAGCGTTTGATAGAATTGTCTCTGCTGAACTTCCTGATCCATCTGTAAACGCATATTTGTTCTCTTTAGTAACAAAATATATGATGCACGGGTCTTGTGGTCCACTTAACCCAACGTGCCCTTGTATGAAAAAAGGTTATTGCAAGTTTAGATACCCTAAACCATTATCAGATAATACAAAGATTGAATCAAACTCATACCCCATATATTGACGAACTGATAACAAACGTACTGTAAATGTGAGAGGTTCACAGCTTGACAACAGATGGGTTGTGCCCTATAGTCCATATCTTTTGGCAACATTCAATTGCCATATTAACGTTGACATTTGCTCTACCATTCAAGCTATAAAATACATGTACAAATATATTTATGAAGGCCATGATAAAATTTCTTACATACTATTAAAAAATAATGATGATCCAATAATTGACGAAATAAAGGATTTCCAGAACGCAAGATGGATTTCTCCCCCTGAAGCAGTTTGGAGAATTTTCAAATTTGAAATTAGTCACATCTACCCTCTAGTAATATGCTTACCAATTCACTTGGAAAATGAGCACACAATCAGTTTTTCAGCTGATCGACCTTTAACAAGCATTGTTGACGATCCTAAAACTAAGAAAACTATGTTAACACAATTCTTCTATATGAATGAACATGATGACTATGCAAAACGTCTAAATTGCTTATACATTGAGTTCCCCGAATATTTCACATGGCACAATGATATAAAAGAATGGAAACCTCGTGTTAGAGGCCAAATAGTTGCTAGACTTGCTAGCTGTCAGCCATCTCAAGGTGAAACATTCTATTTGAAAACCTTATTAACACATATTAGAGGACCACCGTCATTCAAGCATTTAAGAACAGTGAAGGCAGCAACATATTCCACATACAGAGAGACATCACAAATATTAGGATTAATAGAAGATGACAACACTTCTGAAATGTGTATTCAAGAAGCTACAGCATACTTGATGCCTTGTGCTTTACGACAATTATTCGACATTGTCCTGGTCTATTGTAACCCGAAAAATCCAAAACAATTATGGTTAAAATTTGAAGATTTCTTGTCTAAAGATTTTAAACACAACAGCACATTTACTTCTAATATGATCAAACAAAAGGTCTTCAATGCTCTAAATTACTATCTTTATTCAATGGGAAAAAAATTACAAGATTTTTTTTACTATAGATGAAGAATTGCCAGCCAATTTTAATGACAACTTAACGAAAGAACTACAGGCTGAACATGATGTGCATATACCCAATGACGATATTTTAGCTGTTGAAAAATTAAACAAAGAACAAAAACTGCATATGATTGAATTCTACATCATGTTAACAATAATTTATCAAATGCATTTTTTGTTGATGGCCCTGGAGGTACTGAAAAAACTTACTTATGTAAAGCGCTTCTTGCTACCGTGAGATCAACAGGAAATATTGCGCTTGCTACAGCTACTTCGGGAGTAGCAGCATCGCTACTCCCAGGAGGGTGAACTTCACATTCAAGGTTTAAACTACCACTGAATGAAAAAGATCTCAAATCATGTAATATTAGCAAACAAAGTACATTAGCTCATTTGATCAAAGAAGCAAAGTTAATAAGTTGGGATGAAGCTACAATGGCGAAACGTAGTACTATTGAAAATTTTGACTAAATGTTGAGAGATATAATGAGTTCACATGTAAACTTTGGTGGTAAAGTGATTGTCTTTGGAGGAGACTTTCAGCAAATATTACCAATTGTCACTCAAGGTTCCAAAAATGATATCATAGACTCCTCTATTGTAATGTCACCTTTATGGAATCAACTTGAGAAATTAAAACTTCGGCAAAATATGCGCTCGCTACTTGATCCCAACTTTTCGTCTTATTTACTAAGAGTTGGCGATGGAATTGAACCAAAAAATGAGAAAGATGACATCCAAATACCACCAACAATTAACATTCCTTACATTGATGATTCCTCATCATTAGATGCCTTGATTAACATAGTATTTCCAAACACTAATGACCAAAATTTGAATTTCCCATTACTTGTAAGAAGAGCCATACTCACTACAAGAAATGAGTTCGTTCATGAAATAAATGATGTCTTACTTAAGAGATTAGCTGGAGAAGAAACTACATACTTTAGTTGTGATGAAAGCACTTGCTCCCATGTTACACCTGATCAGCAAGAACTATTTCATTCTTTAACCCCTTCAGGGCTTCCCCCTCACAGATTAACCCTCAAAATTAATGCACCAATTATGCTACTACGAAATATTAATCCAACAGAGGGACTTTGCAATGGGACACGACTTCTTTGCAAAGGCTTTGATAAAAATATCATATATGCTGAAATCTCAATAGGCACCCATGCTGGAAAACCTGTTTTTATTCCAAGAATAGCATTAGAGGCTCCAAATGATCACTTCTCTTCTATTTCATTTAAAAGAAAGCAATTCCCAGTAAGATTATGCTACGCAATGACAATCAATAAAGCACAAGGCCAAACTTTAGACCATGTCGGCGTTTATTTGAAAGAGCCTGTATTTTCACATGGTCAGCTTTACGTTGCACTATCAAGGGCACAAGTTGCAGGTCAAATAAAGGTTCTTATAAGACCACCAACACCATTACTTCAAACAACAAACTACACAAAAAACATTGTTTACCATGAGGTTTTGAAAGTTGTTCAGCCTCCATAAATTTTAACAAGGTACTAAGGGTAAAAGCACAGTATTAGCTTTATATCATTTATTTACAGCTTGAATTTTACCCATGTCCAATTATAAACATACAAAAGGTAGCCACATGCTGCTTGTTTTCTTTCATTCCAAGGTTGCCTTATTTGCAAATTTTATTTTAAGCGTAAGTTGATGCTTAAAACGGATTACAATTGTTCATGTCTCATCATTTCAATTTAACATTTTATTTCAGGCATAGCTGCAACATCTACCAATCCTCCACACTTCATCCATTTAGCCTTAGTTGTAAAAGGCTGGACTCTTTTATAGGTAATAAGAAATTACACATATTGCAGCTTAAAAATTTGCTTCGCTTGAATATGAAAAAATAGAGGCTTTTGGTTATTTTTTTCATCATTATTTTCGGCAACTTCTGGATTCATGCAAAGTCAGGAATTTTTGTTTATAACTCAACCATAATTAGTCATAATTTTTGTTCCCTGATATATAGTTTTTGTTATTGGTTGTTATGATTATGATTTCATTGATGTGTATTGACTGCACCTAAGCCATGAAGCTTAAATCAATTACTTGAATCTCCTTTCCAGAATATCAATCTAACAAAAGTGGTGTAAACACTTCAAATTGCTGCTTCTAAATAATCCTTAATCTCCAGGTAATTCAGAGATCAATCTGATTGTGCATATGATGGTTACACTACAGGTTGTAGGTTGTCTCATTGAGCATGAAAAAACATTCTGCTGCGTAAAAGGAACATTCAACCATCATATGGCCTTTGGCAAGCATATTCTATTGAAAGTTTATTAGAAAATCAAGCTCTTTGAAAATGTTTCCAGATAATTAAATATTTTAGGAAGTGCGCGCTATTCCCAGCCTTATGGTGAGGTTGCATTTGAAATGCAAAAAGAGTTGAAATGAAATGATTTTTGCATGCATCCATAATCTGGTCAAAAGTTTAAATAGAAACACAACCTTATTTTACTTGTCCCCTGCACATGTAGGACACTTCCTGCTGGTTCCATGAAGATTGGGGAGTCCCCTACTGCAGGAGCAAATTCGAGATACATAGGAGGAGGCTATTGCTGAAGTTGAAATCAAGTCTCCATTTATTCATCTGAGCATCCCTCTTATTGGCCATGTATGTATCTGGCAATCCTTCCTATATCCATTTATTTGAATGCTTGGTGTGTATGCTGTTAATCTGATTAATGAAGACAGAATTACCTGATATTCTTGGCAAAGTTGAAGACACCCAACTTCACACCTATTCCAGAATCATTGAAATGCCAGTTTCAGCGTTAAGTTGGTGCTTAAAATGGGTTTAAATTATTCCCATCTCATCATTTCAATTTTGCATCTTGCTTCAGGCATTGCTGCAGCATCTACCAATCCTCCACACTAAATCCATTTAGCCTTAGTTGTAAAAAAACTGGACCCTAATAGGTAATAATATTCACGGGATCTTTACCCTAATTTATTCTTCTTTTTAAATTATTTTTCCTATACATGCATCGGTTTAATTGTTTAATAGATAATTTTTGGGCAAATACTTATCATATCTTAACTAAAGGTGCAGGAAAAAAGCTCTTAGGAGAAGAGCATGGCATTATTACTCAGGTGTGTGTCTCATTTCTTGTCCATTTGTTCATGTGCATGAAGCTGACTTTGAATTGCTTGTGTATTTGATTAACAATCATTAAGATAAGCTAGAATAACCAATCCTTTTTTACTCATGAAGCAGACTAAGAGAAGCTTGAAGGTATCTATTGGGTGTCTCTATCTCTGCAGGAGCTCTACCCTAAAATTAGGTGAATGTGCTAGCTCAACACAAGCTTATGGTATGTTTGTTAAATTTGCTTTCGGTTTATTAGGAATTCTCTCTTCACCATGTTGGACTTTTGACTAATTCATTCATCTGAGCACATTATGTGATTTTATTTTTTGTTCCTTATTATCATTTCATCTTATGCGTCCGCTTCTTTGTGAGAAAGAACACTGTAGATGCTCAATTTTGTTGATGTGTGGTTTTAATTTTGTTTGTGCGTATGCCGTTTGTCTATTGCTGGTATGTACTGCCCATCACGTGTTTGATAAATTGCCCCAAAGAAGTACCTTTAACATCTTAGTTATTATTTTTTTTGTTGGTTCTTTGTGTTTAAGATTTCAATGGTTTGAGGTGTCTATTCAAAGAATTCTAGAACTCAGACTTAGATTTACACTGTTGTTTTACTGAATTCTTCCTAAGCTTTCTCTTTTTCTAACAAAAACTGGGATTAAATTGTGTTATATGTACAGTTTTGTGACTGAGGCAACATGGTTAAGGTTCTTGGATTCTTCTTGCTCATTTCATTGTCAAGTTGCTGTGGAGTTGGAAGATTACAAGAAGTAGAGTTGGGTGAAAGTTTAATAATTCCGCAGAGCTGGCTTTATGGTTTTGATTGGATAATGCAAGAATTATTACCACCACTTGATCCTGACCAGATTACTCATCCCACTTCCAAACCTACAAAACAAGATCAGAGAATACTGAAAGTAAGTTTGGTGGCCTTTAGCTGTAAAGTGAGATTTCACATTTGATGTTCTTCTCACATGTTTCGATATATTTTTTGATCCACATCTATATAGAACGCTCGGCTCACACATTGCCTAGCAAAAAGTTCAAAGTGAAAAAATAAGATATGGTTTGTTTGCTGATACTTTACTGGAGCTTGCGGAGTTGGAGGATTACAAGAAGTAGAGTTGGGTGAAAGTTTAATAATTCCACAGAGCTGGTTTTATAGTTTTGATTGGATAATGCAAGAATTATTTACTCATCCCACTTCCAAACCTACAAAACAAGACTGACGAAGACCAATCACAGGTTGCGGTTGTTGATCATTTTGTATTTCCTTCACTTAATATTTTGGTGCAATATTCTAAAGAAGCATTGTCTGTAGCATTAGCTATGCTATTGTGAGTTTGACTCTTGTGTAAATTCCTATAGAATTATTGTGTGTAAACATTTAACTAAATATTTAGAAGTCATAAATACCCATTCACATAACATTTTTACTAAATAAACATCTGAGCACCTCACGTGAGGTGCCAAGCACCTAGTACATTACTCCCTCCGTCCCCCAAAGTATTTCACACTTTCCTTTTTCATCCGTCCCTCAAAGTATTTCACACTTCACTTTTACTAAAAATGGTAATGAATACACTATAATAATACTTACTTTTTACACATATCCCAACAAAATACTCACTTTTTCACCCATTTCAATAACTTTACACACCTTTTTCATTAAATTAACTAAAATATTTCTTCTCTTTCTTACTTTATACTTAAAAAGTCAAAATTTTCTTAAACTCCGCGCACACAAATACGTGAAATACATCGGGGGACGGAGGGAGTAATTAATATACTCCATACAGTGATTGTTGCGAAAGTGTTACACTATTATAATTAATTAATAATAACAAATACAATATTTATAAAAGACAAACATATACATTAATTAATAATACTCCCTCCGTCCCAAAGATATTGACACACTTTCCTTTTTGGGTTGTCCCACAGAAATTGACATATTTCATTTTTAAGGATATGGGACCCACACAAAAACTATTTATTTATTTACATGGGTCCACACAAACATCACACTCACCACTAATACAACTATCCACTACACATTAAATATTATTTCTCTCACTTCACTTTACATTAATTTATTATATTTCTTAATCTCCGTGCCCAAAAAAAATGTGTCAATTTCTCCGGGACGGAGGGAGTATCAAATATGAAATGGTACTTAATGCACTTTAATATAGGAATTTGAATTTCCTATATCTAATTCCAGGTTCCCAATAAACCATTTATAGATACCTAAATCACCACTATTCCCAACGTTGACACCAATCCTTTTGCTATCCATTCTTAATTCCATTGATCCCCTTTCTGCTGCCAATTTCAATTTTACAAAGTGATACTCTAAATTCCAATTCTTCTAAAAAATTCCACACGTAAATTCTTTCAGCCTTCTACTCCATGTGTTGCCCCCAATCAACCAATGGAACCAATAGAAGTACCAATTTCAATTCTTAATTCCACACAAATCCTCTCCCTACCTCCCAACAGCTATCATACCCTACACCACCCAACCAATTGATGGAGAAAATCAATATTAGTCGATTCCTTCATTGTTATCGACTCCATTGTAAAAACAGGGAAGTTGTTGAAGGACGGAGGAGTAAGGGAGGTGATGATGGAGGGTGTCAACAACGAGGAAGGGAGAGAGAGAGGTGGTGGTAGCATAGAGGGAAGAGAGAGACCATGAAGGATGGATGAGTATCTTGAGAGGGGGAATAATGCGAGTGCGGGTGAGTGTCTTGAGAGAGAACGAGATAATTAGGTATTTTGGGTTATATACCAAAACAATTCCTAAATATTACTTATGTTATAAGCGTACATGATATTTGAGATTTTTGCTACATAAATGTAAAATAAATTAAAAATTATAGTATTATTGTATTTTGAGGAAATTAATATCTTGGATTGTTCTATTTTGAAAGTACATAAATTATTTTGGAAAAGATTAGAAATTAAAGAAATGTGCATGTATGAAACAAATAAAGTGAGAATTATCTTTTTTACAGACAGACTATCACTTTAAATATAAAAGCAGTGTCATGTGACTAGTAAGTAGTAACAAATGAGATTATTATAAAATAAAAGTACACCAATTTCAATGTGCCTTTCATGTTAATTCTTATTTATAGGTAATTTTGGGTAACCCGTGATCACTCATGATCTCATATGAGGGAGTAGGTCCACATGTTAGGGTGGCCTTCATTCCTTTTATGTGAGAAGGTTATGGGTGACCACGGATCACCAAGTATCCTCTAATTTATATGCCACGGTTGTGGCCAGCTGATTGAATTTTTAATTTGATTAATTCAAGCCATAGGGTAAGCAAGTTTTGCCGTTAATATTAATCTATATCACGCGTTTCAAGACATTATCTAATTAGATATATTCAAAGAGATGAGAGATCCATCTTTTGTTATTTTATACTCATCCTAGAAAATACTCCCACCGTACCTGACATTTACTTTTTACACGGAGATTAAAAGATATAATAATTTAATACGTAGTGTGGTGAGAGAAATAATATTTAATGTAAAGTGTGTAATTGTATTAGTATTGTGTGTGAGTCCTAAATGAAATAATTAATTGTGTTGTGTAGGCATAATTTGAAAAAAAAATGTAAACCTTAACTTGGGACAACCCAAAATAGGAAGTGTAAACTTTAACGTGTGATGGGGGAGTATTCATTTTCTATTTTGGTTGTCCATTACGAAAGAAATATTCATCTTGTCATTTTAGTTGTCTACTTTTAAAGTATTCATTTATTTTTTTTTATTAAAAAAGATTCCCACATAATTAGGGATGTCAGTTCTACTCGTCGGGTGAGGTTACTCCGCGAGTATCCGACTATCGAGTACGGATAAAGCAAGTAAAATCGAGTAATGGATCAGGTAGTACCCGAAGCTAAAAGGAAAATATGTAGGTAAGGATAGGGTACAAATTCTCTTATTTTACCAGAAGCCCGACCCGAACCCGACCCAATTATTACCCGAACTATATATAATATATATACACCTTTTATAATATATATTATATATACACTACTGTTACATACAAATAAATATTATAATATATATATATATTATTTTTTATTATATTATAAATTTATAATATTTTATAAATAAATTAAAATTAAAAAATAATTATTTTAACTATTATATTTATTGACTTAATTTAATTAAATGTCTAAATATAATATTTTATTTTTAATATAATAATATTATTGATGTAAAATTTATGATGTAATTAATATTTATTTATTATAATATATTTAATATTTTTAATTAAAATTTATATTCTTGTCCTAATATAAATATAAGTAATTAAGAATTATAATAAATTTTGTTTTATGTAATAATATTATGTGTTATTTGTAATTATTTTTAAATAAAAATAATATAATAATATTTTTTCAAAAAAAAAAAGATAAGGGTGGGTAGGGTCGGGTGGGTTCGGGTAACAAGAGCGCGCCTTCTTTCCTTTCAGTGAATTATCTGTAAAATTTACCAAGATTGCAGGTGTCCGTTTACTCGCGGATTATTCTATCCGAAGCTTAACTTTAGGGTAATAGAGTAGGGTATACGTAGGGAGGGTAGGGTATATGGTAGTATGTGGATTTGTGATACACGTACTCTACTCTATCCATTTACATCTCTACATATGATTTATATCACTCAACACTAATACAACTATTTACTTTAAATAAAAATAATAGTAATATTTCTTTATTCATGTGCCGAAAGCAAATGATTATATTATAAAATTAAGATATAGTAGAATTAATAAGTAATGTTTATATATACTCCCTCCGTCCCTCACCGAGGGTCTCTTTTTTCCATTTTAGTCGTCCCACCCAAAGGGTTCCCTTTTTTTTATACACATGGGTTCCACACTCACCCACTAATACAATTAAAATATGGGGTTCACATTCTCACTAATACAACTACCCACTACACATTAAATAATAATATTCCTTAATCTACGTGTAAAAAAGTAAAATGCACCCTTGGTGCGGAACGGATGGAGTAAGATATATATGGACGTCCGCATCAATCATTATTTAAATTTATGCAGATCATGGAGAGAGATATAAGGTCACCCATATAATGTTAGGAATTAGCTAGGATTCGTATTTTCTACTGACCTGTTCACCTAACCCCGATAGGGTGTAATCCATGTCTGAGTCTTTTCTGTCAAAAAATAATTGAGCATCTCACGGAAACAATTATTGAGCTTTAAGATTCATTTATATTTGTAAATTGTTCGCACAAATATGTTTGTGAACACTTCTTCAAAAATATACATATATTTTCGTCCTGAACAATAAAGGAACAATTTGTTCATGAAAACATAATATTCACTCCGTTCATCCCGAACATATCCGTTTATTTTTTGTATGTGAATTAAGGAGTATTATTATTTTATATAAAGTAGATAGTTGTATTAGGGGGAGTAGTTGGAAGTGGTGGGACATGTGTGATCCCTTTTACTAAAAATAGAAAATAAATACTTTAAGAGTGGAAGATCCAAAATGATAAAATGGATACGTTAGTGATGGACGGAGGAAATATATTCGTAAGAGTATTAAACAATCAATCAAGTCAACAATATATAAAATGATATATAATCACTTAAATTATTTTGATATTGGTGTATGTTAATATAAAATACTTCCTCCGTTCCAAATTTTTTTGTACACTTTCTTTGTAATTTATAAAGAAAGTGTGCAAAAAATTTCGGGACAAAGGGAATACTATTTAATTATGATTAATACTCCCTCCGTCCACTGTCAATCTATTCATTTTACCATTTTGGGCCGTCAATCCTTAATCTATTCATTTTTCTTTTTGAATTATGGGACCCACACCCTCCACTAATACAATTACCTTCTACACATAAAATAATAATACTTTTTAATCCACATGTAAAAAGAAAATTTATACATTGAGAATGGATGGAGTGAGTAATAAATTAATAAAACATTATATTAATCGAGATTGTTGCTAAACAAATACTAAATGAGTCTTTTCACAAGCTTTTAATAAATGAGCTTGGTTACTTAAGCTCTGTTACTAACTAAATACCTATAAGCGAGCTTTTATCAAGTCGAGTCACAAACTATTTATCGAACGCTTTTTCGCTTGCATGTATCTTGCCAATTTCTGAAGTCTCCTCTAACTCGAACACACCCACGAGATATCCTATTACCCATATAGATAAATAATAACAATCTCTCCATCACAAATGAAAATATACATCTGTTTTTTAAGTAGATTAAGTGTTATGATATTATAATAGCTAGAGCTGTCAAAATGGGTTGTGGGGCGGGTTATGTCACAACCCACCACAACCCACTCTTTAGTGGGCTTAAGTGGGGCGGGCCAGCCCACCTCTCTCTTTATTATTTTTTTCCAATTTTTTAATAGATTTTTTATAACATCTTACATTTACTTTTTATATTCTTCAACAAATAATTTAATCTCTAATAATAAACATTAAATTAGAGTATGAATTTTTTTGTGTCCACTAATTTGGTGTAGTCAATATTTTGATTTTTTATTTTTGATATTTTTATATTTTTTCGATTTTTGATATTTTTTTGGTCGATAAATTGATATTTTTTTGGTATGCTAATTTTTCGATGTGAACCGCTATGCTAAAATATCGGTATTAATCAATATTTATCGATATTGATAAAAATTTTGTACGATATCGAATTTAATTTATCGAAAATTTTTCGAAATATCAAAATTTTGGTATCGATATCGATGGGGGTGGGGGTGAGGGTGGGGGTGGTGAGGGTGGGTAAGAGGTTAATTGAAAATTATGGATTGATGGTAGGTTAGGGTGGGTCAACCCACAACCCACCGCAACCCACCTGTTAATAGGTTAGGGTGGGGCGGGTTACAGTGGGGCGGGTTACAGTGGGGCGGGCCATTGATGGGATGGGTTATTGGTGGGACGGGTTACTTGTGGGTTATTGTGTTGCGGGTTTTTGAGGGGCGGGGCGGGTTGACCCATTGGGCTCAACCCAAATTGACAGGTCTAATAATAGCTAGCACTTAGATTTTTGTTGTACTTTTTATCTTTTCACTTATAATTTTAACTAAAATAATGATAAATTAATTATGTAATATTATTAGACTTTAAAGAGTAGGAGTATTAGTTTTTGTATGCAAACCCTACTTGAAAGAAAAAATGCATATCTTTAAATATAAATAAATAAAATGGCAAAATGTATATTTTGTCAAAATATATTTTAGAAGGGAAAAAAGAAAAAGAAAAAGAATTATTCCCTTTTAAGTTTATAAATTTTTTAAGAGTTCATATCATATGAATTTGGGTGCATGTGTATCATATTAATATGATATTATAATAACTCGTTGATTTTTGTTGTACTTTTTATCTTTTCACTCATAATTTTAACTAAAATAATCGTAAATTAGTTATGTAATATTATTATATTTTAAAGAGTAGGAGTATTAGTTTTTGGCAAAGACTTGTGTGAGACCGTTTTACATAAGGGCTTACGCGAGACAGTTAGAAAGTGACAACTTTTATATAGAAAGTGATAATAAATTAATGAAAAGTGATGATGCTATTTCATTAACAATTTATAGTTTAACTAAAAAGTTATAACATTTTATAGCGAAAATGATAACGTTTTATAGCAAAAGTGATAACGTTTTATAGCGAAAGTGATAATTATTTTAAAAAGTGAAAAATGATCTCACGTGAGACGGTCTCACGCAAGACCTACCCATAGTTTTTTTTATGTAGAACGCCACTTCAAAAAAAATGCATATATTTAAATAAAAAATAAATTAGAATGACAAAATGTATATTTTGTATGGAAATATATTTAGAAGAAGAAAAAAAAATCCTTCCATTTAAGTTTATAATTTTTTTTAAGAGTTGATATCCTGTGCACCTGAATGTATCTATGCATCCATATATTTATAAATTTTTATTTAATAGTGTATATATATTTCTTAATAATTGTATAATATTTTTATATTAATTTTTTCATTAAAAATACTAACAAATTGACCAAATATATACATTTTTATTCAATGTGTACATATTTTTATTCATAAGTATAATTTTCTAAAAATGAGTGCCCAGTGCACCAAGTGCATCGAATAATTTGCCTTTTATTTAAGTTTAATATTTCTCATCGTCACTCATTTAATTATACTGTGACACATGTTCGTAAGTCATGAAGGTGCATATCTTGTTTATAAATGTTCCTCGAAAATATGAGCACCGTATTTATGAACAATGTTAGCTTTTACCATTTTTTTCTCAATTTACATGGTAGAATCTAATCAATATATGGTGTACCCCATCATCAGGGGCCCCCACCGCCCCTACATTGGGGATTGGTGGAGGAGGTAAATCGCAGGATGTGCCTCAAGTGGTTTATAGGGAGGGCTCACTGTTAAACTTGTGCTTGGAATGACCAAATCTATGCCAAATGCAAGATTCGAACCCCTACTCTTCAGCAACCAAGCTCAGTTGGAAGGTCTTTCCACCCCATCTCTACAACTTGAGCTATGCCCTGGGGGCAGTAATTATATATATATATAGAGGGACGGAACTAGACAATTTTCTAGCGGGGATTAGATAAAAAGCATGTTGATCATAATTCATAGTCATGAATAATACTCTTAATTAGTGTAATTTAAAAGCATAACTTACTAATAAAAAAGAATTTTAAGATATTTTCATACAATTCTCTATATTTGTAACTATATAAAAGTGTAGACGACATTTTTTCATTGATTTAAAATGAAAAATTATAGTCTATGTCTCTTTGACGAAGGTAGAAGCTATCTATTCCTACATATAAACTATCAAATTATTTGTAAGAAACTGATCATCATCCATTTTGCTCTAAAGTGTTAGTTTATTTTTATTTTTTTAACGAGTGTGAATTCTCTTTTTGTTGTAGATATTTATACTTAATATTATTACTATATAAGTTAAACATATAATTGAATACTCCCTTCATCTTATTACGCATTTTACATATTTTCATTTGGACTTTTCACACAAAAAACATAATAAAATTTTCAAAATAAATAATATTTCAATACACTTTAATTAAATAAATAATAGCATTACCATTATAACACACATAACTTATTATCATTTATTAATTAATAAAAAAGACTATGTTATCCTAAAAATTCAATAAACTTTATCGAAAATAATATTTCTTAAATTCCTTATCTATAATAATTATAATAATTATGAAAATTCTACTGAAAACTAAAGGAGAATTATACTCCATATATTATAATTTTTTAAAATGATATTGAATAATTAAAAATATTACTAAACGTATAATATATAATAGAGATTGTTAAAAATTTTGGGGGGCTAGCCTCGGCCATCATCACTATGAAAGGCTCCGCCCATCCATATATATATATATATATATATATATATATATATATATATATATATATATATATATATATTCCACACAATTTTTTATGGAGTACTTTCTTTTTCTCATAAATAATACCATTCACAAAAACAATTAATATTCAATCAATTTGAGTTCAATTAATTTTTTGTCGAATAATAAGATAATTTGTTTTCTATTTAAAAAATAATAATATTTTAATATTTTAAATTTTAGTCTCATAAAAAATGTCTGATTTTAACTTCATTTTTTTAGTTGAAAAATAGAATTTAAATCGATTTTGCACGTCGCACGGGACGTCACCACTCAATTTGGAAGTTTTCAACGATTTTGAAAACGGAGAACATATCATATATCTGATCAGGAGTGATAGTAAAAATTTAATACGGGTGTTATAAGATATATCTAGTGGCCCTGGTGTGGTCGAGTTAGAGGAGAAATCACACAGGGATTAGGTGAGCATAAAATATGGAGTATAAGAATCCTATTTTCTCAATGATTAATCTCTCTCCATCATCTACATCATTCAATATTTAAAAAAAAAAAAATTTATAGTAGCCACTATTCACTAAGTACAATTTTAATAGTCACATCTCTTATATATAATTTTTACTAGCCACTATTTGGTGGACTCCCCAAATTACCCCCATAACTGTCAGATAAAAGGACGAAAATAATAGGGTCATGATCATGTCAGTTTTGACTGCAGTAAATGGGGTGGGTGTACCATTTTAAAACTTTTAAAATTTAAAATTTGAATGGGGAATGTGGAGCATCATTAAATGGGGGTTGGTGGGGCATCACTAAGGTCATTTTCTCTCTTATTTTCGCCCAAACTTCTCTCTCTTTCTCTCTCATCTTCGTCCAGCATACTCTCTTTTCTTCTCTCCTTTCCGTCCCAAAGCACAGTCTCATCTTCGTCCAACATCCACCCATTTGCAGTCCCCCTTTCTCATTCAATCTTCTCTATTTGCGGTCCCCATTATCCATCGGCCGGAACAGGTGGAAATGGCAAATTTTCGGGTAAGCAGTTTTATTTGCATGTGTAATATGTGAGTTATTTTTTTATAATAATGTTTCCTACATTTTGTGGTTTTGTTCATGTTGCAAATTTATATGTGTAAAATGTGAGTTAATTGTGTATAATGTTTCCTACATTTTGTGGTTTGGAAAAGTAATGTGTAGTATGTGACTTAATTGTGTATACATCATTTTAAAATGTAGTACCTCAGTGGGCGTGTTTATTTTTTTAGAATATGTGGAAAAGATTGTTGGCCAAATAAAGCATTTGTGGTAGGCCGAATAGAACAACAGTGTAGGCCGAATATAACAAAATGTAGGCCGAATAGAACAACAGTGTAGGAAGAATGTGATAGCACTGACCTTGGCCGAATAGAGCATTTGTGATAGGCCGAATAGAACAATAGTATAAGCCGAATATAACAAGTGTAGGACGAATACAACAAAGTGCAGTGGAATAATGTGATAGCACTTACCTTGGCCGAATAGAGTATCTTTGAAGGCCGAATAGAAGAAAAACCTATGCCGAATAGAACAAAAACCTTGGACGAATAGAAAAAATTAGGGTTTTCCCAGACTTACGTTGGCCGAATAGAACAATTGTGGTCGGCCGAATAGAACAACATTGTAGGCCGAATAGAACAATAATGTAGGCCGAATAGAACACTTGCATGCCGCATAGTAAAAATAATAGACGTAGGCCGAATAGAACAAAAGTCATGGGCCGAATAGAACAAATTATAGGCCGAATAGAAGGAACTGTAGGCCAAATAGAACAAATGATTCAGTGTGACAATATTTGTTCTGTTGATGCAATGACTTTAATGTTACTTGATTTTTTTTTAATTATGGCTTTATTTTAATTATGTAAGCTGGTTGAATTGATGCAGAGTACATAGATATGATATGTGTTACAAATTATTTAGCAAAAAATATTATTTGTGCAGGGTGAATGGAAGCGTCCGACTATGCAGGGGCAGAACTGTAGTATGCATAATTACTGCAAACCGGGGGTTGTTATGGAATTAATCCGTAAAAAGTTAACAGAGATTGGGGGGAATGCCGAACAGATGTTTAGGATTTCAATTTTTGGTCATTATTAGGATCTTCACGATGAGTGGAACGCGCATGTTAATCTCCACGATCTCATGACACGGGAGATTATACGAGCGGGGATGATGTAACTGCTAAATATTTTCAGGTTGGGAACGAGTGCCATAGATTTAGTTGGGTAGATTTCATGCGTATTATGGGACTCTACTTCTGGGACCCAGTGGGGTTTGATCCGAACATGTCGTATAATATCCTGGCTGGTGGGGTTTACGATACGTATTATGGCCCAAGATCATTAGTAAGTGAGATTGCCCATTCTTTTCAAGGTACAACATTTGTTGATCTAGGCCCCGAGAACGCGGTTAAGATTGTTAAGGTGTTGTTGGTCTACTATTTCTCCTTGGATCGGATGTTACCAAGGCGAGTATAGACAATTGGGTTTGGGTATTAGTGGAGGACGATCGCAATGAGATTTATTCCCTTGGGGCCAGGTCAGTTACATGACTCTACTCCACTTCATGGATAATATTTTGACTGAATTTCCTCCAGAGCAAACCCCAGCAAGTACAGATATCACTTTTACGGGTGTACATTTGTGCTCTTGGTACGCGTTATAGTAGATCACTTAAACTTATACTGTATTACCAGTTTTAGCAACAGTAATAATCTAACAATAGTAGTTTACTTGTGACAGATTTGGGCGTATGAGCGTATACCTGCCCTTGCTGCACCATATGGTGATGTCCCACAAGAAAGGGCGAATAAACGGCCACTTTGCTTGCGATGAGTTTTTCGTACAGTATAGAGGGTTGATAGGCAGCTGTTTTATCGGGTATGAAATCTAAATTATTATGAATCATTAAATAATCAGTGATATTGTATCTAAATGTTTTGTTTTTTTAATCAGAATATTGAAGTGGTGGATTTTCCGGAGGAGATCGCCCATGAGAACAAGAAGGATTATTGGATTGGCTTAGAGGATGATCCTTTGGATGGTTTAATCATGAGGCTGTACACCAAGGCATTTTCTAACCCCAAACGAAAGGTCGTCCGACAGACTACATTCTCATATCTAGACTAGTAGACCTCGGGGGAGGCCTGCGATCCCTGGAATCAGCAGTGCCATACCCGTGTACCTGATGAGGATCAGTGACAGGGCCAGCGCACGGCGGATCCTTCAGCTTGGCAGTCTAATTGGGATCTTAATGCTTACCGACCAGCCTATACTCCTAGTCCTGACCAAGGTGGACATGATTCAGGGGAGACGTGGTTCGAAGAGCCCAGTTTGTATCATCCAACGCATCATATTCCTCCGTACTCCACTCGTAGCTGGCATGATCGAGCTGTAAATGAGCATGATAGACAGCATCACTTTGATGCTGATGAGCCCCCAGTATTTAGTGGGAGTGGAAGGGGTGATGACCACAGATATGATCAGGATTTTAAGGAGGGTGTTCCGTAGGCTGGATCAGCAGGATGAGTTCTTAAGCCAGCTGGCATGTCAAATGGTGTTTGAGCATCAAACGCAGCAATACTTTCGACTGGCACTTACGCAGGAGTTCAGGCGCCTTAGAGCTGATCTTTTGCGCAACAGGTCTGAGCATGAGCCTTCTAGTTCTAGGTCAGGGGTTAGATCTCCCTCTTCTAGTATGATGGATCCTTGGAGTCCCATGGCTCTGACACCGGGTGTCGCTTAAGGTAGTTTGATGCGTCCTACCCGAGCCAGAAACCCAAGTTCTACGTTACAGTCACCATTCACAACGACTGAGTGGGAGCGCCAGTGGCAAATGTACCATCGATTCAAGACAAACAACGATCTGTGAGTGATAATCTACTCTTTTAAACATTTTTATATATTAGTTTAAATATATGTGCTTGTTGTTAAAGAATTCTTGAATTTAGGGTTGACGTTGGACTTGGGTATGGAATAAGCAGTGATTTTTTCAAAGGGATCGAGGACCTCAGTGCTTGGTTTGACGATCAGGTGACTGAGAGAGTGTTCAAGTGTATACTTAATATGTAAATATGTTCATGAATTCACATTATATCGTAATAAATTTGACTATGTTTCAGCACCTGGATGCATACCTTCGCTTACTATCAGAGCGATCGGCGGCCATAGACGTACACGTCCATCCGGATGTTGGCAAATACTACATTCTAGACATGCAATTCTCTGTAAGTAACAAACAAATTCTCAAGTTATAAAATAATTTTCCATGTAATTTTGAATCTGATCTTATAACATGAAATTTCCTCAAAGGTCCAAGTTAAATCCGTATAGAATGAGCACACAAGGCTGTACAAAGATGATAGAATGACATTTGCCAGCATCCGTGATGACTTGTTGACAGATCTTCGTGAGTACGCAGTAGAGAGATTGCCTGTGTGGAGGGGGTCGAAGCCGTGGACTGAATGTGACGTGGTATTTTAGCTTAACCCTTGTTTTAATCAATTAATTATATCTCCTAATTTATACAAGTGTTTTACATCTAATGTATGCATTCTTCTGAATTCTATGGCAGATAATTTCATAGTCCATACGACTGCGCACTACTACCCATATGCTCTCATTACGAAGGATATGTCCTTCTTCTGTTTTGACTTGTTCCGGCATAGATGGGAGCCCGAGCCCGACATGAGGGAGCCTCGGCTGTTGGAGACTCTTCCATTCAGACGTGTCATTCCAGCTTTGTTGCGTGAGATTCATACCCAAGAGATTCCGCCCCATTTGCATCTGAGTCCAGCTCGCGTAGAGTTTTGTTACAGACAAGAGGACAACTCAGCTGTGGCCCTGCGTCTCTCAGGACCATTGACGTATTATTAACGAGGGACTTTAACTGGACTGCCCCTAATTACATAACACGTTACCGGAAGCAAATTGCTTTCCAAACCTTTCACACTGGCACTATTATTTCCACTTCATGATGTACATAAATCTGTAGTGACAAAAATTATTTTTCTTTTGTTTGTTCACTAACGAAATGGATGACATTCTGTGGATTTAATTAAAAAACATGTTGCTGGGAATTGACAATTACTCGCTCAATTATTTTATTCATACGCTAAAATAATCTAAGTCCGAAATGATATATTGATAAAATATTCCATTTAAAGTCTATTGGTTGCATTGAGAAGGACAGCGTAGACGAGTATATCCAATTTCATCACAAATGCCATATTTTTCTGTCTACGTAAACGGGATTAAGGGCAGTTGTCAAAGGAGGAGGTGGACCACTGTTCGAAGATGAAGCTCCGGTATAGTTTACTCGATTATAACCTGGCTGTCGACATCATGAGCAAATATGTTCTTTGTGATGTCTCCTAGATGACTCCATACCGGACCTTATCCGAGACTGTCGTGGTTGGCCGGCCTGCCTGTGTGGTAGCGATTGGTTCACATATTATGACTTGACTCTATCATGTGTGTCCCACTGAGTGTAGTGCGGAACAGGCATCACTGGACCGACCCACATCCCTAATACACTGGTGCGATGGAAAACGATCGACACGAAGCTACTATCTGGCAACCTGCAAGTAGTGAAGAACGTATAACATAAGAATCACATACTCATATAATCAATACAAATAAATAATATGTATGACTACGTACTCGAGTGCCTTCATTGCATGAATACATGGAACAAGTTCTTTCTGGAACTTTTCACATGTGTAGCTACTGTCGTTAAAATTCACAGTGAATAGCTGATCACCGTCCCTAATTGCATACTTATTTCCAATGAGTCTCGATATGGGTAGCTTTTTGGCTGCAGAAGAAAGTTCCACTAGCTCGTCATGGACCCACTTACAGAGAATGATACTCTCTTTCTCAGCTTGAGTTCGACGTTCGTAAAACCACCTCTCGGTGATTGTGCGGGTAATCTCTAGTAGTGTGCATACGGGTAGCGTGCATGCCCAGAGTATGGCATTGTTATACGACTCAGCTGATGTAGAGCTCATAAACTCGTATCGTTTCACAGAACAATGGACCCTTGACCATTTCTCATATCTCCACGACCCAACTAAATTCATTATCTGCTGCGACGACTGGGTACTTCTCAATGAGGTCATGCAGCTGAAAATAACAACTATGGAAAGGGGAACATTACTATAAAATCCATTGTAAGGATGACATTCGTAAATGTGAAATTACGACGAAGTGGATGTTGAAAGACTAACCTCTCAAAATATCTCGATAGGTATGCATCCATCGCACTCTGAAATCTATACAAAACGTTCTTTCCATAATAAGCCAACATGTTCTTTAAATGATAACCATACAGACCGTGATGTGCATCAGGATAGATAGTAGAAATAGCATGTGCGATATTGCGATGATCGTCTGACACTATCAAAAGATCTCGTGAACATCCTTATGCCTCTCGAAGCCTTTCTAAAAACCATGTCCACGACATGTTGTTCTCAACGTCGCCAATGCCTAAGGCGAGTGGAAAAATCTGATGGTTTGGATCATTCATAACTGCGATGAACACAATCCCGTTCCTCTTTCCCTTCATATGAGTCCCATCTATGATAATAACTGGACGATCAAACTCTAAAAATCCCCGCCTAGATGCTCCAAGTGCATAAAATGAAAACCTGAAACGGTCCTCCTCATCAACGGAGATACAGGTGTGCGTATCAGGATTTGCCAACTCCAACTGATACATGTACGCAGGGAGCATATGAAATGAGCTGTCGTGATTCCCGTACGTGTGTCCAACAGCCAAGTGTTTCGCCTTCAACGCCACATTGTAGCTAATGTCGAACCTGAAATCCTTCAAAATCTCTGATCTCATCCCCTGGGGTCGGAGCCCAGTAATCTTATCAAATTGCCTAGTAGCAAAATATTGACCTATTACTTTAGATGGAACCTGAGTAGGAGTGGGCCTGTCAGGATCATTTAAACAACCATGATGTTGAACGAATTTAACCACTCCCCACAGCCCATAGATCATTCTTGCGTGCATTGTAAATCGACAACCTGTTTTACCCTTTAGCTTACATTCCACGTTATATCTGGTCGAGCTAGATCTTTCAACAATGGTCTCTACTCCGTTCCGCAAGTTATACATTCCTACAGCTATCTGCAACTTCTCTTTCGTATCAAATACACTTTTCTCGTGAAGAATGCCAGACGCATCAAATTCAGGGACAGTCACATGATCTTCTCTGTCAGTTTCATTTGGAATGCCTATGAACGTAACAAGTGTATCAGTTTCATGTAGAAATTTACTTTAGTTCTATTCTAAATAAACATAGTTTTCATACCTGGAATCAACCAAGGACTGGTGGTGGGCCGTATACTTTGAAAATCTTGTGGCTGCATTTCAGGACGGGGCAAGTCGCGACTAATCGGTTCAAGAAAGCTAGGGCCGCCTCTCCGACGTATGTAATCACAAACTTCTTCATATAATTGGATTTTTCTCTCCCCATCACCATCATCACTTTCGCTAGAAGACTGATTACAATCCTGCTGTATATCATCTTCGTTGTTTTTATCTTTTTCTTCGACAGTCCTATTCCCGGGCTCAACATCATCATTATAAGCATGTACATCATCCTCACCGTCACCAGCGTTGTCATCAACTTCAGCATCTACAGAATCCCTAAAACCAAACCGATGCATCTCTGAGGCAGGACTGTACGCTACGTTCAAATCAAAATCTGGCCTAGCACTACACTGTGCCCTCGTACATGGATCATTGCTCGGACCAGCACTTCTGTCCTTATAACCCAACCCTAAATCCAAACTATTCCCTAAACCTTGTGCAGGAGGTTGAACGAATGCATTACCAGCGACAGGAACGAGTGTCACATACACCATTCTTATATCAACACAGTTGAAAACTTCTGTCACACGAGCATCATTTTTTATCTTATATTTACACATACGCCCATTGTACTCGACCAGAGAATGAACTTCATAACCCCAAAAATCCAAATTAGCTTGTACTATGTTATGAATTTCTAATAGCAAACTAGTATAATACATATTGTCATCCCGCAAGTATAACCAGCGAACCTGTCCATCTTTGTATAGTAACCCATCCCAATATCCACCCCAACTCATCACAACTTGTTTATAGCTCATCTGCACATTTTTTCAAGAAAATGTAAATGACGACATCATTAAAACATTAGAAAATTAGTTGCAAGTATTCTATTCGGCCAACATTGAACTCTATTCGGCCAACGAATAATTGTATTCGGCCCTACACTATTTCACTATTCGGCCTACCTTGAGATGCCTTCAAAAATCTCAGTATATTTTTCTTCTATTCGGCCTACGTCTCTCTTATTCGGCCTATAAGGTTGTTCTATTCGGCCTACCAATATTGATCTATTCGACCTACATGTTTTTTAAAAATAGAAATTAAATGTGAAAAATTTAGTTCTTCTATTCGGCCTACGTTTCTTGTATTCGGCCCATAAGATTGTTCTATTCGGGCTATAATACATGTTCTATTCGGCCTACTTATACTTTTAAAATAGGAGATAATTTTTTGGCCTATTCGGCCAATGTTTCTGATATTCGGCCTACAAAGTTGTTCTATTCGACCTACAAATCCTTTTCTATTCGACCTACTACTTTCTAATTTAATAATATGAAAAAAATTAATGTGGATACATTTTATACTCCACTTATTCTATTCGGCATACTATTATTTATATTATAAAACGTTGAATACATAAAATACACTCATGAGCCATGTAAAAATGATCAAATTAATGCATTCATAGCTGTTAAAACAAGTTTACAAAATACCTTGTATACTGCTCCCCAAATTCACACACCTCTAAAAATTAGAAAAAATAGTTGCTCCCTGAATGCTCAAACCTCGAAAAAAACTAGAAAAATTAAAATGAATATATGTGTATGATGATGCACAATGGTTTGACCACCATTATATATATACCTCATTTTTTGTAAGCATATGAGGGAGCACATGTCTATATAGTTGTACTTTGACATTTTTTTCAGAAATACAGAGAAATCGGATTCCTCTACTGTACTTTTCATACTTTTGGTCAAAAGAGTGAGGAATCTCATTCCTCAATATGTGAAAAGTGGGTCCCCTTCAAGGGTATTTTGGTCAATTCCATTAAAAATGACTAAAATAAATTGTATATAACACATGTGACCACTTAAAATTACTTTTAAATAATATTAACTACTTTTATCCATTTTCACTTTAAAAAACGTTACTTAATTATTATAATTGATTCTACAATATCTTATAAAATAATAAAAGACGGATCTCTTTGAATATTTCAAAGATAGTGCCTTGAAAGATGTGTTATTAACTGCAAAATTTACTTATCATGTGGGTTGAATTAATTAAAATAAGAACTCAGCTTGCCACATTCATGGCATATTAATTAAATTGAATGGCGCATTGAAATTCATGTACTTTTAAGGCAAACGCTTGTGCATAATTACATTCAAAAAAATATATATTCCTTTAGTCTATTGTAAATGTATTAATTTATTTTTTTCACGTGTATTGTTATTTAATTGTGTAAACTAGGTTTACGGTGTAAACCGATCATCCTTCCAATTCTATTATATCCTATATTTTGCTAGGATTTAAATTAAAGGAGGACAACATGATTTACACTGTGAACCCGGTTCACATGAGACTAACTCATATTATTTTATATAAAATGTGTAGTTGTATTAGTAGGAAGTGGTGGACCATATGTGGATTGCTAAAAAGGAAAAATGATTACTTTAAGAGTGAACGATCCAAAATATCAAAATGGATACGTTAATGAACGGAGGGAATATGAAAAAAAAGTCTCACCCAAGTATTGCTTTTTTCTATTATTATTTAATTATATCATGTGTTACTCGTTTATATGATTAACATGTATAATATGATGGAAAGAAAATATAATCTTACATATTTTCATTCGTTGGATTAATTTCACATGAATTACTCCATCCGTCCGCCCGGAAGGTGGACATTTTGTCATTTTGGGCGTCCGCACCAAAAGTCCACTTCCCCTTTTAAACATATGGGACCCACACACATCACTAATACAATAAATTTATGGGACACATACACCCCACTAATACAACTACCAACTACACATTAAATAATAATACTCCTTAATCCACGTGCAAAAAGCAAATGTCCACCTTTGGGGCAGACGAAGGGAGTAAATTCCTAAAACACGTACTAAGATGTTCATGAACTCAAGCCTCTAAATTAACGTTACGATCAATTAGCCCAAAATATCCTTAAGATTAATAACTTAAGATACACTATCTAAACTAAACTATCCTCAGACGACCTAATGATGTTCGAACTCAAGAATGCATTAGAATTTATTAGGTAGGACTATTAAGTTGTGAGAAACGGAACGTCTGACTCGTATAAACTAGATCTCGTGATTTCAAGAGGTACTCCATCACTTTACTACTCGATTTACAAAATTATGAAAGGTAAAATAGCTAAAGGAACAATCCATCATGGACAAAGATTACCAATCTAAATTAACAATTGAAATATCATGATTCACATAAAAATCAATAATAGAAAATTCATAAACAAATTGATAATTTTAGTCCTAAACAAGCATACTCCCTTCGTCCCACTCAAAGGGTCAATTTTTTTTTTCATTTCGAACGTCCTACCCCAAAGAGTCTTATTTTCTTTTCTATATATATGGAATACACATACACCTACTAATACAATTAAAATATGAAGTCCACATACCCACTAATACAACTACTCACTACACATTAAATAATAATATTCTTTAATCCACGTGAAAAAAAGAAAGTAAAAGCACCCGTTTACATAGGATGAAGAGAGTATTAACTAGTTTACGGAGATTCACAATCCTTGAACTAAAAAGAAAATTACATATTTAAAATTATAGTTAAAACTAAAATAATAAGACCGGTGATGTTCAAGGAAACTAGGAGATGATGAGCGTTTAAAGGATCGATGGGTCCAAGGGATGAATCTAACCCCTCTTTTTAATTTATTTTTTTCTTTTCTTCTTATGGTAAGTTTTTCATTCAAATCACTCATTTCTTCAACGACAAATTATTATATGCATCCAGATCCGGATGTACTGGTACCCACATTCAATAATGAATAAAAATGCACAAATTTTATTACTCCCTCCGTCCCGGGTATTTTTACCCGTTTGTATGGGCACGAAGATTAAGACGTTTTATTTTTTTAATATATAATGTAAGAAAAAGTAGGGATAAATTAGTAATTTAAAAAGAAAAAGTGAATAAAGTTGTTGGGAATGATGAATAAAGTGTAAAAAAGTAGTTAAAGTTGTTGGGATTGTAAAAAGTAGGTAATAAAATATTATGTATTTTTGCCAAAAATGGAATGGGTAAAAATACGTGGGACGGAGGGAGTATAAAATTTTCTATTAGTTTTTTTAATAAAAAATTAAATATACAAAAATTATACAATTATTAAAATATATAATACTATTAAATAAAAATTTATATACATAAAATACACTTGTACACACAAGTTACAGAATATCAATCATTCTTCGATAGCTTGGTCAACACCTTTAATCTCTAATAGTAAAAAGTTTCAATAATGTTACAAAGGAGTTGGGAATCCCTAGATACGTTTTCAAATTTCCCCAAAAAATGTGCTGCAATGAACACTGACCATTTAGTATTGTGACTGCGAAAGTTCTCTCATTTTAGCCTGTTTAGATAGCAATTTAAATAAATGTACAACTGTAAGAAAATAGAAATAAACCTAGCATTCAATAAACCCAAAATTCATCCATAAAAAAATTTAATTTATCCAAAATGTTATTTCAAATTAAATTACTACTTATCATTAACGCACTTCCAAAACAGAACAATCCACAACATTAATTATAATATAATAGTCACAAAGTTATTTCACATTAAAATTTTTATTACTTTTTATATATATTATAAGGCAAAAACTCCTGTGCGCCCGGGGACACGGAAAGATGCTCCGTGTCCCCGTGTGAAAACAGCCTTTCCGTGTCCCCGTGTGAAAACAGCCTCTCCTCCAATCATATTTAAACATATGTATTGCTAAGGGTTTAAATTGTAAAGGGGCATGAAAATTGTAAAGGCGCACGGAATTTGCTCCGAGCGCCCGGGTGCACAGGAGCCTCACTCATATTATAAATGATGAGTGAGGCTCCTGTGCACCCGGGCGCACGGAGCAGATTCTGTGCGCCTTTACAATTTTCATGCCCCTTTACAATTTAAACTCCTAGCAATACATAGGTTTAAATAGGATTGGAGGGGAGGGTTGTGTTCACATGGGGACACGGAGCATCTTTCCGTGTCCCCGGGCACACGGGAGCTTTTGCCATAAATGATTAATAAAATAGTTCACAAAATAATTATTAATTATCTATAAACTTTTTATTAAAATATTATTTTAATTTATCTCGCCAAACTTATTTCGTACAGCTCTCTGCCTCTCTCACTTGCCAACGAATAAAAGGTGCAATAATTATTGGTTAGTGACTATAAGGGATTGGATCGTAATTTTCCGCAAAAGAGAGGGTTATTTTGGAAGGGTGCCATCTATTTAAACGCCCAAAATGCCCTTTGATCAAACACCACTCTAGCAAGTATCTTCACTAGTTAATACTCCCTCCGTCTCGGGAAGTATTTCACGTATTGTTGTGCGCGGAGTTTAAGAAAATTTTGTATTTTTATGTATAAAGTAAGAAAGAGAATATATATTTTAGTTGATTTAATGAAAAAGGTGTGTAAAGTTATTGAGAGATGTGGAAAAAGTGTGTAAAGTTTTTGGGAGATGTGAAAAAGCAAGTATTATATTGGGATATGTGTAAAAAGTGAGTATTAGTATAATGTATTTTTACCAAATTTAGTAAAAGTAAAGTGTGAAATACTTTGAGGGACGGATGAAAAAGGAAAGTGTGAAATACTTTGGGGGACGGAGGGAGTAAACCTCAAAATGGGCCTTGCCATCATTCTCTTGGTAGCAACAACCTTAGTTGCAAGTTGCCATGCAGAGTCTGAGTTCGCCGCCAACAATCCCATCCGGCAGCCGGTTTTTCGCCCGGATCTGGCAAAAATCAATTGCCAGAGCTTCCGGTTGGGGGTGGAGGCGAACAATATCCGGGACTTTGAAACAGTCCCGGATTACTGCATTAAATACCTCAAAAGCTACGTGACCGGAAAGCAGTACACCCTGGACATCGAAGGAGTGGTGATCCAAGCCTTGGAATTCGCCAAAAACACTCCCATCCCAAAAGACCTCAGGACTAATGTTTGGGTGTTTGATCTTGATGATACCCTTCTCAGTAACCTGGATTTTCTCAAGTCTTCTTACGGGTAATCTCATCTTCTAATCATATTTTTCAAACATATATAAAACTTCATTTTTAACATATTGAACGTATCACTCTCCTAATCTGCCCAAATAAAATGTATTGGACTCTACTGCATTAAAGATGATACTCCCTCCATACAAATACTTATGGTAATTTCAAATATACCACTCTTACCTAATTATATACATAATATATTTCATAATTTACTTATTATCTAAAAATATTCTAAAAAATTAATAAAATTGATCAAAAAATAATTTTTCTACTTAAACTATGTGCAGAAAACTAGGAGTAACTTTACACTAAATAAAAATGTTTTTTACCAACAGAATATTCTTTTAGTAAAACTCTTATTTTCATTGTTAAATTAGTTTATCAACATATTAGCAACAAAATCAGTTGAATATTTGTGGGTAAAGTGGTGGTTGGTAAATTTTTAACAATAGAAATTCAATTCTGTTGGTAAAATTGATATTATTCCTAAATTCGTTGGTAATCTGTTGTTAATAATTTCGTTGGTAATTTATAGTATAATGATTCCCCTGATAATCCGTTGATAATTACCAATAGATGAATTTCGTTGGTAAAATATAAAATAAATTCGTTGGCATTCCGTTGCTAAAAGAAAATTGTCATTTTTATTGTTAATCCATTGATAATTATGAATGGATTGAATTCCATCGGTAAATTTCATTATTAAAAAATAATTTTCTTTTTGCAGTGTTAGAAACTAGTTGACTTAATTAGGATTGTATTGTAGGGAATCACCACTAAACTACACAGCTTTGTACGAGTGGATAGCATCGGAGAACGCCACCGCACCGACATTTCCGGCCATTAAGGAGCTCTACGACACCGTTTTGGAGTTAGGGTTCAAAATTGTTATTTTATCAGAGTCCCCCGCGTCTCTCTCTGCCACCAGGATTTCGCAATTGAACAAGGCTGGTTACGACAACAACTGGGACACCATCATCTTCAGGTAAAAGAAAAAAAATAAAAATCAGTATGCTTAAGTACTTAAAAATATGTATCGAGTTTATACGGTGAAATCGGGATTACTCTTTAAGTACAATGGTGGATTACTCTTCAAATACAAAGAGTAATATTATTAACACTAATGAACTCACTAGCATCTCTCTATATTGATAATGCATGTTTTGTGTAGGGGAAATGACGAAAATGAGCTGACAAATTCAGAGTACAAGGCCAAGAAAGTAAGAGAACTAGTGTTGAGTGAGGGGCGTTATCGGGTTATCGCAACGATTGGAGATCAATGGACTGATTTAACCATACCCCACGCTGTTGCAGGAAGAAGAACCTTCAAACTGCCCAACCCTCTTTACTATGTTAAATAGATTTTAATTAATTACATCGAGTTCGGATTTTTATTTTCTAAATTTCTTATCATGCAATAATATATTTCGAGTTGTATACTGTCTTATTTTATGAGTCGTACGATGACGACTATGCAGATCGTCAAAGTACTTGTATTGTGTGAGGGTGGAGTAGAAGATGAAACAATAATGAATCCGAATTAGATTTTAAGAATATTTATCTTTTTTTTTTAATGTATTTGTTTAAAATCGGTGTTAATTAGCTTGCATTAATAAATGATGAGTGAAAATAATGTACTGAAATCAATGTAGCTCGCTGTTCATTGTAATGCAGTACGAATTTCTTAGATTATTTTTGAGGAAAATATTCAGCATGGATACTGATGGAGAGTAATTTGGATTTTTCTATTAGGAGTTGTACTTATTTTTTGGGAGGTGCCCGAGTAATTTGGATTTTTCTACTAGGAGTTATATTTATTTTTTTAAGGTGCCCGGCTCAATTAGTCCTAAAACAATTAGGATTAGGGCAGAGGAATTTGGATTTGTTTAATATTCTGACTTTTTGGTTCTAACTTATTAAATTGTGGGTTGATAGGATTTGGCCCACGGGATAATCGGGTAAGCCATTTGGATTAAGAGTTATTATTATTATATTTAATTTAATTTAGCTCAACACTCATAATTCATACATCAATCATCCCCTAACCCTATCTCATTGTGGGACAAATTCTTATCATCTTTTTATTTCATATTTTTCTCATTATTTTTCTCACTCTGACCCACCATTTTCTTTAATAAATAAAATAATACTTAAATAAATACTCCAATCGACCTACGTTAACGTTTACGTTTGTTTTTGCATGTAGATTAAGAGATATAATATTTTAATGTATTGTGAAGTGAGAAAAATAATATTTAATATAAAGTGGTGTGGTAGGGCCCAAGGAGCGAGGCCCGTGGGCACGATGTTTGCGGCCTCCAGTATCAAAGCCCAAATGAAATAAATTGCGGCCCAACACCATCAGACCCATTAGTAAAGACCCCAATATGGAGAACATCCAATCGCGTGCTGACCACACACTCGGCCAGATGAATGGGCCATCTCCCTCCAGTTGGCCACTTGCTCCCTTCTAATTAGGAAGCTACGCAGATATGATCCCCTAGGATATCTGCATAGAGAAAATCCTATGCAAATCCTAAAAAGCAATCACGTGAGGCTATTGTATTTAATGCCCGCACTGTATGCATATAATATGATGTGACCTAATGATATATCCGGATACGGATGACGTCGGGTTATACAATATAAATATGGGAATAACCCATGACAACAACAACAACATTCACCCCTAGAAAAGGGACATAACTGGGGGGCAATCCTCTCTCTTTTACACGTTATATTAGATTAGTACAGATAATCCCTTACCTACTCACTAACAGCCGCATTGATCCACCATTAGTAAGGGATCAAATCTGACTAGCTACAAGTGGGTTGTTGTATTAGTGTTGTGTGTTGCTCCTACATAGAATAATTAATTATTTTGTGTGAGCCCAATTTGACAAAAAAGAAAACATAAACCTTAATTTAGGACAAATTAAAATGAAAAACGTAAACCTTAACGCGAGACATATGGAGTATATTATAATTAATTTAATTGTCACAAATTCTATTAATTTATATTTCCTCTGTCCTGAACTTATCTTCGTTATTACTATCGATACGTAGTTTAAGAAAAAATATTTTTTGACCCATTTTCTTAACTTTTTAGGAGTACCATGATATTTTTAGGTAATAAATAAATTTTAAAGAATGTTATGTGCGTTAGGTGGGAGCGATATTTTTGAAAGAATTGGTCTCTTGTATCCCTAGGTGTACAAGACGTGTATGAGTATAACATTTTATTCTAAAGAGTAGTATATACTTTAATAAGGATATACTCCCTCCGTCCCAAAATCGATTGCACCTTTACTGTAGATACGGAGTTTAAGAAATGTTGACTTTTTAGGGGTATTGTGGTATTTTTAGGTAATAAATAAATTATAAAGTATGTTATGTGTGTTAGGTGAGTGTGGTAAAGTTGTAATTAAGATGAACTTTTAAGGGTGAAGATTGATGTGATATTTCCTTTTTTGGAAAGGTGCAATCTATTTTGGGACGGATAAATGTGGAAAGTGTGCAATCAATTTTGGGACGGAGGGAGTAATTTTTTCATTGAAAAAATCAGCTGAAATATAAATAGTATAAATATTTGATTAAAAAATAATAAAAAATTCAGAAAATAAAGGATACACATTCTTAACTAAAGGATATACCATCTAATATTAAAGGGTATAACTTTCGAAAATAGGGAATTTGGAGACACAGTGTCTTGGAGGCACGCAAGTTTTAATCTTTTTAAAATTAAGAAAACTTTTGAGATTGTTGGTTGAAATGAAGTTCTTTTTTCGATGGTAAAGATAAATGTGGGACGAACAAAAACAGAAAGTGTGAAGATAAATGTGAGACAGAGATAATATATGTTTTAATAATATTTTGCATGTATTAATTTTAATTAATTCTCTCAAATTTTAAATAATGTATGAGTTAATTTTGAATTATATTATTTATAACAAATTATAATTTATAACTTTTTAAATATTTTATATCGTGCAACTCGCAAACTCGGCCCGTTTAATCTGAAATCCGTTAGGATTAATGTTAAGTTCACCTTAAAATGGGAAAATTTCAATTTTAGTCCCGTAAAAATTAACCAATGTCAAAATGATCCTTTCTCTAATCACTTTAGTCCCATAAGAATTTTTAGCTATTTTCCGTCAAAAACTAACGGAATATAACACGTGGCTGTTAGTCTATTATTAGATCCCCAAAATTGTTTTTCTCTCCAAAATTCTAAGACTTAATACTCTCTCTTGTTCATCGCCTTATTCCTCTCCTCCGAACGCCGGATGATTCATGATACATTTCAGAAGCTGAGATACCCGCGTTTTACGGCGGCGTCACCGTCGAGGGCTATCAAGAGGCGCTTGCATCTCCTCGTCTCCTCATCCATCTTTCAAAAGTCCGTGGTGGACAGGTGCTACGAGAGGAGGTTGGCGTGAAGACACCGGAACAGCTTTTCAATCCTATACATACACAAGTCAAGCAAGAGAATTTATATTTGGTTAGTTGATGTTCTGTTCTCAATTTACCCTCTATTCGCCTTTTTATATATATACTCTATTTAAATGTAGGGCTGGATTCGTTTACTGTTTATGTATTTCTTGATTTATTATTAATGATATTGGCAAATTTGAAGGTCTTAAAATCACTAACTTTTTGGAAGTTAGATCAGTAAATTCAGTGTATTACTGATTTGAATTTAAGTATTTACCTTTTATTACATTTGAATGAGTTCCTTTTTGTTGGCAGATATAGGAGACTTGTGGAAAAGACTAATGAATTAGTATTTGATTTTTTGTTATTGTGATGTAAATCTTATGTGTGTGATGAGCGTTTTCTCAACACACAATTAATCCCCAAGTATGAAGGATATCAATTGTAGTCTCGAAAGGTGACCAAGTGAATATCGAACCCAAGGGACGGTGTATTATCAATTTAATTATTATCTAAATTAATTAAGACGATTATGCCAATATAGTTTGAGGTTTAGAATTATTAAACTAATAAACAAGTAATTAAAAAAACAAATAAAATAAAGTTACTTGAAGAATACGAAAGTTGATCAAGTAGGAGAATAGGTAACCCTAGGATAATCCAGTTTCACTAATTAATTTTCCTTCCATGTGTTGGTGTCCGACTCTGCCGTGTGGAATATGGAAGCATCACTAAGCCATGCAAATCTACTCTATAGACACAAGTAAATATGTGTGTAACACGTGTGAATAACCTCGGAGCAAGAGACGTAATTTTACCCTCATTTCTAGGTACTATCAGTATCAATTATTTTTCACGTCTAGAATCTAACCCGATATGATCTCCCTTTATAGGTACTATAAAATTACCCTCTTTATCCTGCTTACTAACCCGAATTCAATTCAATTAATAAACATTCATATATGATAGTTCTAATAAGGCTTCGGAGTCCCCTCACTTAGAATCATAACATGGAATCCTGCTCAACAGTAAACGCACTCAATCAATAACCAAGATATGTATTCAGACTCTACATAACAGTTAAGGATGCACAAAACGACTGTGAGTATGAATTAAAAAAGCAAGATCATATATAAAATAAATCCATAAGTAGTGTTGTACGGAGTGTACACATGGAAGTTTAATTAACTAGATAAAATCTTCACAACCCTAGTTCTACCAAAAAGGCTCTAGCCCATGATGTTAAGAAGAACAATCATGGGGGTTGGATAGATCTTACCCCGATGTCCGAAAAATTCAAGATAAATTAGGAAACGAATAAAACTCTAGATGTGGAAGTCGTCGCGTCCTTCTTCGTCTTGAATTCTCCTCTTGGTTCTCCTCTTGATTCCGCAGACGAATCTTCAAAGTGATGGATGGATGGAGGAAAGGAAGTGGATGATGGTTAGGGGGTGATCCCCCCTTGTGGGGTGTAGTATGTTGTGGCCTCCCTTCTCCTCTCTTGTATTATGGATTGTTTCTCTACTGCTGTACAAGCCTTCTTTTATACTTGTAATCACGTCTTTAGGGCTTGGAATGGGCTTTTCAAGTGATTACACGTGTTTAGGTCTCGAAAATCCGGATATGGTAAGTTTCTGCACATCGGTTCGACCTCAGCAGCAAGTCGAACCACTCATCACAGCTCAAACCACAGGTCGAACTAAGCTACTGGAAGTCTCTAGCATCCGGTTCGACCAACTGGACAGGTCAAACTACATCGACGTGGTCGAACCACAGGTCGAACAAAGCTACTGAAAGTCTCCAGCATCCGGTTCGACCAACTGGATAGGTCGAACTGCAGCGACGTGGTCGAACCAGCTCCCCTACGAATCGATTCGACAACGGTTCGACCTGTTGCCCAGGTCGAACCCTCCTATTGTGGTCGAATCAGCCCTCTGTACAAATTGTGTCGTCGGTTCGACCTGTTGGACAGGTCAAATTAGCCTTCTTCAGGTCGAACCGAGCCTCCTCTTTGCCTATACGGATGGCTTCGACTTCGTCTCTTCAATTCTTAACACTTACACTCCAATTTCACTAGTAAAACCACTTAAATAGCTCCAACAACACCTGATTCGTGCTCTTTCACAATATATATAGGTTTTTCACCTATTTCACCCTTCAAACTCTCCAAAATAGCATAAATTCCAGTGCTAGACTCGTGAATTTACACACTCATCAGTGTGCATGATGGAGTGCCACATGGAGTTTTCTCATTAGTTCAGCAAGTATATGGATTGTATGTTTGCATGAAACGGATGTTGAAATGAGCTGTGTGAAGAAGAGCTAGCAGCTCATTGGATGCACAAGTATGTCTACCGTTCTGTTAGACAGTTGGTGTGAGCTGACAAGATTCCTTGAAGATCAGCCAATGGAGTGGTCCCGTAACTTCCATGCATGTGATCTCAATGTATTTAAGCTTGCTTTACGGCTTGATTCATTGTACTCTCAAATTGTAAATTCATCAATAAAGCATGCTCTCTCTCTACAGTAGATGCAGGTTCTTTAAGAACAGAACCACTTAAATCTCTAGTCTCAATTTCTTTTTACAAACACAACACACAATCATCACAAGTTTGCACAGTTTCTTCAATCTTTCTAAGTTCAAATTGTGAGTTTCTTTGAGTGAATTTTTCATACACACAGAGTGCTAAGAGGTGATTACGTGAGAGTTATCAATTTCAGATTAGGGTTGTTCATGTAGTTGTGGAGCCATCCATTGGTAATTTGAGGTCGACTTGTGTGCTGGAGTCTAAGAAAGAGCATCTTATTTGGAGGAAACTATTTTTTTTCTTTTCCAAACTAACGATTTTCATCCAAATTTAATGGGTGGGATCAAAAGTAAAACTTTTAAGATAAGTTAATAGGTATGTGACTATTTTTGTAAATCAACAATTCTCTATTGGGAATAAAAGTGAAAATTTTCACCTTTAAATAGTCCGTTTAAACTGGCCCGATTAACTCGAAATGCTGGACCTAATGGGTTAACACTTGTGTATTTATGAGAATTTGCTAAATTTATAAATTTGAATTCTTTGAGTTTTTCAAATTATTTTTCTTCATCAAATTATCTCATTTATTATATTAATTGTTATAATACTATTGTTCATAAGTTTAGAGTGTTAGATTGTATACTAAAAGTCTAGCCTTTTGTATAAATAATATTATAACAATTTATTTGAAATGAGAATCATATGATCAAATGATTGCATCTTATAATTTATTTATATGTCCGATACAATAGTTCACTTACTTTATATTGTAGATAATATGTTGTGCGACAACATGCGGAAGATCATATTATCGATTTTCTTATAAAGTATAAACAGATGCTCACAACCGAGATAGATGGGGACTCTCTATTGGGATGGTTGTAGTGTGATTTGGTATTAGTTTGTCTAGACTATAAAATCATATTAGTGCAGTTTGTGCATTGAGCAGGAACTCCTGAGATCGTTCAACTTATACTGACTATATAGGAGAGCTTGATCTCAGTTATTATGGATGTTTGTGCTCTTAATCCCTATACAATAACCTCGACACGTAAGTGACGAGTGATATTTTTATCTAGTTTTAGTGTCTTTTTATGTTCATTTTTATAGTATTTTATCCGTATTTCATATGTTATTTGGTTGTGTTATGTGTTTTCATGGAAATGTGTATGAATGAGCCTAAATATGTTGAAAACAGGTAAAAAATGGAGACGGGAGCTGAAACGAGCATGAAACAGGCTGTCGGAACCCAACTCGAGTTGCAAGGTGCAACTCGAGTTACCAACACGAGTTGAGATCAAGTCGAGTTGGGGTCTAGAAATTATCCAGAGAGCTTACTCGAGTTGCAAGGTGCAATACGAGTAGCCAACACGAGTTAAAACCAACTTAAGTTGGGTCCAAAAATGGCCAAAATCGTCCAGTAGCTCAACACGACTTGAGAGACCCAACTCGAGTTGCCAACTCAAGTCGAGCTAGGAGTAGGGCAGCATCCAAAAATTATACAGTGAGCCAACTCGACTTACAAGCTGCAACTCGAATTGCTAGCTCGAGTCGAGCTGTCTTCCATGGGATTTTTAGTTTCAGAGCCTCGCAACACGACCAAACAGGCGAGTGCACGAGTAGCGAACACAAGTCGAGCTATTTTAGCTCGAGTTACACACATCCAACTCGACTCGTGTTGCAACTCGAGTTGGGTAAGGCCAACTCGAGTTGCATATTTTTTGGCCAGAAATTTGGATTTTCACCTGCCAATGTGTGTAAGTGTATGTAAAAAGCCCATTTGATATTAAATTCGTGGCCCAACTTGGAGAGGGTATAAATAGCCTCAAGTTCAACATTTCAAAGGAGATTGGATATTCCACACAAGGGTTTTACCTCTACACCTAGATCACACACCATTCTCTCCATTTCACACCTTCATCTTCGTCCATTCTTTATCCATACCATCTACCTTCATCCCACCATCAAATTTTCCATTCAAGTAGTTAGAGAAGCAAGGAAGAGAGGTGAATTGCTAGGGGAAGAAGAAGATCACCATTGGAGACATCCAAGGGAGTTTTCATCCAAACTTTGTATTGAAACCTTATTGTTTATCATGTTTTGTAAGGATTTTAATGTCTATGTTAATTTTCTTATGAATATGAGAGGCTAATCTCCCTTGTGAGATTAGCAATATGAATTGTGTTGGATAATTTTGGGTATTTTGCAATTGAATTCATATATTGATTGAATTTGTTAATTTTCTATCATTGATTGTTAATTTGCTTGATTTGTATTGTTGATTTGTGTGATTAATTGTCATGGGCAAATGATTAGATTGATAAATCAATTAAATGTTTAGGATAGTTCATTGAATCATTTCATCATAAACTTCATGTGCATTATAAGTTTTAGAGAGATTGAGAAATCCTTTGGAATTTAGAACCCATTGATAGAACATGTGATTTGTTAGATCGAGAGGTCAATTGATCGTGTGAAGGGACTCTCTAATTGAACTTAGTACTTAGTTGGAATTGTTTGATTGAAAACCAACCTTAGAGCTTTTTGAGACCTTGCAAAGGATCTACATCCTATCCATCTCGAGAGGGAGTTTTGGTGGAATTCGTGTTGGCCCTTAATTACTAATCTATGACATATATGAATTCGTTACATGATACCTAGATTTTTCATACTTTAAGTATTGTTAGTCTTATTCTCTATCTACTTGGCTCATTCATCCATCCATTCATTCATCTATCCATTTATTTTATTGTCATTTCCTGATTATCTCCCCTTTATGATCATCTCTATAATACTATGATGAACACAAGATCGCTTAGACCCTAGTACCTACCTCCCTGTGGTTCGATAAATTCTTTAATTAGTCATCCCTACTACAAAATGGCTAATCAAATGGCACCGTTGCCAGGGAGGCAACGGTTGCTAGTGGTTTAACGAATGAGTGTTTTGATTAGTATTACTAGAGATATTTTTATTGCTTTTTGTTATTTGCTTTGGAAAATTTTTGATCTCACTTATTCGTTTTGATAGGTACTTCGAAAATACCTTGAGAGAAGGAGAAGGGGGATCAAAGTCAAAAATAGAAAGTTTGAAGAAGAATTATAGTAGGCCTTGAGAAGAGCATTTAAATGGAAGGGTGGAACCAATACTTGAATTATGTCTTTGGGGATCAAAGTGTAAGGGTTCCACCTCAACAATCAAGAGTATACATGAATGAAAGCAACTATGGTTACAATTTCCAAATGGATCAAGATAGCTCTCAATACTACAATCAAGGAAGAAATGGAGAATGGCAATAGGTTTACGATGCAAATACATTCCACCCTTATCAAGTATGTGCTTATTCTTCACTGAATCCCAACACCAACTCTTCGTTCCAAAATTATGCCTTACTTGAATTATATAGAAGAAGTGCTCAAGGAAGTGAAGAAGGCCAAACTTCTCAATCAAGTTTATTGTTCAACGAATCCTCCGAGATAATTACACCCGCTACTTTAGAATTGACAAGACAAATAAGGATTATGAATCAAGGTGCTTATGGTCAAGTCTTGTCTAATTCAAGTTTGGGGGATGGTCAAAATGTGCAAGGTGTGTCGATTCCTAGTCCTATGGAGCAAGAAGAGTGGAGGATGCCTAACCATCAAGTAGGAGATGCTTATTTCATGGGAGTGGATGATTTCCAAGGAAATTTTCAAAACAATTATGAAGGAAGTTTTCATGAGAATTATCCATCAATTCAAGGATGGGATATTGATAGCCAAGAGGGAGGAGACATTCAACAAGTTGAGGAAGAAAAATCATATGTAGAAGTATTGATTGAGATGATGATAACAAACCTTAAGGAAGACAAGAAAAGAGACGAAGCACGAAATGAGGCAAATGAGAAGAGCTTAGAAGCCTTGGAGCATCAAGTAAGTCAAATTGTAAGTGTTTTGACCAATTTTCAACAAGTTGAAGAATTTGAAGAGGAGATTAAAGTTGAAGAAAGATTAGAGAAAGAAGAGATGTTTGGAGAGGAAGAATCAAAGGAGGTATTGGAAGAGCCTATTGAGGCAAATGATATTAATGAAGAGGAACAAAGTCTAGAAGCAAATGATGATGACTTGAAGAGTGAAATGAGCATTTCTAAACCTTTAAACTCTTTAAGTTGCTTTAAATTTCAAAATATTGATTATATTGACTTTTTCTTACCCATTGATTCTTTTCACATCCTTAGGAACAAAAGAGAACTCGAAGAGATGTTGGTGACCTATTTGGTAAAGAGAAATAAGTGGTGTTCAAGAATGGAGAGGGCAATGGAGTGTAAGCTCAAGAGAGTCGAATTTCTAAAGCCATGCTTGAAGGATGCTACAGAGGTCGTTACTTGCCACAAGTGCCTAATAGAGGAAGAAGCACAACGATTAAAATTTGATGGCACGGACGAAAGATATCCGTGGCCATTTCGATGAGTTCTCCATATACCGTCCGGCTTGAAGACGTTAAACTTAGCGCTAGATGGGAGGCAATCCATCATTATCTTTATTGCTTTATTTCTTGTTTTCAATAAGGATGATGGATTTGATGCTTGTTTTGTTGTTTGATTTTGTAGGTGGATTGTGCTTGTGAGAAAGGCATAGTGAAGAAAAAGAAGTGCTTCATGGATTCGAGTATACATATCATATCACTTGTTGCAAACTTAATTCTCGACTCTTGTCTCGAGTTAAGTTTGGGGGGTTAGTGCATGGTAGACATAACTCAATTCGGTGGATGCGTATGCTTCTCCACAAGAAGATCATTGATGGAAAATACAAGGGTAAGTCCCACCACTTTTTGCAAACTTAAGTCTCAACTTGTTTCGATTTAAGTTTGGGGGGAGAGTGTGTGGTGTGACTCACCACTTGAGTGTGATTCTTGTAAAATTGGCCCAATTCTAAAAAATTTCTCATTTGTTATGTTTTTGGGAGGTTTTCTTTTCAATCAAGGATTGGATGTTTGTGAGCTTAATTAATTATGGATGATATAGAATGTGTGCTTCATTGTTTATTGATGGTGATTTTTGTTTTTGCATGTTACGTGTTTTTGTATTGTTTCTTGTTTGGTGAGTCTTTTCTTTTATGTTTTGTGTGTTTTCTTATTCTTGTTTAGGGATTATTTTGGTGGTTTGTTTTGGGATGTCGTGAGTAATGTGAGTGATGACATGTTGTTGTGATAAGTGATGACAAGTTATGATTAAGGATCTCTACACCTTCAAATTGTGACATGTTTTCCTTAACTTGTTCAATTTTGAGATGGATATGGTGTAATAAGTTCCTTAAGGTCCAATGCATAAACTTGTGAGTAGTTGAGCCTTAACCGTGCATACATAGTATTTCTTGTCATGAGTGGATCGATTGCGTTTGATAAGCTAGAACTTGCTAAAGGACTATAGGAACGAGCCCGATTAGTGGATATTAGTGAAATGATCTAAGGCCATTCTTGTCATTAATAGTCATTGCCAAATATTTCCTTACCATGAACATCATTCCTAGTCAACCACTTTGAGCCTTTAAGTCAATTTCTTGTGAATTTAGCACATTATAAGCCTTAATTACCCACGTGAGCCTTATATAATTATCCTTTTGTGTGAGTATTGAGGAGATGTGGCCTAAAAAGGAATGATTGAATAGCAAAAGAAAGAAAGGAAAGGTTAACAAGCAAGAAAGAGGATGAAAAGAGCACAAACAAGAGTAAACATGCAACCTCAAAACAAGAAAAATGAGCAAAGCAACAACAAGATGCTCAAGAAAATAAAAATTCAAAGAAGGAAGCATGATTTATAAAGAAGCTCAATTCAAGGAAGTTGATGATTAGTGCTTATGATTACCAAAGTTGAGAAGGGAAGAAAGATAAGTGAAAGTATGGAAGAAAGTAGCTACCTCTTTAATTGCTTACACATGATTAGTCACTCTTACCTATATTCTTCCTACCATACCAAAGAACATATCATTACATCCTTAATTAAAGACCTTTTTTATCACTAATGAAAACTTTGGCGGTTTGTGAATGTAGTCCATGAGCAAGCTTATAGCAAGTCGAGTCAATTGGTTAATGAGTGTTGATTTACCTTACTTTAAAGAGTGTTGAGTGAAATTGATATCCCATTGTGATGTTTGGACCAAAAGGGACTATATTACACTTTATTCTCTTGTGATTGAACTTGTTAATTCCTAATGTCATGAGTTTAATGTTGTAGGATGACTTAGCATACATTGTGATTCTTATTGCTATTGATGTGTTATTGGTTATGTTCATCTAGTATTTTCCTAGGTGAAAATCACTCTCCTTGATTTATCATTCTCGTTGTTCGGGGACGCACAATACTTTAAGTTTGGGGGTGTGATGAGTGATATTTTCACCTAGTTTTTAGTGTCTTTTTATGTCCATTTTCATAGTATTTTATCCGTATTTCATGTGTTATTTGGTTGTGTTATGTGTTTTCATGGAAATGTGTGTGAATGAGCCTAAATATGTTGAAAACAGGTGAAAAATAGAGACGGGAGCTAAAATAAGCAAGAAACTGGCTGCCGAGACCCAACTCGAGTTGCAAGGTGCAACTCGAGTTGCCAACACGAGTTGAGATCAAGTCGAGTTGGGGTCCAGAAATTGTCCAGAGAGCTTACTTGAGTTGCAAGGTACAACACGAGTTGCCAACACGAGTTGAAGCCAACTCGAGTTGGGTCCAAAAATGGCCAAAATCGTTCAGTAGCTCAACACGACTTGAGAGACCCAACTCGAGTCGAGCTAGGAGCAGGGCAGCGTCCAAAAATTGTACAGTGAGCTAACTCGACTTACAAGCTGCAACTCAAGTTGCTAGCTCGAGTCGAGCTGTCTTCCATGGGATTTTCAGTTTCAGAACCTCGCAACCCGACCAAACATGCGAGTGCACGAGTAGCCAACACGAGTCGAGCTACTTCAGCTCGAGTTACACACATCCAGCTCGAGTTACACACATCCAACTCGACTCGTGTTGCAACTCGAGTTGGGTAAGACCAACTTGAGTTGCATGTTTTTGGGCCAGAAATTTGGATTTTCACCTGCCAATGTGTGTAAGTGTGTGTAAAAAGTCCATTTCATATTAAATTCGTGACCAACTTGGAGAGGGTATAAATAGCCTCAAGTTCAACATTTCAAGGGAGATTGGATATTCCACACAAGGGTTTCACCTCTACACTTAGATCACACAACATTCTCTCCATTTCACACCTTCATCTTCATCCATTCTTCATCCATACCATCTACCTTCATCCCACCATCAAATCTTCTGTCCAAGTAGTTAGAGAAGTAAGGAAGAGGAGTGAATTACAAGGGGAAGAAGAAGATCACCATTGGAGACATTTAAGGGAGTTTTATCCAAACTTTGTATTGAAACCTTATTGTTTATCATGTTTTGTAAGGATTTTAATGTTTATGTTAATTTTCTTATGAATATGAGAGGCTAATCTCCCTTGTGAGATTAGCAATATGAATTGTGTTGGATAATTTTGGGTATTTTGCAATTAAATTCATATATTGATTAGATTTGTTAATTTTCTGTCATTGATTGTTAATTTGCTTGATTTGTATTATTGATTTGTGTGATTAATTGTCATGGGCATATGATTAGATTGATAAATTAATTATATGTTTAGGATAGTTCATTGAATAATTTTATCATACACTTCATGTGCATTATAAGTTTTAAAAAGATTGAGAAATCTTTTGGAATTTAGAACCCCTTGATAGAACATGTGATTTGTTAGATCGAGAGGTCAATTGATCGTGTGAAGGGACTCTCTAATTGAACTTAGTACCTAGTTGGAATTGTTTGATTGAGAATCAACCTTTAGATCTTTTTGAGACCTTGTAAAGGATCTACATCCTATCCATCTCGAGAGGGAGTTTAGGTGGAATTCGTGTTGGCCCTTAGTTACTAATCCATGACATATATGAATTCATTGTATGATACCTAGATTTTTCATACTTTAAGTATTGTTAGTCTCATTCTCTATCTACTTGGCTCATTCATCCATTCATTCATTCATCTATCTATTTATTTTATTGTCATTTCTTGATTATCTCCCCTTTATGATCATCTCTATAATACTATGATGAATACGAGATCGCTTAGACCCTAGTACCTACCTCCATGTGGTTCGATAAATTATTTAATTTGTCATCCCTACTACAAAATGGTTAACCAATAAGCCAGTATATATCTCTTTGATTCATCAATGGGTGAGATTTAAATATTAAATCAATAAATTTGGTGAGTTGGGAAATAGTGTTGTCTCTATGGTGTCCTGTTGATTGTAGAAGGAATCTGTGTCCTATTAAATAGGTTGATGATGTTCCCTTGAGGAGCTCAAAAGGATTATCATGTAAACCCTGCAGGTGGATTTATTCCGGCATGATAACAAGGTTGAGTGGTACTACTATCGGATGAGATATTAATTAGTGGAGTTGTCAGTAACTTAATTAATTAATGGGCATTGTATATCTTAAACATGGGGAGACTAATGAGCTCATAATAAGAAGGAGCTTATAACGTAATTATGGGATTTGAGCGGCAATGCAGTAATAATATTTTAGTGGACTATATTATTATTATTGAACTTAAAGTATAAGGTTTGGATTAAATTTGGATACTTAAGCCCAATGGAGGTCCGACTCTAATTTCTCCTCCTGGTCCCTACTGTAGCCCATATATAAGTCATCTCAGCTGTCCTAAACCCTAATAATTATTCATGCCTAACACTGTGAGGAGGGAAATGGAACAGCAGATTGAGAGGATCTTGAGGATCGTCGCCCACACAACGTCAAGATTGGACTTGGGAATACAGCAGAAGATCAAGAGGTTGTTTGCTGCTGCTGTTCGTCAACTTTCACGATTTTTCTAAAATTATTTTTGGCGCGTAGATCACTCAAATCATATGGAACCCTAACGGTTCGCATTAACCAAACGATCGAACGCCAACATAGAGGTCATAGATCATAGAGTAATTTAAAATGGTTAAACGGGTTTAGCAAGTATAAGATCATGTGGTTAATGCGTAAATATTTTATAGTTCTTGTCATGGCTCTATTTAAGGTTCTTGGATTTTACATTCGATTTTTTTAAAAAAATATACTCCCCCATCACAATAAATTTCACACTTTTCATTTTCGATCGGCCCATATTAAATTGCACCCAAAAAAGAAACATCAAATCAATTCCCAACCTCAAAAATATATCTTAATTACTCCCTCCGTCCTGTCCAAACGTCACGGTTGTTTTTTGTGCGTAGATTAAGGAGTATTATTATTTAATGTTTAGTGGGTAGTTGTATTAGTAGTGGGTAGTGGACCATATGTGGGGTTCTCTTACTAAATATAAAAAATGAGGACTTTTGAATGGAACGTCCAACATAGTAAAATGGGGACCTTTCGGTGGGACGGAGGGAATACAAATTTATCTCTCCTACCTAACACACATAACATATATGATAATTTATTTATTACTTAAATATATTATATTACCCTCCAAAAGTCAATAAAGTTAGTCAAAAAGTAATTTTTCTTAAATTATGTATCTACAGTAACGGTGCAAGTTATTGTGGAATGGAGGGATTAATATATTTTAATTGTCTATTCTTATCTAAAAAAATATTCCTCCGCCCCACAATACGCTTCACATTTACTGTTCCACGTTATTTAAGAAAAGTTGTAATTTTTGACCAACTTTATTGACTTTAGAGGGTGCTGTAATATTTTTAGATAATAATAAAGTATAAAGGGTGTTGTAGTATTTTTAGGTAATAATAAAGTATAAAATGAAGGTATGTGTGTGAAAAAAGAGTAGCAAATTTGAAATTAAAGTAACTTTTGATGTTGTTGGATAAAGTGATTTTACCTTTTTTGGGGTGTAAAGGGTATTATGAAACAAATAAATGAAGAAATTGTAAAGAGTTTTGTGGGACAGATGGAATAATTTTTTTAAATTAATTATTTCTTAGTCTTTGATGGTTTTATACGTTGACGAGTTCATTCTAAATTTGTTGTGGAGTCATGAATTGTATTTAGTGTGTGCTTGTACGTATTACTTTCTAAATTTTCAATTTTTAGAGATCAATTTTGGTATAACCTCATCTTCTCTTGTCATTTTATTAGATGAATGATATATAGAAAAGATAAAAAAAAACTATATTCTACCTTCATTCCACGTTAGTGTTGACATTTGCTTTTTGTATGAAGATTAAGAGAAATAATACTTTAATGTGTAGTGAGGTGAGAAAAATAATATTTAATGTGAAGTGAGTAGTTGTATAAGTATTGTGTGTGGATACTATATGAAATAAATAATTATTTTGTATGGGTCTAATTCAACAAAAAAAGAAATGTAAACTTTAAGTTGGAACAAACCAAAATAGAAAATGTAAACTTAACGCGTAACAAAGGAAGTATATACCTATTAAAAAATACTCCCTTCGTCCCCTTAATAAGTATCAATTTTGCCATTTTGGTCCATCCCAATACAAAATGTCAATTTTCTTTTTGGGTTGATTTGACACACACAATAATATTATTATACTTAACTCACTACACATGAGCCCACACTTAACACTAATACAACTACACACTTCACATTAAAATATTATTTCTCTCACTTCATTACACTTTAAAATGTTATACTCCTTAATCCACGTGTGGACACCTATCAAAGGAACGGATGGAATAATATAAACATCAAAGACAATAATTAAATTTTCTTTCTCATTTTACATGTTAATCATATAGCCACGTTAATCATAGAGCTAGTGACTTAAAAATAGGCTTATTTAATTAAATACGGTAGTTTGAATTTTTTTTTTAACTAACATATGGCAGTTTTTTAGTTTGTTAATTATTAAGACAGAGAAGTATTGGCGTCTTCTCTACAATTCATCCTCCCTCAATTAGAGTTGTCAATTGTAATAATGGTGTCTTACATAAATAATATTCAAATAATATATAAATATATAAATGAAATAAAATAATATTTAAATATGGAATAATTACTAATAGGTACACACTTTGTTACCTTAATTACTAATAGATACATTGATTTAAAATAATTACTCTTACATACAAAATATTAAAGTAAAATACCAAATATAACCCCAAACACACACTTAAACCACAAACCCTAAACCCTTACCCACCGCCGGACTACCATCGGACCACCGCCGCCGCCGGCCGATTGCCGGACCACCGCCAGCCGGTCGTCGGAGCTCCGCCAGACCGCCGGTCGCCGGCCGAAATTCTTCCGCACCGCCGCTGTCGCTGCCGGCCGGTCGCCGGAATTCTGCCGCCGCCGGAGCTTCGCCGGACAACCACCAGACCACCCCACTTTTTTTGCTGCACACTTTTTTTACTGCACACACTTTTGCTGCACATGAACTTTTACTGCACACAACATTTATGTACATCACATTGTAGGGGTAATATTGTAATATCACTATATATTTTTGTAGTTAATAATAATATTTTTTAATGTTTGTATCTCATAGTAATTAAGGATTTTTTTTACCTAGTAGTAATCCTCCCTTAAATAATTTAATACTTTAAATTATTCTTCTTTTGTCCCGACACGAGAGGTGCGTTTCTTTTTTACACGTAGATTAAGGGATATAATATTTAATGGGTAGTTAAAGGTAGTTGAGGTGAGAGAAATAATATTTTATTGTATAGTAAGTAGGTGTATTAGTATGGTGTGTGGGTCCCATGGGGATATATTAATTATTTTGTGTGTGTTTCATTTACTAAAAGGAAAATACGGGATGGACGAAAATGACAAAATGCACTTCTTGTTGTGGGACGGAGGGAGTACTTCTTTTACTATTTTAAAAAAATTCTAGATACAAAGATTAAAAAAAGTATAACTTTTAGTGTTATTGTGATATTTTCTTTAGTAATACTCCCTCCGTCCCACCACAAGGGTGGCGAAACTATTTTTCATGTAAATTAAAGGATATAATATTTAATGTGTAGATGAGAAGAGAGAAATAATAATTTAATGTATAGTGGGTAGATATATTAGTGTAGTATGTGGGTTCTATGGAGATATATTAATTATTTTTTGTGGGTATCATTTACTAAAAAGGAAAATGCACCTCTTATTTTGAGACGGACGAAAATGGTAAAATGCGCTCCTTGTGGTGGGATGGATGGAGTAATAAATAAATAATAAAATATGATAAATGTGTTAGGTATAAATATTTTATTTTTATTTATTTGTAAATAAAATGAATTGGGGAGGGTTGTTATTTTGATTTTTTTTAAGGAGGCGAAAATTTTTGTGGGACAGATCACACAATTATGTCTTCGTACTTCGTTCATCAAGCAAGCGCATGAACTGGCCATGCCGTATTGTTGGAGTTAGTCTCATGCGTCTTTGGGTGTGAACAAGATGTGTAATGGTATAACATTTTATTTTAAAGGATATAACATTTTAATTAATAAGGTATAATTTTTTTTATGGAAAAAGATTGACTGTAATATGAACAATATAAATGTTTAATTAAAAATAAATAAATTTTTTTGTCAAAAAATAAAGAATACACATACTTATACTAAAGGGTATAACTTTAAAAAATACCGGATTTGAGAGTATGGTGTCTCTAAGGGCACATAAGTTCTAGTCATATAACAAATCAATAAGTATAATATATTACATTAAAAAAATATATATAATACATTATCCAATTCAATCAATTTAAAATTTTAATCTTAAATATATTTTGGGGTTATTTTGGAGTGTACCTTGAGATTTATACGGTAAAATTGAGGATTAGTGGGGAGATATTAAATTTATTTTTAATTATTTTATTTTATTAAGTAGTAAGGATTAAATAAAACTTCGATCTAATAGTTGAGATTATCTATATACATAGGTTCCCCAAGTGCACCATATATTTTATACATTATCATAAATTAGTATTTTAAGTTGTATTAGTATTGTGTTTGGACTCCAAAAAATTATATTAATTATTTTGTATGTATTCCATTTATAAAAAGAACGTAGTACCTATTAAAGTAGAATGTCCGAAATAAAAATATCTAACTATTATTTTGAGATAAAAAAGTATAATTTAAAATATTAAATTATATAAATATTATTTTATTAAATTTATATGTCTATATATATTTTAAGACAAATATATGTGAGACGGTTCGTGAGACATGTGAAAATATACTTAATGATTGTTAAAATATATTTTTTAAAGTATGATAAATGATGAATTAAAGTATGATTTTAGGGTATTATAATATGATTCATTTTTTGCATACTTTAATTACAAATAAGCATATTTTACCTAGATAATAAACAGATTTTAATAATGGATCGACCCCTCTCACAAAAAACCAGTTATACAAGAGAGTCATATTTCAAATATTAATTCATTATTATTTATTTAAATCTCCCTTATAACTGGCGATTTAAATTTGTAATACAATGAACGGTACAAAAGCCGCCCTGGCGCCTCTACTTAAATTATTAACAAATCAAAAATCTGCCATATATTGTTAAAAATAATTTCAAACTACTGTATTTGGCAAAAGTTTCTGTGCACCCGGGTGCACAGAACATTTTCCGTGCGCCTTTAGAAATTTGTTTTAAATTGTATACATTTTAGTATACAGATGTGTACCATTTATTTTCTAAAGAAAAATCTGGGCGCACGGACAACACTCAGTGCGCCTTTAGAATTTTGTGTTAAATTGTATACATTTTAGTATAAAAATGTGTACCCTTTATTTTCTAAAGAAAAAAATATTAATGAAAAGTGTATACCCACCCTTTAGAACAAAATTGTGTACCTTTTAGTAATTAAAGTGTATACCCTTTAGACCAAATTAATATACCCTTACTCATAATATTAAATTTTTAAAGTTCCGTGCGCCCGGGTGCACGCAAGCCTCACTCACTGTATTTCATTAAATTATCCCTTAGAAGATGAACTCGTCTAGCCGGTTATGTGAGAGTTTGTATTAATATTAGTGAATAGATGGAAGGAAAGTGGAAAATAGTACAAAATTATAACATACTCCTTCCCACTCATAGTGTTTTTTTTTTCACGTGGATCAAGGAATATTATTATTTAATGTGTAGTTGGTAGTTGTATTAGTAGGAGTGTGAACCCCATATTTTACATGTATTAATATGTGTATGTGGATCCCATGTATATAAAAAAGGAAATATGACTCTTTAGGTGGGACGCCCAAAATGAAAAAATGGACTCTTTGGGTGGGATGGAGAGAAAAATATAAAGATGGAAAGTACAAGTGAAGATGGGCAATGTACAAGTTATAGTGGAGAGAAATCTAATTTTCCGGGCTTAAGCGTGTCGTGGAGTGGTTTAGGCCCATGCGGTGTTAATGATTTGATCATATAGGTAATCAATAGGCCTTTAGGCCCTGTTCCATGGCTAAGCCCAATAGGTCTAAGGCCTAACAATAATGGGCCACCTCTTACTCAGGGCGTGGATTAGGTTCAGGTTGCGCAGGCAGTCGAGCCCACCTTGGAAAAAGATCTGGATCCAGCCTTTCCCAGAACGGCCCAACCATAAAAGTTGGATTTTATTTTATTTTATTTTTTAATTTACAGTAAATTTTACGAGAAAATGGTAATTACATCGATGGAATTACCCCTATCATGCATGTGTACTATTAATATGCCGTGATTGTAGCCGGCTGATCCTTAATTTGATTAAACCTAGTTCAACCCACATGCTAAACATGTTTTGCACTTTATTATATTATCTATATCACATGTTTCAATACATTATTGAGATCCCATCTTTACCTATTTTATTAGATGTTGTACAATCAATTATTATAATTAAGTAACGTTTTTATAAGATAAAATATGAAGGTCATGAGTATCAATATTGAAAATTGATCATGAAGATCAAGAAAAGGGTTTGAGAAGTTTTAGAGAAGATAGGGGTACTATCCTGTGAGATGGATATATAAGAGATATGTGAGACATATCTTTAAAAAAAAAACTCATCTCTCATATACCAATTTCATAGTACTCGTATTTTTTAAGTGTGGGCCTCATTTTCAAATAAGAAATTGATACTTTTAAAAAAAAAATAAAAAATTAAGGAAGCCATTGGCTTTGGGCAAACAGCGTGTCTGTTTCATTTTTGAGTTCTAACAAAATGTCTGAAATTGGGCGAATCTATGCATAAAATTATTACCTATCACTATAAGTCTCAATTTTATGAACTGAATAAAGCCCTTTAGTATCAATTAATTTGTATTTTGTCTGAATTAAATATTGCCTACTTCAAATTTGATTCTTTATTAGGGTATAATTAGCATTTAAATATTTTTCTTACCACTGTTAAAATGGCACTGAAATCAATATAGTGATGACTTTAGCTATAGAAAAATAGAAACAGAAACTATAACTTTGATTTGATCAGTTCAAAGATGTTAGGATAAAAGGGGGAGTTTCATCCGCCTTAGACACAATTCATTTTTGATACCACAATCCTCCTACGCACCTTCGGAGACAGCCATTGGAGGAGGACGGAATTGAAGCACCTGTTGGGATCAGGCAGATCCCCATTCATTCCTAAGGGACAAACAAAGAAGATCATAAAAAGCACAACGCAAGAATTTACGTGGAAAACTTCAAAACCGGAGAAAAACCACGGACCCGAGAAAATACCACTATGTGAAAAATTTTTACAATCACACAGAATTTCTCTCTCGACCCCAATCCCTACACCCTTACAAATCTTTGACTAATTCTCACCTTTCTTCCCATTCTCACAACCGAGAATCAAAGAAAGGAATTTAACTAGAATCAAATACAAAGATTAAAATGTACTTGATTGGTGTACTTAACATTTACACTAAGGGTCTCCTTAAATAACCTAAGGAGCCCCTCCTCCTTTCTCTCCCACCCGATGTGGGATAGAAACTCTCTCTTTTATTTGACAAAATTCCAAAAATCTCCACCTTGTCAAATAAAAGAAGACTCATTGTCTTTACCGACAATCATTCTCAACCCGAGAATCCTACTCCACCATATGAGTAGACCACTTAGAATTAAACCATTCTAAGAATTTCCTGCGGCACATATCGAAAACACCTGCTGATATTTATGGTGCTACTTCCAGCTCTTGGCTACTCCTGGAAGTCCATCAGCCATCGATATACATCCACCACACACCCTACATCACCTGCCAAGTCAATGTCCGTGTGCAAACTTGTGGATCAGCTAATATTATTACACATTTTCCATGACAACTGAACATGTCACAAGGATCCCCAATAATATTAACTCAACATTCAGAACTGTTGCCGCAACAACTCCTCCTTGACCAGAAACGCCATCATTGCTCCACCGTAAGCAATTACTGTGCCATTGCTCCACCGCACCATTGCTCCACCTTGAGCAAAACCCGTCTGTACCGACATGACGTCGCTGTCTTTTACCGCCAGCTATACCAGGTTTGTCCGAACCCTTTTCCTACTGAAAGTGTTGTCACTTGAAGCCGATTCCAATCTTCCGGAATTCACGATGCTTTCCCCACTTGTCGGTTGACTCCATGCCATTCTTTATCGATCTAGCGCCACCCGATACCAAGTACCACATCGCCATCTTCCCCGTTGAATCGTCGCTTCCCCACGCCACTAGTCATTACCGGAAAACCCGTTCCTTTCAAACCTCCTTGAGCCGAAATCCATGAAAAATCCCTTGCCGCTGTTAAGCCAACTCCACCACCAGGAGTCTCAGCAATTCATATTGCTGCAGGTCCAAGAACTTCGCCAAAAATTACTGACCCGCAAATCCTACCCCTTGCCACGCCACTGTCGCCACAGTCCGGCGCATTTCACCGCAAGAAAGGAGATGCCACCGCATCCGGCTGTTCTTCTGATCCCCTTGTGCCACTAGCTTTTTCCCACTTCTTTCATGCCACCCTTAGCCTAATGAATAACCCTCTTTCTCTCATAAAGTCTTTTCTGATGTGGAAGGTCAGACTATGCTGCAACCACAGAGCATACTAAGAACTTTATAAGCACCTGAACCGGGCTCTGATACCACTTGTTGGGATCAGGCAGATCCACATTCATTCCTAAGGGACAAACAAAGAAGAACATAAAAAGCACAACACAAGAATTTAAGTGAAAAACTCCAAAATCGGAGAAAAACCACGGACCCGAGAAAATACCACTATGTGAAAAAATTTTACAATCACATAGAATTTCTCTCTCTCGACCCCAATCCCTACACCCTTACAAATCTTTGACTAATTCTCACCTTTCTTCCCATTCTCACAACCGAGAATCAAAGAAAGGAATTTAACTAGAATCAAATACAAAGATTAAAATGTACTTGATTGGTGCACTTAACATTTACACTAGGGGTTTCCTTAAATAACCTAAGGAGCCCCTCCTCCTTTCTCTCCCACCCGATGTGGGATAGAAACTCCCTCTTTTATTTGACAAAATTCCAACAGCACCACCATCACACATTAGTGGTTTTATTATTTTAGTTTTAATTTAAATTTTTGTTATGTAATTTAGTTTTCTAATTCGAGGGTTGTGAACCTCCGTTGAATAATTATATAGTACTTGTTTAGAATTTTATGTTGCTAATTTTTATATATGAATTTATATATCTTATTACATGCATTGAATTGAACTTATATCCAGGGTTTAGTAATTATTTTAGATTGGCCATCTAGATTAATTTTTAAATTGTTAATTGTTATTCCATGAATTACAACAGTAATTGTTGTAAGAATTTGATTAAGTGGCAAAATAGAGGAATGTCCTATAGGTGTAATAAGATCTAGATTTTTATGATTAGTAGTCCGTTTTCATAACTTAGTAGTTCTAATATTTGGATCGTTAATGCATTTTCGAGTCCGAATCTTATATAAGATTGCTTGAAAATAGTGTAAGTTAGTAGTCGTACACTAAATTGCTAAACTTAAGAATATTTTGAGTTAATTTGGTTTTACCATTAGACTAAGGACTTGAATTTATATAATTATGACATGTTTAATTCTTATTTAATAAATAAGAATATGGATGGGGTCAAATAGTTGGACTAGGATTATTATTTTATTTGTTCTCTTATTTAATTTTGTTATTTTTGCTCTTTCAATTATTTATTTTATGTTTAGCAGTTGTTAGACTTCAATCCAATCCCCTGTTTGGGTATTTTAAAAATACAAATTATTCAAGGTTCGAATCTTGCTTACCCTATAACATTCTAGTGTATTTGTTTGAAAAAATATATATAAAAATACTATTATTTGGTGCCACCGACATCACACAAAAAGACTTTTAGAGAAATTTGTAGAGATTGTGTAATGTAAAGTTTTTTTTTTAATTTCACGTATAACTTTACATTTTATAATATAAAAAGCTTATAAAAATTAGTACTCAAATCCTTCCCGTAATTAAATTGTGTGATACTCAAAATCCGTCCCATAATTATTACTCAAATACGTATAACTTTTTGTGTGATGTTCATGAATAGTAATAGTGTAGGTTTATTTTGAATTTTGGTATGTGGTAATGTGTTTTAAAAATATATTAATTGATGAGAGAGATCGATGAGATGAGATGGGATAAGATAGAGAAAGGGATAAAAAATATTAATAAATGAGTGATAATGGTTGATGATATATAGGGTTTGTAAATGTATGTTGGGGAAAGTTTATAAAATATAGGGTTGGATTTTATAAATTTAAATCTGGATTATAGAATCCAAAACAAACATAGTTACACTTAATCAGTAATAAGTTAAAACAATTAAGAGTAATAAAGTTAAAACAACTAAGAGTTGGGCTCTTGAGCAGGGCAAACAAGTTTTTACCAACAATTAATCTCCCTTTTACGTACAATTTATTTTGTTACGTGAGGGACGGAATATTGTAATATTGTATTAAAATTCAACTATACATAATATAATAGAAAAAGTAAAATTGAAATATAAATTTTTACAAAATAAAAATAAATCAAGTACAAATTTAATATTAATGTGGCCGAATTCTTAATCCTAGTTCAACGTCCCTCATGGCTTAGCAAGTTGTCCAACTAATCTTATATAATTTATTAAGATTTCAACAACGTTAATTACATTGATATGAAATAAGCCTTTCATTTTCATTTGGATTCCTTCAGTGTTGTTTGTTTTGGATATAAATAGAAATAAAAAAAATAAATTTAAGAGTAAATAGATTTATTTAGTAAATTTAAAAAAATATTATTAATATAACCCTCTAATAGTTTCATTTTTCTTTTTTTACACGTAAACTTATTGATGCGCGTTTTCTTTACACGCAAAATTAATCCCCAAGTATTAAGGATATCAATTGCAGTTTAAACAAGCGACCAAGTGAATTATCGAACCCAAAGGACGGCGTATTATCAATTTAATTATTAACTAAATTAATTAAGACAAGATGAAAATTAAGTTTGAGATTTTAATCTAATAACTAATAAACAATTAATTAAAATAACAAATCAAATAAAATATCACTCGAATAATACGAAAGTGGATCAAGTAGGAGAATAGGTAGCTCTAGGATAATCTAATTTCACTCATTAATCTTCCTTTCGTGTGTTGATGTCCAACTATGCCTTGTGGAATATGGACGCATTACTAAACCATGCATATCTACTCTATAGATACAAGTAAACATGCGTGTAACACATGTGAATAACCTTGAAACAAGATATATAATTCCACCCCCTTTCTAGGTACTATCAATATCAATTATTTCCCTAGCCAATTGGTACTCTAACCCAATATGATCTCCCTTTATAGGTACTATAAAATTATCCTCTTTATCCTACTTACTAATGCGAATTCAATTCAATTAATAAGTATTTATATATGATAGTTCTAATAAAATTTCGGAGTCCCCTCACTTAGAATCATAACATGGAATCCTGTTCAGCGGTGAACGCACTCAATCTATAACCAAGATATATATTCAGACTCTATATACTAATTAAAGATGCACAAAACGGCCGTAAATATGAATTAAGAAGCACAATCATTTATAAAATAAATTCACAAGTAGTGTTTTACGGAGTTTACACACGAAAGTTCAATTAATTTGTAAAAACCTTCACAACCCTAGTTCTACCAAAAAGGCTCTAGCCCATGATGTTACGAAGAACAATTATGAGTGTTGGATAGATCTTACCCGAATGTCTGAAAAATTACAAGATAAATTATGAAACAAAATAAACCCTAGATGTGGCGTCGTCGCGCTCTTCTCCATCTTGAATTCTCCTCTTAGTTCTCCTCTTGATTCCACAAACGAATCTTCAAAGTGATGGATGAATGGAGAAAAGGATGTGGATGATGGTTGGAGGTGAACCATCCCTTGTGGGGAGTAGGATGATTGTGGCTCTCTTCTCTCCCTCAATAATGATTAATGATATGATCTACACCCCCTTTTTATACTTGTAAGCTCTCCTTATGGACCTTGGATGAGATTTTTCTTGAAAAACATATAGAAACACGCATTTGGGGTGTAAAAATCGGATCTGGATGCATCCCAGGCATGTAGTTCGACCTAGGATTCGACCTAAGGGCTTGGTCGAACTCTGGTCGAATCGAAATTGGTAATTTAACGCACTTTAGGCTTCTGGTTCGACCAAAATGTCGGTGGTTCGACCAAAGTGTCTGGTCGAATAAAACTATCGTGGTCGAATCACACTTGCACCGTCTTATTATTTAGGTATAACTTCAACATCCGGACTCTGATTTGAGTGATTCTTACACTCACGCGATCCTCTCTTCCTTGGATTTCTATCCATATAAAGAACTCTTAAAAAATCTAAGATATGAATCTGTAACAAGCCATGGAAATTAGAACATCCGTTCTGTTAGGCACAACTTGCGCGACGTCACCATTTTGCTCATAACTTCCTCATTTGGAATCCGATTTAGGTGTTCTTTATGCCAAAACGATCCCCTTTTCAGTGGCTTTTCAACCATGTATCACAATTCCTGTCCATAACTCTACAAAATATAAAAAAATTACACAAATTGGACGTGCGTTTTTCAGCATTCATACACAAATTGCACCTTTCTCCAACTTTGCACTTTTAATCACTTTTTCCACCTAAAACATAATAAAATACCTCAAGTGCACCTTTTACTCATATATATTGAATATAAGATACTTGTGCTAATATATAACAATAATATCAATCAAAAAGGTGTTCAATTGGACACTAAAACATGCTAATTTTCACTCTCATCACTTATACACCCATTAATTTAGTTAAAATATGAGTCTTATATACTATCTTCGTTTCGCTTCAATCTTTATGTTTGCTTTTTGTACGGAGATTAAGGAGTATACTATTTTAATGTGGAGTGAGGTGAGAGAAATAATATTTTAATGTGAATTATTGGGTAGATGTATTAGTGTTGAATGTGTGTCTTATGATGATATATTAATTTTATTAAGATAAAGAGAATATATTTCAAAGTAGCTCAAACTCCCTCCGTCTCATTCAATACTTTTTGCAGGTTCATTAAGATAAGAATTATTATTATTTAATATTTAGTGGGTAGTTGTATTAGTTGAAGTGTGAACCCATATTTTAAATGTATTAGTGGATGTGTGTAGGTCTCATGTGTGTAAAAAAAGAAATTGGACTATTTGAGTAGGACGCCAAAAATGAAAAAAAATTAATGGGACTGATGGAGTAAATAATAGTAGTGCACATTAATTCAAGTAAATATTAATATAACTATTCATTATACATTAAATAATAAAACTCATTAATTTATGTAGTATAGTACTTCCTCTGTCCCACAATAAGGGTGGCGAAACTTTTTTGCACGTATATTTAAGGATATAATATTTAATGGGTAAATGAGGAGAGAGAAATTATAATTTAATGTATAGTGAGTACGTATATTAGTGTGGTATGTGGGTTCCATTAAGATATATTAATTATTTTGTGTGAGATCTCATTTACTAAAAAGAAAAATGCACCTCTTGTGTTTGAACGGACGAAAATAGCAAATGCACCCTTGTAGTGGGATGGGAATATAATACTATATATTTAAAATTTGAATGGTAGGATGGAACAAACAAGCCATAAACCAAACACCCTCGGTTTTCACAAACTTGGGAAGCCAAGCCATTCACATTCCCCAAACCAAACAAGCTTTCATTTTCTTTTTTTTTTTGCCAAATCCTCCATAGAGCTATCTATCACACTAAAAACGCGCCCCTATCAAATGGAAGAGTGGGTAGTGTTAGGCCCGTTGGGCCTGTTGGCCCAAATTGTTGGCCTTCAAATTCTCAAAGTATTGGGCCAAATGTGTTTGGCCTATAGCCTTACACTTGAACCTATTATCTCCTCCATTTGTGAACCCTAACGGGGTGAGCGTGAACTCTATTTTGCGTGAATCGGAGAAGAAATCTGAGCACCACGATCTGTCTCCTCCGGACAAGCTCCGGCGATGACAACCGGTGAGACAATGATGAAGACCGCGTATACCTAACATTGGTATCAGAGCGGATCGTGTTGGATTGTATACTAAAAGTCTAGCTTTTTGTATGAACAATGTTATAAAAATTTATTTGAAATGAGAATCATATGATCAAATAATTACGTCTTATAATTTATTTATATGCACGAAGCAATAGTCCACTTACTTTATACTATAGATAATATGTTGTGCTGCAACACGCGGAAGATCATATTATCAGTTTTCTTATAAAGTATAAATAGATGCTCACAACCGAGATAGTCGGGGACTCTCTATCGGGATGGTTGTAGTGTGATTTGACATTAGTTTATCTTGACTATAGAATAAAATTAGTGCATTTCGTGTGTATTGAGTGGGACCTCTTGAGATCATTTGACTTATACTGACTTATAAGAGAACTTGATCTCAGTTATTATGGATGTTCGTGCTCTTAATCCCTATACAATAACCTCGACACGTAAGGCAATATGTATTTCTTTGATTCATCAATGGGTGAGATTTACATGTATTAAATTAACAAACTCGATGAGTTGAGAAATAGTGCTATCTCTATGGTGTTCTGTTGATTGTAGAAGGAATCCGTATCCAACATACGTTGATGATGTCCCCTTGAGGAGCTCATAAGGATTATCATGTAAACCCTGCAGGTGGATTTATTCTGGCGTGATAATGAGGTTGAGTGGTACTACTCTCGGATGAGATATTAATTAATAAAGTTGTCAGTAATTTAATTAATTAATGGACATTGTATATCTTAAACATGGGTAAACTAACAGGCTCATAATAAGAAGAAACCCATAACGTAATTATGGGATTAGAACATTAGTGCAGTAATAATTTTTTAGTAGTATATATTATTATTGGACTTAAGTATAAACTTTGAGCTAAGTTTGGATACTTAAGTCCAATAGAGGCCCAACTCTAATTTCTCCTCCTGATCCCAGCTGTTGCCCATATATAAATTATCTCAACTATCCAAAAACCCTAATCAACTGATTAATCATGCCTAACATTGTAAGGAGGGTGAGGAAATACCAGATTGAGAAGATCTCGAAGATCGTCGCCCGCACGATGTTGAGATTGGACTTAGGAATACAACAGAAGATCGAAAGGTTGTTTACTGCTGTAGTTCATCAATTTCCAAGATTTTTATAATATTGTGTGGACCTCAGAGCTGAATGTATGATATAACATTAAAAATTCATTGAAGAGAGGATTATTTTGGCGCGTAGATCAATCAAATTCGAGATCGGATGAGAGAGTTATGCCCAAAACAGTGAGGCTGCGTAGGCAGCCGACGAGAATCTTTCTTCTTCAACACACCCTGGTGAAAGGTGATACATTTCTATATTTTCTTGCTTCCGATAAATATAGAACCGTGTGGAACCCTAATGTTTCACGTTAACCAAAAGATCGAACGTCAACAGGTCAGTCATCCATTTTCCTCTCCGTCAACCGCTGTCCGACCGATGCCACTGCCGCTGCTATCCACCGTCCATCGGTGGTAGGTCACCATCCACCATATGTTGGCTAGGGTTCCTAGCGAGTGGAGGTGAGAAATCGGGTTCGCTGATCGTTCACTGACCGGTGCTGCTTTGCACCGTCGTCTGTCCACCGTTCACCTCAGCTGACTTGCCACGGCCAGGACAACCGTCGTTATGGTTTCAGGTTTAAAGCTATGAATGACTCTTATGATTAAGAAATAGTTTTTTTGTGAATTATTTGGAGCCTTTTAATTCTTATGTGTGTTTTTTAATTGGCTAGTAAATTCTGCATGTGATTAGGAAATTTATTTTTCTTATCTTGTTTCACTTTCAATATATGTGCTTCTTTGTGAATTTGTATTTTCTTTGTGTGAAAACTTGTTAGAAATGTGTTTTCTTATTGTGTTTCTCTTTGAAACTGTGTTTTCTTTGTGTGAGAAACTTGTTGAAATTTGTTTTCTATGTTTTGTGCTTGTTTATGTGTTAAACTTGCTATGTTTTAGGCTGCTCTTAGTGAGGTTGAGTATCTGCATATGTGTTATATATTTATACTTTTGTGCCTTGTTCACATGCTTATTTTTTCTCTTAGTGAGGTATAGCATGTTGTGTGAGTTCAAAAATTTGTGTGACGTTTGATTATTGATTGCTGTGTGTGCTTCTGTATGAAGTGTCTATGTGACTTTTAAATGCTATAACTTGTGTATCTATGTGACTAGACTATGTGTCCTTAGAATTGTGTATTATATTCCGTGTGATGAATATTATGAATTGTGCATTCATGATCTTTGTGATCTCATGTTAGCTTTGTGCTTAGTTTATTGTTTTCTATGTGAACTGTTACTGTATCGTGAGAACTGTGAGTTCAAATCTATGTGACGACACTATGTGATTTTTGTGTTATCTTGAAAGTTTTGTGCTTTGTTCTTTTATCTTTGTGATAATGTGAGATTTTGTGACTTAGTGTCAATTTCTTTTGACTTACTTTGTGTTTGTCAAATTTTTGGATCTTGCATCTATCTTTGTATTTTTTTATTTTGCAGGTGTCCGGGAAAAGGTAAGATGATGAATTCCTACATAGCTGTAAGGGTGGCAATTCCCAATACGACACGATAGCACGACACGAACACGACACGATAATTGCGGGTTAGTGTTTGCCTTATTGGGTACATGTCATTATCGTGTCAACCCAATAAGGACATAAAAATTTCGTGTCATGTTCGTGTCGGGTTCGTGTCAACACGTTAAACACGATTAATATTAACAGATGACCCATTAACCCGTTAACAACACAATAACCTATTAACAACCCAATATAAATATAAAATTAGAAAAATATATGATAAAAATACTTAATAATAATTTTAAAATATATTGCTTTAAAATTTTTATTTATTTTAATTAGTATTTTTTTATTATTATTTTCTTATCGTATTGTTATTGTATCGTGTCGTGTCGTGTTAATCCATTATTTTTCATGTTCGTGTTGTGTTTGAACGAATTCTTATTGTGTCATGTTCGGGTTTGCCCTTATCATGTCGTGTCACTATCGTGTCGACACGAAATCCAATCCGTTAGCACGAATTGCCACCCCTACATTGATGAACACGACGGTGGATGATTTGGGCCAATGTGGAGATTTGTTGGGCCTTTTGGCCTAAATTGTTGGCCTTCAAACTCTCAAAGTATTGGGCCAAATGTGTTTGGCTCATAGCCTTACACTTGAACCCATTATCTCCTCCATTTGTGAACCCTAACAGGGTGAGCGTGAACTCCATTCTGCGAGAATTGGAAAAGAAATCTGAGCACCACGATCTGCCTCCTCCGGCCAAGCTCTGGCGATAAAAATCGGTAAGACGATGATGACGACCGCATATACCTAACAGGTAGTTCTATAGAGTGGCAGTGGTGAATTTCCCATTTCTATTGCTTAGTTTCGTGGGAGGCTCAACTTTTAGGCAGCCCTCTACTTTTCTCCGCCGCCTCAATCTCCACTTTATGATTGTGAAATGCTTATTCACAGGGGTTATTTTTCTCTTGTTTCTTCTTACAATTTATGACTGCTCTTTCTGTCTGTTACTTGTTGGAGATTCATTCCTTGACAACTTTATACATGATCCTGAACATTTTTGGAACTCAATTTGAAGTAATATGATATTAAGGTTTTAGGTCCTGCAAGAATGGGGTTTTTTTAATTGTTTTTAAGAAATGGGGATAGACACAAGAGGCCTGCGAAAGACGTAAAAAAACAATGTTATAGAAAATTCAAATTATGTTTTGTGTGGGGTATCATTTACTAAAAAGAAAAATGCACCTCTTGTTTTGGAACGGACGAAAATAGCAAAATGCACCCTAGTGGTGGGACGGGAGTATAATACTATATATTTAAAATTTAAATGGTAGAACGGAACTAAACAAGCAATAAACCAAACACCCTCGGTTTTCACAAACTTGGGAAGCCAAGCCATTCACATTCCCCAAACCAAACAAGCTTTCATTTCCATTTTTTGCCAAATCCTCCACAGAGCTATCCATCACACTAAAAGCGCGCCGCTAACAAATGGAAGAGTGGGTAGTGTTGGGCCCGTTGGGCCTATTGGCCAAATTGTTGGCCTTCAAATTCTTAAAGTATTGGGCCCTTGAACCCATTATCTCCTCAATTTGTGAACCCTAACAGGGTGAGCGTGTACTACATTCTGCGAGAATTAGAGAAGGAATCTGAGCACCATGAACTGCCTCCTCTGGCCAAGCTCCGGGATGACAATCGGAGAGACGACAATGACAACCACGTATGCCTAACAGGTAGTTCTATAGAGTTGCAATGGTGAATTTCTCATTTCTATTGCTTAGTTTCGTGGGAGGCCCAACTTTTAGGCTGCCCTCTGCTCTTCACTGCCGCCTCAATCTCCACTTTGTGATTGTGAGATGCTTATTCACATGGGTTATTTTTCTCTTGTTTTTTCTTACAATTTATGACTTTTTCTGTCTGTTATTGTTGGAGATTCATTCATTGACAACTTTATACATGATCCTGAACCTTTTTGGAACTCGATTTGAAGTAATATAATATTAGGCTTTTAAGTACTGCATGAATGAGAGGTTTTTAATTATTTTTAAGAAATGGGGATAGACACAAGTGGCCTGCGAAATACGTAAAAAAAATATTATAGAAAATTCAAAATGTGTTTTGTATGGGGTCTCATTTACTAAAAAGAAAAATGCACCTCTTGTGTTGGAACGGACGAAAATAGCAAAATACACCCTTGTGGTGTGACGGGAGTATAATACTATATATTTAAAATTTGAATGGTAGAATGGAACCAAACAAGCCATAAACCAAACACTCTCAGTTTTCACAAACTTGGGAAGCCAAGCCATTCACATTCCCTAAACCAAACAAGCTTTTATTTCCTTTTGCCAAATCCTCCACAGATCAATTTATCACACTAAAAGCGCGCCCCTAACAAATGGAAGAGTGGGTAATGTTGGGCCCGTTGGGCCTGTTGGCCCAAATTGTTGGCCTTCAAATTCTCAAAGTATTGGGCCAAATGTGTTTAGCCCATTGCCTTAAATTTGAACCCATTATCTTTTTCATTTGTGAACCTTAACCGGGTGAGCATGAACTCCATTATGCGTGAATTGGAGAAAGAATCTGAGCACCACGATCTTTCTTGCCTCCGGCCAAGATTCGACGACGACAACCGGTGAGACAACGATGACAACCACGTATATCTAATAGTGGTATTAGAGTGGGTCGATCGTCCATTGTCCTCTTCGTCAGCCGCTGTCCGATTGATGCCGCTGCAGTCCACCGTCCATCGGTGGTAGGTCATCGTCTGCCATACGTTGGCTAGGGTTCCCAGCGAGTAGAGATGAGGAATCTGGTTTGTTAATCATCTGCTGATCAGCACTGCTGTGCGCCGTCATCTATCCATTGTCCGTTGACTCACCGCCGTCTGGACAACCACCGTTATGATTTCAGGTTCAAAGCTATGAATGATTCTTATGATTAAGAAATAATTTTTGGTGTGAATTATTTGGTACCTTTTAATTATTATGTGTGTTTTTTTAATTGGCTAGTAAATTTTGCATGTGATTAGAAAATCTATTTTTCTTATCTTGTTTCACTTTGAATATATGTGCTTCTTTGTGAATTTGTATTTTCTTTGTGTGAAAACTTGTTAGAAATGTATTTTCTTATTGTGTTTCTCTTTGAAACTATGTGTTTTCTTTGTGTGAGAAACTTGTTGAAATTTATTTTCTATGTTTTGTGCTTGTTTATGTGTTAAATTTGCTATGTTTTAGGCTGCTCCTATTGAGTTTGAGTATTTGCATATGTGTTATATCTTTATGCGTTTGTGTCTTGTTTACATGCTTATTTGTTTCTCTTAGTGAGGTATAGCATGTTGTGTGAGTTCTAATACTCTCTCCGACCACTTACAAGGTATCCATTACACTATTCCTGGCGTCCGCTTCGAAGTTATCAATTTCCTCTATTTAGTAAAGAAAGTACATAATATGACCAATCACTTCTCTCTAATACAACTACTCACTTTACATATAATAATAATACTCCTTAATCCACGTGCAAAAAATAAATAAAGACCTTAGAATTATCCACGTGCAAATAGTAAACGATTATCTTGTAAGTGGCCGGAGGTAGTATTTGTGTGACGTTTATTTATTGATTACTATGTGTGCTTTTGTGTGAAGTGTCTATGTGACTTTTAAATGCTATAACTTGAGTGTCTATGTGACTAGACTATGTATCCTTAGAATTTTATATTCTATTCTGTGTGATGAATGTTATGAATTGTGTATTCATGATCTTTGTAATCTCATGTTAGCTTTGTGCTTAGTTTATTATTTTCTATGTGAATTGTTAGTGTATCATGAGAACTGTGAGTTCTAATCTATGTGATTACACTATGTGATCTTTGTGTTATCTTGAAAGCTTTGTGATTTGTTCTTTTATCTTTATGATAATGTGAGATTGTGTAACTTAATGTCAATTTTTTTTGACTTTGTGTTTGTCAAATTTCTGGATCTTGCATCTAACTTTGTATTTTTTTGTATTGCAGGTATCCGGAAAAAGGTGCAATGATGAATTCCTACATAGATGAATAAGACGGTGGATGATTTGGGCTAATGTGGAGATTTATTGGGCCTGTTGGCCTTCAAATTCTCAAAGTACTGGACCAAATGTGTTTGACTCATAGCCTTACACATGAACCCATTACCTCCTCTATTTGTGAACCCTAACGGGGTGAGCGTGAACTCCATTCTGCGAGAATTGGAGAAGGAATCTGAGCACCACGATCTGCCTTCTCCGGCCAAGCTCCGGCGATGACAACCGGTGAGATGATGATGACGACCACGTATACCTAACAGGTAGTTCTATAGAGTGGCAGTGGTGAATTTCCCATTTCTATTGCTTAATTTCATGGGAGGCTCAACTTTTAGGCCGCCATCTACTCTTCGCCGCCACCTCAATCTCCGCTTTGTGAGTGTGAAATACTTATTCACAGGGTTATTTTTCTCTTGTTTCTTCTTATAATTTATGACTGCTCTTTCTGTCTGTTACTTGTTGGAGATTCATTCCTTGACAACTTTATACATGATCCTGAACTTTTTTGGAACTCGATTTAAAGTAATATGATATTAGGTTTTAGGTCGTGCATGAATGAGATTTTTTTAATTGTTTTTAAGAAATGGGGATAGACACAAGAGGCCAGCGAAAGGCGTAAAAATAATGTTATAGAAAATTCAAAATATGGAGTATAGTTTTACACAAAAGATATATGGAGTATTGTTTTACACAGAAGATGTTCCTACTTCATATTTTGAATTTTCTATAACATTATTTTTTTTTATCTTTCGCAGGCCTCTTGTGTCTATCCCCATTTCTTAAAAATAACTTTAAAAACCTCATTCATGTAGGAACTAAAACCCTAATATCATATTACTTCAAATCGAGTTCCAAAAAAATCCAGGATCATGTATAAAATTTTCAAGGAATGAATCTCCAACATGTAACATACAGAAAGAGCAGTCACAAACTGTAAGAAGAAATAAGAGAAAAATAACCCCGTGAATAAGCATTTCACACCCATAAAGTGGAGGTTGAGGCGGCGGCGAAAAGCAGAGGACAGCCTGAAATTTGAGCCTCCCATGAAACTAAGCAATAGAAATGGTAAATTCACCACTGCCACTCTATAGAACTACCTGTTAGGTATACGCGGTCGTCATTATCGTCTCACCAGTTGTCGTCGTCGGAGCTTGGCCAGAGGTGGCAGATCATGGTGCTCAGATTCCTTCTCTAATTCACTTAGAATTGAGTTCACCCTCACCCCGTTAGGGTTCACTAATGGATGAGATAATGGGTTTAAGTATAAGGCTATGGGTCAAACACATTTAGCTCAATACTTTGAGAATTTGAAGGCCAACAATTTGGGCCAACAGGCCTAACGGGCCCAATAAATCTCCATATTGGCCCAAATCATCCACCGTCGTGTTCTTCTATGTAGGAATTTATTATCGCACCTTTTTTCGGACACCCACAAAATAAAAAATATAAAGTTAGATGCAAGATCCAAAAATTTGACAAACACAAAGTAAGTCAAAAGAAATTGACACTAAGTCACAAAATCTCACATTATCACAAAGATAAAAGAACAAAACACAAAGCTTTCAAGATAACACAAAGATCATATAGTGTAATCACATAGATTAGAACTCACAGTTCTCACGACACACAAACAGTTCACATAGAAAATAATAAACTAAGCACAAAGCTAACATGAGATCACAAAGATCATGAATACACAATTCATAACATTCATCATACAAAATAGAATACACAATTCTAAAGACACATAGTCTAGTCACATAGACACACAAGTTATAGCATTTAAAAGTCACATAGACACTTCACACAGAAGCACACACAGTAATCAATAATCAAACGTCACACAAATATTTGAACTAACACAACATGCTATAACTCACTAAGAGAAACAAATAAGCATGTAAACAAGGCACAAAAGTATAAAGATATACTCCCTCCGTCTCGAAAAAGTTTGCGCCCCTCTTTTTGGTACGGAAATTAAGAAAGTGATGACTTTTATGGGTATAATGGTATTTTTGTAAGAAATAAATGATAAAGTATGTTAGGTAGAGATTTTTTTTTGTAAATAAAGTATATGGTGAAGGATGATTATTTTTTACTTTTTACTTTTTTTGGAATGTGCAAACTTTTGTGGGACAGCCCAAAATGGAAAGTATGCCATCTGAAAGGAGACGAAGGGAGTAACACATATGCAAATACTCCACCTCACTAGGAGCAGCCTAAAATATAGCAAGTTTAACACATAAACAAGCACAAAACATTGAAAACAAATTTCAACAAGTTTCTCACACTAAGAAACACATAGTTTCAAAGATAAACACAAGAAGAAAATACATTTCTAACAAGTTTTCATACAAAGAAAACACAAATTCACAAAGAAGCACATATATTCAAAGTAAAACAAGATAAGTAAAATAAATTCCCTAATCACATGTAGAATTAACTAGCCAATTAAAAAACACAAATAAGAATTAAAAGGCACCAAATAATTCACACAAAAAATTATTTCTTAAACATAAAAGTTATTCATAACTTTGAACTTGAAACCATAATGGCGGCTGTTAGGGTGGCGGCGAGTCAGCGGAGGCGGACGGTGGACAGACGGCGGCGCACATCAGCGAACTTGATTCTTCTCCTCCACTCGTCGGGAACCCTAACCAATATATGGCGGACAACGACCTACCACCTACGGTTGGTGGATAGCAACAGCGTCGGTCGAACAGCGGAGGATGGAGAGGACAATGGACGACCGACCTACTCTGATACCACTGTTAGGTATACTCAATTGTCATCATCGTCTCACTGGTTGTCGTTGCTGGAGCTTGGCCGAAAGAGGCAAATCTTGGTGCTCAGATTCCTTCTCCAATTCACGCAGAATAGAATTCACGCTCACCCCGTAGGGTTCACAAATGGAGGAGATAATGGGTAAGGCTATGGACCAAACACATTTGGCCCAATACTTTGAGAATTTGAAGGTCAACAATTTGGGCTAACAGGCCCAAAACTACCCACTCTTCCATTTGTTAGGGGCGCGCTTTTAGTGTGATAGATAGCTCTGTGGAGGATTTGACAAAAAAAGAGAATGAAAGCTTGTTTGGTTTGGGGAATTTGATTGGCTTGGCTTCCCAAGTTTGTGAAAATCGAGGGTATTTGGTTTATGGCTTGTTTAGTTCCGTTCTACCATTTAAATTTTAAATATATTGTATTATACTCCCGTCCCACCACAAGGGTGCATTTTGCTATTTTCGTCCGTTTCAAAACTGGAGGTGCATTTTTCTTTTTAGTAAATGATACTCCACACAAAACAATTAATATATCTTAATGGAACCCACATACCACACTAATACACGTACTCACTATACGTTAAATTATTATTTCTCTCTCCTCATTTACCCATTAAATATTAAATCCCTAAATCTACGTGCATAAAAGTTTCACCACCCTTATGTGGGATGGAGGGAGTACTATACTACATAAATTAATGAGTATTACTATTTAATATATAATGAATAGTTATATTAATATTTACGTGAATTAATGTGCACTACTATTATTTACTCCATTCGTCCCATTAATTTTTTTTCATTTTGGGCGTCTCATTCAAATAGTTTCCTTTCGTTTTTTACACACTTGAGTCCTATACACACCCACTAATACATTTAAAATATGGGTTCACACTTCAACTAATATAACTACCCAATAAACATTAAATAATAATAATTCTTATCTAAATGCACGTGCAAAAAGTATTGAATGTGACGGAGGGAGTTTGAGCTACTTTGAAATATATTCTTATCTTTATCTTAATAAAATTAATATACTATTATAAGACACACATTCAACACTAATACACCTATCAACTTCACATTAAAATATCATTTGTCTTACCTCACTCTACATTAAAATAATATACTCCTTAATCTCCGTATAAAAAACAAACATAAAATTTGAAACGAAAATATGAGACTCACGTGGAGGGTTATATTAATAATATTTTTTTAATGATACTCATATTTTAATAATATTTTTTTAATGATACTCATATTTTAATAATATTTTAATGATATCTTAGAGGGTTTTTTAATAATATTTTTTTAAATTTACTAAATAAATCTATTTACTCTTAAATTTATTATTATTTTTATTTCTATTTATATCCATAACAAACAACACTGAAGGAATCCAAATGAAAATGAAAGGCATAAGGAGTATTTCATATCAATGTAATTAACGTTGTTTGAAATCTTAATAAATTATATAAAATGGAGCTAAATTTATTTTTATTGATGATTTGAGAAATGAATCACATTAGCAATGAATACTTTCAATAAACAAACACCTCCGGACTAATTCCATAAAAAAATTAGGCTATGTTAATTTATTTGTTCTTTATTCTTTAAATTTAAAATTATATAATTCATTTTTTTATTTTTGATGGATCTAATATATTATTACATAAATTTCCCCTACTTCTTACCTACATCCTGTGATATAATCTCACGCACATCACTTCTTACTTTTCACATTAAAGAATGAAGACTTAGAATTTGCATGACTTAAATTCTCAAACATATTTTGTTAGATTTATTAAATTTAATTAATTCTAAATCCACATTTCCCATTCCTACCTAATCTCAAAACAAATATTATCTTAGATTTTTTTTACATAATTAATTTCTTATATTTCAATGAAATCCACATATAATATTAATACAATTACATCGTATAATTATGTGACAAATGTAGATGTAGTATATCTCTAAACATTATACATGCCTACACCTTTTATCAGGATGGGAGTATATAATTATATCAAAGATTATTTTATAAAAGAAGTTTATTTAATGGCTAAAAAAAAAAACACGCCATCATCAACGATAAAAAGAAGAGTGAGGCTAGTTTGCCGTGCGTCTTTAGAATTTAGTATTATGAATAAGTGTATATTATTATGTTCTAAAGGATATACACGTTAATTAATAAAGTGTACTATTTTGTTCTAAAGGGTATACACTTTTCATTATATTTTTATTTTTCTTCAGAAAATAAAGGTACACAACTTTATACTAAAGGGTATACAATTTAATATAAAATTCTAAAGGCACACGAAGTGTGCTTCCATGATGTAATACCCAGTAATTTTATTGTGATTATATGAATAGGCATTTATTATTTTTAAATTTTAAAATTTAGATAAGAGATATGGATATATTATTATTTATTTAATTAATTAAGTATTGTTACGGGAAGTAGTCAAATGCGTTATCTTATTTCCGTCAAATTCAAAATTCTTTTCTGCAAGATCTCGGAGGCAGTTGTACCGCCTCCCATCAACTCTCTCCTCACATCGTGTTATCTACCATTTTCACAAGTGTTGTCGTTCTTCTGTAGTTTTCTCAAAATCATCAATTATTTCTGCAGTTTCCTCCAAACTCATTCCTTTCAGTTTTATTCATAATTCTCATTTATTCCAAGCATATAGATCTGCAAATCTTTTCCTTCCACACAAAATACATAAATTCTATTACATATTATTCCTCGCTCATTCGTCCGATATAATTCGATACTTTTCGTAGGTTATTTGGGTAAGACGTTTTTGCAATTTTTCTCGAATGTTAAATTATGCATATTCAGTTATATTATATTGATTTCTTAATATTTGTTTGTTAGGCTTTCTGTGAGTGAAGGCGGATAATCCTTTTAAACTCTTTCACTTTTATTGGATCGAAGGTGGGGTTTACATATTTACAATTAAATGTTATGTGATGAATTTGATGTTCTGCGATGTGTATGACATGAAACGATATGAAGATTTACTATGTTCTGTGATATATAATAAATATTACAGTGCATTTAAGCATGCATCGCGGGGACGATGGTCCTATACAAGTCCTCTCACCGTGCACAGACATTAGTTGGCCAACGACATGACAAAGACATTAGTTGGCCAACGACATGACAAGCTACATGACATGTTACATAGTACATGACATGTTTACCAAATTTACAAGTTATACTGTTGTGTGAATATTCGAGTGAATTACATGATGATATTTAAGTGTGATATATATTTTTCCACTGAGCGGTTGTAGTGCTCACCCCTTTCATATGATTTCAGGTTGAAGTTTAACGGAGATGCGTGGTGGTGTGGTAGATCTTTATGAAAGTATTATTAATTTAGGAAAATTAAGTATTTTGGAATGTTTTAATGTTTTAATTATGTGTTTGAGTTTATATTTATCGTCGTGAACTTCTAAAATATATTAGCATGAAATATATGGAATAGTTTAGGAAATCTTATGTATTTGAACGTATTTGGTGTATTGAAACATTGGGATTTTATGTTTTAAATACTAAGAAATTATTAAATATTATTTTTTATGCATTTTTAAGTAAATGTTTAGAAGATTAAAATTTCGGGCCATTACAGTTGGTATCAGAGCCAGGTCGACGTTTCTGTAGACCTGCGAAAAAAATCTTTTACTTGATATTTTGTAAAAATTATATATTTTTGTAAAATATATATAGTCTGATATTATAAAAAATTGACGATTTTGTAAAAATATATATGATTTGAGTTGAATAATATATAATACCCACCCACCAACCACGAAATTCCAAGACAGGTATAAGTTCATTGTTCTGAAATTTATGAATATTAACATGATACATTCTTCACATTTTATATATGCTTATGATATTGCAATTTTATATGATAATACTTGATATACTTATATATATAATCAGAATATAAATGATTTAGTTCAGTATATTTGATATATTTATATAGTCAGAATATGAATGATTTACTTCAATGATACTTGATTATATGCGTGCACGACAAATGACAATGTATGTAGTAATATTTTGAGGACGAAATATATTTTTAAGGGGAGTAGAATGTAATATCCCGTAATTTTATTGTGATGATATGAATAGGCATTTATTATTTTTAAACTTTAATTAATTAAATAGAGAGTACCCAACTTACATGCCGCCTTAGGCTTAGGAACATCTCTCTTTCTTAGTTTCACGCTGGCCTGGAGTTGGCTGCTGGCACAAGAGGGTGGTGTTTCTGTGGGCTTTTGAGGAGCGAGAG